>OZ002733.1:24362407-24962407 GCA_963924305.1 Polygonum maritimum | reverse complement strand
ATCTTGCTTGGATCAACCTCCTTAGACTTGCCGACCTCACTTGAAACATTTCCTGGTTGGACCGACTTGGGCGCCATGTCGGGCCCGACATCCTTCATCACGGGCCTGGGGCAGAGCTGAGGCAGAGTGGTCAGTCCGACATCTGGGTAACTCGGGCCCGACTCACTCTCCTCCTCGGTCCGGGGCAGAGGAGTTGAACTTCTTGCTGGTTCGACTTCTGTGCATATCGGACCCGACTTACTGGATAAGTCGGTCCGGCTCTCTTCATTCGTCTTAGGCATGTGTGGCTCGGGTAGGTTGCGGCCACTTCTCAATGCAATTGCCCGGACTTCATTTTGATTGGGTTGGGCTCGGGGATTCTCCTCGGGGCGGCCTGGATGTTTCCCGTACTCTCTTGGGGCTTGAGTTGCTATTTGAACAAGTTGATTGTCGACTTGTCTTCTCCATGCACCAAACTCATTGAATTGAGTTTTCATCTCCTTGAACCCATCTTTTATGTCTTGCACCCATTGTGGTTGTTCATTGAAACCGGGTGGCCTATATGGTGGTGGTTGTGGCGCCCTTGGCTCGTTTTGGTGGAAGTTGTTGCTGTAGCCTTGAGCTTGCCCGTTGTTCCACCGACCATTACCACCATTGTCGTAATTGCCTCTACCACCATAGTTCCCTCAAACATAGTTTGTCTCCTCGATTTGCTCGGCCAAGCACACTTGGCTCTCATTTGGACAAACTTGGGTCGAGTGTGCAAAGGATCCGCACTCTTCACAAGCTCGGGCATTTTGCTTGTAGTAGTGGACTTGCCTCTTAAGCTTGCTCACTTCACCCTCAAGAAATTGGAGCTTAACATCCTTGTCAATATCTTCACCCTTTGGATCATACAACTTCCTTGCATCTTCACCTTGAGCCTTCACTTCCTTGCTAGCTTGACTAACCCCATACATAGCTTCATAATCGGCAAGCTTGTCAAGGAGTTCCCATGCTTGATCCGGTGTCAAGTCTATAAATCCACAATCCGTGTGGAGATTGAGCTTGTCCTTCGTTTCCGGATTGATGCCTTGGAAAAAGATGTCTTGAAGCACATAAGGTTGTTGGCCATGAGTGGGACATTGGCGCAACATCTCCTTGAAACGGTCCCATGCTTCGAAAAGAGGCTCATTCGGGCCTTGTTAGAAGCTTGCAATTTTCCTTCGGAGCTCGGTAGTCTTTAAGGGCGGGAAGAACTTCATCAAGAAAGCGTCGTGCAGTGCCCTCCAAGTAGTGATCGACCTCGGGGCTTGGCGATCAAGCCAATGAGCGGTCTTGCCCCCAAGTGACCACTTGAACGCCTTTAGTAGCACACACTCCAAAGTCTCCTCGTCGGTAGAGATCGTTTCACACATGTCCACAAAGCGTTTGACGTGCTCTATGGGATATTCATGTTGACGGCCCTCAAATTGATCTCACTTGATGAGGGAGATAAATTGCGTCTTGATCTCGAAATTCTTAGCAACCTCGGGAAGCACAATAGCGGGCTTGGGTTCCATCAACTCTGGATGCATATATTGACGTGCATTCAAGGTAGAGCGTTGAGTTGAGCTTCGACCCTCATCCTTTGTTCTCGTTCTCTCCTCACCAATGCCTCTTGGTTATCCTTCTCAACTTGCAACCTAGCCATCTCGGCTCTAAGACGAGCCAACTCATCATCACCATGGAGAGCTTGATTCTCCATCCTTCTTCTTCTTTGGGCTTGCTTGAGAATACTCTCGGGATCACTTACAAACTCAAGCTCAAGGGTTCCTCGGGAGGAACGAGCTTGCATACACCTACAAAGCAAAGACACAAACCAAAACAATCAAAAACCAACAAAGGGCTTGGGCTATTCCCTCACTCAAATCACTACCAAAGCACAAAAGACTCAACAAATTGGCACTCAATGCACTTAGAGATCCCCGGCAACGGCGCCAATCTTTTGATCGCTCACGGATGCGAGGGTCTAGAGATACAATTTATAACCCGACCCCGTTGTAGTACGTGGTGGGTGTCGAATGCTCGGGAAATCTACTCGATTGATGTGCCTAAATACTTGAAAAAGGGAAAAGAGAATTTAAAACAAAGGAAAATGAAAGGATCGATCGGGACCGACACAAGGTCACGTCAGGCCCAATGTAGGCTGGGAGGAAGGACGTCGGGACCGACACTGGGTAAGTCGGGACCAATGTTCCTGGGGATGTCGAAATCAAGGGTTTGAAAGTACATATTGGGCTTTGGGTTCCTTCTCTAATAGATTGAGGCTTTCCCACCCCAATTCAAGCAATAAGTGATGATCGAGGTAGGATCGAGATGCTTTTGCCTCGTCCAAACCACTTATACACATCAATCATTAAGGAGATTGGTTTTTGCTTCATCCCCTTCGAAGCAAGGTCTTGTGATGGACACTTTTCACATTCGCTACTTTGCTAATCACAAGCCTTGATTCCTTACTTTCGCAAGGAATTGTAGCTCTATGTACAGTGGGTTCCTAAATCGAGCACTCAAGGCTTATGTGTTGGATCGTAAGTCAATTAATGAGGGCGTCCTTAACTGGGTTAAGGGCGTCCTTTAGTGCAGCGGAAAGTAGACTTAACAGAATACAAGATAAGATAAGTGAACACAGGTATATATAGAGGAACCCCACTAAGACCAACTAGTCTTATGGGTAAACCTCTACCTCCGTTGGAGGATTTTCAATAGCCGTCCCTTATCTTATTGAGAGTGAGTCCTTACAACTTAGGCGAGTCGTTACACTTCTCTGAGCTAAGCGTCCGTCCTTAGCCTCACTAGTAACACTCCTTTCAACCTAACAAGTAACCTAACACTCTTAGCTATAAGGAAGCTATCACTCACGTCTCTCACGGTTCGTTGTGAGAGACAAACTACAACTCTAACTGATTTGTGGTTTGTTTTGGATTTGGTGTGGTTGGACTTTCTTTCTCTTGCTTCAAGCTCACTTGATCTTCTTGATCTTCGTTCTTGTTCTTGAATGCTTCGGGAGAGCTTGAGAGAAAGTCTTCAAAGTCCACACCGCTATGCATACCCCTTGGGGGGTATTTATAGCGGAAGTGGTTCTTGTCCTCTAGCGTCCTCTGAGACTTAGCAGGATCCTTGATCTTTGATCAACGGTGCGATGAGCCTCTGGAGGAAGTCAACTCTGTTGACGCTTGGGAAGCCTCCGCGTGGGTAGGGGACCATCGCTGGGAAAGCGACATCTTTGGAGTTGTCTACACGTGCCCAGACAAGGGAAGCTTCCTTCTGAGGACTACGGCCGAACGTGATGTAATCATGTTGGGGCGACCTTGATTTGAATTTGAACTTCGTCCGTATTTTGGCGCGCGTCCCTTCTTGATGAGGACGCCGTCCTATCTGCGCAGGAACTTGGCCAATTACGTTTAGCTTTGGAAGTTCTGATGACGTGCGTCCCTACAGCTTAGGGACTGCCGTTCACTTGTTGTCCTTTTCGTTCATGTGCGTCCATTGGACCTTACCTGAGATCAATACTTGGACAACTTGTTAAATACATTTGAGTTTGTCATTATCAAAACAAGGGACGTTCATTATTGGTTTAGATATTAATGACTGGCGTCCTAAATATCGTCCCAACAATTTCCCCCTTTTTGATGATGACAAACTCTTTCAGATGATACGCACAGAAGTAAAGCTTTTAGCAAAAGAGACTGCACTTGATTTTCTTTTCAGCTTAGGTTGGCATGCAACACATTCTTTTAAGTGCGTTCTCTTTTATTTTCTACTAGCGTCCTTTGGACTTGGCCGAAATTCCCCCTAAACACATGCTTTCTATGACAACTTAAAGACAATCGCATCTCTGCAAAACTATACTTCCCCCTTTTGGCATCATCGAAAAGGAGAACAAGTTGAAAAGCATGCAAGCACAAAGTCATAACTAAAGTAAAGAACGCTTAGACAAAATGAATCACAGATGTAATGAACGTCATTCAAGAAAAATAGAGTACGATCATTACAGACATTCAACTAGAGTTCCAAAACGGGGACAGCGTCCCATTGTCTTAACAAAAACAAAAGAAAAGATAAACTGTTTCAAGGTTAGAGAGGGGGAAGGTGATCATTTGCGGGGACGCTTGCCCAGGGCCTTGAGATGTTGCTCCTGAAGGTGGTTGTTCTGTGCAAGGAGCTCGTTGTTGCGCTCAAGAAGTTCTGTGTGGGTGTGAAGGGTGTCGTGAACCTGTTGGATTAGATCAATCATCATGCACTGGTTCTCGATCATCATGCCCATCAGATACTTCGTAGAGTGCTTCTCGGCCTCATCAGGGACGCTCATACCATCGAGCTCGTCCTCTTCATCAGCAGCGTCCTCTGCTGGCGTCCCTACGACTTGCAAATTTTCAGGCTCTGGATCACCTTGAGCATCTCTAGCAGCAGCTGCAGCGGCCTTGGCTTTGCGCTCAGCGTCCTTTTTCTCCTTGGCCAGCTGCCTTTTCACCGATGGGAGCGGCTCATCACACCTCAATTTACCAACCGGAGGAAGTGTGATTTGCCTGACGTCCCAATGAATCCCGAGGGACTGTTCAGCTTTGGGGACGTAGAGGCCTTGCTGCTTCATGATCTGCTTTACAAGGCCGGGGAAGGGAAGAGAGTGCCTGCCGCCTGTGCATTTTCCCATATGCTCCAAGATTACCCGCGGCAAATTGATTGGCTTGCGTTCTAAGAAGGCGTCCAGCAAGATACTGTCAGTGATCAGGACTATTGACTTCTTTTCTTGGCGGGGGACGACCATGCGCACAATGAAGTGATGCGCAAGGACGCCCGTCTTGGATAGGCAATGAGTGACTCTGTCCTTGGCGACTGGCTGTCTCCCGTTGAAAATGCGATTGAAGATCTCTTCCTGGGAGAACCGGCCGAAATTCTTGTTGGGCAAGTCATGGAGAGCGTCTGGAGGAGAGGGACGCAGGCCTAGCATATTGCGGACGTTACCCTCAGCAATTGAGTACTTGTCCCCATCAATTTCGAACGTCCCTTGAGGCTTCCCTTTTACTTCAGATATTTCGAATTTTGAGTAAAAGCGGAGAACCTGTTCGGGGTCGACTTCTGCGGCCTCGGCGCCTAGGTGCGTCCATCCCTGGAACTCAAGCAGTTCCAAAAACTCTTGGCGTTGATTCTCTTCGAGGAACTGGGCGGTGAATAGGAGCGGCGACAAGACATTCTTTAAGCGTTTCTGCTTATTGCCGTTGCTCACAATCACTTCATCACCGGCGTCTTCTTCATCGCCATCTCCCTCCTCGTCCTCAGGTTCCTCATCCTGGTGAGGAACGTCCTCTTCGTCTGAGGCCTCGTCCCCTTGCTCATGGGACTCATCCATTTCCGTGTCTTCAGCAGTGGACGCCTGTTCTGTGGGAGGCGCGTCCACCGCTGGAGTCCGTGCCAAGGACTCTGTAGGAATGGTTGTAAGAGGCGTCCCTTGGACTTGAGCAGATCCCTCAACGGCCTGAGCGGGCGGAGGAGGAGGAGGTGAAGCTCTGGGAGGAGAGGGAGAGGGAGTTCTTAACTTGGCCTTTGTAGCGGGGACAAAAGAGGAGCTTGGCGGAGCCATGGATATGGGCTTCACTTTGAGCGGAGCAGGGGGAGGAGGCGGCTTCTTGGCAGGAGAATCCTCAAGAGTAATCACTTTTGGTACAGCGTCCTTGGCCGGGACCTGTATGTGAGGAGTCGCCTGTTGAGCAGTTGGCAAGGGCTTTGCCAAGTCTGCCTCTATCTCCGCGTCCAGCGGATCCGTAGCAGTCACAGACGTAGGGGTGGCGTCCTCTACCCTCGGAGGAGGAGGAGGAGGGAGTCGAGGGACTTCCAGTAGGCTCTGTTGGATCGCCGCAGCAATGGCGTCCTTTTCTGCTTGCTCCTGCCTGGCCTTCTCCTCTTTCTCTATTGCAAGCTCCGAGAGCCGGATAGCGGCCATTTGTTGCTCGGTCACCCCTTCAAGCTCAGCAGACGTCTTGAGGCGTCTCTTTGGGGCGGGAGGAGGGGAGGAAGGGATTGGTTTCGGTGGAGAGGAGGAAGGGCCTTTTATTTGGAGCGTTTTGGAAGGAGGGGGAGAGGAAGGCCTTTTGCGTTTTTGAGAAGGGACGGAGCCCGCAGGAGCCACGACGAACTCCATTATATCAGGGAGCAGTTTGGCGAGCTCGTCCACGGTTCCACCAAACGAGTCAGAAATGATGCCTGGCCCCATGAATGGAGGGTTGGAGTTGTTGGTTTCCGCAAGGCGGGGCTTGACGTACGTTACCATGAAGTAGTAAAGTAGTCGTTGGATTTTAGGAGGATGTTCGTGAGCGGACGCCCTAAGACAGATGTTGGCGAGCGTCCTTGGCTCTTTTTCAAGCCAGTCCTCAATGAGAGGGTCAAGGGGAGGACGGCGTTTGGGTTGAGAGGGGATCCGTCCAATTGAGCCACTTTAAACAGAGGCTTTGGTGATATTATCTGGCTCAGGCTCGGGTTTGAAGGGCTTCTCCAGAAATGAGAACCGCTTTTGACTGGGTTTGGATTGAGAGCGAGGAGGTTGTTGTTTTTGTTGTGGAGGTTGGGAGCGAAGGGGCTGAGGAGGGGTGTTGGAGTGGCGGTGCTGGGTGGATTGAGAAGAAGAATGGTGGCGAGGGGGTTCTTGGCGGCCGGAAGGTCTGCCTCTTGACTCCATTAATGACCGGCCTTTCACCGGAGGAGATCTCGAGGAGCTAGGGTTTTTCGCCACCGACGAGGGTGAGGGGTTTTTGGAAGCTCTGGTGTTGGCCATTTGAGAGAGAGGGTTTTTATAGAGAAAGATTAGGGTTTAGGATGGGATTTCGGGATGCGTTTGAAGATTTTGCAAATCTTGAGAGATTGCTATAAGTGAGTAAACAACAGAGGAGCGAAGAAGGTGTTTCGGAATGCACAGGTGGGTATTTATAGGAAGAAGACGAAGTTGGACGGTCAGGGGTAACACGGTCTTTACACTCGGCTTCCTCCACCCGCCTTCCCACACGTGGCTTTCTTCTTTGCTAAGAAACACAGCTGTTGAGCACTGTTTGCGCATATCCCGAGATCTTCGCTGAAGCTTCTCTAAGACGGTTCACCTTCCCTATTTTCAAACATTCAAACTTCTCATAACTGCGAAGGACTCTGACCTGGCGTCCTTTCAACACACAACACTTCACTACTCTGAACTGAACCACGGCGTCCCAGACACTGATCTCAACCTCTGAACTTAGAACTCTGTACGGACAACTCTCGGCTCTTAACACGCGTCCCTTTGATCACTTAGAACCATTTTTGAAAATCAAGCAAGTACGTCCCGTAAAGATAAAACAAAGAACGCTCATAGGACGCGTTTGCAAGATTCTCGGCTTAGGTAAGCTTAGAGTTCCCATCATTTCGGCTTATAATGAGGGTAGATTGATCAGGGATACTCTTGAGATAAAAAGCGAGTTGAATACCGTTCAAAAACACGAGCAACACATATGTCTTAGACTAGTGTCCTTTAAAGATGACTTTAAATGAATACATTACTTCAAAACGAGTTCTCAACAAAACATAGCCAATCATGGAGGGAATAATAGAACGGGACTTGATCATTTAAAAGTTATCATCCCCAAAAGCAGCCGGAGGTGCTCGAAGGGACGTCTATCAAGTGCTTTTGTGAAAATATCGGCCACTTGGTCCTCAGTCCTAACATGATCTACCTTAATTAATCCAAGTTCAACATTATCACGAAGAAAGTGATGCTTATATGAATATGCTTCGTCCTTGATTGATGAACAGGATTTTTGGCAATACTTATAGCACTAGTGTTATCACACAAGATAGGGACTGTGTTGAGGAACGTACCATAATCTTCAAGTTGGTACTTGATCCATAGGACTTGTGAGCAGCACGAAGCAGCAGCAACGTACTCAGCTTCCGCGGTTGAGAGAGCCACGGAGTTTTGCTTTTTGGATCCCCAAGATACAAGGCACGAGCCTAGGAATTGAGCCATTCCTGAGGTGCTCTTCCTATCCACCACATGGCCAGCGTAATCTGCGTCAGAGTACGCTACCAGGTTTAGGGACGTCCTTCTGGGATACCATAAACATAGGTCATCCCGTCCCTTGAGGTATCTGAAGATTCTCTTCACTTCTTGCATGTGGGACTCCTTTGGATTTGCTTGGAAGCGAGCACACAAGCACACAGCGAACATGATGTCAGGACGACTTGCCGTTAGGTATAGCAAGGACCCTATCATTCCTCTGTAGAGCTTTTGATCTACACTCTTGCCTTCTTCATCAGCATAAAGGCGAGTGTTGGGGGAGTTGGGAGTATCAATGGGTTTTGAAGAGTTCATCCCATACTTCTCGAGCATTTCACGAATGTACTTTTGTTGATGAATGCGCGTCCCATCTTTGAGCTGAGTGATTTGGAGTCCTAAGAAGAAGTTGAGTTCTCCTATGAGGGACATCTCAAACTCACTACTCATCAAGTTCTTGAATTCCTCTACAAGTTTCATGTTAGTGCTTCCAAAGACTATGTCATCGACATAGACTTGGACAATCAAGACATCTTTAAGGACTTTCTTTAAGAAAAGTGTTTTATCAATGTTACCTCGTGTGTACCCGTTGGACAAGAGGAAGGACGCAAACCTATCGTACCATGCACGAGGGGCTTGCTTGAGTCCATAGAGTGCCTTGTCCAAGAAGTACACATGATCAGGGTGATCAGCGTCCTCAAATCCTGGAGGTTGAGCGACGTACACTTCTTCTTTAAGCTTGCCGTTGAGGAAGGCTGTTTTGACATCCATTTGAAAAAGCTTGAACCCTTTGTGAGCGGCATAGGCGATGAGGAGGCGAATGGATTCAATTCTGGCAACAGGAGCGAAGGTCTCATCATAGTCGATTCCTTCCTCTTGTCTATAGCCTTGAGCCATAAGCCTTGCTTTATTTCTTGACACGCGACCACTCTCATCAAGCTTGTTCCTGTAGACCCACCTCGTCCCTATTATGTTTTTGTTTCTTGGACGAGGGACGAGGATCCAAACCTTGTTTCTTTCAAACTGATTAAGTTCTTCTTGCATGGCTTGAATCCAATCAGCGTCCTGAAGTGCCTCCTTTATGTTTTTAGGTTCAATTAAGGACACAAAGGCGTTGAAGGAACAGAATGCTATGTTGGCATTATGGGACTGATTCACAGCTGATCTTGTTTGAACTCCTTTTGAAATATCTGAGATGATTTGATCTGTTGAATGAAGTCTTGAAAGATTGGATCCCTTATGAGTATCGTCCCGTGCAGGAGTACATCTAGGGTCGGTCAAATCAGATTCATCTGAGTCAAACCCATCGTCTTCATTGAGAGGCTCAGAGTGTTCCCCCTCAGGTTGAGCGTCCACTTCTTGACGCTGTTCTCCTTGTAAGCTTGATTCAGCTACATCATGTTGACTCGGTGATTCACTCCGAGAGAGAATTTCCTGAGCAACACTGGGAACTTCCACTGAGACTTCTTCAGGGTTTAGAGTAGCGTCCTTAGGAACATAGTATTTTCCAGAGGACCCAAGATCAACTTCATCGTCGGAGTCGTCCCGCTGATGAGAATATGAGCGATCTTTCCCACTTGATTTTTCTTTGTGAGAGGCACTTTCCTTGAACACAACATGGATGCTCTCCTCAAGCCTTAGAGTTCGTTTATTGAAAACTCTATACGCTTTACTGGTGAGGGAGTACCCAAGGAATATGGCTTCATCACTTCTTGCATCAAACTTTCCAAGTCTTTCTTTATCATTGTTGTGAATAAAGTATTTGCATCCAAAGACTTTGAGATAGTCGATGCGAGGCTTTCTTCCGTTCAACAACTCATAGGACGTCTTCTTCAGCAAAGGACGGATCATGGCTCGATTGACAATATAGCACGCTGTAGCAATAGCTTCCGCCCAGAAGTATTTGGGAACACTATTAGCCAGAAGCATAGTCCTTGCCATATCCTCCAGCGTCCTATTCTTTCTTTCCACCACTCCATTTTGTTGAGGAGTCCTTGGAGCTGAGAAGTTGTGAGAGACTCCATGTTGATCACAGTAGGCCACGAACTCTGAGTTTTGAAACTCCGTCCCATGATCTGATCTTATGGATTTGAGAGGCGTCTCAAGCGCAACTTCCACTTGTTTGATGAAGACTTTGAATGCGTTGAAGCAATCTGTTTTTGAAGCTAAGAAAAGAGCCCAGGTGAATCGAGAATAATCATCTACAAGGACGTAAATGTACCTCTTTCCACCATAGCTCAACGTCTTCATTGGTCCACAAAGATCCATATGGAGAAGTTCCAAAGGTTTCTTTGTGCTGACATCGTTCTTTGACTTAAAGGACGTTCTTGTTTGCTTCTCTTTGATACAGGCTTCACACTGTTCAATTTTCTCAGGATCAATTTGGGGAAGACCTTTCACAAGATTTCTTTGATGAAGGTTGAGGATTGTGCTTAGTCCAGCATGTCCAAGTCGGCGATGCTAGAGGTCAGCGTCCTCCTTTGACACAGATAGGCACAACTCAGATTTTGGCTTGAACTCCTGGTTGAAGATGTAGACATTGTTCTTTCGGACTCCCTTGAGAACGACTTTGTTTGATTTTTTGTTGATAACAAGGCACTCCTTTGAGTCAAATGTGACTAGGTTTTCACCTTGATCACACATTTGAGAGACGCTTAGGAGGTTGAAGCCAAGTCCTTCAACAAGGCTAACGTTTGTCGCTTTGATGGACGGATTGAGAATAGCAGTTCCCGTCCCTTTGATCTTTCCTTTGCCCTTGTTGCCAAAAGAGACAGATCCTCCCGTGGCACTGCTTTGGATAGAAGTGAGATGGATCTGGCTTCCTGTCATATGATTTGAGGCGCCACAATCAATGATCCATGGGCGTCCCCTCACTTCCACCTGCCAAAACAAAGTTAGTGTTTGACGACCCAGGCAAGGTGTTCCTTACCTGGTTCGTTACAGAAATAGAACTTTGGTTCTGGCATATAGTCACTTATATTCACGTCATTTGAAATAGCATGCTTTCGGAAAGAACTCTTAGAACGTCTAGGACGTCTAGGGTTAGCCTTAGGGACGGACTTATTATTTTCAATGTTAGTCCTAGCAGCTTTGCCACTTTCAATGTCGTCCTTCAGTTTTAAGCATTCATATTTAAAGTGATCTCCTTTTCCACAATACCAACACGTCCTATAGTAAGTACCAAGGTAGTACTTCTTGTTGGGACGTTGGATTTTGTTCTCTTTCATCTTCTGAGGGTTGCAGACTTTCGAACCCTTCCCCTTAGCAATTTTCTTATAAATCCTATGACTGGTGGAGTTAGTGTAGTAGTCCTCTTGACCTTTCTCTCCACTTTCTAGGACTCTAATTCTTTCAAGGATATTCTTGGTCTTTTCCCTTTCCAATTCAAGTTCTGAAGTTTTGCTTACCTCAAAGTCGCTAGGGAGAGAGTTCCTAGTGTCAGACTCGTAGCCTAGTCCTCTCTTGGCTGGGACAAACACCATTGGTTGAACTTCCTCAATTGCTGGGCTTTTCCCTAACACTTTCACCTCTTCCCTAAGCTTAGCATTCTCTAGCTTAAGACACATCACTTTAGTTTTCAGGGATTTGACTTCGACACATTAGGACTCTAGTTGTAATGACACTGTAGCACAGTTCTCACATTCAACTAACACATTTTCACTTTTAAGTTCAAGTTCATCCATTCTATGTTGCATAGGTACGCTTTCTTCCATGATTCTATTGATGAGCTTAATAAGTTTGGATTTGGAACACTTCTCAAAGGAATTCATCATGGATTCACGAGTTACCTCTTGTTCCTTTTCAGGAGCGTCCTCTTCAATGACTGGGGCGTCCTCCACAGCCATGTACGCCACTTGTTCATCATCTGAGGCGTCCTCTATGGCTATGTACGCCACTGGTCCTTCGGGTTCTTCATCATCAGAACTCACATTATCCCATGCGGCTTCACACGCTCCCAAGAGGGCTTTCATCTTCATTTCTTTTGAGTTTAGTCCCGTAGTACACTTTTTGGCAAAGTGTCCTTTCTTGTTACACTTGTAGCAAGTAAGTTCCTTCATCTCTGCCTCTGTATACTTGGGACTCTCCTTTTTGTAAGGCATCTTGTTTTTCTTGGAATCTCTGGTCTTTTTACCCCATAAGCGAGCAACTTTGTGTAGAAGGGCAATCTCTTCCTCTTCTTCTAGCTGTTCCTTGGTCTTGCTTTCCTTCTCTCTCAAGGCTTGAGCACGCATTCTTTCACGATTCTCATTTTTATTTGCTTCCACCATTAGGGAAATATCTCTTTGGTGGCGCAGATACTCAGCGTACTCTGGAGTTGACGTCATCAAGGCAAGATCTGTCTGGGAGTTCCTAGCCAATTCAGCCATATCGGCTTCCCTTCTTGCTTCATAGCCTCTCAGCTTCCCATAGATCTCTTCCATATCCAGGGTCTTGTTGGCTGTATTCTCCTTGAACGTAGTCCTATCAAAATTCCATTTTCCTGTAAGTCCATCAATGACTACTCCAACTCTGTTCCTCATTGAGATTTCAGCTTCTGGGATGCCCAAATTTCGCATCTTGGTCACAAGAGCTTCAAAGCGGTATGAGTAGTCCTTGACAGTTTCATTAGGCAGCATTCTGAAGGCATAGAACTCTCGTTTGATTTCAAGCTTAACGTCTTCCTTCATCTCCGCCGTACCCACATGGTACTTCTCAAGAGCTTCCCATTGTAGTTTGGCCGTTGCCAAGTTGCTAACTCGGGTGGCGTCCCTCTCGTAAAGGGACGCTTGAAGGAAGCATATTGCCTTAGCGTTTGTTTCCAAAAGCTTGAATTCGTCAGGACCCCACTCGTCCTCTTTGTCTTTCTTGTCATCAGGGATGGTAAGGTCACCTTTCATGATCACTCTCCAGCATTGATAATTCTGACTTCTGCAAAAGTTCTCGAAGCGGATCTTCCAGCGGTTGAAGTTGCCGTCCGTCAGACGAGGAGGCTTTACAAAGGAGATTCCAATAGGTTCCATGTCCATCTTGTACCTGCAACTCAACAAAATCTAGAGCGCCTGCTCTGATACCAATTGTTGGATCGTAAGTCAATTAATGAGGGCGTCCTTAACTGGGTTAAGGGCGTCCTTTAGTGCAGCGGAAAGTAGACTTAACAGAATACAAGATAAGATAAGTGAACACAGGTATTTATAGAGGAACCCCACTAAGACCAACTAGTCTTATGGGTAAACCTCTACCTCCGTTGGAGGATTTTCAATAGCCGTCCCTTATCTTATTGAGAGTGAGTCCTTACAACTTAGGCGAGTCGTTACACTTCTCTGAGCTAAGCGTCCGTCCTTAGCCTCACTAGTAACACTCCTTTCAACCTAACAAGTAACCTAACACTCTTAGCTATAAGGAAGCTATCACTCACGTCTCTCACGGTTCGTTGTGAGAGACATACTACAACTCTAACTGATTTGTGGTTTGTTTTGGATTTGGTGTGGTTGGACTTTCTTTCTCTTGCTTCAAGCTCACTTGATCTTCTTGATCTTCGTTCGTGTTCTTGAATGCTTCGGGAGAGCTTGAGAGAAAGTCTTCAAAGTCCACACCGCTATGCATACCCCTTGGGGAGTATTTATAGCGGAAGTGGTTCTTGTCCTCTAGCGTCCTCTGAGACTTGGCAGGATCCTTGATCTTTGATCAACGGTGCGATGAGCCTCTTGAGGAAGTCAACTCTGTTGACGCTTGGGAAGCCTCCGCGTGGGTAGGGGACCATCGCTGGGAAAGCGACATCTTTGGAGTTGTCTACACGTGCCCAGACAAGGGAAGCTTCCTTCTGAGGACTACGGCCGAACGTGATGTAATCATGTTGGGGCGGCCTTGATTTGAATTTGAACTTCGTCCGTATTTTGGCGCGCGTCCCTTCTTGATGAGGACGCCGTCCTATCTGCGTAGGAACTTGGCCAATTACGTTTAGCTTTGGAAGTTCTGATGACGTGCGTCCCTACAGCTTAGGGACTGCCGTTCACTTGTTGTCCTTTTCGTTCATGTGCGTCCACTGGACCTTACCTGAGATCAATACTTGGACAACTTGTTAAATACATTTGAGTTTGTCATTATCAAAACAATGGACGTTCATTATTGGTTTAGATATTAATGACTGGCGTCCTAAATATCGTCCCAACATTATGGAATTGGGGTTTCTAGCCCAACCTAGGTAGAGTTTTCCCCCATAACCCAAGATCGAGGAGATCTACTCCATATTAATCGGTTCGGAATGCGAGGGTCAAAATTCAATTTATACCAAACCTAGTTGGAGTACAAGGTAGGGTGTCGAACACTCGGGAGTTCGTGCGTTGAGTGTACCTTGAAGACTCGAGAAAGGGAAAGAAAAGCTAAAAACAAGGAAAATCAAGAGAAACCACTCGGGACCGACATTGTCACTTCGGGCACGAGGTGGATCGACAAAGTTTTGCACGGGATCGACACAGATGTAAGTCGGACCGGGGTCTGGGAACGTCGAACTTGCAAAATAGGAGAGATATGTCTTGGGTTTTTGGGTTCCTTCTCTAGTAGATATGGGTAATTCCACCCCAATTCAGTCACTAAGTGTTGATCCTCGTGAGATCGAGGTTGTTCGCCTCGGCCCCGCCACTTCTACACATTGACCCTAGGGAATTTTACCTCCCCTTCGATGCAAGGTCAAGTGATAGGCAACCGATCGCTTCCGTTCACTCTTGCTAATCACAAGCCCTTGATCCCTTTCTTCCACAAGAGATTGTAGCTCTATGTAGAGTGGGTTCCTAGATCAAGCACTTAAGGCTATGGAATTGGAGGTTCAAACCCAACCTAGCTAGAGGTTTCCCCCATAGCCCAAGACCAATGGAATCTACTCCATAAGGCTAGAGTAACAAGCAATCAAATCACAAAGCAAACAAGTCTCAATCATCCAAATCAAAGCAAAGCCAAATTTCATTCAAAGCAAAGGGAAATCACAAGATCCAAATCCAAATCCACAAATTGCAAAGCAAATAAAAAACAAACTCACAATTCCTCCCTAGATCTAACTCCTTCTCCACCGATTTTTCCTCTCCTTCTCCTCTCCTTTCCTTCACCTTGCTCTCCAAGTCTTCCTTGAGCCTTTGAGAGTGATTAGATGTGTGTAATGAGTGATTATGGTCCTCCTTCTCTTCTAATCTTCCTCTCTTCTTTTAATTAGAAGTTAAGAATGACCAAAATGGAAGAGGGGCAAAAGTGGTAGATCACATTTGTGTGCCTTGGTGCCCAATCCACACTTCCGCCGACTTGGACCGACATGCGTGTACCTCGGGCCCGATGTGCTGGCACCTCGGTCTGACGTCCTGGAGTTTATCTCGGTCCCGAGTTGCTGGGGACCTCGATCCTAGCCTCGGTCCACTTCTCTTCTTGGCCTTTCTTGTGCTTCTCTTCATTGATCGCTCGGCTCTTCCGCTCCTTTATGCTCGTGCCTTGCTCCTCCTTGGGTCTCCTTCCAAAACCTCCTCAAATCATGCCAAATCACCTACAAAATGCACCAAATTCGCATAGTCTCCGAATCTCATAGAAAACGGAATCTAAGCTAAAAAGGAACAAAACTCACAAGAAAAGGAACAAAAGACTCATATTTACATGGGAAATTATCCTCTAAAACACCACCAAATTGAGAGACATCACATATGGCTAGTAATGAAAGCAACAAAATCACAAAGCATCTCAATCATCTTCATCAATCTTAAACCAAAACCAAATTTCATTCACAAGTCAAAAGCAATCCACAATTTCCAATCTAAGTTCCAAATCCAAAAGATCAAAACAAAGCAAAGCTAAATTAACTACCAAACTTAGCAAATCTCTTCCTCCTTGGCCGATTCTCCTTCTTCTCCTTCTCCTCTCCTCTCTCCTTGCTCTCCAAGTATTCCCTTGAGAGTTTTGTGTGTTGATTAGTGGCTAAGTGTGGGTACCTCCTCCAATTAGAAGGATAAGAGAGCCTTAGTAGATGAGGGGCAATTGTGGAAGTCTACATCTTAATGCCTTGCTGCCCAATCCACACGAGACCGACTCGGACCGACACGGAGGGACCTCGGGCCCGAGGTACTGGGCAACTCGGTCCGAGGTTGAAAATCCATCTCGAGCCCGGGTTTGCTTCTACCTCGATCCGGACCTCGTGCCACCTCTTCTTCTTGGCTTTTCCTCTTGTTTTCGGGCTTGCTCATCTCCTTCCCTCTTTGCCTCATGCTTTGCTCCATGTCTCGATTCACCTTCAAAATGATCCTTGATCCTTGCCAAAATACCTACAAAACACATAAAACACGCATAGTCTCCGAATCTCATAGAAATGCGGGAACTAAGCTAAAAAGGAACAAAACACACAAGAAAAGAGGAAAAAAGAAACATATTTACAAAGGAAAACACATATAAAACACCACCAAATAAGTAGACATCACTTCCAAAACGGTACATTCAGGTTGGTAGCTTTTAAAATAACGGATTCGACAATGGTCGAGACGAAACGAATGAGAGCTCAAGAATTCAATAAAGGCACTAGCTAGGTGCAATCACCCCTCATATTCGGATGAGACGGCACGGTCATGACCAGGCAGTAGGGTATATGTCCATCCTAATGCAAATATTATAAAGAGGTGTCCAGGGTCTAACCCACACCCCTAATACTACGCTGAGTCCACATCAAGTCTCAATGGAGACGAAACACATAAGGCCACAACATCGAGACCTAAGTCCAAGTTCTAGCGCAGTCTAGTAATATATACATCCTATATATAATGAAGTCGTTAATGCTATAACAATAAATCCTAATTCATTTATTAGCACAGAAAGTTCCCAATAATGTTTAAAACAGTAATGCAAGCGAGAACCGTTCACTTGCCTTGATTCGAAGGTGAAAGAATAATTTGTCAACGAGGTGAATCCTTACGAACAAGGTCGTTTCCTGTTTCATTAACAGCGACAAAATAAATGATATGAGTTTATTTTGTTTTTTGTTATCTAGAAAAAGGTTGGATTCAAGAGGTATGCTAAAGATTTTATATGTATATAAAGAGTTTATTTATTATACACACTCATGTTCTTATAATATATTAATCATTATTTCACTCTTGATTTTAATTCTTTAATTTTACATATGTCTTAGAAAAACACTTATGAAAATCTATCCTTTTAAATTTATTAACAATTATTCATGATGAAAATTTAAGAATCAAGAATCAAGAATTTCATTTCTATGTCCATAAAATGAAAATACATTCTTTTTTTTGCCAATTATAATTCACTAGTTAAATTATGATAAAATAGGCTATAATATAAATAATAATTACGTACCTAATGAAAACATCTAAGTTACTTAGATTACTTAAATCTCTTAGTTTTTAAATTCGTAATTACTTTATTTTAAAAAAATGGTATTCGTTTCTTTAATACTCTACATTGTAAAAATTGTTTTCTTTAGGCATCAAAAGTCGATTTAAATATGAAACAAAACTGTATATAATTCAGACATCATCTTTAAAGAAAATATGAAATTTATAGGAATTTATATAATAAATTTAAAATAGAATATGATTTATTTCGAAAATTAAGGTGTTTATGTAATCGAATTTATTAATCAGCAAAAACAACATTCTAAATTTTAAAACTTTTATGACAATTAGAAAACTCCATGAAGTCGTCATATCAATTTTTTCATGATTTATAAGCAATCTTAACTAATTAAAATCGATTTTACAAAATGAATCTATTGTTCGAAATTAAAAGAAATTGAGTAGGAGCGGGGATTTACAATGGCGACGAGTCGTTTTCGGGCGGCTCGTTCTCAGTGGTCCGGCGATGGTTCGATGCAGGGTATGCAATAGTTTTAAGAGGGTGGTGCAAGGAGTACTCAAGAGGTGACGGAGTCGAGATTGGTGGACTAACGGTCGAGATATTGGTTCGCAAAGTGGGCATCGGGCTCAGTTTTCGCTGAAGGGTTCGGTCACTCTGTTTGATATTTTTGGGTAACTAGATGAGATGGTTGTGGGATGGGGTTAGAGGGCTTTTATACAGGGGCACGAGAGGGTTCTAGGGATGCTTTCAATTCTGATTTCCGCTTAGGGTTTTGGGAGATATTGGGCTCCAAATCGGGGGAGGTATTCTAGGGTTTGGTTTGAAAGTGGTGAGAGATCGATCTTGAACAATTTTGACATGAATAATATAAGGGGTTCGTATGGGAATGATGATATCTTCACCTTTCCTTGCATAATAGGCCATGATTTTAGGGGGAAAGATCTTAATCAAATCGTGTCTTAGGATGCGGTGGGATATTTGAAGAAAGGAAAGAAGGAGATAGGAAGAAGATCGGGCTCATAACCCACTTTTAGGATTAATTACAAAACTGGCCCAAAACGTTTAAATTGTGATAAAAGTACCCTTTTCCTTTAGAATTAATCCTAAAAATAAATTTCTTATTTTAGATAATGTAATTTCTTTTCCTAACATATGCATGTAAGTATGATTATAAATTTCATTCGTTATCTTCTTCATTTTATTTCCATTTATAAAAGGTTATTTCTTTCTTTTTAATATAATATCCTTTAAAACAACATTATTATATTCTTTTATTATACTTTTCTACGATCCAAACATAAAGATACTCTATTTTAGTGAAAGCTCACCTCCCATTTTATTATCTTAATATACTCATTCTAATTTGATATAGCTTATTAGGAGAATATATATATGTATATATATATATATATCTTCTCTCCCTTTATCTTCGTATGATATTCTATATAGTTTCATTATAAGGTTTCAAACATTTTCTTTAGCATAGGTTAATAGGTACGTCACCTATTGATAAGGGTCCAAAAGTGTTATAACGGCATTATCGATTCTTATTAAATTCCTTTTTAATAAATAATGCCAATACTTTTACTTGAGAAAAAAAACAATTCATTGAGGGAAATTACAATAATAACCTTCTCGAATGATAGAGTTATTACACACTATACGCAACTTTATTATAAACCACCAATAACTCTCATTCAGTTAACAAATAGCCACCAACGAGCAAATTCTGTTTAATCGCACGATTTTACCCTTTCGCCCTCAGCTATTCATCATATTTCCCAAAAAATCATGCTCCTTCTTCCTCTTGTCATTTCTCATCAAAATCAAAATCCTAATTTGGAGATTTCAATGACCTGAACCACTCGGCTCAGGTCGTAGAAAAGCTCGATGAGGTTGAATCCCCTGCAATCAAGGAAGCTCCAATTCCCCCAGGCCTCGAACTGGCAGATAATAGTCTCGAGACCTTTCAAGCAACAAGGAGGTTGAAGAGGGAGCTAGCATCGAAATCGGGCACGATCGGGGACTAGAAGAAGTCCCAGGCGGTTTGGCCATAGATCCGGAAGTGGTCACGGCCAAAGTGGGGGTCCAACAGGGGGAATTGGAGATCGTGACGGAGAGATCGAGGACGAGAGAGTCTCGGTCAATGAAATTGTGGTGGCGGAAGGCACTAGAGGCGTAGAGGGTAGGAGAAGAAGGGGATGTAGAATAGGCCGACGGAGGAAGGGCAAAGGACGCGACAGAGGTGGAGGTTAAGGCGGCGGTGGAAGATAATGTCTGCGATGATTTGTGAGTGGAGAACCAATTTTCACAATTGAGGGCAAAATGGTCAAATCACGAGATTAAATGGATTTTTTTTAATAAAAATCTAGTGGGTGGTTATTTATTAACGGAATGAGAGTTTTGATGGTTTATAATAAAATCGCGTATATCGGGTGGTTATATATAAAATCACCTATTTGACGAGTGGTCTTATGCAAATTCCTCTAATTTTTTTTTTTATTATAGAGCTACTAGATCAAACAAGCCAAAATTAGGCAACCTATTAGTTACAATGATAGCCTAAATCACCGCGACGAATGATCTTGAAAAAATCAAACAGCGAGGGTTGTTGACTCAACAAACACCTCGACTGAGTTACAGACAAATGAGAAAACGAAGAGGACGATGATAGAAATGGAATGACTGCATTGAGACTTTGAAGATTAACGTGTCTTTTTGCTAGGAAATCAACAACAGCATTTGATTCCCAGAAACAATGATAAAAAAAAACAACAGTACGGATAACCGAAATAAGATTTTGTAGCAATAATGGAAGGGATTTTCCTTTTGGTGCCCATGAGGTTTAGACTTTTCCTCTTGGTGCCCACAAAGAAAATCTAATTCCTTTTGGTGCCCCTGAGGTTTTGAAAAAGTCCTAACCGTAACCTCAATTACACCTAAACTCCAATTCCATCCATTTTATACAAATCTCCACTAACTATTAAAAAGATAAAAATAAAAAATCAATTACACTCTCTTCATTCAATTACCTTCCCTCGTCACACAAATCCCTTGTCGGGTACAGAAACCCTGGTTTCAGATGAACTCCTCCTCCGCCACCACCACGTCCGCCGGCGGGACAACCCCTGCCGCCGTCAACTCCACCAGCATTATCCCAGCCGCCGCCTAATTCCCCATGTCCGATCAAATCCAATCCCAATTGCAATCCCATCCAGATCTCCTCATTCAACCCCAATCGCATCTCAAGTTGGAAATCGAAGACTCCATCACCTCCGCCACCGTCTCCTCCTCCCCCAGCATCACCATTCGCCCCCACCCTTGAATTGCCCATTGCCCTACACCAGAACCCTTCCCCGTAAACAAATCTCGTTCCTTTACGCCCTCGCAAAATCAAGAAGCTCTCATCCGATCCCAATTTCGCCGCTTCGAGCTCCGAGGACGCCACCACCGCCGAAACCCTAAATTCCTCAGCCATGACAATCGTCCAAGTCTTCTCCGACATTAAACCGAACTCCGCCTCCAAGGCCTCTAAGAAGAAGATGCTAGATGTCACCGGCGCCGGCCAAAGCATAGCAGCCCATCATCTTCCTCGCATAGTGACGCGTTCCCTCACTTACTCCGGCGAGATCGAGAGGGCTTTGCAACATCTCCAGAGCGTGGATCCGCATCTACCTCAGCTGATCGGTCTTCATCAGCTTCCGACTTTCGATTCCTCCATTTTTATTTTTATCATTTTAATATTGAACGGAGATTTGTATAAAATGGATGGAATTGGAGTTTATATGTAATTTAGGTTACGGTTAGGACTGTTTCAAAACCTCAGGGGCATCAAAGGGAATTAGTTTTTTTTTGTGGGCACCAAGAGGAAAAGTATAAACCTCAGGGGCACCAAAAGTAAAATCCTATAATTGAATGTAGTTCCCAAGGGACTTTCCAAAGACGTTTTAATGAATTAATTACAATAAGATCGATTATCTTCTTCAATTATAAGATTCTGAATTTGAGAACAATCAATACTCCGTAGAGAATGAAGTAAGGAGGTAACAATCTCCTTTGTGTCCTCTGCATCAACTCCCAACAGGAAACATTCACACACCTGTGGTTTGAATGTTGCTTCTCTAGCAAAGTGCTCAACAATGTTATATCTTGGCGTAAGATTGGGCGCAGAGTCAGTAACATAGAAGATTGGATTAGGATCACTCGGACGTTCAAAAGCAGGAGTTCCTTCCACTTCAACCTTTGGAATCATTGCATCTGTGTTATTATGTATTTTGTTTGAAAAGCTAGGAACTTGATGGCTTTCAGCCAACAAAGATTAAGAGTGGAGGAGTGTACTAGCATGTGCATTAGACATATAAGAAATAGCTGTAAAGTTAGGTAGAAGAACAGATCGAGAGATCTTAGGAAGTTTTTGGAGAGAATAGAGATGGATGATCATGTAAATAGCTAGTTCAACTAGCCAATTTTGTAACCCTTTTATTGTGATGCAATGAACTCTTTATTCAAAAAAAAAAGTAAGGAGGTAGCTTTTGCTTGTACTATTGTCATAGAAGGTAGTTGTTGACGTCATATAGATCGAATGAATCCATTGTTGTCTCGTAAAATGAAACCATCATGTGTTGTTTCTCTAAATTTTATTGAAATGTTATTATGCATCATCCTATATCTTATATCTAGACCCGGCAGAAAGTGACCCGGACCCGAAACCCGAACCGTACTGACCCGACCCGAACAACGAAAAATGAATCATCCGAACATGACCCAAACCCGATCTGAACCTGAACCGAACCGAAATGACCCGAATAAAATGTAAACCGAACTGACCCGAACTGAATATATTGACCCGAACACATGTACAATATTCTTATAAATAGAATATGAGTAGTAAACTCTAAACCCTAAACCCTAAATCCTAAACCCGAATTCATGGGCGGGACGTGGACAATGGTCCTAACCCGAATATCTCGCCCGAATACCCGAATTATTTTTTAATAAAATAAAATTATGTATATATATAATATTATAAATTTAGTTTAGAACAATTATCTCTAAATTTTTCTTGGGTTGTAGCTATTATGGATGGGATCTCATTTATTGTCAGCCGGCCCATAATCTTTATCCATCTATCTTCTTAGTCCAATAGAGTACTTGAATTAAATGAATTAGGGTTGGAATAGAACATCCAATTATTTTAAACTAGTATTTCCGGCCCCTGCCTACGGCAGGGGGCAACGTTCTTTTTATACGGCCTTCAAGTAGTTTGATTTAAGTGTAGAAACACATTTGATAGAGTTGTAGTGCGTCTTAAGCCTTTATTATTACGGTACATTATATGTATGTATGGAAGCCACTCATAAATAATAACTAATGGGTACCTTGCATGTACTAACTATTTTTATTGAGAATTTGTTTGGACATATAAGTAAGAAAGTATGTAGCACCGTAAGTAATTTTCTAAAAAAAAAAAAGAATTTTCGCTTCGTATGTGTGTATGAATATTTGTGACCCCTTCTAAGCCAATTATGTTTCTAGTACGCTGGTCCGTGCGTACCGCACGGGGCAATGTGTTTTTTATACGAAATTTGTATCTAGAATCTCATATAATCTTATGTCGTAAAAATTGTTTAAAAATTATCGAAAATTATGAATTATCCCTTACCAAGAATTAATTTAATCTTCTAAAAAAATTATTATTTAATAAACATGATCTTTATCATAAAGTAATTTTTGAACAAATCCAACTTATTCATATTATCAGTGGTAAAAAAAAAACATTAATCACAATATAAAGATAAATATATTGGCGTTATATATCTATATTAAATTGGGTTTATAATTACATTACTCATACATGGTTTTTTTTGGATTCGAACAGACTTTTTTTTTTGTCTTAAACAAATTTACACCTTTAAAATAACTTATATCATTTAATCAAATCTATCAAAATTTTCTATACGAAATCAGGCAGAAGGGGAACATATTTAAGAGATCAAAGATTTGGGCAAAACAAATTAATAGTTTCACATCCAATCAGAGATTTTTATTTTTTGTTATTCTTTAACTACAGATGTCATATATGATATTATTTATTACATGTAATTTCAATTTTCTTTATGACGGAAAAAAGTGGTTGTGGATTTACAAAATTAGTTGTTGAATTTTATTATGGTTATTTTATCATGCATTTTTGAATTTAATTATGTTAGTTAATTAATCTATGTTAAACTCAATTATATGTTACATTCTTAGAAATTTGAATAGTCAAGCAATTATAATGAGTGAATTAAAGGTGAATTTATTTCGTAATTATCTAATATGTGAGTTACAAATGAATTTAATGACATATCAATATTGTAATATCCGGGTTTCCCGAATAGTTATAAATTCAAAACCCATCCGTATTATTAATTTTGAAGCCGAGAATTACCATGTTTTTTTTGTTTTTAAGTTTTACCATATGTCTATTCATATGCATAACTTCGTCCTTCCAAATTCACCGAATGTAAATCAATTCTTATAACCGGTTGTTACTGCCAGTCATCAAATTTTATTTATTTATAACGTACTTTTAATTTTGTCTATATATTTATATTTATCTTTTGTGAATTTACTAATTGATTATGGCGGCCGATGATCCATTAGTATCTAAAAAAATGCATGAGCATATCAACTTTTACGTAGCAAACATCCAATCAAAATAAGTCTCTGATTCAGCAAAGTTTTGCAAACTGTTGATCCAAATTCACCCACCTCTTGTTTCTTGATCGATCAGCAAAACATAAATTTCACACCAAAAAAATATATCATGGACCCACATCCACCAATCCCCCACTTATTTACATATCACAAAAAAAACGCCCAACTTTTTTTAGTGACTCAAAGAAGAAAAAATCACACCAACCCATCTCAAACTACGTGTTTTTATGCCCCAAAATCTAAGAGCATGGTACTGTCAATTCGTTTAGTTGCCTTCACTGTTCTGAGATTTATCAAGTGACCGAGAATACCCATAAGACGATTTAAGAGCTCCGTTGATATCATCCCGTGGCTCACCTGATGAAAACATGTAAAGGAGAAAGCTTTAATGCTCAGGGATATTATATACAATCAAGCTACTACAGTACACCCTGCAAACCCCTAAGAGAAAGGGAATATCATGGAGAAAATCTCAGTAGAAGATATGCAGTACCACCACTCAAGCAACTTTAGCAAGCTTATGTTTTATTTCTTGAGGCGATCCCCTTTCAGTTGCCTGGTATGTTGCATCAACATCTTGGAAATCACCAACCTGTGGTCTTGCTGCCATTTCCAATGGTCAAAGGTGACTGTCCAATGAGAACCTTCTAATGTTCCTCAATCAAATTGAAAATGGGCTAATGCTTATGGTACCTGAGCCTTCTTCATCCTTTACAGTAAAGAGGTCGATTTTTTCCACTGCTTTTGAGCCAATGTGATCCTGTAAGAAGAACTAATTCAAAAATAGTATATTTGGATATAGAGAAATTGATTGAGTAGTGATAATTTCAGAGCCGAATACTCCAGTTTGTTCAACTGATTATTCCAAAAGGCATAATAGATATTAGAAATCTGTAGTCATGGTTCATAACATAAAACCACCAGTTTGTTCAGAATACCATACCCAGCAAGCAAGGGGCTATGAAGTCGGTTTGGATCCAAAAGTGAGAATAGTAAATCTATTAGCTGTAAGTAGAAGCCAAGCAAATAGTATCAAATAAAAGAATTCCAACAAACAAATCAACTCATTGCTCACTGTAATAAGCAATATAGTTTTGGACCAAATGGGAGAGAAGAAGAAGAGACATTACCCCAATGGTGTTCAACAGAATACACTGATCGCCGACCTCGACCGGTAAATCGACCCTGCAAAAGCGGATTACAAACTGAATAGGCGCAACACTGAGAGATGCACATAATTTTGGCAACTCAATAACTCTAGAAGTTAGACATGACTTAGTAATTGATTTAAACAGCGTAGTAAACTCCACTTTCAATCTTGCTCAGGCTAACTTAAGCAACACATTGAACACAGTATACCATGTCAACATTATATGCTTAAAAAATCATGATTGATTTTAGAAAGAAGAAAACCAAACCTATGGAGGTATTCAGCAGCCAACTTTTCCGTCTTTGGTGTCAGATAGATGCATTTCCTGCACCAGCTTGCCGTCCTACAAGTTAACCGATTCAATTCAGAATTTTTTATAAAAACAATTGAACTCCGCCATAACTCAAACAAAAAGAGGGCTTAAGTATTTCCGCAAATAGCATCAGAAATTCAGTTCTCTGAAACACAAATCAATCGCTAATTTCGAATCAATAGAAAGAAGAGGAAGAAGGTGCATACCACATGATGATGGCAGGTCCATCGGAAACCACCTTGATCGAACTCCGATTCGCAGGAAATAGGAGAGAGGGCGACGGAGACGGGCGCGATTTCGGCGGAGGAATCGGGGCCAATTGACGGGTGTCCCGGAGGAATCGAGGGAAGAGCGAGGAGCAAAGCAGAAGTCCGGATCCAAGGCCACCAGTCGAAGACGGGCGATGGCGCCGTGTTGACGAAGGCGGAGCGAGGGCGGAGCGCATCTAGGCCGGCGGAGGGCGGATGAGGGCGACGGCGAGCGAGGCAGAGGTAAGGCGCAATGAAGGAGATGAGTTTTGGTTTAGATCCGAAAGGCGAGGTAAGACCGTAAAAAGGGAGATGCTATTATTTATCTTTTTTTATAAATGTGGCTAATGGGTAACGTTTGCAATTGTGGCCAGGCGTTACACTTCAGCTGACAGTGGCCCATCAGTGGGGTTTTCCCCATTCTCCACTCACCATCAATAGGGAAAAAAACGCCTTTAATTAATCAGCCTATTGATTAGTCATCAACTTAAATATAGAGCGGTTTTCTTTTGAAATTGATTGTACAGGCAAATTAATAGGTGAGGATATAAAAAAAGGCAGCTAATATTGGATTTTTGAGAGCATTAAAACACCTAAAATTGAATTTTGAGGGCATTAATGGGACATGAAAAACTATAGGTTTAGTGTATAAAATGTGGGTCATTAATTGCTCTAAAATCCTTACTTTATAGGTTTATAGATTTATGAAAATGAGTTTAATTATTTTATGTCATTAAGTGGGCACAAGGTTTGGAATTTTATCGGCCCTGGATTATGTCATTAAGTGGGCACAAGGGTCCACGACGTTGAATTTTCTTAATGGATGAAAATGAGTTTAATTATTTTATTTATGTATGAATGACTGAATGTGCCCGCAAGTATATAATAGATATAGTAATTAATTATTTTTCATTAACTAAGTAGAAATTACATCTAAATCTTTGTGAATAATATATAGTAACTATGTTTTATTACAAGACACATTAAAGTACCCATTAAAGTGCCCAAACTTTCTAAGTTAAAAACTCACCGTTTCGGTTGGTCTTATAATTTAAAAAAAAAATTGAATCCAAATAACACCCGAATCCGAATTGACCCGAAACGAAATGATCCGATTCGAAGCAATCCGAAAAAGACCCGAACCGAACTAGACCCGAACCGAACAACATTCTATCTGAAATGACCCTAACCCGAAATATTACGACCCGAAGCGACCCGAACCCGAACTAGACCCGAACCCAAACACGACCTGAACCCGAACCGAACCGAACAAGACCCGAAATGACTGTTTGACCCGAACGGACCCGACCCAAACGACCTGATCCCAATTGACCCGAACAACCCGAATTGTCAGGTCTACTTATATCATGTAAAGTATTGACCGGCCTGTCCGGCCATCTAATGTTTGGCTTTATGAGCTAATAGCTCTTCTATCAAAAAAAATAAAAAAATATTGACCGGCCATAGAATAAATTAATTTTTACACTACATAAAATTGAAGATAGTCGGCATTCATTTAACAGTTATAATAAATACTTATCCCTGCAAAAATTTAAGTAGCTATATATACAATTAAAATTTAACAAACCCGGGAGTAAAGTAATAATATACTCCGTAAACAAAATTGAAAGCGAAATGAAGAAAAGAGAGAACAAGATAAAAAGCGCGTGGTGGGGGATTTAAAATAGTTGCGTTCAGTGGTCAGCAAGAGGCCCAATCATGGAAAGTACACAGTAAGTAAACACGGGAAGAACAAATTGATTTTCGACCCGAAGTAGTCAAAGACTAGAGTCGAACGAGCAGACCAATGTCGACAAATGAAACTTGTCATCCTGTTTAGGAGATGAAAACCCCCAAAATCCCCAATTCTTCTGTGCAAAACAACCCTCATGAACCCTGCTTTTGGGATTTGATTTGTGCCCACTAATACAAATCCTTAGATTATTTTCCCGGTTGAGGGAATCCCCACTTGGGGCCTTCTATTCGTTCCTCTTATACTGAGGGGAGAGAGATTTTAAACGGAAATTTTGAGCACTCTTGAGAGTAACCTCTTGCTTTTGATTTTTTTTGGGGGGCTTTTAGGTTTTGTATTTTGGGCCTTTCTGGGAAGAATTGTTGTTAACTTTCTATGGCATGTTCTCCACTAATACATAGAATCCTTGGAATTTGCGGGTTAGGATTCAGAAGGTGTGAAAGGCCATGAAACTTAGGTGTTTGCTCTACTTCTCGTTCCTGATCTTCAGCTCATGGACTGGTAACTTTCTGTCTTTAATTCTCTCTGATGTTGTATTATTACTCCAACTATAGTGTAAAAGCTCAATTTTGTGTGTCTTCTGTAAAAAGTATGCCTTTGCTTTACTTCTGGCTTTGTCTGATCCGATGGATTTGTGTTACTCTTTCAAGGTTGTTTCTTGTGCATGTATGTTGGTAAAATACTGTCTGTGTGAAGACTAGGGGTTTGAGCTTGAGAATCTCAAGTCCACAGGCTTTGCTTACTTGCACAATATATATGTTGCCTCTGGTTATAACTTCAATGTTTCTACACAATTTGGACTGTTGTTTAAAATATTAGAAACCTTTTATAGTAACTAGGCATTATATCACTTGAAGGATGAATGCCTTGCCCTCTTCTTGCTAGTAAATTTTAATGATGAGCTATCTTAGACGCTTATTTACTATCATACAAGCAGTTGGTTCCTGTGATGTTTATGATCCTGTAAATCGGTTGTATACCTATTTTGGTAATGGAGAATCCTTGCTCATGCATTTCTTTTATCCTTAAATCTCCAGCTTCCTATAAAGCTATTGCTTTCACTGGAACATACGGCATCAACTATGGAAGAATTGCTGATAACATCCCTTCACCTGAGAAGGTTGCTCAGCTGTTGAGGGAAATAAAGATAAAGAATGTTAGGATTTTTGATTTCGATCATAGCGTACTCCAGGCTTTTAGTGGGACTGGCCTTGAATTAGTTGTTGGACTTCCAAACGGGAATGTACAAGACATGAGTACCAATGCAGATCATGCAATGGATTGGGTAAAGGACAATATACAGGCGTTTCTTCCTGGAACGAATATTGTTGGCATTGCGATAGGAAACGAAGTTTTGGGAGGAAATACTGACGTATCTGAATATCTGTTGGGCGCTGTGAAGAATATTTACAACGCAACAAAAGCTCTTAACTTGGAAAAGAAGATTCAGATTACTACTTCACATTCAAGTGCCGTTTTTAACAGTTCTTACCCTCCTTCTTCTGGAAACTTCAAAGCTAGTCTGAATCAGTATATGAAGCCACTGTTGCAGTTCTTTTCACAGATCGACTCGCCCTTCTGCCTAAATGCCTACCCTTTCCTTGCCTACATGAGTGACCCTGATCACATTGACATAAATTATGCTCTTCTTCAGAAAAATCCTGGTATTTCTGATCCAAAAACAAACCTACATTATGATAACATGCTTGATGCTATCATTGATGCGGCTTATGCTGCATTGGAAGATGCCGGTTACAAAAAGATGGAGGTTATCATCACTGAGACCGGTTGGGCCTCAAAAGGCGATCAAAATGAGGCTGCTGCCACTTTACAGAATGCGAGGACATACAATTACAATCTGCGTAAAAGGCTTGCCTTAAGAAAAGGAACTCCACTAAGACCACATATTTTAGTCCGAGCTTATATCTTTGCATTGTTCAATGAAGATTCGAAGCCTGGACCAACTTCTGAGAGAAACTTCGGCCTTTTTAAACCTGATGGTAGTATTTCATACGATATTGGGTTCCATGGGATGGAATCATCAGCCCCTCCATCATTGCGACTATACAATAAGGTAATTAGATCTTTGACATCAAGCAATTAATTTGTGGTGGATTGGTAGAACGTAACTCGTCTTGAAAAACTTATCAATACCTCTATATTTGCAACCATTGTAACACATAATGCATGGGAGAGACCTTACATATGGCTAGTTCATGAGCGTTAAGAATGCTACATCTATGGTTTGGATTGTTTTGAACATTCAGACGTTTACTGACGAGTCTTTTCAAATTTAGTTCAATTGTAAATTCTGTTCTGGCTATACTTTACTGCTCTGTCCATTACTTTTAATTTTTGTGTGTCCCCAATTTATTAAGTTCTTAGTATAGTTATTCACTACCTTATCAATCTTTTAAGGTAAAATATGCCAAGCATTTGAGTGGATTTTTTTAGTTGATGTGTTAATGATGACTACAGTGATCGAACATATTTTATTTTGATATGTACGTGACCTTATGATGAGTAATAAATGATCACTGTGCAATGTTTTATGGAGTTATCTGATTTTCGATCCCATATGTATATTTACGTCTTCCACTTGGTAAGAGGATACATCAGGATGAATCTGTTTATAGGATGCCTCATGCCTGATCAAATTACTAGAGGATTGAAATTCTGGGATGTTGTTTTACTGCAGCTGGCCTTGGTCATAAAACTGGCTATGTAGTATAAGCAAAGTCACTGACAGAGTGACAGTTGTGTTTTCCTATCTAGTATAGTATTTTAAATCTGTTCTCTTACTATAACTAATATGACAGTTTATTTTTAGTATGTTGAACCGTTGCTTGGTGTGATAGTTGGCATTGTTGTTAATTCTTATAACATAGAATACCTCAGTACTTGATTATTTCTGTGAAGAAGATTGTGAATGAGATAGATTAGATCAGGAACTAGTTGAAGAAAAGATCATTTCCAAATTGTCTCAAAGTATTGGCATTAATATCCCCATTTTGGCGTTCTAATTAACCTGTGGTCCTTTGCTACAATCTTTCGCAGGACATTGGATATCATATATGGTTGATACTAACGGCGTTACTAATGGTTCTCCTCACGAGATGACTGTGGAACATGAATCCGCACGCACGTTGAAATGTTCTATTGGATCATGATCACAAGTCAATTATTCCAAGAGGCAAAATGGTAAAACAGAATCAATGAATGGAAAAATGTGGCCTAAGATTCAAGTTGAACAACAACCTTCAAACCAGAACTTTGCAATGTAATTGCCATAGAATAGTCAAAAGAGGCTGGCATATAGCTCTTTGTAGCTTCTGAGCATAACATTATCTCCTTTTCCTGAAATAAAGTTCTGGCCTTTTTTTTATCCCCTGTTTTATTTTCCTGTTGTTATTTGATGCAATGTTATTAGAAGATACAAAAGTACAGGCAAATGATCGTTGATCAAAGTGGAGTTTTTCTGAGTTAAAATAGCCAAAACTTTGCAGGTGCACATATTTCAAGTGGCAGGTGGAATAAAATGAAGAAAAAAACGTTATCTTAGGAATTCTAGAATGCTGTAAGTGGAACTTATTTAAACCCCAGATGCAAGAGATTCGGTGACCATTGATGGCTTCTTTTCTGGGGTTGGTAGCAAAGATTGAAAGTTTCTGAATTTCTTCTGAGAGGTAGATAAAGATATTAAACAAGTCTAAACTCCAATCTTTTCTCATATGGTAAGTTTTTCCAAGAATTTCTCACAACTCATGTCATGTTTGAAACCTTTTACCTAACCTGAAACGTGCGACAGGCAAACAAGCCCAAATTTAGACGCCCAAATGAAAATTGCAGGGACCATCATCGCACAATATTGAGACGTGTGGTTCTTACAAATGCCAGCACAATGTTATGTTTACTCTCTCACTAATTTCATCAAAGGTCATTTTCACTTTAACTAATACAGGCATATTTTCCCCTACAAGCAACCTTTTTAACATTTGTATCAGAAACGATGTTGGACATTTCTTTTGATTGTTTCGTACTTCAAATGTATCTTCTACGAACGTGTTTCTACTTTTTTTTTTTATCATTTCAATTGTTCTGGTAAACAGATATACTAAAACTTGGTCACCAGTGATTAACAAGATTCAGCTATCTTAAGCAAAAAGAAGGTTTCACACCCTTCACATTACCTGTGCAACCAATACTAGTACCCTAAACCAACATCAAAAGCTAAATCAAACAATTCAGCTTGTAACAAAAATTTATTACTTCAACATTATTTTCCACTAAGGTAAATTTATCATCATTCAACTGGGTTCCAATGGAAAAATGATACAAACATTGATACATCATACATATTGATAACTTCCACAGATGACAGCAGCTTATATAGCCTAGTGCAGTGAATCCTCAATTCATGGACCAGAAATCTAAATTGCAACAAGAATTCAAGCAAGATACATTTCAGACTGACAGCTCAGTCTTTGAAACAAGAATCCCATCAGTATCAGCATACAGATACTCACCATCAGATATCCTGGTACCAGCAATGGTAACTGGAACATGCTTATCACCAAAGCCTTTCTTATTCGCTTTCATAGGATGAGAGCCCAATGCTCTAACTCCGATATCACAGCCGTTGATCTCGTCAACATCCCTTATACAGCCATTGATGATGATTCCAGCCCAGCCGTTGTTCTGTGCCTGTTGCACGGGATTGCCACCAAGGATTGCACATCGCATGCTCCCAGCACCATCTACAACAAGGACTCTTCCATTGCCTTTCTCCTCCAAGAACTCACGGATTAAGACGTTGTCTTCAAACACTTTTAGGGTTACAATTGGACCTGAGAAGACTAGGCGCCGACCGTATACTTGGAAGATTGGCTGGAGAGCTCGTAGCTCGCCGCTGGAGATTAGGTGAGAATTCGCATCACAAACTTCTGCAGTTGCTACCAGAGCCATGGTATTTGAGCACCTTTGATAGGGGAATTGAGGTTAGGGGAGACAGAAATAGGCAATGGAAATAAATTCATTAGCTTAAGTGGTCAAATAAGTTCAGCTCAAGTTACTCAATACCATACAGTATGCTAGCTAACCAGTTCATTTGATCCTTGATTTCATCACGGATTATATGATTCTAGCTGTCTTTTAACTTTTAAGTAGGATCATTCATCAAACGATTCAAAACTAAAGTGTTACCAGTTACAAACACTGATCAAATATTACTAAGAGGATAAGAAGAAGAATCAGCCATGGTCTTAGTATCATACAGAATGCTAACTGCCCCAATTTAATGATCCTAGGTTTCCGAAAACAAAAATGTAATCATGATCACTGCATGAATTAAGGCTTTTGTTAAGATCGGATCATTAATCAAACCAACCCAAAGTGTTACCACTTACAAACTCTGATCTGAATCTTGAAAGGGGAAAAAAGAAAACGAATCAGGTTTTTGTAATCCTGGATGGTCTTAGGATAAAGCTAAAGGGGGGAAAACCAAATATGACAAGAACAGTAAAATATGATTTCTCTGAATTGTTTAGATTCAGGCAAAGAGAATCTAATATCAGCCATATACACCTCAATTCACAGTAAATTCATAATCAGATACCACAGATTGTGACTCCGATCTCTTCGAAATCTCCAACATTTCACAATCCCAAACGCAGGCAATATATTATCAGCAAGTAACAGAAACATGAAACGATAGAGGGGCAAATCAAGAACGATTCACAACGAATCAAGCAAAAGATAGCTGAGGGAATCAAGTATAGTATAGGAAGAAGCGTGACGATGAATGAAAAGGTATAGAAAGCCACGGAAACAAAGACAGAGGATGTGAAATTCGAGGTGGAAATTAGAGGCTGATTAGAGTTACCTGAGAGATGAAACCCTAATATGTTGAGATGGTTAGCTGAGAGTGAGTGAAAAGAGAGGAGGAGTAGGGAGTGCGATGAGTGATGGCTGTGAAGGCGTTGTCCGTGTCAACCGAAGCCCTCGCTACCGGAGACCAGCAAATGTGCGAGGTATGTGAAAGATGCTCTCTTTTCTTCTTTTTTTTTAGTTTATTGAATTTCGATTATTTCAAATAAAGTTTTTTTTAATTAATCACGTTAAATTTCTAATGGAAGAAGGAAGAAAGAGGGTATGGACTTTAAGCAAGAATGAGTGGTACTCAACAGATTCAGCAATAAAACTTATAGGGGGACGCTCAGGTGCACCATGTTTTATGGTGTACCATGAGTCACTTTCTTATCCGTTGGATTAGTTCTAATCAATGGCTAATAATAGGGGAGCATGGTAAAAGTAGTGGGCTGTAAAATAGGGTGATAATTATCCAGCATTCAATTCAAAAAAAAACGCCCATATATAGGGAAACTGATTTTCAAAAATAGGGTATGAAGTCATCAGGGAGATATCTATGGGATTTTGTGATTTACGTAAAATCTGAAAAACAAAATCAAACGATATGAAAAAAGAAACCGTATCCCCTCTCCCACGATGATTATGGTAGTTATAGCTTGCTAGGTTAACGCTCTGAAGAACAACCTGGCCTTCAACCTATTGCTCGGCTCTTTCCATTATCGTCCCCCTATTGGATTATCGCCTGCTTCCTACGCACACATAGAGAACACGAGATAACGCTGCAAATCGATCAACAATGGAGAGAGGTATGTCCACGAACTGGTTTTAACAAAATTCTGCAGTGCTTTATGTCATGCGTTCTTGTGAACGAATTGGTATAGATGAATGATTATTGCTTTCCTAATGATTGAACTCTTTGCAATGAATTATGTTGATCAATCTCTTCTATCAATTTCGTATTAGCAAAGGATCGTGATTAATTTGGTTGTGATAGCAAGAAAATTGACACGTAAAATCAAGCAGATCGACAATGCCCTAATCATATTTTAGGCTTTTCGATTTAATACGTGTTTGGAACGTCTATATGAAAAAGTTGATCATGGTGCACGAACAACTTGACTATAATTGTTTGAAAAACACATCGTTTTTGCCTCTAGTTTAATTTGTTCCGAATAACTACTGTTATATATCTGAATAACTACAGTACCGACAGTTTTAAAACGTATTTGAACCTTGAAAATGAAAAAGTTGGAAATAGTGCATGAACAACATGGAAATAACTATTTGAAAAAGAGATCGTTGTTGGTTCTATATCAATTGTTTCTGAATAACTACTGTTTGCAATCTGAATAACTACTGTATCAACATTCTTTTAATACGTATTTGAACCTTGTATATGAAAAAGTATTTAATAGTGCATGAACAACATGGAAATAGCTGTTAGGATAACATATTGTTGCTGACTCTATTACAATTGTTTCTGAATAACTACAATGTACAAAACTGGACAATTATTCAGAATGTTCCCGTAAATTTTTCATGGGCATCCTAATGGGTATTTAATAGTTCTGAACAATTGGTCCAAAATGCATTGCACTTTTATTTACATTTGTCTGAATAACACTTCTAAATGAAAAAGTATTTAATAGTTTGACATGCACTTTTATTAACATGTCTCTGAACAATTATTCAGAATTTCCCGTAAATTTTTCATGAAAAAGTATTCAGATTGCATTGCACTTTTATTAACTGTTGTCTGAACAACTACGTAGATGTGTATGAACAACCATCCTAATGGGTTTGACATGTAATGAACAACGGGATAATATTGGTGTTACGTAAAATCAATGTATACCCTGAACAACGTTTACTTAAACTAGTACCGATATTGTTGAGTAACGTGTTAAAATCGTAAATATGAAAAAGTTTTTAGTAGTTGATGAACAATTTGACAGAACTAGTTTGAATAACATATCGCTATTGGTTTTATTGCAGTTGTTTTAATTGATTTCTGACTCTATTGCAATTGTTTCTGAATTACTACAATGTACAAAACTGGACAATTATTCAAAATTTTCCCGTAAATTTTTCATGGGCATCCTAATGGGTATTTAATAGTTCTGAACAATTGGTCCAGAATGCATTGCACTTTTATTTACATTTGTCTGAATAACTCTTCTAAATGAAAAAGTATTTAATAGTTTGACATGCACTTTTATTAACATGTCTCTGAACAATTATTCAGATTTTCCCGTAAATTTTTCATGAAAAAGTATTCAGATTGCATTACACTTTTATTAACTAGTGTCTAAACAACTACGTAGATATGTATGAACAACCATCCTAATGGGTTTGACATGTAATGAACAACGGGATAATATTGGTGTTACGTAAAATCAATGTATCCCCTGAACAACATTTACTTAAACTAGTACCGATATTGTTGAGTAACGTGTTAAAATCGTAAATATGAAAAAGTTTTTAGTAGTTGATGAACAATTTGACAGAACTAGTTTGAATAACATATCGCTATTGGTTTTATTGCAGTTGTTTAAATTGATTGAATAACATATCGCTAATAGTTGAAAAATGAATAATTGTTACACCACTTTTTTCATATACTTACGTTTCTTTGATTGCACAGTTGAATCTAGTAAATGGGTTGAATATGTTTTCGAAGATGATGAAGAACCACCAGAATCTGAGGTCGATGGTGATGACGTGGAAGAAGAGTTTGAGGAAGAACCCGACTTTGATTATGGAACCGATTGCATAATAAATCAGGACGATATCCATGACAAGCAATGGGTTCCCAGATGCCCGAAGAAGCTGCTTCCGAAAGTTGGTATGATTTTTGAATCCCTTGAAGACGGCCAATCATTTTACCGTGAGTATGCATCAGTAGTTGGTTTCGATGTCCGCATAAGTACAACCCACAAATTTCCTCGTTCAGATTTAATCTCGTCAAGATATCTTCGTTGTAACCGACACGGTTACAAAAACACAAGCAATAGCAAGGGAATTAGAAAGACCTCAAGTGATAGGGTAGGATGTGATGCCTGGATATGCTTCAAATACAGTAGTGGGGGAAAGTACAAGGTGTCCAAAATCAATGAGGGGCATTTGCATGATATGATACCGAAGTATGCAAAGCACTTGCTGAAAAGCAATAGAAAGATGGAAATCGGCCATAAGAAGTTTATGCTTAGTTGTGCAAAAGCAAATATCGGTCCACATGGAGCGCATAAATTAATGGAAGAACTTGTTGGTGGTTTTTGGAATCTGCGTGCAACAACGAGAGACTTTAGAAACTATAAGAGGGACTTGATGGAGAACATATCAGACGCTGATGCACAGATGGCCATAAATATGCTGAAACGGAAGAAGGAGATTTGTAGCGAATTTTATTTCGAATACACAGTGAACGAAAAAAACCAACTGAATCGAATCTTTTGGAGCGACCCAATAGCTCGTCGCAACTATGTTGCATTTGGACAAGTAGTCTCCTTCGACTCAACATATGGAACAAATAGGTTTGTCTCTATTGTACGTTGTTGTTCAGGACATTAAAGTAAATTGTTCAGATCTTATTATTTTGATTTTTTCTTGCATTAGTAATTCATTACGTATGCATTGTCTAATTTTTATATGTTTGCTGGTGCTTATTCATCTATCCTATATTTATTTTTCGCAAATCTGTAAACATGTGCTTATGTAATATTTATACACTTTATTTATGATGTTGTTCACATTTGTATAAGTAATTATTCAGAATTCCTTTACTAAAATATACAGTTATAATAACATATGACCATTGTTGTTCACTTGTTTTTGAACAATTTTTCAGTGTTCATGTAATAGTTTTTCATATATTAATAAAAATGTGCGTATGTGTAGTCGTTTATTGATGTGCTTTTTTGTGGATGATGTAGGTATTGTATGGTGTTTGCTCCATTCTGAATAATTGTTATGCATGCACATGAAAAAATAAGTTCTGGACCAAATTATAGCACGAAAAAATGACAACATTAGTCTGAAAAAGTGCTAGTAATAATCTGAAAAATTTCACTAACAGTTCTGAACCAAACTTAAACTCAACATGCTAACAATTCTTACCTTATCAGCCGCATGAATATCATCACTCAACATGAGTGGCAAATCCCCCCCAACATCACCATCATCGACATTTACCAGCGCACCCTTCAAATATAGCACAATAGAAAAATCTGAATTCAACCATATTTCAATCATTCAACTTGATTTCAAATATAAAGACCATGTATGTTATTACCTGGTTAGCTAAGCCCACATCTGAATCAACTTTATGAGATTCCTCGTGCACATTTGATGGTGGTGGAACTTTTGAGAGACTTTGATTTATACCCAAGCTGAAATTGGGAGACGTCAAAATTGGTTCGATTTCATTCCTTTCAGGGAGGATACATGAAGCAATGATGTCATTCCTCTCATTGATTGCAGTCTCAATCTGATCCATCATCTCAGCCAGTTCATCACTTCTCCAAATTGGATCTTGAGACTCAGTTATACATTGACTAACACCACGGACAATCCCATTGTCTGCCTGAGTCAAAACCTCATTTTTAGCTCCCAAAATAGCAATGGTGGTCTGAACAAGTGCCTTTGAAACTTCATTGGACTTGCACTCTTCAGGAGCAGACTTGGTGTCATTACCAATCCTTATTATATACTCAGTCAATCCTTTAATGTTATTTCCCATCCTCGAGTTATAATCCTTGAACACAAACACATATATATCATTTAAAAAAAGCATTCGATACGAACTTTGACAATGGATAGTTGCTTTAAATAATAAGCTTGGTACCTGAGCTGATTTGATGACATATGAAGTGTCTCCGTTTTTTTCTTGCTCTGAATGTTCCTTAACAGCCTCAACCGACACCTTGATTGGCGGGGATCGGAGCCTTCCCTTTCCAAAACCACCTCTAGCAATCTCATATCTCTCGCGAGCTAACACTAACTCAGTGGTCCAACCTATAAACACGGGCACCGCCCGAGGGACTTCAAAGTGCCTGTACTCCACAACTCTGTCTACATACAGAAGCTGCAATACAAATAGAAAGTTTTAAATAAATAGTCTAGAAGAAATGATTCAGCTAAGATTAAAATTTAAAAAATGTAGTGACTTGAATGAACAGAAATAAAGCTCTAATAAACAACAAAATAAAAAAACTCACAGTTAAGAATAATAGAGGGCCAGCGAACTGCATCTTAGGATTGGCCAGCCACCTCTCTTTAGCATCGTTCAAACAATCCAAAACGAGACCACACCAGTTGAAATCTTTTATCCTTGACATATCAGCTAGAGGCATCACAAGCTTTTGGTTGCAAACACCGCTCTGGGTTGGTTCAAGGAGGCAGGAAAAGAAGAGCACAATGAAGTCTTGCAGAACTTGAAAGTTGCTTTTTGAAGAAACCATAGCGTTCGTCACATCCGAGTGTCTAATCAGATGTCCAGAATTGTTGTCCTTCTTTGTTCCCTCAATGCTGAGATGTGCTCTCCAATCGGATATAGAATTGTTGTCCTTTGGTTGGGTCCTGATAACGGGTGCTTTTCCACGTGGAATCCCAAGGCAAAGATCAACGTCTACCTCATCAATAAAGATTTCTTATCCATGCGGCAGCATGAGAACACCCCTCCTAAAATCGTAATTGCTCACTAACCAGTGACCCAACTTCCTGTTGAACACAATAATCAAAAAGTGAAACGCATAAGTGTTATTCATTAGTATGAACATGACAAAACTATTTCTGAACTAAATTATACCACGAAAAAAGTGATGTTATTAGTCTGAAAAAGGGATAGTATTAGACTGAAAAATCGATTAGTATGCCCATGACAACATAAATTCTAAAACAACATATATTACGGAAAAGTGATAATATTAGTCTGAATAATTGATAATATTAGTCTGAAAAAGGGATAATAATAGTCTGCAAAAGTGCTAGTATTAGTCTGAAAAATTGATTTGCATGAACATGATATATCATAATATCAATTTGTAAGTACTATTCACGAAAATGAACCTGAAAAAAATGAAATTATGTACTATTGATGTCCATGGAAAATCAGTCTGTTATTTTGAAAAGTTGGTGGAAACAGTTTGAACAATTGCTTTACATGAACATGAAAAACACAGCCCATTGAGTATGAATAATGATTACCTCGGTATGTCTATTGATGGCAACTCTAGCAACCTCCCAAAACCAGCCTTCCTAATTGCTTCCTTGTGAGCCTTTTTTTTCAGTTCACCCACTGCTTTCACAAAGGTTTCAACAGGGATCCTGTGAATAAGCCTAGGATAAGAATCTTTTTCCTCAACTCTATCCTGCTCAATCACATTATCGTTGTGCTTCTCTTGGACTTTTCCTTTCTTCCTTTTCACTATATTGTCCTTGATAACCTTTGACGCAGCTTTGTTCTTCTGTTTCTTTTGCAACACAGTCTTCTTCTTGGTTGTATCTTTTGCCTGACTTGGTAAAGCTTTTTTGGTCACTTTTTTACCTGAACCAAACAAAAAGAATTTCTTAGTGTGATACCAAAACTGAAACGACATCTAGTTCATTAGCGAACTCTAATTATAATACAACATATCCAACTACTAAGCAATTACCCTTCTCAACATCGCTTTTCTTTTTCGAGACCAACGATCTCTTAGAAATGGGGACATCATCTGAATCATCATCAGATTCATCATTGGCTGCAGCCTTTTTACCTTTATAAAAAACGATAAAACAAATCAACAACCATCTTCACTATCTTGTAATTAACACATCTAATTAGAATGTAAAACATCAAAGTACTAGGAAATTACCCTTTGAGAACATCTCTGTTCTTTTTCAAGATCTTCGATCTCTTAGAGATAGGAACATCAACTGAATCGTCATCAGATTCATCATTGGCTGGAACCTTTTTACCTAAACAAAAAAGGATAAAACAAATCAATAACCATCTTCCCTCTCTTGTAATTAACACATCTAATTAGAATAAAAAACATCAAAGAACTAGGAAATTACCCTTCAGAACATCTTTTTTCTTTTTCAAGATCTTCGGTTTCTTAGCGATAGGAACATCATCTAACTCGTCATCAGATCCATCATCAGATTCACCATCAGATTCATCATCAGCTTCACCATCAGATTCATCATCATCTTCACCATCAGATTCATCATCAGATTCATCATCAGATGCAACCTTTTTACCTTTATCAAAAAGGATAAAACACATCAATAAACACCTTCACTCTCTTATAATTAATTCAATGTAAAACTTAGTTAACAGATATTCAAAACATGAAACACAGAAGTTGAATAAGTGTTAATCATTAGTATGACCATGACAACATAATTTCTAAAAAAACCTATACCTTGAAAAAGTTATGATAGTGGTATGAAAAAGTGATAGTATTAGTCTGAAAAATTGATTTGCATGAACATGATATATTAGGATAAACTGAACATGACAACACATAATTACGAAGTATTGTGATCCATGAAAACATGAGGCTATTATGCTGAAAAACTGATGGAAACAGTCTGAATAATGGATTAGAATGCACTTGACAAAATAAGTTCAGAAAACAAACTATTTCAAGAAAAAGAGATAATATTAGACTGAAAAAGTGCTAGTATTAGTCTGAAAACTTTCACAAACAAATATCATACCTCTATTGCCCTCTTGATTGGCAACAACTTCATCTTCGTCGCTGACATCTTCGTCTACCTCGTCATTCGATTGTTCTATTTCATCATTCTCTTCCGGACCTAAATCATACAATACTTCTTTAGACTTCCGAGCTCTAGCCTTGGACCGCTTTGAAGATTGCTTCTCGATTGCATCTGAACAATATCATACCGAAAAAGTTAAGATCAAAACTCTGTAATTAAAATTTACGATCAAGATCACTACTCGTACCTTTTTCAGCTTTTCGTTTGAGCTTGTTCTTCAACGTTGGAGTCTTAGCCATGGCGTTTAAACCTCTGTAAAAGAATACACAATGTTCGTGAATACCTCTGTAAAAAATTGCTGCGGTAAGGACATATGCTTAAAATTAAGAGAAAAATAGCATGCTCATGTTTCTAATATACTGATTTTGATTATACAGTAGTAGCATCTCAAGATTGTCAAGAGATTAACCACGTATCCAACCAGATACAAAAATCGTATGAGCATAAAAAAATCAAACCAGATCGATTTTTGGCAAGGACAAAATAATTCGAATGAGTAGACACAAAATCAAACCAGATTGGTCTCGAGTTTGGCAAGGACATATGCTATAAGACTTCTACCATTCCCGGATACAAAAATCAAACCAGATCTCGGCAAAAAAAACATCAAATTTATACTTGAGCATAAAACCTAAAAGAAAGGGCAAAAGAAAATCGATTTAACAAGAGCGAAATTCCGGCAAACTAACCAAAATCGGGACTTTGTTCTAGTTGATAGCGACATTTTGAAGACGCCTTTGGATAGAACACGAGCGATTTTTGTTCGGAGGCTTGAAGACGAGACCGATTGAGGGCGAGAGCTTGAATCGGATTTTTTTTGTGGGCGGAAGCTTGAAGACGGACCGACTGTGGGCGAGAGGTTGAAGACGAACCGACTGTGGGCGAGAGGGTGAGAGCTTGAAGACGGGATGCTGTGGGCGAAGACGATCGATTGTGGGCGGAGGGTTGAAGAGAAACGATGGTGGGGTGAGGTTTGAAGAATCCTGTAGTTGAGCGGATGAATAGGGGGAAGGTGAAGGGTTTTGGGTTGAAGAAAAGGATAAAAATAATCTTAACCGAATATGAAAAAGTAACGGGGGAAAGAGAAAGATTTTGAAAAGATTTGACTGATATTTTAGTTTTTTTTGGGTAAACGCGGGATACGGCTATAATCCAGTGCATCTCACTTTTTTCAATATTTTACACCTAAAATCTTTAAATCTCAACCGTCTATTTACTCTAATCTAATGGTCACGATTCTGACTCATGGTTCACCCTATTTCCTTGTTTCACTAGAGCATAATTCAAAACTTATAATGAAGGAAGAAACCATAACACCAAGCCCCAATGCTTGGATTTGGAAGCTGGATACATACCCCAAAGTAAAGAATTTTCTCTGGAAAATTGACATGAACGGCTTACCCACTAAACAAAGGCTCAGTGAAAAACATGTTGTGGTGCCCCAATGATGTCTCATGTGCAGCGCTACGCACGAGGATACGACACATTTACTTACTCAATGTCTGCATACACTGGCAATAATAAAGAGCATAAATGCAAATACGGAACGCATACTTAAAGAACATACTCCATCACAAACGAACCCCCGGAACATCCTACGTGAACTGAATAGCAAACTACGAAAGGAAGAGTTTACTGAGCTAGCAGTGGCCTGGTGGGGTATATAGCACTAGAGAAATAAGATACTCTTCCAACAAACAACAAATGACCTCATACAAGACCTGAGTCTATATATTCGGAACCAACTAGCACAGTGGAAACAAGCGAAGCACTGGAATGAGGATGAAGAAAAACATGTGAACAAGAGTACTAGATCAAGAGGCCGATCACGAAATAAAATGGGGAAATGGAAGAAACCACTTCAAGGGTATACAAAACTGAATTTTGATGGGTCTAAACTTAGTAACGGCAATACATCAGGAGGCTCGATTATAAGGGATGAATATGGAAAACCAATTGACAGAACATCCATAATATACGGGAAAGTTTCGGTGTTATTGGCGGAAGCAATGGCACTATGGGATGGAGTGAGGAGGGCCAAGCAGTTGGGCATAAGAAAACTCGAGGTGGAGGGGGATAACATTACAGTTATCAAAGCTTTAACAGGACAACATCGTTGCCCATGGGAAATTGAAAGAATTATTACAGGCACTCTCGTATCCCTCAAGGGTTTCGAGTCCGTCCGTATATTTCATGAGAGCAGACAGTGTAATTCTGTGGCCGATAAAATTGCTTTCTTGGGCCACAGCCTCTCATGGGAATCTATTTGGAACCATCACGAGCTTCTAGCTCTCATTCGAAAGGATGCACTAGGAATCCCGCCCTAGAGCGAGATCCTAATCTTCATCGATTCAAAAAAACAAAAAAGGAAAAAAAAAAGAAAGAGGGTATCTTGCTCTCCGCTCAAGCCAAGATTCTATCTTTCGATTAAGATAGAACATTCCATAATAACAAATAACCACCACATTTAATTTAACAATACATACTTGAAGATAATAAAACCCATAATAAATAAAATACATTTTGGCGGTTGATAGAAAAAATATTTATTGAGATTAGTTTTACCCGCTCAAAAATGCTCCACCTACATCTTTGATACGTTAAGACACAAATTAGTCGACATGTAGATTAGTCGCTCGATCCCCTTACACGCGCTTTCACATATTCATATATTTGTATATTTGTATATTCGTACATCCATGAGCGAATATCATTAGATCTATACTCATCCTTAAGCACGCCATTTATCGAGAATCAAGGCAAACTCATTGGAACAAGCAAAACAGAGGAGGGAGAACAGAAGATTGAATTAAAAAGTTGCTGACCAAAATTTTATTCAAGAAAATAAAAAAAATATAAAAAACGAGGTGTTTGTCCCATTAGTTTTTCTCTCAACTCAGCATCCACCCGAGGGGTCTCCTGAAGAACTTGCCTTCGATGATTTTCGCGATCGCGGCCGTATAGCTCGCGGTCAATGGCTCTGTGTCCGCGGTTTTGCTTTTACAGGAAGAATTTCTTCAAACAAACGACATTCCAAGTCCGGGGCCGGTACAACCTTCCAGTCGAGACTTTTTAACTGCTTTGCTCCCCCCCCCTCGCATACGCTGCAGTCACTTGATACGGACCCTCCCAATTTGTGTCAAGTTTGCCACCTACGGGATCTTGTGCGCTTCCCAATACCCATCGAATTTTTGTTTGTTTTATCGAGTCGGTTTTGTTGAATATCCATCAAGTTCGGGTCCAATTGCTATGCCTAGTCACGGACTCGAAAAGTATGGTATTTCACAAATCAGGCTACGGTTTGTTCGATTGCCCCTTGGTAGGTAGCAAGGCGCACGACTGCAATCTCGGCGTTCCTCAATGAACTTGAGATGGGCGGAATGAGCGCGGCTATTTTATTCAGGCTCAAATAATGTCGTCTTTAGGATGATAGGCCTACCTAGCAGGATTACCGCTTCCGTGCCATATGCTAAAGCGAAGGGTGACTCCCCAATTGATCTACGTGAGGTGGTACAGTAGGCACATGTCCCAGCTAGCAACTCTTCAGTCCACTTTCCCTTTGCTCTTTCAAGATGCTCTTCAACCCCTCAACAATCACCTTGTTTGTTCCCTCAGCTTGCCCATTTGCTTAAGCGTAGCCAGCGGTTCTCTCTGTTGAGCTCTGTGCATTGTTCATACGAAACGCTAGTCGGTTGACTCTTGACCACTCTATCATTTACTCAAACGTCATGGTCTATCAATATGGAAACTATTTCAAAAACAAAGGTCAATGATTTCCGAAATACCGTGGCGGTGTCTCAGCAATTTGGACAATAATTAAGGACTTTGTTCAATCCTTCATCTCCTCGGTTTAATTTCTGGACGACGCTATTCATGTATAGTTAAGACCAATTTCAATCAAGATTCCAACCTCGACTTCTAAAGATGAAAGACAATATACCTTATGATGTTTCCAAAAGAGCTGATTTGTCTGGATTGGATGATTGTAGCTCCCGAAAGAGCTTATGCAACACAACAATATGAAGTTGTCATGGATCAATGTAAAGTTTGTAATTGTTCGTTGCACCTATTTCTCAAACGAGATGTTGGAAGTGATACGTGATTGCCAGCGTCGTAGGCTACTCTTGAGGGTGCGGAAGCTTTTCAGGATCTTTGGTGTGTTTCGCCTGCCGCCCTTGCTCAATCTTTTTGGCCCTTACAAACTAAAGGCTCGCCCTTAGATTGGATGATCCAACAAGGGTTGAAACCTTAATGGTATGGAGGAAGGGTCGGTTCGCAAACTGACGCCCTATGGGCCACCTGCGATATTCACAACGACGAACACCAATATGAGTAGGATGAATTTCACGCAAGCTAACAAATTTATGTAGATTGATGTTTGTTTTAGTCATGCAAATTGTTGATGAATTCAGGAAAGACGAGAGAGAGAGAAGTAGAGAAGAGAAGAGAGGTCGAGAGGATTGATGTTGAGGAGGATCGATCAAGCCAGCAAAGAACACGCGATTCTTGGTGTTAAGACCCCCAGGAAATCAACTTCAATAAGTCAATTTCCAAGGATTCAAAACTGATTTTTATTGAATGCAAACTTGAGTTTAAATAGACAAATAGGAAGCCAAAATTCTATCTTCTAACACTTGCCTAAGATAGAACTTTGCTTGGAAAAGAAGATATCTAATTAAATTAAATAAAAGGAAACAAAAGATAACAAACTATCCAAAAATATGTCTTCTAGAGATACTCCTTGCGTTCCAAGGCAAAAACGGTCAAAGGGCCGCATCCCATGAGCTAGCGAAAGTTGTAACACGTCTGGCGCGCAGGAGGTGAAGCGCGAGCTTTTACCTTGAAGCGCGAGCACGCTTTAGGGCCATATCCAGCGCTTTGCCTACTGAGGTGAAACTTCGAGGAGGGAACACAGAAGATACCAAAAAATTATGGCAAATGCCAAAAAGTCCAAAATAATTCTAAGTCTAAGAATTAATAGCTAGGATATGCATGACCCAAAGTCAATTTGGGACATGAGAGATGAGGGTGGTCCATTGTGGCCCATGTGAATCGAGCATAGCTAGGATGCGCGCCAAAAGAACTCTTGTCGTTTTCTTTAGCTTCCGGGCTCGATCTCTAGTAATTGGTCCGTCGAAGGGGACTCGGGCTAGGTCCTCGATCTCTTGCGGAGTCATTGGTGCATGGTTTGCATCAGGAAGTAGGCTTGTTTGCTCTGCGTACTTTAGCGTGTTGCGGTTATTGAGCGCCTTTTCACCACCTTTCTAGCGAGTTTTTGGGGCTGATGTCTAAAGATGATTTGTGTCTAATCTTTCCCTTTTTTCATCAATATATGGATTGTCCAAATCCGATAAGTGTAACACCTGAAAGACTAATTGGAAGTACGCTCGGTGATTCTGACTTTGGTTGGTATTTGTCGATCCGCGTTCACGGGTCCAAGGTCTGCGCTAGCGTATGGTCGCATGGTCAATTCCGCGTTCGCACGCGATCGGTCAAGCGAATCTTGATCGTTGCCTCTTGTGCAATTCTCGCTTTCATCCCAAGAAGTCAATGATTTCCTTACACTCAAGCTTTGTTATTTTGACAACAGTTGGTTGTTCACATGCAATTCGTGATCAGGTTTTTGCTTTTGGGACCGGGAACGATTCCAACATCATGATTGGTGAATCGAGTACTCGTTTCCCACGTATGGTGTCAGTTGTTAGTGCACAAAATTTCACCTTCAAAGCATTAATTGATTACTCTCTTCTTCACCTTCCGCTTCAATTGTCTCTTCGACCTCAGATATCTAAGTCAAAAGATCAGTCATCGATCGATTGTCAAGGTAAAGAGCAAAAATTTACCAGAGGGCTGAGCAAATATCGGCTTACTCAAGATCTATGGTTTAAATGCCAAGTTTTCCCAAATGGTTTCTTTTTGCCCAAATTGATTTCTATATGTGATGCAGTAGTGTATATATAATACCTTCAAATGGGTCCTCATTTATTAATTAGTCCACCCAATACAATTAATTTGATTAGAAAAACATAATTATAAAAAAAGTAGTATTTGATTGTTTATCATGGAACATTAAAATTTTACAATATATTGTTGTATTTATTTTCCCAACTTCCCATGTGTTTAAATGTTTCATTTAACCAATTTTATTTTTATCACAAATTATTGTTTAGAATCAATTTTATTCAATATATTTTATTATTATATTATATCAATTAAGTGCATAACAAAATAATAATAAATGATAAATCAAAGGTTATGGTTTTTGTTAGACAACTAGGAAGCTTGGCCCGTCCGATGGACGGGCAAATTCTTTCGTCATTTTTTTTTATGGTAAGTATAATAATGCTCGTTATGATCTAGTATTTGTTTTGATTAAAAAATTAAGCGGGTATTTTGTATTGAATTCTAAAAAAAATAGTACATGTATAAAATATGAAATAATATGATTAAATATTTTTTATAAAAAAAGGAGGCTATCAATTAAGTGGGGGCGGGGATTTGAAGTGGCATACAGAATTAAGTGAAGAAGAGTTGGAATGGGGCGGGAGGAGCATTTATGTTTTAGGGAGGAAGCTAGCTAATTTTTATAGTTTTATAGATAATTAACATGATGCTTATCATCAATTAGAAAAGAAACTGAAAATCATCATTAATTTCATCTAAAATTTAAGAGATAACTTTTGAGATTAACATAAATTTTATTCGCCAAATAATTTGTTATATTTATGACTTTATATCCACTAAAATAATGGAAATTTAGAACAATTTAATCGTCTTGATTTTAATGAGTCGATTTTTAGGTCAATAGTCACTTCAGCTTATTCAATGAACAAACTAATTTATTGAAAATGTTTGTCCCTCCATCGGAAAGATCCTGGATCCGTCACTGCGCTCACTTGTGATATTTAAACGCTCTTGATTGTTCTTATTGCTCATTCTCTCGGTGAAGCGAACTGGTTTGCTGATAGACTTCTTAATTGGACGTTATATATCTCTTGGTTTATTGCCCTCAATCGAGTTCAAGTCTTTGGAAGCTTCATTTGGCAAAATGCTTTTGGGTGACCCTAAAATCATCGCTAATTAAGGTCCATTTCTAACGTTAAAAAAAATACATGTGAAGAGGTACAATATTCCTTCGTCCACAAAACGGCACACAAGAAAAATACACGTACGTACTACTAGTCTAGAAGAACGAGAGAAGGAATCTTTCTTTACGAGTACTTAGCAAGGAGTAGCAACTAGCAAGCGATGCAACTTTTCAACAAAAGCACAAAAGCAAACGCGCTACACAGCTAAAAGGTCTAACTTACTAAACACTGCATAGGAAAACAAAGTAAGATGCAAACCGAGTCGCAATTGTTGGGTTGTCAACATATTAAACTCAAGTCCAAGTAGGGTTGGTGAAACTCATACCGAAACCACGCGACTTTCTGCCTTAATTTCACACCTTTCTATTCATATAATCCAAATAGCCTCGAATTTGTCCTCTGATGCTCTTTACCTCTTTTTTTAAAATAACACAAACGACCTAGCTTTTGCATGCCGAGTCATGACGATTGGGTAAGTTCCATCAACAGATCACAGATGTACGTGTAAGTGTGAAATACATATCAACCAATATATTTTTCATTGATCATGCATATCAATTGTCAAACAAGCTAATTTTTTTGAGAACTAAACTAGCTAGTTAACAACAGAAAAAACAGATTTGAGCTCACCTAATTAATCTGACGAACATAAATAAAATCAGAAATTCCATAAATTAAGTCTACGTTCCACACCGCCCGTGGGCCCGACCTAGCGCCTTTTAACCGGCAAAGATCGAAGTCGTTGACCCGCCCCACGTACTCATCCAACGGCTCCGCTTTCCAGCATCGTTCCCACCTAGAGACACGTGTGATGATCCCAACTGCTCCCGGCTTCTCCTGCCCTCTCCTGCTATAAATACCACCCACATATGGTATGTGCTTAATTAACTAATTAACTACGATAAGCAGAGTCTTACATCTCATATTTCACTCTATAGTCTATTCTCATTCGTAAAGGTGTAACCAAACGCAGCCTTGCCAGATACACGGAAAAGGGGCGACCTGTAGAACAAAATGGCAGGAACAAAGACAAACAAGAGCGTAGGAGTGGTAGTGGCGTGTTTGGTTGCGCTCATTCAGACATCTTCATCGGCAGCCGCCACGTACACCGTCGGCGACACCACCGGCTGGACTGTGCCTCCTACTTCGTCCCTCTACACCACTTGGGCTTCTAAGAACACCTTCAAAGTCAACGATGTTCTTGGTAATTAATCCTTTACCTTACTTGATTAATTTCCCCACCTTTTATTCATTATTTCATTTCGTCCGTACAACACTTACCTTACGTTTTGATCAATTAATATATATATTTTGGATGTGCAGTTTTCAACTTCCAGACGGGCGCCCACACGGTGGCGGAGGTGTCGAAGTCCGACTACGACGCGTGCAGCAGCACCAACGCGATATCGAGCCACTCGACCGGGCCAGCCAGCCTGACCATCTCCACCGCGGGGACCCACTACTACATCTGCACCGTGAGCGGGCACTGCAGCGGCGGCCAGAAGCTGGCCATCACCACCGCCACCTCCTCATCCACCCCAAGCGCCACCTCCCCTTCGTCCTCGACCACTCCCTCCGCCGACGGGCCATCCTCCAGCACCACCCCTCCTCCGTCTAGCTCCTCCGCCAGTGTCGTCGCCGGTGCCGGCTTCGTGTTGCCTCTTCTGCTTGTTGTCGCGGCTTTCTTGCTGTAAATATAAATTAAGATGCTTAATTCCTCCGATCCATCGATCATGCGAGTGTGGAGGGATCGGCGTTCTGTTGAGTCATTGCATTGTTGTACTTCTTTGTGTTTTTTTCCCCGTTTGAGAGACGTATAGATGATGATTTTATCATTGTATTGTTACATATTCTCTCATAAAGATTGCTACGTACGGAATTAGTGATCGTTTGGTTGGATGTGGAAGTACCATTCCTATGGATCTAATTTCTATGTTTTAACTTCCTTCCTTCCAATTATAATTTATGGGAAATTAAAAAACATATTTGGTTATGTTTACATTCACGGGAATTTAAATACTGTGTTTTGTTTTGTTTAATGGGGAAGTTTGTAGGAATTTAAATAAGTTTAAATATATAACCTTAAATATAAAAAATTAATTAAAGACTAGCACTTTAAGAACCCCGGAATTCATGGGGTAAACTGAAGATTTGGTAGAAAAAAACGCATGAAGTATATCTTACTCACCCCTCTCTAGATGTTTGCAATTCCTACAATATGGAGGAATTTAAAAATCATGGAATTTAACCTATCCGAACACAATTTGAATAACTGTTTGACCCGAACTAATCTGATCCGAATAACCCCACCCAAATCCGATATAAACGATCCGATCCAAATTATCCATTTCACGGGTCTATTTGTATAGAATATCGAGTATCGACATGCCTTGTACAAAATTGATTAATACGGCAACTCTCCAAGAGAAAAATGCCCACTCATATGGGTACAAGTTGCTTATGACACAACCCTTACCTAAAAGCTACTGTAATGAAAAGATAACTAACCCACTTACGTGCATAATTAAACATATCCACGACAAAACCAACACGTACCGTATATTATGGCCTAGGTTGTCCTCGATAAATGCCTTGGTTGACAACGAAACCTAGGATCAATGACAAAGTTAGTAACGAAATTTTCAGGGATGTTGTAGATAATACAAAAGTGCAACTAATCAAACGCTACTCTCAAGATGGGCGCTCTACCTTGATCTGATCGAACTTGACAATGAAACCAAGTAAATTGATGCAAAGCTTTATGCTGCCCACCAACATCCACAATGAGTTAGACCAATAAACCGTTGCTTCCCATCGAACAAGGACCAAAACTATTAACCCCTAATCACATGGGACAGAATATGCAAGTAAAAAGAACTTGGCAGCATGGGAATAAGAAAATCGGAACACATGAACAAAGCGTTTCATATGAAGTTGCTCTGGAAAATAATCGTGGACTCGAACAACATATGGGTGCGAATGGTCACAGAAAAGTAACTCAAAGACGATATCATCTTCACATTTAAGAAGCAGGGGAACACGTCATGGCAATGGTCACAACTAATGAAACTAAGATGATGGACCCAATGGCGCCTTAAGGATCAATGAACCAAATGCTGAATGGGAGACAGTGAAAAACAGAAGCCCAAGGAGGAATCCTTCATCAATAGATTTGTTTAAAGGGAAAGAAGTGGTGATTGAGAAGTCAAAATTTGCAGCCTTAGAAGAAATTATGGAAGGCAGGGAAGGATCTATGGATGATGCAGACAATGAAACCATAGTTTCCTATGGATAGTATCACAATTGCAGCTTGGAATATAAGAGGCCTTAATGAAGCCTCCAAAAGTGACTTTGTTCAAAAACTGGTTGCTGACTATAATATTGATGTTTTAGCTTTATTAGAGACTAGAGTTAGAGAGAATAAAACTAAGGAGGTCTCTAGATCCTTGCTCAGAGGCTGGAAAAGATGCACCAAATGCATTGGATCCAATGGTAGAATCTAGATATTTGGAAGTCCCACGGCAGTATAGATGTCAATATTTTGATTGAGAAGGCTCAACTTATACATGTCTCCGTTAGCTCTCCCATTCTTCATAACAGTATTCAAACCTCCTTCATCTATGCTTCCAATGATGAGAAAGAGAGGTGTGATCTATGGGACCTTATTGACCAAATTGATTCCACTGCTAGTGATCTCCCCTAGATATTGCTAGATGATTTCAATGCTATCAAGGACCCTAGAGAGAAAGTCTATGGCAATGCTCTTAATGACAGCTTTAGCAAAGATTTTCTTGATTGCTTGAATAGAAATGGCCTCGATGATCTTAAGTCTAGTGGAGCCTACCTCACTTGGTCCAATAAACAGAGAGGAGAGGATCTTGTGCGATGCAAATTGGATAGAATTCTGGCTAATCAGAAGTGGATTGATTGTTATAGATCCTTCTCTTCCAGCTTTGAAGCCCCTAGTTGCTCAGATCATAGTCCTGCTGTCCTCAAGATATTTGGCAAAAAAGAGGGTGTCAAGCCTCCTTTCAAGTTTAATAATGTGTGGGCAGACCATCCTGAATTTGCTAATGTTATGAAAGATCCTTGGAAGAACAATTCAATCAAAGGTCACAAGTTGTTTAGGTTGGTTTGCAAGCTTAAGTCCCTCAAAGGTCCATTAAGGAAGCTAAAGTCCAAATGCCATGATAGTGAAGAAGCTGAGATTGCTAGACTCCATAGAGAGTTAAAAGCTATTCAACTTGATATTCATAGAAGACCCTCTAATCCTAGCCTCTTGAATGAGGAGAAGGATATCCTGGCCAACCTCAAGTCTGCCACCAAGAGAAGAAGAACCCTGCAACAACAATTGGCTAACCTGCATTGGCTAAAAAATCAGGATAGTTGTAGCAGCTATTTCCATAATTCTATTAAGCAGAGGGAAGCACACAACAAGATCTCCTCTCTCACTGTTGAAAATGGCAATATTATTACTGAAGAGCAGGATATTAAAAAGAGAATTGTGCAGCATTTTACAGAGTTCCTTGGCTCCTCAAGTTCCACTAGCACAACTATTAGATCCATTGTGATGAAAGGGCCTTTGGTTGATGAAGATGACAGTAGAAGCATGATTGCTCAGTTCACAAAAGAGGAAGTGAGAAAAGCCCTTTGGAGCATCAGCAAGAACAAGGCTTCAGGCCCGGATGGCTTCAATGCACACTTCTTCAAACATGCCTGGCCTATAATAGGTAATGACTTCTCTGAAGCTATTCTTGAATTCCTCTCGAGTGGTAGATTGCTTAAGGAACTTGGCAACACAGTCATAGCTCTCATTCCAAAGACTGAAAATGCTAGCACAATGAATGATTTTCGTCCTATATCCTGTTGCAATGTCATGTACAAAGGAATCTCCAAGATGATTGTTTCAAGGCTGCAGAATGTGCTTCCTAAAATTGTGGATAGAAATCAAGGAGCATTCATTAAAGGGCGCAGTATTCGCCATAATATAGATGTCTATCAAGATGTTGTTAAGAGCTATGCAAGGAAGTATATTAGCCCTCGTTGTGCCCTCAAGATTGACCTTAGAAAGGCCTATGATACTGGCAACTGGGAGTTCTTGTTCAGTCTACTTGATGAACTCAACATACATCCTGTCATGGTGAGCTGGATCAAAGAGTGTATCACTAGCTGTCAGTTTACTATCAAGATTGGTCAGGAGCATTGTGGTCATTTCAAAGCAAAAAGAGGACTGAGACAAGGTGATCCAATGGACCCTTACCTGTTTGTTCTTATCATGGACTACCTAACTCGTGCTCTCAGGGATTGTGATGAGTCTAGCCCTGTCAAATATCACCCTGGATGCAAAAAAGCCAAGATTATTAACCTCTGTTTTGCTGATGACCTATTTATATTCTCTCATGGAAGTGAAGATTCTGTTAAAGTTGCAAAAATGATTTTGGATGGTTTTGGCTCATGCTCTGGATTGGAAATGAATTTGGCCAAGTCCAAGGTTTTTTGTGCTGGAATTAATAGACATCTTGAGGAAGGTATCAGTCACATCATTTGCATGAGTATTGGCAAGTTACCAGTCAAGTACCTTGGAGTCCCTCTTTGCAGCACGCGTGCTCAGTGCAAAGACTTTGTGGAGCTAACTTGCAAGCTCAGGAACAAAGCAAACTCCTGGGCAGCAAGACACCTTTCCTATGCTGGCAGGCTTGAAATCATAAGAGTTATTTTCCATGGTGTTATCCAATATTGGACTAAAATCTTCCTATTGCCTAAGGCAGTGATCAATGAGCTCAATAAGATCATGAGAAACTTCCTATGAAGTGGTGGCAGCAATGGCTCAAGAGCCCCTGTGGCATGGAAGAAAGTCTGTAGACCTAAGAGCGAGGGAGGGCTTGGAATCAAAGACATTGTTGCTTGGAACAAAGTTAATGTCTCAGAGCTGCTGTATGATGCTTGTATCAACTCTGAGACCATCTGGAGCTTCTGGAGCTTCTGGTTTGAATGCGGATTTTCCAAACAGATTCTTGCTAAGGTTTTGAGTTGGGCTAGAATTGGCCGAAGCTACACTCACTTGGATGATTGGATTACGCAAATTCAAGGCCTCAGTGGTAGATCATCTTTTAAGTACAGCTTGTGGAACCCCTGCATAAGTGTTGTTGTTTACTTTGTTTGGAAAGCTAGGAACATGAAGTTGTTTAATCAGCAGACCATTGTGTTGGGTTTTCACCCAACCCCAGAATTTAAGAAGACTACTCACACATAGCAAGAAGAGACAAGGAAGAAGAAGAAGAAGACATGATCAAAAACCAAACTAAAATTCAAATTAAACTAAGGACAAATCTTACAAAAGTCTCCAACTTGTTCTCCAAGTCTTCCTCTAGCTCTCAAAGTATGAATCCCCCCTAAAGGATGAATGATGAAAATAAAAGGGTTTAACCTCCTTTTATAGAGGAAAAGGAGTCCTAATCTAACTAGGAATCATAAAGAAACGACCTTCCTAAAATACAAAGATAGAATATCTTGCAAGATTCGGTACAAAAGTGAAGTCGGCGCCCAAGATCAACCCAAATGGGCCGTGCACGACCCCCTTAGGGTCGGTCCTGAGAAGTTCTCTTCTTTTCTTCACATTTCTTCATCTTGGCACGACCTAAATAGGGTCGTGCACGACCCCCTTAGGGTCGGTCCTGAGAGTACATTTCCAGCTTCTTCACACTTCTTGACTTGGCTCGAGCTTTGGGTCAATCTCTTCACTTCTCTTGTTGATTTTGCTCCTCTTGGCTCTTCTCCTTAGCTCATCTACTTGAGATCTTCCTCCTAACTTGTCCTTGCCTTTTGGTATTGCTCCAAACTCTTCTTCAAGCTCCAAAACAGCTAAAAAACGACACAAAAGTGCGTAGTTTCCGAATCTCAAGGAAATACGAAAACTTATGCAAAAAGACTCAAACACACAAGACTCAAGCATGAAATACTACTAAATCTAACCTATCTAGACCTAAAAATCCTACCTAAAAAGCCGAAAGACCTTAGAAAGTTCTTGGAGAGTCTTGAGAGTGGAGAATATGTAATTTGCTAGCGTTAGCCTAGCCAATTTTGTAACTACCCTTATTAATACATTTAACCATTTAACTTCAAAAAAAACTAATGAAACTAAGATCTGAGTTCTTTGAAGGGGTGATTTGGCAAGTGGGCGACGGAGAAACCATTAATTTCTGGACGGACAATTAGGGGATCAATGAACCATTGAAAAGTCATGCGTTAACCATTAATTTTAATTAAGGAAATATTTATAATCGATGAGAAGAATTGGAATGGTGAAGAGCTCACCCGATTGCTACCACAGAATGCAGTAGACAAAATCACTGCAATCCAAATACCAGAATAACCCTTACGTGACCACCTATACTGGGCTCCAAGTAAAAACGGCTGGTTTCGACAGCCTCGGCTGTTAATCTGGTAGCAAAAACAGACACACATAACCTGAGGCAAAATATTTGGATTTAGAAATTAGACACACATTCCCAAAAGTGAAGAACTTTCTCTGGAAGATAGACATGAATGGTCTACCGACTAAGGATAGGTTACGAGAAAAATGTGTGACAATTCCCCAAGCTTAAATATTGTGAAATGGAGCAAATGAAGACATCGGACATCTGTTCGTGGATTGCCCACACACACAGTGCATTACCCAGCAAATTAACCCAATAATAACAGAAGCAATACAAAATTATGATACTATAGATAAAACACTCAGAAATATAATAACAAATATACACCAATTGATAGGTACAAAAATGTTCACGGAGCTCGCTAGTGTATGGTGATGCTTGTGGCATCAAAGGAACTTAAACGTGCTTGAGTCTTGTGGAACCGGGGAACCGGAGGTTCCGGAATAGGGTCAAAACTTGCCGAAACCGGAACTGTACGAGACCGGAACCGGACCGGCGGTTTCGGTTCGGAGGACGGTTCCGGTTCCCCTTCCCTTGGAACCGGGGAACCGGCGGTTCCATCCAATTCAAACTATTGGTTCAGAACAACCGATTCCAAACCGTCCCAAACCGCCGGTTTTTCTTCAACAAAAAACTATACATAAATTATACCAAACATATCAAAAATAATACATATCAAACACAAAATGTTTATATATAATAATCAAAACCAAATTTATAAGTCAAAAGAGATTAAATATATCTAAATTTAACAACATTTATTTTTTAAAATAAATAATTAAAATAATTTCTTATTTTCTAGCCGGTTCGGAACCGGAACCGGATGGAACCGCCTGGAACCGGAACTGGCCCGGAACCAGAACCGAAACCAGAAAACCGGCCAAGGATCGGTTTGGTTCCGGTTTCATGAAATTTGGAACCGTGAACCGGCGGTTCCGGAACCGGGCCCACGTCTAGTGTCAAGTGTCTTTTATTTTATTTTATTTTTATTTTTTGATAAGGTAAAAATTAGGGGTCCCGTTTATGGGGGACGACCTAGAGCATTCTTTTGGATGAGAACATTGAGTTCTTGATGATTCTCAATGCGATCAATAGGGAGGTCGTAGCCAAGTTTCGCAATTTTATCAGCCACGGCATTAAGAACCCTATCACATGCTTGATCCTAACTGACTTGAAACCTTGGAGGAAGGCCGAGATGTCCGAGATCAGTTAGTCAATTTGCCAAGGACACTTTCTCGTATCCTTGGTAGGTTCAATAACCATCAAGTTGTCATCTTCAATTTCTATCTTTTTGAATCCAAGTTGTTTGGCTTTCCTGACTCCATCTCGTAGACCGAGGGATTCACTTATTAGAATTGAGTTATGACCATACTTCGTAGCCCCCATGCTAATCACTTCTGCTTTATGGTTTCTTAGAATAAATCCCGCCAAGGTTGACTCATTGTTCAATTTCGAACTATCAAAGTTAAGTTTAATGAATCCGTTTTCTGGTTTTTCTCATTTTGCGTTTTGATTTTTCCGTATGTGTCTTTGACCGTTTCGAACTATCAAAGTTAAGTGTAATGAATCCGTTTTTACGGTTCTTACCCCGGTTTCCTCGTCTTCTGTATATGTCTTTTACCGTTTCTAGTTAATAATTTGATTTCATATATATTGGGCCATGTCTGTGATTTCATTATCAGGATCTTGTTGGAACACCTTTACGCTCCTTTGATACCACTAGCACCACCATATAGTGGTGAGCTTCGTGAACATCTTTGTACCTATCAATTGGTGTATATTTGTTATTATGTTTCTGACCGTTTTGTTTGTGGTATCATAATTTTGTATTACTTCTGCTATGATTGGGTTAATTTGTTGGGTAATGCACTGTGTGTGCGGGCAATCCACGAATAGATGCCCGATGTCTTCATTTGCTCCATTGCACAATATGCAAGCTTGGGGAATCGTCACACATTTTGCTCGTAACCTATCCCTAGTCGGTAGACCATTCATGTCTATCTTCCAGAAAAAGTTCTTCACTTTTGGGAATGTGCCAAATTTCCAAATCCAACTATTTTGGCTCAGGTTATGTGTGTCTGTTTTTGCTACCAGATTAATAGTCGAGGCTGTCGAAAACAAGCCGTTTTTACTTGGGCCCAGTATAGGCGGTCACGTAAGGGATTTTCTGGTATTTGGATTGTAGTGATTTTGTGTACTACATTCGGTGGTAGCAACCGAGTGAGCTCGTCACTATTCCAATTCTTATCATCGATTATAAAACTTTTCACCTTCATTGCCTCGATTACACCATCCGGGTTTAGTGCATGATTTTTCAATGGTTCATTGATCGCCTAGTTATCCGTCCAGAAGTTAATGGTTTCTCCGTCGCCCACTTGCCAAATCACCCCTTCAAAGAACTCAGATCGAAGTTTCATCAGTTGTGACCATTGCTATGACGTGTTCGCTTGATTTTATATGTGAAGATGATATCGTCTTTGAGATACTTTTCTATGACCATTCGCACCCATATGTTGTTCGGCTCCGCGATTATTTTCCAGAGCAACTTCATCTTAAACGCTTAGTTCATGTGTTCTGATTTTCTTATTGCTTGCATATTCTGTCCCATCCGATTAAGGGTTTGTAGTTTTGTTCCTTGTTCCATAGGAAGCAATGATTTATTTGGTCTAGCTCATTGTAGATACTAGTGGGGAGCATAAAGCTTTGCATCACATAACTCGGTTTCGCTGTCAAGTTCGATCGGATCAGGTAGAGCGCCCCTCTTGGGAGAGGCTGTTTGCTTTCCATTTGGTTAGTTGCGCTTTTGTATTACCTACAACATCCTTGAAAGTTTCTTTACTAACTTTGCCATTGATCATAGGACAACCTAGGTATTTGTCGAGGTCAGACATTTGTGTTATGCCCAATGTTTGTTGGACTCTAACTCTTCCTTGGTTGTCCACTGATTTAGAAAGGTGGAAAGTGGATTTGTGGAAATTAACTTTTTGCCCTGAGATTGCACAATATTCTTCATTTATTTGCTTTACTTGGTCACATCTGCGAACACGAGGAATGGAATTGAGGTGCCACCACGCGCAAGGGTGAATCCAATAGGGGCTCGTGGTTTGTTGCTAATTTGTTGGAGTTTTCCCACTAGGATTTCCATTCCGTGAATAAAGATGTAGGGTGATAGGGGGTCCCCTTGCTTGAGCCCTCGAGCAGGTATGAATGGTTCGGTAGGTCCGTTGCTGACAAGGACCGAAAAGGACACTGTTTGTGTACACTCCTTTATCCAGTTGAGAAAGGTGCTATAAAACCCAAATTTCTCCAATACCTTGTTAAGAAACATCCAGTCAACGCGGTCATATGCTTTCTCCATATCTAGTTTGATGGCCAACCATCCATCTTTCCTTTTTCTTCCTCTAAAGGAGTGGAGGATTTCATGCGCAATGAGGACGTTATCTTGGATTGCTCGATTAGGAAAAAATGCACCTTGTAAGGGATGTATGATCTTATCCATGACTCGTTTAAGTCCTTCCGTAATGATTTTTGCAATAGTTTTATAAGATGGTAGAACATAGGCTTATGGGTCGAAAGTGGTTTGTCGACTTTGGATTGTCTCTTTTTTGAAGTAGCGTGATGAAAGTGTGGCTAATCTGTTTTAATATTTTTCCCGAATGGAAGAAACTTTTGATTTTTTTAATTACAGATTTACAGTAGGCCCTACAATGTACCAATATTTTTTGTAAAATCCGGATGACACCCTGTCCGGACCCGGGGATTTATCCGATCCAATTTGCATTATGGCTCGGTGGATCTCTTCATTAGTTACAAGTTTAATGAGTTCTTCATTGTCTACTTGAGATACCTCACAACTTACGAGGTTTAGATAATTATGTAGTAGTGTTTCGTTAATTTGTTTGGATTTGTATCTTCGCATGAAGTCCTTTCGAATCTCATTTCTAATGTTCTCTTCCCCTGTCACTTGGGTACCGGTATTTGTTCTAAGTTCTTTTATGAGTTTTCGGTTCCTCCTTCCATTAGCTATTTTATGAAAATATATGGTGTTTGCATCATTCAACTTAGTGTGCTTATCTTTGGCTCTTTGCTTCCAATACGTCTTATGGAATCTAAGAATGTTGTCTTTTTTCTCTATTAAGCGGATTTGTTTCTGGATGAGACATGGGCTTGGAGTTGTCTGAATACATTGTTGGATGTTAGTTAATTCATGTTCGACAATTTTTAGTTGCTCAAAGGTGTTACCGAAGGTGTGCGTGTTCCACTTCTTCGCATGCATTTTTAGTAATTGAGTTCTCTTAACGAGCTTAAACATGTTTGATCCTTGGAAGTCGACTCGCCATGCTTGCTTTAATACGTTGCGAAAATCTTTTCGTTGCATCCACATCCTTTCAAATTTGAACGGGAGTGCTTTTTGAGTTTGCTCATTTGTTATTTTTGTCATAATTTGGCAATGATCTGACGACGAGAATGCATAGTTCCGAGTATATATGTTTGAGAAATATTGTAGTATACTGTTACTAACTAGACTCCTATCAAGTTTTTCATATATGTTGTCGATTTTAGTCTTGTTTTTCCTCCATGTGTAGATGTTTCCTAGGATCAGGGTGTCAAATAGCTCACATTCATTTTTAAACTTATGGAGTCGTTCAAACCTACTAGGTTCCGGGTGGTTACCACCCCCATTTTTCGCTCGGATCTTGTATTTCATTAAAATCGCCCATTACAATCGTTGGGAGGTTTATTTGCTTTATTGTATCGGACACTTGTTTCCAAATATCCTTATCTTTTTCTTGGGGCGGGGCATAGATTAGGCAAATTATCATGACATATTTAGTGACTAGGTTTTTGCATTTCAAAATGACAAATTTCGTTTCATGTACTAGCAAGTCTATTTGTTCATTTATGAGATGGTGTGCTTTCCACATGATGCATAGTCTCCCCGCTCTGCCTGACGTGGGAGACCATACGAAATTGTCAAACCCTGCTTTTTTGATGTAAGTTCATCCGGTTCTTTATCAGTTTTAGTTTCCATTATTGCCATTATATTAATTCGTGCTATTTTACAAAATGTGTCTACCTCCGGCCAGAAGGATTTACGACTCATTCCACGACTATTCGAGGTGCTTATCCTCATGAGACCCTATATAACTGAGGAGGTCTAGGGATACTTGAAATCCCACGGGTCTTAGGTGTCCACGTTTTCATCTGCAATTTGATGTTGAATCCAACTTGGCTAATGTTCAAAGAGATGGTCATTTTCATTAGAAGGCAACCAACATGAGGGCAACCAGAACAAGTAGAACTCATTGGTTTATCATTAGTCCAATTTGCATGAAAGCATAGATACGGGAAACATAGATCAATAGTGTATGGTTTAAGATCAATACACCAAGGATCACACTTTCTTACATTGATGTACCAATTAAGCATCACTTTTCCAAACTTACTTACACTAGTAAGCCATATCCATGTCCAACAGAGATCAATGGTGTGCTCTAGTTCAATTTGTTCAAGAGCGAGTTGTTCAATCGAGAGTTGTTCAAGAAACTTATCAGGGTGGGTTCTCCCCTTTGATTGTTGTTCATAGCAGGACTTCTCATCAGTCCAGTGGTCAGATTTTCTTAACAAATTTGCCATAACACTTAATTATCATCCTATGTAATGTTTGCCATAACAATTAATTATCATCCAAAACCATTGCATATCATCAATATTGATATTCCCAAAGTAAAAGAGTTCCAAGATATAGATAGTTAGGCGACTAGTGGTGGTCCAAGACCCCTCTAGTCTCGCGTATACATCAGATTTGCTGAAATGTAATTGTTCATTGATTCTATGTTTCAAATTTGAAGGAAAAAGTGGGGTACACCTGTTGGTCTTTGCGACGAGCTCCCTAGCCGAGCCCCGCCCTTGGAGATACCAATCGCCTCCCTCTTCTTCCTCTCGAAATAGGGATTTGGATAGTTTGCACTTACTCAACTCCATGCCTGTTGTACGTGAAGGTTGGCCGCCCATGGAGCTGCCTCGGCCGACATCACCCTTCATATGGCCAGTGTTGGATCGTTAGTACTGAGGGACGTCCTTTACTGGAGTAAAGGCGTCCTTTGGTCTGGCGTCCCTACGAGGTGTAGGGGCGTCCTTAAGAAATGCAGCGGAATAAAATACTAAACAAGTTAAAGTGAACGCTGGGATTTATAGAGGAACCACTCAAGACCAAGTAGTCCTTGAGTGTAAACCTCTACCTCCTTGGAGGATTTTTGAATAGCTTTTTCTTTATATTGAACGTTCTTACAGTTGTACTGGCGAGCCTTTACAGTTCTCTGGTACTTAGCTTTTCCCTAAGTCCACTAGTAAGGAACTCCTCTAAGCCTACAACTTAAGCTTGTTCAATCTTATAAAGAACTCCTATCCCTACGTCCTACAGTACTTAGTAGGACTCTCTTTCTCTCTTTTGTGTTTTCTGGTTACAAACAGTTTTTGGTTTTTGGTTACAACTCTCACTCGATCTAGCACAAGTTCTAGTTACTGTTCTTGAGTTCTTGCGCTAGTTCTTCGTGTTCTTGAGTGAGTCGCTTTCTTCTGATTCTCTCTAAATATTCCTGAAAGCGTTAACGTCACAATAAATGCCTTGGGGCTATTTATAGGACTTGGGAAGGGCGTCTTTCTCCTGGGACGATCATGCCCTTTGGGGACGTGGCTACAGGATCTTCCTCCACGTAGTAGGGCGGTGATGAGGAAGCTTCCTGTATCCAGCTGTGTATGATGAACTCCGCTACAGGATCGGCCGCCACGTGTTGATGGACTCTGCAACAGGATCGTCCGCCACGTAGTGTTGGACTCCGCTACAGGATCGGTCTCCACGTGTCCTTGGATGATCAAGTATTGTCGAGTGATGTCATCATGTCGGCTATAGAGTAAGGACGCTCTGCTTCCGTTCCTACTTGCTTGGGACTGCGTCCTTGCTCAAGTAGTCTCTAGTTGGTCCTTACTTCCTGTTAGCTAGCGTCCCAAAGCCTATGGGACGCCCATACACACTTGTTGTCCTTTTGTCACTAGCGTTCCTAAACACTTGGATAATCTTTATTAGAATCAAAGTGAGTTTGTCATATCAAAACTAAGGGACGGTTGTGTGGTACACTACCAAGTACGAGGGCGTCCTTGATAGCGTCCCAACAGTTTCCCCCTTTTTGATGATGACAAACTCTTCAGCAAAAAGTTTTGGCGTTTGAGCTTAGAATGCATGAAAACTTAAAGGCGTCCTCTAGCACTTAGAGAAATTTCATTTAGCACAAGTTTTCATTCTTTGATTCTCTAACTTTTGGATTTCAAGGAGAGAAAAGCGTCCTAGAATTTTCTAAACGTCCTCTAGTTTATTCTAGCATGGCGTTCCTTAGACCTTTCACTTAATAGTTCCCCCTTAGCACTTGCTTATTCTAGATAACTAATTTATAGCGCATCTCTGCAAAACTACACTTCCCCCTTTTGGCATCATCGAAAAGGATAACAAGTGATAAGAACGTTAAGCACAAAAACATAACTAAAGGCATTGGAACGCTTAAACAATCATAATGCAAGCAAACAACGGAACTTCCATTCAAACAAAAGTAGAATATTACAGACAAAGAGTCAAGTGTTTGAAAATAGAAAAGAAGCACAAGCAAAAGTAATTAAGGGATAAAGGGGTGGGGAACGGTGATCACTGAGGACGGCTCTTGTCTTGATAAAACTTAAGAAGTTGTTCCTGAAGTTCAGCCGACTTGACGAAAGCAGAGGACAAGTCCTTTAGAGCAGAGAGGATAAGACACTGGTTATCCATTATTGCGCCCATGAGTTCTGTTGGAGGATGCTCGGCAATGTTTGCAGGAGCCGAACGGGGCACTGGACCAGAACTCGAGGAAGGAGCGTTGAAGGGAGGTTCTCCAGCGGGAGAAGGAGCCATCAATACTTGGTCAAGAGCAGAAAAGTCCACAGCAGGCTCTTCTTCCTGAGTACCGTCTTGAGTCATAGACGCTAAGCGTTCTGCTTCAGCCTCAACAGCCAAGCGTTCTTCTTCAGCTTTCTGTCTTGCCTCCTCTGCCTCAGCTTCCAACTGTTTGATCACTGAAGGCAGCTCTTCATTGTGCCTTATCTCGACAAGCCCTTTCTTGGCGTTCCACTTCAGACCGAGTTCTTCTGAAGGTACACTTTCGTCGTAGGCGTTCTGAGACAGAAGGATAAGCTTGACAAGGCCAGGGTACGGAAAGGCGTGGCGCTTCCTCCCACACTTAGCCATGTGTTGCATAGCAATCCTGGCAAGGTTTATGGGGCGGCGTTCAAGCAGTGCATCAAGAAGTATAATGTCATGCGTCTGAACGATGGAGCGCTTCTCTTGCCGGGGTAGGACGGCGCGACAAAGGAAGTAATGAGCTATGGCGCCGACCTTGCTCAAGACATGAGCAACCCTGTCCAGTCCTATCGGCCTTTTGCCCTGAAAGATCTGTTCAACCAGAGGCAGTTCTTCATCAGTTGTTTCAAATCCACCCTCTAGAAGACTGCTCAGCGCGTCGGACGGAGGCTTTTGAGAACTAAGGCCCATTAAAGCTCTGACCTGGCGTTCATTGACTATGGCTTTCTCACCGTCAATTTTGAAATGGAGAGAGCCATCTTTAGCTTTGTAACGCAAATCTCTGTAGAACGCCTTGACCTGTTCCTTGTCAACAGTAGCCGGCGCAGGCCCAACGTTCAGCCAGCCTTGGAATCTTAGTAGCTCGAGGAATTCTTGGATGCCTTCATCTTGGAAGGAGGCGAGCCATTCTTCCGAGTAAATCAAGGGGCTGAGAACTTTGACGGGTGCGCCATCAGGCTTTCTCTTGCGCTTGCCCTTGGGGGACTCAGAGTCCTCGTCATCAGAGGAACTGTTCTCATCAGCGGAGTCGCCTGACTCATCTTTCTCAGCATCCTGTTCAGCAACGTCCTCTGTGCCTTGATTATTTTCAGCATTACCACCAGCTGTGGCTTGAACGGCACCAGAAGAAGTCTGCCCTTGGGACGCGCCTTCAGCGTCCTGAGCCTCTAAAAAATGTGAGGTTTCTGGCTCAGCGTCCTTGGGGACTTGGGTGGAATCTGTTTGGATTGTGGGGGAGGGGTTTTCTTGTGGGGGATTTGCTTGAGGGGTTGGGAGAGGGTTAAGGATAGGAAGGGATTGGTTGTAGGGAGGTACCTCATTTGCATCATGCTCGAGTTCCTCAGATAATGAGGGCTCGGCGTCGTTTTGAGCAACCTGGTGCTCACCAGCGTCCTCAGGTACTTGGTCCCCAGCTGGAGCGTTCTCGACTCCTGCAGCCTCGTCATCAGAGTCCCCAACGACATCTATAAAAGGGGAGACTTGATCAGCAGCTGGTTGAGGCGTTCCTCTTTGGCTCTCAGAAGAGCTAGAAGAGGATGAGGAGGAGGGAACGTGCTCAACTTGAGCAGGAACGTCCTTAGCGAGCAAAACCCTAGGCTTTTCACCAGCCTTCCTTCGGCGAAAAGTGTGCTCTAGCGTGCGTTTTGTCTCCTCCGGGCCACTTTCGGAGGATGGACGACGGGACCTTGGGGTCTCGGGGTCCTTTGGTGGGGAAATGTGGGCCGGGGCAGACGGGAAGTTGGCCAAGTTTAGAGGAGAGTGGGTTTTGGGAGGAAAGGGGATTAGGGCATTTGTTCGTGAAGGTTGAGGGGACGGAGGAGGAGTTGGTAGTTGAACGATTGAGATTTGTTTAGGGGGAGGAGTGGATTCCTTGGAAAGGTTGGAGGGCCTTTTTGTGGTGCTAGGCCTTTTTGAGGAGGTTTTGTAGGATGGGACGCTCAAGGTTTTGGCCTTTTTGAGGGGCCTTGGGTCATGGACTTTCTTGGAGCGTCCCTCGCTCCTTGATGTGAGGTGGAAACTTGTCCACAATTTCTGTTGGGTTTGAGGAGGAGAAGGGTTTGGATGATTTTGAGAGAGAGGAAGCAGGAGCTGGACGTTTAAGAAGATTTTTAGTTGTGACTGTGGGGACTGGAGGAGGGGGGGAGAGGGACTTGGCACACGGTTTTTTAACATTTTGTAGGCCAAAGAGTCCCTAGGGTACATTGGGAACTCAGGAAGGACGGCGTTGTGGAGGTCAGGAATAAGTTCAAGTAAAGGACCCAGATTCTCACCTCCAAACTGAGAGAAGAAGAGAACGTCGTCCATCCGTCCTCGTAGATCTTTGTAGTCTGTTTTGTGAAGACTTGGCATGACGAAGCGTTCAATGAACCTCTCATAGTTCTTTGTTTTTGTGGGATCGTTCTTGACCTCTGGCAAGTCCATACGTTCCCTGATTAGATTGTACAGCGTCGTTGGCTTCCTATTGATGAAGTCCACCAACGATTCATTTAGAACGATGGGCTTGGGCTTTTCGATGTAGTGGGACTTCACCAACTTTCTTCGCTTCGCGCCGGTAGAAGATCCGGCCACGTTCAACTGCCTTTGAGACATTTTTTCAGATGAGCTTTAGTGAGAGAAAGTCGCCGGAGTTTTAGAGAGAAGTCAGAGCACAATTGAGAGCGAGGAAGTGGTTGGGAATAATAAATTTGATAGCGACTGTTCTGGCCTTATATAGAGGAAGCGGTGGCACAACTGTAATTATCACTGTTTCACTGTGCGACACGTGGCAAAACTTCCCCCTTAAGATTTGAGCAAAAGCAACGGTCACTGTTCACACTTTCAAAAGTTCAAATTTCTGACTCTTCAACTTCTCCTCAATTACTGAACTAGCATCCTTTCTAACAAACACTGAGCGTCCTCTCATACTTAGTAAAAATTTACCTCTTCAAGCAAAATCAATCCTTTGATAACCGTCCTTGTGATCACCTTGCGAACCATTTGAGAACAAAGCAAGTACGTCCCATAAAAGAAAGATGAAGCTCATAGGACGCTTTTGCAGAGTTCTCGGCTAGGATAAGCTTAGAGTTCCCATCATTTCAGCTTATAATGAGGGTTGGGTGATCAGGGATACTCATTTTAAGACAAATAGAGAAATTTGAATGGCGTTCCAAAGTAGCAAACATATGAAGTTTTAGACTAGCGTCCCTGCAAATATGATTCCAATGCAAAACAGTCCTTAAACACTTAGAATCTACCAAACATAGCCAATCATTGAGGGAATAGTAGAACGGGACTTGCTACTTAAAAGTTATCATCCCCAAGAGCAACCTTAGATGCTCATAGGGATGTCTATCAAGCGCCTTAGTGAAAATATCAGCTATTTGGTCTTCAGTCCTTACATGCTCCATACTAATGAGTCCTAGTTCAACATTATCACGCAAGAAATGATGCCTTATATGAATATGCTTTGTGCGTGAATGAAAAACAGGATTCTTAGAAATTTCAATAGCACTTGTGTTATCACAACGAATGGGAATAGTTTCAAGATTAATACCATAGTCCTCTAGTTGATATTTGATCCAGATAACTTGTGAACAGCACGAAGCAGCAGCAACGTACTCGGCTTCCGCGGTTGAAAGCGCCACAGAGTTCTGTTTCTTAGATCCCCAAGAGACTAAGCATGAACCAAGGAACTGTGCCATTCCTGAGGTGCTTTTTCTATCAATTACATGACCCGCATAGTCAGCGTCCGAGTAGCCAACAAGCTTGAAGGACGTCTTCCTGGGGTACCAAAGGCAAAGATCATCGCGTCCTTTGAGGTAGCGAAAGATCCTCTTAACTTCTTGCATGTGGGACTCCTTTGGATTCGCCTGGAAGCGTGCACACAAGCAAACGGCAAACATGATGTCGGGACGGCTTGCGGTCAAGTAGAGCAAAGAGCCAATCATTCCTCTGTAGAGCTTTTGATCAACGTTCTTCCCTTGTTCATCTGTGTAAAGACGCGAGTTGGGAGAACAAGGTGTTGCCATGGGCTTGGACGTATTCATCCCGTACTTCTCAAGCATTTCACGGACATATTTTTGTTGGTGAATCCGCGTCCCGTCCTTGAGTTGATTGATTTGAAGTCCCAAGAAGAAATTGAGTTCTCCAATGAGGGACATCTCAAACTCACTACTCATTAAGGACTTGAACTCATCTACAAGTTTCATGTTAGTGCTACCAAAGACTATATCATCAACATAGACTTGGGCAATTAAAATGTCCTTGTGAACTTTCTATATGAACAAAGTTTTATCAATTGAACCTCTAGTGTACCCATGAGACAAAAGAAAGGACGCAAACCTGTCATACCATGCACGAGGGGCTTGCTTGAGTCCATAAAGCGCTTTGTCCAAGTAGTACACATGATCTGGGTGAGAGGCGTCCTCGAAGCCAGGCGGCTGAGCAATATACACTTCCTCCTTTAGCTTTCCATTGAGAAAGGCAGTCTTGACGTCCATCTGAAATAACTTGAATCCTTTGTGAGCGGCGAAGGCAATAAGGAGACGAACGGCCTCAATTCTAGCAACAGGAGCAAAGGTCTCATCATAGTCTATGCCTTCCTCTTGCTTGAATCCTTGAGCCACCAGTCTTGCCTTGTTCCTTGACACACGTCCACTCTCATCAAGCTTATTTCTGAACACCCATCGCGTCCCTATGATATTTTTGCCTTTGGGACGAGGGACGAGAGTCCAAACTTTGTTCCTTTCAAACTGATTGAGTTCTTCTTGCATCGCTTGAATCCAATCAGCGTCATGGAGTGCTTCTTTGATATTCTTTGGCTCCACCATAGAGACAAAGGCATTGAACGCACAGAACGCTAAATTTGCACTTTGGGACTTGCTGGCAGCTGACCTTGTCTGAACACCTTGGGAAGGATCTGAGACTATCTGAGAAGTTGGGTGATCGTTTGAGAAGCGGGACTCTCTTTGAAACAATTGAGCAAACCTTGGATCAATTTCATCATCTGAATCATCACTGTTTTATTGAGAAACGTCCTCAGTGTGTTCCCCCTCAGAGAGAGCGTCCATACCTTGACCTTGCTCACCTTGTAAACTTGATTCAGCCACATCTTGTTGAACTGAAGACTCACTACGAGAGGGAACTCCTTCAACAATGCTAGGAACGTCTACTGAAACTTCTTCAGGATTTGGAGTAGCGTCCTTGGGAACATAGTATTTTCCAGAGGACCAAACATCAGTTTCGTCTTCAGAGTCGTCCTGTTGTTGTGAGGAGGAGCGTCCTTTCTTTCTTGGTTTATCTTTGTGAGAAACGCTCTCCTTGAACACAACATGAATGCTCTCCTCAAGCTTTAGAGTCCTTTTGTTGAAAACTCTATATGCTTTGCTGGTTAGAGAGTACCCAAGGAATATAGCTTCATCACTCCTTGCATCAAACTTTCCAAGTCGTTCTTTGTCGTTGATGTGTACAAAGCACTTGCATCCAAAAACTCGGAGATAGTCAATGCGAGGCTTCCTTCCATTCAACAACTCATAAGATGTCTTCTTCAGCAAAGGACGGATCATTGCACGATTGATAATATAGCATGCTGTAGCAATAGCTTCCGCCCAGAAATACGTGGGAACGCTATTAGCCAAGAGCATAGTCCTTGCCATATCCTCCAGCGTCCTATTCTTTCTTTCCACAACTCCATTTTGTTGAGGAGTCCTTGGAGCTGAGAAGTTGTGTGAGACACCATGTTGATCACAGTAGGCCAGGAACTCTGAATTTTGAAACTCCGTTCCATGGTCTGATCTTATGGCTTTGAGAGGCGTCTCCAGGGCACCTTCCACTTGTTTGATGAAGATTTTGAACGCATTGAAACAATCTGCTTTGGTTGCCAAGAAAAGAACCCAAGTGAATCGAGAAAAATCATCTACAAGAACGTAAATGTACCTCTTTCCACCATAGCTCAACGTCTTCATAGGTCCACAAAGATCCATATGGAGGAGTTCCAAAGGCTTCTTTGTGCTAATCTCGTTTTTGGATTTGAAAGACGTTCTAGTTTGCTTCCCTTTGATACAGGCTTCGCATTGTTCAACTTTTTCAGGATCAATTCGGGGAAGTCCTTTCACAAGATCTCTTTGATGCAATTTGAGGATTGTGCTTGGTCCAGCATGGCCAAGGCGGCGATACCAGAGGTCAGCGTCCTCCTTTGAAGCAGAAAGGCACAATTCTGATTTAGGCTTGAACTCCTGGTTGAAGATGTACACATTGTTCTGGCGTACTCCTTTGAGAACAACTTTGTTTGACTTCTTGTTGATAACGAGACACTCCTTTGAGTCAAATGTGACTAGATTTTCACCTTGGTCACACATTTGGGAAACGCTAAGGAGATTGAAGCCAAGTCCTTCAACAAGACTGACATTTGTTGCTTTGATGGACGGATTGAGAATAGCAGTTCCCGTCCCCTTGATCTTTCCCTTGCCCTTGTTGCCAAACGAGACAGTTCCTCCCGTGGCACTACTTTGGATAGAAGTGAGATGGATCTGGCTTCCTGTCATATGATTTGAGGCGCCACTATCAATGATCCATGGGCGTCCCCTCACTTCCACCCGCCAAAACAAAGTTAGTGTTTGGCGACCCAGGCAAGGTGTTCCTTACCTGGTTCGTTACAGAAGTAGAACTCTGGTTCTGGCATGTAGTCATTTAAATTAACATCATTTGAAGTAGCATGCTTGCGGAAAGAGTTCCTAGAGCGTCTAGAACGCCTAGGATTAACCTTAGGGACGGACTTATCATTCTCAATGTTAGTCCTAGCAGCTTTTCCACTTGCAATATCTTCTTTCAGTTTTTCACACTCAAATTTGAAGTGGTCTCCTTGTCCACAGTACCAACACGTCCTATAGTACGTACCGAGGTAGTACTTCTTGTTGGGACGTTGGATTTTGTTTTCTTTCATCTGTTGAGGATCACTGACTTTAGAACCTTCCCCTTTAGCAATTTTCTTGTAAATCCTATGATTAGTGGAGTTAGTGTAGTAGTCCTCTTTTCCTATCTCTCCACTCTCTAGGACTCTAATTCTTTCAAGGAGATTCTTAGTTTTCTCTCTTTCAAGTTCAAGTTCAGAAGTTTTGCTAGCCTCAAAATCGCTAGGAAGAGAGTTCTTAGTGTCAGATTCATAACCTAGACCTCTCTTAGCTGGGACGAAGACCATTGGTCTAACTTCTTTAACTATGGGACTCTTACCCATCATTTTCACTTCTTCCCTAAGCTTAGCGTTCTCAAGTTTGAGACACATGATTTCAGTTTTTAGGGACTTAGTTTCTTCACATGAGGACTCTAATTGAATGGTCATAGAACTACAGTTTTCACATTCAACCACAATATTCTCATTTTCAAGTTCAAGTTCATCCATTCTATGTTGCATGATAACACTTTCTTCCATGATTCTTCCAATAAGTTTAATGAGCTTGGATTTAGAACAATTTTCTAAGGAACTCATCATAGACTCACGGGTTACCTCATTTTCAGATTTCGGAGCGTCCTCCTCAAGAACTGTGGCGTCCTCCATGGCCATGTACGCCACTTGCTCATCAGGTTCTTCATCATCATCATTAGAAGAGCTACCATTATCCCATGCAGATGCGAACGCTCTGATGAGTGCTTTTGTCTTCATTTCTTTTGCGGACATTCCCGTTGTACACTTTTTGGCAAAGTGTCCTTTCTTGTTACATTTATAACAAGTAAGTTCTTTCATCTCTGCCTCAGTATACTTGGGACTCTCCTTCTTGTAAGGCATCTTGTGTTTGTTGAATTGTTTGTTTCTTTTGCCAAAAGAACGCAGAACTTTGTTAAAGAGAACAAGTCCTTCCTCTTCTTCAAGCTGTTCCTTAGTCTTGCTTTCTTTTTCTTTCAATGCTTGAACGCGCATCCTTTCACGGTTCTCATTCTTATTAGCTTCCACCATCATAGCGAGTTCTTGTTGACGACGAAGATACTCAGCGTACTCTGGTGTTGATGTCATCAATGCTAAATCTGTTTGAGGATTCCTTGCTAGTTCAGCCAAATTGGAGTTCCTCCTTGCTTCGTATCCTCTTAGCTTCCCGTAGATCTCTTCCATGTCAAGAGTCTTGTTAGCTGTATTCTCCTTGAACGTGGTTCTATCAAAGTTCCACTTTCCTGTTAAACCATCAATGACCACTTGAACTCTGTTCCTCATTGAAACTTCAACTTCAGGAACGCCCAGGTTCCTCATCTTGGTAACAAGTTGTTCAAAGCGGTATGAATAGTCATTCACAGTTTCATTGGGGAGCATTCTAAAAGCATAGAACTCTCTCTTGATTTCAAGTTGAAAGTCTTCCCTCATCTCAGCAGTTCCTACGTGGAATTTTTCAAGAGCTTCCCACTGTAGTTTGGCAGTTACCAAATTGCTAACTCTGGTGGCGTCCCTCTCGCAAAGGGACGCTTGAAGGAAGCACATAGCCTTTGCATTTGTTTCCATCAATTTGAATTCATCAGGACCCCACTCGTCCTCTTTGCCCTTCTTATCAGTAGGAACGGCAAGGTCGCCTTTCATGATTACTTTCCAGCCCTGATAGTTCTGACTCCTTACAAAGTTCTCAAATCTGATTTTCCAGCGGTTGAAGTTGCCGTCCGTTAGGCGCGGAGGCTTCACAAAAGAGATTCCAATCGGTTCCATGTTCATCTTTAACCTGCAACTCAATAAGAATCTAGAGCGCCTGCTCTGATACCAATTGTTGGATCGTTAGTACTGAGGGACGTCCTTTACTGGAGTAAAGGCGTCCTTTGGTCTGGCGTCCTGACGAGGTGTAGGGGCGTCCTTAAGAAATGCAGCGGAATAAAATACTAAACAAGTTAAAGTGAATGCTGGGATTTATAGAGGAACCACTCAAGACCAAGTAGTCCTTGAGTGTAAACCTCTACCTCCTTGGAGGATTTTTGAATAGCTTTTTCTTTATATTGAACGTTCTTACAGTTGTACTGGCGAGCCTTTACAGTTCTCTGGTACTTAGCTTTTCCCTAAGTCCACTAGTAAGGAACTCCTCTAAGCCTACAACTTAAGCTTGTTCAATCTTATAAAGAACTCCTATCCTTACGTCCTACAGTACTTAGTAGGACTCTCTTTCTCTCTTTTGTGTTTTCTGGTTACAAACAGTTTTTGGTTTTTGGTTACAACTCTCACTCGATCTAGCACAAGTTCTAGTTACTGTTCTTGAGTTCTTGCGCTAGTTCTTCGTGTTCTTGAGTGAGTCGCTTTCTTCTGATTCTCTCTGAATATTCCTGAAAGCGTTAACGTCACAATAAATGCCTTGAGGCTATTTATAGGACTTGGGAAGGGCGTCTTTCTCCTGGGACGATCATGCCCTTTGGGGACGTGGCTACAGGATCTTCCTCCACATAGTAGGGCGGTGATGAGGAAGCTTCCTGTATCCAGCTGTGTATGATGAACTCCGCTACAGGATCGGCCGCCACGTGTTGATGGACTCTGCAACAGGATCGTCCTCCACGTAGTGTTGGACTCCGCTACAGGATCGGTCTCCACGTGTCCTTGGATGATCAAGTATTGTCGAGTGATGTCATCCTGTCGGCTATAGAGTAAGGACGCTCTGCTTGCGTTCCTACTTGCTTGGGACTACGTCCTTGCTCAAGTAGTCTCTGGTTGGTCCTTACTTCCTGTTAGCTAGCGTTCCAAAGCCTATGGGACGCCCATACACACTTGTTGTCCTTTTGTCACTAGCGTTCCTGAACACTTGGACAATCTTTATTAGAATCAAAGTGAGTTTGTCATATCAAAACTAAGGGACGGTTGTGTGGTACACTACCAAGTACGAGGGCGTCCTTAATAGCGTCCCAACAGCCAGGAACGAAGACAAGCCGTTCGAGCACCGCTCCCCTTCGTCTTCTTTTTTTCCCGTTTTGTAAACTACTGGCATATTCTTTGGTGAGATGTAACATTAATAGAGCTAATGGATTCTGCAATTTGCAGGCTTTCTCCCACCAACTTCCATTTTCCTTGCCAAGCTTTGCTCCAGGTTTGTTAACTGATTTGGGATTTCTCTCCTTTAATTGGTACGAATGGGTACAAGACCTAGGGTTTTCGAAATTGGGAATGTTCAGCAACTGGTCAACCAAATCTGGTTCAAGATTGATCATTACGAGGGTTTTGGTGGAGAATTGGTACAAATGGGCACAAATTAGTGCAAAGTTTCGAAGGAAGCAAAGAAAGTTTTGGCTTCTATGGAGGTCTTTTGCCATGACAGAGAGAGAGAGAAAGGGTGAAAGGGTCGGGTCCTTTTAGTGTGTTTTTATTTAATATCTCCTCTTTTAAGCAATACTTTTTATTTTAAGTTTGATTTTCTATATCTCATCAAGAATTTTTCAAGATCAAGGCCCCTACCACCTCAATGATGGTGGAATCAAAGGCCATATGGTGACTTGAGAAATATCTAGCACCTGATTCTTGGTCCTTGTTGTCTAGATTCAAGTCATTATAAGGGAGTAAGACCATGTTCAATGAGAATTTCTTATTTGTCGTACTTAACTATGATTATAATATTTTCTTATCATTTCAATACTACACAAGCACTTTTTTTTTCCACTCCAATAGAGAACACCTAAAGGTACTTATAAGAACTCATATATTTCTTTTCCACCTTTAATTTTTCATACCAAAATATAAATATGTCTTTATATCATATTTAAAAAACTTATATTAATGTAAAAAAATGATTATTTCATAACTTAAAATAAATTATTATGTTCGAACAATACATAAATAAATGATATTATTTATTAAATAATGTTGTATTTATCTTTAAATATATATGAGAAGGAAATTTTTTTAATAAAAGAAAACTACACTTGTATATATTATCCATAAAAGATGCATAAAAAATAAAATCATCTTAAAATCTAATAATGATTATATTACAAAACACTAAACATTTCCATTACATAAAAAAAGGTACTTGTAATGTATGATATTCTTTATTTCAATGTTAGTTATTTTATGTAATGTTTGAGGTTGAATGCATGTAATGTTGGCTTTTTAATACATTGTGTTTTAAATTAATTATCCTATTATTAGTTTGAATAAAATCATACTTGTATTACTAAATAAAGTTATATAATAATGATATATAAGTTTATATAATAATATGCAATTAACCATACGTAAGGAAATACATCATTATCAAACACTTGATGGAAAAATACTCATTTTCTTTGCACATTTTAGTTTATAATAAGGTTAGCAAATACATAAACGAACATAATTTTAGATATTGTAAATATTATTATAATAATTACAATTAATACCATGTGTGTACTTTGTTTTAAACGATATTTATTTTATGTATTATAAAATAGCATAATTATTATAATATTAAATATTTATATTAAAATATATTTTATTTATATATTAACTTTTTACTCGTACATAAACATATATTTAAATTAAATGATCGATAAAGAATTACATAATGTCTTTTCTCCCTTCCGATCTGGGCCACACATTCGTCCCATCGGATGTGTGAAATTGAAGAGTAAGATTGCAGGTTTGATTTTTTTAATTGAGTTGTGAGTTTCTCAAAATTGGGATAAGTTGGCTTTGGGGATATTTTTTGTCCCTTTGACTAAAATTTAACAAAAATTACTGTTGTGTCACCGTCCCTTATTATCTTATTTTCCACAAATCAATATTATTCGGCCCTCTATTCTTCGAAGCCAATTTATCACCAGAACTACACTCTTATCCTATAATATAAGGGACATTTCTTTTTCAGACGTTCTAAAAAGTTATTTACACTTACAATCTTTTCATTTAAAAAAATAAATAAATTCACCACATTACCCGTATCCAATTCTCTAAATTATTCTCTTTTTATCCTCTTGTCTCTCTATTCATTACATTAGTGAATTTACCGTTATCAAACGCTCTAAATCACCTCATGTTTATCCGTATGGTCTCTCCTGTTAGTATATTACTAGTATTAGTCCCGTGCTTTGAAGGCACGAATTATATGTAACTAAAAACTTAGTTTAAATTTTATATAAAGTTATTTAAAAAATAGTTTGATATAAAATCTTGTATCGTTTTATTTAATTTGTTTATTATGAGATTTATTTGATTGATACAATATTTCTACGATAATGTATTCCTTTAATCGAATGAAGATTTTTACAACTATAGTTTTTGTATAAGGATTGAATACTCCTAATATTTATAATGTTTATGGATTATAATTTGAATTATATATTTAATTGGAATTGACATATGTTTTTCTATATTATTATTTTAATTTCCAATTGAGTATATAGTAAGATTAATTAATTATATATTTAAGGAAAACCTATAAATAATTTTAATGATATTCATTCTTTCATATTTTACATACATGTGGGTCTACAGTCAAAATTAATCAATTAAATTGTTTAATGAAGATGGGTGATGCTGTCCAATAAGAAGTTGACACGTATCGTTCTAAATATTATTTCTAATCTCCATTTTAGTAAATAGTTATGATGATGATATGATAGTCACAAAATCTTTCAAATTACATCTTTTATTATTATTTTTTTTCTTTTTTTTACCACATAACACTTAAATCAAGGAAAATTCCTTTTGGTACCCCTGTGTTAATGACAATTTCTTTTGGTGTCCCACAATTTTCTTTTTCTTTTGGTACCCATGTAGTTCATAAAAATTTCTTTTCGTAACCAAAAGTTTATAGAGACCCATTTTCCATCCAAAACAACCCATTTTCCGTTAAAAAAAATTAAATAACAAATTAAGAATTGTTTTTTGAAAAGGAACAAACACGTGCTTGTGAGGAGAAGTGGAGAACGGAGAATCACGAACAGAGAAACACGAAGGATTCTCGCCGGGCGACATCGTCGAGTAGCATCCACGGCGGCGGGGCGGGGGCTGCTACATCCACAGCGGCAACGACGATGAACTACGGTGGCAGGGCTGCTACATCCACCACACAATTTCCACCCCAATGCGTGATTTGTAAGCTCAATTGCAAGACCCTTCCCAATTTCTACATATTAGGGTTTCAATTTGGATTGTTTTTGAATCTGAGGTTATAATTTGGGGAAAACACAAAATTATTAGAGATTGGTGAGATTTAATGTTAATCCATACTTCAATTTCATCTATTCGAGTTTGACTCAGTATCGTATCATCTATAGCGTACTTCTCTGCATTCTTCTTTGCTATTTCTTTCGATGCACAGCAGCTAAAGGCAAATAAACCATGCCGTTCTATGAAATGGAGGTGAAGCCCAGGCCAGGCATTGGAGTCTCTAGCTCGGCGTCTCAATCGCCACTCTCTCTCGATCACCGGCTGCTGAACCCTAACTCCGTCTTGGGATCATCTGCAGGCTGCGCCACCAAATAACAGTTAACCTTCCATTTCTCACCAGCACCTCTTTTTCGCACATCTGCTCATCATTTATTCATTCTCTCTAGTTCGCACCCCACCAGCCACAATTACTTCTTTATCAACACCAATTCACAAGGAAATGGACGGGGAAAGTAAACAAGGTAAGCTGAAAGCGAGTGGAAACATGCAGACTGCGTCCTCTGACCAATCTTTGCAGGACTTTCTACTCCAAATCAGGTCTTCCAAACAACCCGTAAGTGCCTTAATTCGTCTCTTCCTTGGTCGCTTTGGACCAATTGGGGCTTCTACATTTCTCTAAAATCAAAAATTTGGGTTGCGATTGGTGCAGGCTGTTATCAACTATGGTGCCTCATGGTAAGGCGCTATCGATGCTATTCTTCTAACAACTCCAAGGGGTGCCTTTCAGCTGAGTGTTTGCAATTATGTGTTGGCTTTTATTTGAACTCTCAGGTGTGGCGTGTGCAGCCAAATCCTGCCTGCATTTGGGCGGATGAGCAATGAATTCCCAAAGTTGAGGTTCATCTATGCAGATATTGACGACTGCCCCGAAACCACTCAGCACATAAGGTATACTCCTACTTTCCATTTCTACCGTGAAGGCGAAAGAGTCGATGAGATGTTTGGTGCCGGTGAAGAAAGGCTTCACGACCGCCTCTGGCTCCACACCTAAAACTAGTTTCTATCTATCTATCTAGCTATTTCTGTTTCCTGTGAGACTGCTTGCTCAGCCTACTTGTGTACGTTTGGTTGCTACTTGGTATTGCACATCCTATCTCACATCTAATCTGAATGCTCTACCTCTGCTTGAGTATTTGTATCTTCGTAGATGAAAATCGATATTCAATATATTCAATTCAGATCTTAAATCTGAGATTGTAGCTCAACAAACCAACAATATCAATCTAGCAACTACACCATTCACGTCATCCAAGACACATATCAAAGAAAAAAGTCATGAATCTATGAAGATCAATGAGAAGGTCAACGATGGTCATTTACATCTCTTGCACACGAGCGCATATATATATATTTTGAACTGGTGAGAATTAGGGTAGCCCGAGTACTACTCGGACTAGTCTAGAGCACTTGTGAACAGGTGAGAGCTAAGCTCTGAAAATTCAAATTTTTGGCTTCGTCGGCTGTGAGGGTCGAACCGGGGACCTCGGGTTCTCCCCCTTGAGGTCTTACCGCGACCAAATGCCCTTTGGCATGAGCGCATATATCTTTTAAGAAGTTAATGATGGACGAGTTTTTTCATTTAGATTCAACATTTTTTGATATCAAGTTGCTTTGCTTCTACAAAATTGGTTCGAAGAGAAGTGTCTTTGGATCCATTTATCTTGTACAGCTTTTCGCGTTTATCAAGAAGAATAAGCTCGGTTTGACAGTGTGCCTCTAGGTTATCGAGCTTAAGCTTTGTTTCTTTTTACAAAAGTACACAATAATACAATATCCATAAGCAAGTCTTTACGAGTTCGACTCCAACTCTTCCATTGTGCGCGGATCCATGACTGCCAAAGAATCACATAATGACAACCTTACATTTAAGCTTTGGCTCCATTTATGGGGTGTCATAATAATCTCCTAATAAAGTTTCCAAACCACTAATTCTACATCTACGATAAAAAACGCAAGCAACTCTAAGATTTCGTGAATAAATTTGTAATAGCTCAACCATTTCGACTTCATAGAATCAATAGCGCAAGTTAATTCGGGGATTTGACACCCCATATAGAAAGCACATGCAACATTCACGACTTTCACACAAATTAGATGAGAACAAGGTTGATAAACATGTCTAAAACTTAAAGTTGCATTTTCAAAAACTTTTAAAACTTCTAAGATTTTGTAACAAAAATCCCAACACTCTACAATACTAGGAGAGTTGGGAAGATATTGAGCAATAAAAGAAGATAAAACATCTTTATAGGGCATGTATGCATGAATCAATTCATATGTGGAGTTCCAACGATGGCAAACATCATTTGGAAAAATCCTAGGATGAACAATGTTGCTCGTACAAAATCTTCTCCATGTATCAGTCGGTTGCTAGCCCACATACTTTTAATAACATTTCTAAGAGGCTCAATGTAATCTTTTAAAAGATTCATACCACTTTTCACACATAAGTTTAAAATATGGCAAGCACATCGTATATGAAAATATTTCGTTCCAAGATTTGGTTGACAAAGACCAAGCAACTCTCGGATAGAAGCGAAGTTGTTAGATGCATTGTCAAATGAAATGGAAAAAACTCTACGAAGAAATCTATATTCTTCCAAAATAGTACGAAGAATGTTACTAATTTCTTCAGCGATATGATCAATGTCGAATATTCTAAAAGCCAAAACTCGTTTTTGCATAGTAAAATGATCATCAATAAAATGGCATGTAAGACACATGTATGCATGCATTCCATAACAATCACTCCAAATATCACTAAAAATAGACACTTTAACATCATTTTCACTAAAAAATTAACCAAGGCAAATTTACGTTTTTTATATGCTTTGAGCACAGTACTTCTAATTCGTTTTCTAGTAGCCTTTTCATAAGCGGGTTGCACAAAAGTAGACATCCATTCATTAAAACTCGCTTTCGCGGAAAATTGAAATGATGAATGATCACCACTTACGGCTTCGGTAAGACCATACATACTAGCATTATGATCATAAGTAAATAAACTAGGAGTATAAGAAGAAGAAGTTGCAAATCCGGCGAGTTGCATTTGTCCTCGCATCATTCCCATCTTGTCGGGGTGGTGCTTCTGCAAATGAGTCCTCATTGTTTCATAGCCTCCTCCATGTTTCCATTGATATTTCTTGTCACAATAGTTACAATAAACAACACATTTCTTAATAGCTTGATTCATCTCGCCTTTTCGAAAATGTTTTGTAAGAACTTCAGAAGCAAGCTCTCGAGTGGTAGAGGATTGTTGTGGTGCTTGAGATGATTCCCCATCTTCGACATTTCCTTGTCTTGGAATGGGAGGGGGAATCATCGTCGGGGCCATCATCTTATGTTGCATTCAAGCCTCGTTAACATTTTGAGCATCACTCTTGTGAGCCAAAAATGTGTCATATAATCCATCCATGTTGTAGCAAAAAATGTAATCAAGAAGACTAAATATAATGAATCAAGAATTACAAGATTTAAACTTAAAGACAAGTATGTAATTTAAAACCAAAATCCACCACAAAGCTTGTAAATTGTAACCAAAATCCACCACAAAGCTTGTAAATTGTAAACTTAGAGAGATTGATTTGAGAATATGAGAGTATGAGACTTAGAGAGTTAAAGAGAGATAATGAGAGATAGTTTGGATTGAACTTGAAGAGCAATGATGTATTTATAGGAGTAAAAAAAATTACCAGTTGGAAACTACTCAAACTAGTCGTTGGAGAAACCACGGGCGCGGTTCTGACACTGCGGGCGCGGTTCTGACACCGCGGGCGCGGTTCTGACACCACGAGCTTGGCTGCCCATCCGTGGGCCCGGTTTGATCACAGAAATGCTTTTGCTCATTTGTGATCAAACCGCGAGCGCGGAACCTCTAACCGGCCTAACAGTCGCTTAAAATATAATAAATTTTTTTAAAATTTCGTAAACCATTGGTTTTGATCCGGTTCCGTTTTGAACTACCGGTTCACCGGTTTAGGATACCACCAAACCTTAACCTAAAGCTAGCCCGACCGGTTTGGCAGTTTAGGTTACAGTTCCGGTCCGGTTCAGGTTTTGACCGGTCCGGTTCGCCAGCTCAAACCGAACCGGACCCAGCTCTAGGTTGCCCTCGTCTCCAATGCACTCTAGGATGCGGTCCAACTCGAGCATGGAGTATAGGATAGTTTTACCCTACGCTATCTACATGGGTATTTCTCGAAGGTCACTATCATATAGAAATGGACAGATGTCAACATATAAGTGGATGTACAATCCTCTTGGGCACAAGATCCAATACGAGCAGGCGCTTGAGCTCTTAGATCCTTGCATCCCTAGGATCTGCTTGCTGGTTTTGAGTGGCGTTAGCCGCCACCTCCTAATTGTGCACTTGCTCTTGTTATTGTTGACCTGATGAAGACATGGTACCTATAGTCACACCAATCATATAGCAAGGATTGAAGCACACACGAAATCACGACCTCGAGAAGTCTAAAGTCAAAACAAACCCAAAAGTTCAAGCACCACACAATTGTAAGGCTTGAAGGGGTTAGGGCTGGATTAGGATTCTTGATATAGCACAATAAAGAAAGAATCAAGAGACAATAGAAGAAGAAAGATAGAATCAACACAAGCAAACACAATTACGAGTAAAGAGGGGGAAGAATTAAGCACTAGCAAGACAAGATCACGCATATAAGGGAAATGATTGAGAGAATAAAGGAAAGATATGAAATTAATATGCAACTAGTTATAACCCGGGCCTTGCCCGGGGCCTTTTCAAATAAAATTTAAAGCATATATTAATTTAGATATGATACAAACATTATAAATTAAATACATAATTTATTTAAATATGGTAAGTATTTTGAGAACTACAACATCTTAAATAGGTTAATTCATTAATTTTAGTAATATGAATCTAGGTAGAGCAAACTAAAACTTGATGGTATTAACGTAGTTAATGACCTAATGCTTGTTCGAAAACTCTTTTAATTAGAAAACATAATGTATTAATTTACATGTGATCTATATATACTACTATAACTTAATGTCATATATATAGCTTTAAAATTGCATATGTATAATTATTTAAATAATAACTTTTGTTTTTCGTCAAGTTGGCTCAAAATGCTGAACTCAAATAGAAATATAAAATAGTCGACTCTCTTCAGTAATAGGTCAACATAAACTTGCAAGACAACCATAATGACTTAACCTAACTAACTTACAAAATTAACGATGTGAACTTATACTCAATCTCAAACCAAACCGACTGACCTAAATCCAGCTAAACTAAACTTGCAATGACCGTATCCAATTGACATATAAATTTACACAATCCAAACTTATACTCAATCCGAATTCAAATGAACAACCTACCGAACTGACCTTATTGATGAATATGCTCACCATATATAATATCTCGAACATATATTCAATTTGAACTCCAAATGATCCACCCATCAAACTGATCTCATCAATTGATTTATTTTCTATATTTAACAACTCAAATTTGTACTCAATCCGAACTCAAAATGACCAACCTACTGAACTTACCATGCTAATAATTTTATATTCTCCACATGTAATAGCCCCAATTTGTAATACATCCAAACTCAAAAATGACCAATGTAAAAACTGACCCATAAATGTTTATTCTCCACATATAACAACCTAAACTTATACTCAATCCGAACTCAAATGACCAACCCATAGAACCAATCCTATCAATTAGTTTACTCTCCATACATTAACGGTACAAACTTGTATCCAATTCGACCTCAAAATGAATGAGCTACTGAATCGACCCCATCAATAGGTTTTAGTATCCATAGATAATATCCCAACCTTGTTATTTAATTTGAAATCAAAATGACCGACTCCTCAAACTGACTTATCTAATAGTTTTATTCTTGATACATTGATAATTTTTTATGAAATTATCGATTATAAAATCATCTCCATATATATATAAAATATATTTTCATGTAAATTTCCTTATACTTAATTGTGTAATTAAATTTTTTCATGTGAAAAATTGTAATTCAATATGTAATAAAATATTACTCATAATTAGATTTGTCAAATAGGTTCATTCGAACGGGTTCGATCATTTCGGGTTAAGTGCAGGTTCGGCAAATTTAATTATAGGTCAAGTGTCGGATAATGATGGATTATTGCACAAGTTTGAATGAGTGAGCGAATCAAGTTAAGTCGGGTCATAACATGTTATTCTGCAGGTTCAAATTAGTTAGCGAGTTAAGAATATCGATTTGTAGGATTATTAAGACAATAATATGATAAAATAACGTAATATTTAATAATAAAACCACATTTTGTAATAAATTAGACTAAATAACGTATTTTTGGAACCCGAAACCTATTGAAGTGGACAAACTATAATACCAAAAGATGAATAGAGAAAAATAATATAAGACTACAACAAAAAATTATTAATAGTAAATGGTTCAAGTCGGGTCGGGTCATGTCATATTATTTATTTAGATGGTTCGATATATATATATCATTAAATTAACATAAAATTCATATATTTATATGGTACAATAACATATCTATATAAACTACAACAAAAACATATGATATAAGTAACCTTTATTATAAAAAAATATGGATTTGTAATTCACGTATATATTTGCATAAGCTATCTCCATTTTATTTTTGTTTAAAAATATTACAACTAAATCTAATACATGTGTATATATGCATATCTATGCTTATCCAAAAAAGTAAAGATAGAAACTTACATAGAAGATATATTTAGAGAAATATAAAACGTGAAAAAGTTATTGTCTTTGGTCATGTTATGTATAAATATTGTCAGATAGTGTACTAAATAAAAAAATTTAATAAGTCACGTATAAATTGTTTTTGTTAGTTATTGTCTTTGGTCACGTATAAATTGTAAATAACGATCTGATCATAAAATTTCCGTCCAATTAAGATAGGCTATAACTTATCTTGTGCTACACAAATGGGTGAAAAATTAAGATAAAAATAGTTATTAAAAATGGATAGAAAATTATCATAATAAATCACTTAATTAAAAATAGGATGGGTGGTTTAAAAAATCATATTGACGAAACTGCCCTTAACTGCTTCAGGTTTAGAAGTATACTAGCAAATGACCCGTACCTTGTACGGGGTGTTTTTTGCTTTTATTATCTTGTATATAAATTCACTATAATAACTATAAATATTATCATATGTCTAATTTCTTTTTAAATGCTACATATATCTTAGATTATAAAATAACATAATTCTCATTTATCATCAAATATTTATATAAAAAACTTGTATTTTTATATTAATTATTTTTATACATACATAAACATATATATCGGGGAAGAATGCAATAAGATGAGATACATTATCAAATTTTATAAAAAATTGATAAAAATATTTTGAATTTTAAATTAAAAATTTATAAACTAATGTATATAAATAAATAAATTATTTAAAATAAAATTTTGGATTAATATAGTACTATATCTTAAAATGTAGATAATAAGATTGACCAACTCTCCATTATCAATCAACTCTCCATGTACGAATTATGCAGGTGGTGTATTGTAATTTGTGCCATATAATAATAAGATTGATATTAATATATATGTTAGGATACAAAGCAACTCAAAATTTAAGATAGAATTAATATTTTAATTAGATATATATAAAAATAAGCTTAAAACTAAGATTGATAAGATAATTTTTTTAATAAAGGGTGATGTGGCATAATATGGTGGCGATCGAAATTTGATTCCGGCTTTCGTATATAGTAAGAGATAGATGATAATATCAAATAAATTATAAATAACTTAACTAATGATAATATAGTACGTACATGCTTTTGGATCATATATGATAAATTTACATGTAATAAGTAGGGAGTAGAAAGATAAAATTTCCAATTTAATAGATAACAAAAGATAAAACTTTTAAGTAGCAAGTAGAAAGATAAAATTTCCAATCTAATAGATGATAAAAAAATTTTATAAAATATATTATTCTAATAAAAGGGGTGATGTGGCGCAATGTGGTGGCGGAATTTGCTTCCGCTTTAGTATATAGTAATAGATATTGATCAAGGAAAGATATGAAATTGATTTTAGCCTGTGGATGACACGATTTGCTTTGATTTTTGTAATTCAAATGAGATCCTGGCCTTATTTTGGCTTGTAGACCGATTTGTTTTGTTTTTTTTTTTTAAATTAAAATGCAATCAAGGAAAGATATGAAATTGATTTTACCCTCTTCCAAATCGTACCCAAACAAGAAAGTAAGATCGTAATGGATTTAATGCTCTTCCAAACTTTCCAAACGAAATGAATATGGTAATAAGTAGAGCTGTCAAAATCTGACCCGACCCGAAAAATCGACCCGAACCGACCGAAAATTTTTGGGTTGAAACCCGACCCGAATAGTAGCGAGCAAAGAAAAAACCGAACCCGATTAACCCGAACCCGATTGGGTTGAAACCCGAGACCGACCCGACCGACCCGATATATTATATATATGTAGAATAAATATATTGTAATGTAAATATTATAATATATTTTATCATAGAACCTATGATAAATAAAATATTATTATAAAAATCTATTATTAATAATATTTTATTATTAAATATTATTATTTAATCATAATATTAATCTAATAATCATTAAAAATTCAAATTCTTGACCTGTTAGGTCGACCTGAACCCGCACGATAACCTGCCAAGACCCGACCCGGCTTGACCTGTAACCCGATTGACCCGAACCCGCACTCAACCCGAACCCGAAAAGACCGAACCCGAATCCACCCGATCCGACCTGTTTGACACCTCTAGTAATAAGGCAAGATGTGCGCTATATATGTTTTGTGAAGATGCAATGGATGGCATACATCATGTAAGAAAAGTGAGACATAATCAATCAATCCAATATTGAAATATCAACAATCAATATCATGCAAATCTCGAATGGACAAAGCTGAACTTGTTTTTTGATTTTACGAACTAAAAACAAGTTGGATCCAAGAACACATGATAGGAATTCTATGGCTATAGGAATAAGAAATGGGAAGAAGAAAATTTTGTGATTGACATTGAACAAACGAGTTCGAAGAAACAACTTGATTCGACCTTGCCTATAGATTAAGCAATGGCCTCAGTATGCCTCGATCCAGATTGTGTGTATGGTTTCTCACAAGAGCAATGGCGTAAGCAACTTAAATGGAGGTTGGAATGTTGATAGATGAACTCTAGTGTGATGGCTTAGGCAATAATCAACTCAAAGTGATGAAATGATTGGAAACTCAAACAAGAACACGAAATGATAACAATGGACGCACAAGACTTGAACAATGAGGAAATTGTTTTGTCTCAACTTTAATTCAAATGAAAACTATATAAAAAGAGTTTAATATAGAGGTTGACCGATATATATAGGCAAGCCTAAGACCTGGCCTAGGACAAGAGAAGAGACACGCCCAAAATAACCAATTTAGCGATGCAACACAGACATGAATGTCTTAAGGACATATTATAATAGACAAATAAAATAGGTATGAATTTGACGAGGACTTGCCTTTGTCAAATGAGTGAGCGCTACAAGGGTTGGAGAACCTTAAGTTGTCCGAGGTGTGAGCACTGGCGTAGGCATTGGGATGGAGCACAGGCACGCCTGAAGAGTTGTGCATGAGCTTGGAAGGGGCACACGTGATGGACAAATAGGCACACAATGGTTAATGGAGGTTACATGGACCCCAAGCTAGCTATGGAGCGTGTCGCAAAAGAGAAAGTGGCAAACACTATGGACTTGGTCTCGCCTAATTAATGGGGCCATCTGAGCGTACACTCTACACTTAAGAATCGAAAAACCTAATCGTGAAGCTGCCCAGTTTCGGTATTGAAAAGCATAAACTAACACACCAGGGAAGCTACTTTTCACTTATGGAATTGAAATACATAAATGGATACACTTATGAAGCTACTCTTCATTTTAGTAACGTAAGAACATAAAGCGAAATAATTCATCACCACCTACTGAAGTACAACTTTCTCGATTGGTTTTGCATTATTGTCTCCTACATTGAGTTTCAAGTTAGTAAAGCCACGAGGCTATTGAGGATGGTATGCTTGTGGGCACGATAATATGAGATCCTACCTAGTGTTTTTTTTTTCTTTTGAAAGATGATATTAATACCCAAATTTAAATTAATGATCACCCTAAAAGAATTTGGTAGAATTAGTCTGAAATTTCATAACCACCATTAATAATTAAAGAGGTTCTCCAAGTCGTCAAGGTGACCGTCTCTCTCATTAGAGACGTGTTAATACTATATATCCGCCCTTATCATCTCCTCTTCTTTGTTTTGAAATGGGAGGATCTCCTATCCTTACTAAAAATACCAACTATATATATTGATACTACAAATACAAACCGATCATTATTATTTTCTTTCAATGACCTCCCCTGCAACATTATGATTCCAAAATCCAAATCAGAGCAAACGTATTCCTTGATACGTACAAACCCACAAAGAGGGTAAACTGTCGCACAAATTGGTCATCTCAAACTCAATCGAATCAACATGGGAACGTTAACGTCGTGTTTAGGTCTTCTATTATTATTATTGATTCAGATATCTTCATCAGCTGCCACGTCACACATTGTCGGCGGTGATGCTGGATGGACAACGCCGGTCGTCGATGGAGCAACCTACTCCAAATGGGCAGCCCACCAAACCTTCCAAGTAGGCGATGTTCTTGGTAAGTAGTTAGGGTAGGCACCCGATAGGAAAGAAAATTATACTAGAGCATTCTTACGGATGAGATCCTAACGATAAGAAAACATGGCATGTGCTTGTGTAGTTTTCCAATTCCGGGCTGGGCATTCGGTGACGGAGGTCTCGAAGTCGCAGTTCGAGAACTGCGATGGGACCGCGCCCATATCGACCGTGACAGAAGGCCCTGTCAGCGTCACACTCAAATCTCCCGGTGACCATTTCTACATCTGTAATATGCCCGGACATTGTAAATATGGCCAAAAGTTGGCTATCACCGTTGCCGGCGGCGGGGGGCCCTCCCCTTTGCCTTCTGCTGCCTCGCCATCCAATCATTCCGCCGTTGTGCCGGCCGCCGAAGCCGCCCCTCCGCCTGCCACCTCCGCATCTACCAATGAGTCCGCTGCTGCCACCCCTCCTCCGTCGCCTACATCCGCTGGAGCAGGTGGTGGGGCTGGCTCTGTCTTGCCTCTACTACACGTGCTTGCAGTTTTGTTATTGTAAGGATTAGTCAATTGGCGTTACGAGTCAGCCATCATTTTTAATCTTTTTGAGATGATTTTTTTTTCTTTTATATTTGTAGGAGAAGTTTATGTTAGACACTTAGACATGTTCGTTTTCTTATTCTAGTTTCAGCATATCAATCCAAATTTTGTTATTTCAACGTGTACGTCTAATATTTTATTCAAAAAAAGGGTGTAAGTCTAATATATTGTAGTGTGGGTATATTTCACGCTTAGTTGATCTTATTATTCTTACACATTCTGTTAATTGTTAGGTTAAAATTTTGGAAACTACAAGATCACCTGAGGTCTAAGGCTGAGTCAGAACTTAGTGAAAAGGAAAATAAGTTTTATCCATGCGTAAAATCGGTGTTATAAAAATCTCTTCTAGGCGGTAAGCAATCCTCGTTCTCCTAGGATTTCAACCCGCATAGGCGGTGCAAAGGTGTCCATCTAGGCGCTAGATGGTCCTTCACCACCTAGAGACAACCTTACGTTTTTTAAAACATTGCCAAAAATAAGTGATCAAGTTGGATTAGCCTTTATTGTAAAGGATTTTTCTATCATGTGCCTTAAGGGTACACTATAAGAGGCTAATAATAGAAAGATTTTATAAATCTTAAGATTTTTGTTTAGTAATCTTTTTTTTTTGATGAGTTCACTATTTTCTTTTTAGGGTTTTAATTTTTGTTTTAGGTATGCTTATCATATGCCCTAAGGCACACAATAGAAAATCGTATTATAAATTATGTTAATTAGTACAAATCTTGTACCATGTAGAGTTGATGTGAATATAAACTCAACTTAAGTGATCTAAGATCGAATCTTGACTCGAGCCCGTCTTTGACTCGAGCCCGATAGGTTCGTATACAAACCTATTTACATACAAAGTATTTTTATTAGGCCGATTGACCGAAAACCACCCGTATAATAGGTCATATTTCCCTAAACCACCCATTCTATACATATTTACCGAAAACCACCCCTATACACCCTTCCGTCAAAAAACAACCACGTAATTGTAGAACATTTTCTCCGTTAAATGTCCGTCTACGCACGTATAGTGCGTCTTTAAAATATCATTTCTATTTGTTTTTACCTTTTCTTTTGAAATGTGAAATCTCAAAAACTTAACCATAGCTAATGGCAACTCAGCAACAAATGAACAAGACAGTAAAACCCACAAAACCAAAATCTAAACATGTAATTGTAGACACTTTCTTCCTAAAACAATGAGATACACAGAGTAGTGTCTTCCACCAAAACGATTACAAAAGCTAAACAAATTTAAGCTAATAACACGTTATTAAGTGAAGTTGAATCAAATTCGAAGCTTATCTACAGAAGCTAGTGGTGGATGCAAAACCTACGGAAACAACTTTGCCGCCTTGAACAGGGTTCAAAAGGTAAAGACTATCAATTGATTCAATCTCTGTTCTGAAACTTAACTGAAATTCCAATTGTTTTCCCTAATTGACTCACACTGGAATTTCCTCCCAAATTGAAACCCTAATTTCAACCACACATACAAATTAATTGAATTGGAACTCAAATTGAAACTACAACTCACAAATTGAAGCCCAATCCTAAGAACAATTGTCGTTGGCGGCTGTCAAAGAGAGGAGGCGGCTGCGGGGGAAGAAGCACTTCCGTGACCTAGCTGGTCGGAGCTGCTTGTAGGAAGGGGCATCGGAAGCACGACCACCACCTTCAAGCTTCCTGCCTCCGCCTCTCGCGATCTCCACCATGCCTCCACCACGGAAATCGCCAGCGAGCGTGGACAAGGATCCAGATCTAGATCCGGGAAGGTAGCCACGGGCAGCGTCTGGGCAGAGCAGACGAGAGAGAGAGAGAGAAAGGTGAGAAGGGGTAGAGACGGCCGACATAGTGTCTGCATGGGCTTGCCGTTGGGTGGCCGGGAATGGAGTTCAGATTTGAGGCTTTGGGGAAGAAGGAGGCAACGCAAGGAGGGTGTAACACCCCGCCTTTACACCGGGGCATTACTCGGTAGTAAACCTCACGAGGCGCTACCAAGCTGGTTCGACAACAGAACATTCGGATCTTGCAACGCGGGCACGGCGAGAAAACATTGAAAAACATTCAACTTGTATTACGAAATAAAACTTTTACAAAACAGATCATGATACCAACTCAACACAAGACTAATAATTACGAACTTCCCCAAACCCCAAATACATTAACTACCAACTTACGATATGAAACTATACAAGATAATTCAAACAATAACATAAATTAGAATAACAATAACCCTTCCCGAAAACTCAAACCATTCTATGACACGCATCGCTGCTTCGCATCACCAATCCGCCAAGTCCGTACACGGATTCCTAGATACCTGCAGTTTGAAAAATAGTTCCCCGAAGGGTCAGCTTCTATTCTAATTCAAGTCAGAAAACATACAGTACTAGTAGAACGTTTCAAAACGAGTTCCTAAAGTCAGCAAACAAGTCCGCAATCACACGCATAGCTCTAGTCCAGTCCTAAGTCCAGTTAGTCACACACATTCCGATTCACTAGCATAATCACAATTACAAATACACTCACACGTACATTCACAAATCTACACATTGACACACACACACCCAATCCTAGGCGGGGTGTTAACGGCCTCCACCCACAGCACCCGCATCTAAGGCATCCTCCAGCCAATCCATTTTCCACACACTTTCAACCCCTGGTCAAGCCTCTACTAGAGCACTCGCCAAAACATTTTTATAAAATTTTGAAGGGGCTCTCCTTGCCATACGACCATGCCTCTAGAAGTCCCTTTCTCCTCGAAAATCCGAGAACAAGGTCGTACCGGTAGATGCCAACACACAGAAAACATTTGAAAACTTTTCATACGATAAAATCCTTTTGAAAACCAGTTGCACACATAAACACATACGATCACACACATATATATAATAGAACCACCTAGCCGAGCAAGTCGCAGAACGACTTACCTGTAAGACGAAGGAATACTGCTACGAATGAGGAATGAGAAAATCAATCACCTAGAAAAGATAATTAACACATTCTTAGAAGACTAAGACAATTATTTTTATATAAGGGAATTTATTAAGAACCCAAAAATCCCCGAACCGAATCCGACTACACCGAATTTGCCCACGAACCGCTAACGAAGGCTACCCTCAAAACTACCCCTCAATTCTTCCTCCTGCCGGTCAACTTTGACCACTTTACACAACCTTCCCCCCCAAAATTCTGGCCACATCACGCATGGCCCCACCTCTCTTTCCCACTTCTTCTTCTCTGTTCCTTCTTTCTGGATCTGGAGACCAAATTATCGGTCTCCTGCTACTTCCCTCTTCCTGCCTCTTTCTTCTTTCGTTCCTTCTTTCCTCTACAGGTCCAAAACCACAGCCCTCCTTCCAAGCCGCCCGCTACTACCCTCTGCTTGAGGCCCCAACCAACGCCGCCCGAGTTCGGCCCACCCAGCCTCTCGCCGGACCCGAGTCCGCGCCCGACTCCTCAATTCCTCTTTCCGCTTCCTTCTCGCCTCCTTCTTCAACTCGGAACTGCAGAGGACTCCCCACCGGCGCCAGTTCCATCCGACGACGGTCCGCCAAATCCCGACTCCTCTGCCCAGATTTGGTCCCTTACGCCGGTGGCCCGCTCTCGCATACCCTGCTTCCGCCCAACCCGGCTGACGGACGACGATCCCATCCCTGAACTCGACCCACCATGACGGTCGCCGGACTCTGCCCTCGCCCGATCTCCCGAACCCGACCCCCGACTCTACCCACTAAGTACCCGAGCCCCGAATGCCCGATCGAAAAAGAAACAGAAAAAAAACTTGCTTACCGGCGAGAACCCTCGTGAACCAAGTCTGACTTGATCGATCTCACTGACGGTAGCGGCGCTAGGGGTTCCATGAAGAGGAAGGGGTCAATATGCTTTTATAGACTATTTTGAGGGTATTATTGATTATATAATAATTCCAGCCAAATATGATTTTATTATCCCTAAGGTAAATTGATTTTCTTTGGTCAAATAAATAATTTCTGGCTTTTGGGGCAAGAAACCAAAACGGAAACGAGATCGGATAGGCCCGAGTATTACATCGCACCACCCTTAAGAAAAGTTTCGTCCCGAAACTTAGGCGAATGAGGAACGAGAATTATCGGAAATTTGAAAATGGAATCGGCCTAAGGCCCGAAGTCTCACAACCTCTCCTCCTTAAAGAGGTTCGTCCTCGAACCTAAACCGAACGGCGAACATCAATACTAACACTAGGGTCACACACACATGAGGAGAGCAAAACCCGTATACTATGAAAGTCAAGCAACATCAAACAATGTCAAACAAATGAAACTCAAGTCAACAACGAAATGCAACCAACCAAAATCAATCCTGTAGTCTAGCTGAGGAAAACCAACAAACTACTACCCTAATTGCTAAAAGCAAAGCAACTTTCAGGTTAAATTCTCCGAAGGATCATGGGCTTCCTGCTCGCCACGGCCCTTCATCTCGAATACTCGGGGTGGAGCAGCTCCCGAGTTACTCGCTCTAGCACTCTGACCCATCCCTTGACCTGATGCTTGATATGACTGCGGTGGTGGTTGATGGGCTCTCTGGTTCCCTGGTACTGACCCTTGAGAGGGTGTGCTTCCTTTATTGAAACAGAATTTTTGCATGTGGCCCGGCCTTCCACAAGTGAAGCACGCTTTCGCTGGAATTGGGCAGGTATTCCTGAGATGTTCCGTTCTACCACAATTATAGCATTGTCTTCGACCTTCCACAGTCTAACTCATTTGCGGTCGGTGCGGGCGTTCCTGTGACTGATCTCTCACTCCACTCTGATTACTACGCCTAGTCCGCCCATCTCCATTAGACTCAGCTGGCGCGTCTAGTTTCTGCCTCTTAGACGTTCCTGAGGGTGATTCGAATTGTTCTGGTCCTAACATGGCCATCTCATACGCTAAAGCTGCCTGCTGAACATCTATCAAAGTCTTGTGCTGAAATCCAGCGACGTAAGCTCGAAGATCAGGCTGCAAACGCTTCAGAAAGGTTGCGATCCGCAGCTCCTCTATGGGGCAAGCATCGGGTGCTGTTGCCAAGCCGTGCTGAAACTTAGTGATAGCCTCAGCCACAGTGATGTTCTCGGGCCCAACATCCCGAAAAGCAGCCTCTTTAGCAACCCTGAGGGCTCGGGGATTATAAAAATCCCGAATCTTCTTCTTGAACTCCTTGAAGGTCATCCCATTCTGGCGATAGACGTTCCACCAGTCGAATGCATCCACCTTCAAGGAGGTCTGTGCCAAAGACACCTGCCGCTCTTCCGGCGCTCCGATCGCCTCCAGCGCAAAGGTTACCTGCCTGAGCCACTGCTCAACATCCTCCTCCTTCTTGCCCTCGAAGTCCGGCGGCTTCATCTTATTATACTCCGAGAGCCATTTGTCGGGCTGGAGGCCGCGGAGTTCCTTCCTAGGCTCCTCAACGGTCTGGGCAGACCTCGCACCTCTAGGGCTTGATGCCCCTGCCCCAGACATCTGTTGCACTGCTGCCATGCTCTGCTTTGGCGGAACTCCTTCCCGCTGCAAGAATGCCACCGGGTCGGCTCGAATAGCCTCAGCCATCTCAGGGGTGATGATGTTCAATGGCGGTGCTGTAGCTGCACCCTGAACTCCAGCACCAGCTCCTGCGTTAGGCCCTACAGCAGGGGGCCCTCCGCCGACAACAGAAATCTCAACATCAGCCTGGTCGTTCCCTAGCGGCCCAACACTCTCGGCAACTTCCTCTTGAGGAGGAGCATCTCCTTGGCCTGCAATTCGGCCTCTGCCTCGACCTCGACCTCTACCTCTACCTCTACCTCTACCATCAGCAACAGCGGCACGAGTCTGTGGGGCCATCTATAATCGGAAACCCACAATTAGAAACTACATCGAACTAGAATTTGACAACTAACTTACTAACTACGTGAGATCCTTCGGCTGATGGTGGCGGAGTCGAGACGTGTCACCTACCCCTCCTAAATGCAATATGACTACCCAATGAAAAGGTTTTGAAAACACCGGCCGGTTTTAGTTTCAAGTTGGACCTCCTGTACACTCGTTGGTCAGTTCCTTGTGCCCTTGTTGCCAACCTGGCTCTGATACCAATTTGTAACACCACGCCTTTACACCGGGGCATTACTCGGTAGTAGACCTCACGAGGCGCTACTAAGCTGGTTCAACAACAGAACATTCGGATCTTGCAACGCGGGCACGGCGAGAAAACATTGAAAAACATCCAACTTGTATTACGAAATAAAACTTTTACAAAAATGATCATGATACCAACTCAACACAAGACTAATAATTACGAACTTCCCCAAACCCCAAATACATTAACTACCAACTTACGATATGAAACTATTGAAGTCCGAAAATCTCGAACTAACTACAGGACAAAAATTATTAAACTCTCGGGCCTTTCGGCGTGCTAGAAACCGGCTCGTCTTACTTCGAGCTCTCCCACCCCCCGCGTATTATTTTATTCTCTTTTCGGAGGCTTATAAGACTTTTTAAGGTCTTTCCCGTAAAATAGTGCGAGCTCCTCGGAGACTCAAACACGTCGGGGCCCGTCCTTCGAGAACACGTCTCGGGACAGGCCTTTTCCGATCCCCTAAATAGCCACCATGCACCGCTATATATAGAAAGGGGGAGCTCTTTGCTTGGCCATCAATGTCCGATGTGGGATGAGGGCATTTTGGCCCTTATAAAAGGGAATCCCTACGTGGTGCCATGCAAGTGGACCACATTAACCACTTGCATATACCAAGCAAGACACCAACGTGTGATCACACACATACATAGCCCACTTATGTCTTTATCACGATAATGGCCCTCTAAAGGGCCTTAATCGCGATATTGGCCCTAAGGCGCTCAAAGTTTGCCTCCGTATGTTCGATGTGGGACGTTACGTATATACGCGTACATTTATTTACTTTAGTTATTCGTGTACTTAACACGTTAATACGTACTTAGCGCTTTAATCTCTTGTCAATACTATTTATCTCGAGCACAACGCGATGACAGATCCGGGTATCAACACAACCCCGTGACTCGGATGTCCTCAGTCTTTCGAGGACAAACGAGGCACTCACTTGATGCACATAATCTCGGTCAACGCGTTACCGCGCATCGCGCGGGTCAAACCCCGAACCTAGCTCGGCGGTTTGTCTCATATAATAAGTGGATGTTTGGATTCATCGCGACTACGAGCGATGAAGTCAACTCGAACGCGCCCTCGCGTTCAACGCGGGCCAAACCCCGAGCTCAGCTCGGCAGTTTGCCTTATAGAATTTGGATATTCGAATTTATCGCGACTACGAGCGATGAAGTCAACTCGAGCGCGCCCTCGCGTTCAACGCGGGCCAAACCCCGAGCTCAGCTCGGCGGTTTGCCTTATAGAATTTGGATATTCGAATTTATCGCGACTACGAGCGATGAAGTCAACTCGAGCGCGCCCTCGCGTTCAACGCGGGCCAAACCCCGAGCTCAGCTCGGCGGTTTGCCTTATAGAATTTGGATATTCGAATTTATCGCGACTACGAGCGATGAAGTCAACTCGAACGCGCCCTCGCGTTCAACGCGGGCCAAACCCCGAGCTCAGCTCGGCGGTTTGCCTTATAGAATTTGGATATTCGAATTTATCGCGACTACGAGCGATGAAGTTAACTCGAGCGCGTCTTCGCGTTCAACGCGGGCCAAACCCTGAGCTCGGCTCGGCGATTTGCCTTAACGATAATTGTGGAGTTTTGATGTTTTAAGGCTTTAAGCAGCTGCGAGCGGTGTAACCGACTCGAGTGCGCCTAAGCGCATCGCGCGCGTTAGCGGACAACCCCGAGCGAGGACGGCAACTCGGTTTTTCCCCAACGACTGTGGAGTTTTGATGTTTTAAGGCTTTAAGCAGCTGCGAGCGGTGTAACCGACTCGAGTGCGCCTATGCGCATCGCGCGCGTTAGCGGACAACCCCGAGCGAGGACGGCAACTCGGGTTTTCCCTAACGACTGTGGAGTTTTGATGTTTTAAGGCTTTAAGCAGCTGCGAGCGGTGTAACCGACTCGAGTGCACCTATGCGCATCGCGCGCGTTAGCGGACAACCCCGAGCGAGGACGGCAACTCCGGTTTTCGCTAACGACTGTGGAGTTTTGATGTTTTAAGGCTTTAAGCAGCTGCGAGCGGTGTAACCGACTCGAGTGCGCCTATGCGCATCGCGCGCGTTAGCGGACAACCCCGAGCGAGGACGGCAACTCGGGTTTTCCCTAACGACTGCGGAGTTTTGATGTTTTAAGGCTTTAAGCAGCTGCGAGCGGTGTAACCGACTCGAGTGCGCCTATGCGCATCGCGCGTGTTTGCGGACAACCCCGAGCGAGGACGGCAACTCGGGTTTTCCCTAACGACTGTGGAGTTTTGATGTTTTAAGGCTTTAAGCAGCTGCGAGCGGTGTAACCGACTCGAGTGCGCCTATGCGCATCGCGCGTGTTTTGCATTATAGAATGTGATTAGCGCGTTGACGGTAACTGTGAGCAAAGCTCAAAAACAGCCGTCGTCTAAATGGGGTCGCGGGCCATATTAGGTTTATTTAGTTTATTCTCGTTTCGGATGCGTTATTTAGTTTGGTGTTTGAACTTGTGTACAACAAACCTGTATTAGTCAATTGCTAATATCTCAAGGTTCATTAATGGCGTTCGCTGGGCGCTGGAATGCAAAAAGTGAGAGTAGCGCGTAAGAAGACACCACACCATAATCAACACCGCACACCAGAGGAAGAGGCGGGCAAAATAAAACCTCGCGCCTCTTCCCCCCAAACCAAAAGATAGGTCTTTTTATTAGCGTTCATGACATGCCAAGCAAGCGCATCACAAGAGATTTTACAAATTCACAAAACCTAAAAACAACAAATCCTGACAACAAGACCAACACGAGCAACCCGAACTCGATCGGAGTTACATACACGTCAGCTTTTGTACTTAGCGCGTTGGCAACATGCAATAGAATCAGTGAAGCTTGCCACGCACTCCAGTCACGAACCCCCGCGTCTCCGGTCACGCGATGTCCTGAAGGGAGCCACAGGCCACGGCAATGGACCACGCTAGAGAGATAAGCGCGACAGCCAGAGGCCGGAAGAGCGCGGGGGCGGGAGAGCGCGGTGGCGGGCCGGTGAAGACACGGCGGAGGCTTGTTAGTTTATTCTCTTTTCGGAGGGTTGTTAGTTTATTTTCTTTTCGGAGGTGTTATTATGGGGTCACGGGCCAAGGCCACGGGTCGCGCTGGGCCACGGGCCAAGACCGCGAGCCCAGGCCATGAGCCGCGATGGGGCCGTGGCCGCGGGCCAAGGCCGAGAGCCAAGGCCACGGCAGCGCGATGGGGCCACGCATCCATCGCGATCCATGCTAATTAAATGCATACTAATTAAATAAGCAAGAAAATATACTAACCTGCGCGATTCTTAACCGACGACCCGAGAGCATGACAGTCCAAGGATGAGAAGATCCCCACGGACGGCGCCAATGTTGAAGTCCGAAAATCTCGAACTAACTACGGGACAAAAATTATTAAACTCTCGGGCCTTTCGGCGCGCTAGAAACCGGCTCGTCTTACTTCGAGCTCTCCCACCCCCCGCGTATTATTTTATTCTCTTTTCGGAGGCTTATAAGACTTTTTAAGGTCTTTCCCGTAAAATAGTGCGAGCTCCTCGGAGACTCAAACACGTCGGGGCCCGTCCTTCGAGAACACGTCTCGGGACAGGCCTTTTCCGATCCCCTAAATAGCCACCATGCACCGCTATATATAGAAAGGGGGAGCTCTTTGCTTGGCCATCAATGTCCGATGTGGGATGAGGGCATTTTGGCCCTTATAAAAGGGAATCCCTACGTGGTGCCATGCAAGTGGACCACATTAACCACTTGCATATACTCCCTCCGTCCCATTATTTCGTTCCCATTTCACATTTTGCACAAGAATTAAGGAGAAATGTAAAAAGTGGGTAGTATAATGATTGGATGGTAAAAAAGGAGGAGAGAGGGATAAAAAGTGGGTAATTTGAAGGATTTAGTAAGGGTAATATAGTAAAAGGAGAGAAAAAGGGATAAAAAGTAGGTAATTTGAAGAATGTAGTGGGGTAATGTAGTAAATTTGGCACTCCAAAAATGGAAAGAAATAGAAATGGGAAGGAAATTTTGGGACACTTTTTATGGAAAGTGGGAAGGAAATAATGGGACGGAGGGAGTACCAAGCAAGTCACCAACGTGTGATCACACACATACATAGCCCACTTATGTCTTTATCGCGATAATGGCCCTCTAAAGGGCCTTAATCGCGATATTGGCCCTAAGGCGCTCAAAGTTTGCCTCCGTATGTTCGATGTGGGACGTTACGTATATACGCGTACATTTATTTACTTTAGTTATTCGTGTACTTAACACGTTAATACGTACTTAGCGCTTTAATCTCTTGTCAATACTATTTATCTCGAGCACAACGCGATGACAGATCCGGGTATCAACAGAAACTATACAAGATAATTCAAACAATAACATAAATTAGAATAGCAATAACCCTTCCCAAAAACCCAAACCATTCTATGACACGCATCGCTGCTTCGCACCACCAATCCGCCAAGTCCGTACACGGACTCCTAGATACCTGCAGTCTGAAAAATAGTTCCCCGAAGGGTCAGCTACTATTCTAATTCAAGTCAGAAAACATACAGTACTAGTAGAACGTTTCAAAACGAGTTCCTAAGGTCAGCAAACAAGTCCGTAATCACACGCATAGCTCTAGTCCAGTCCTAAGTCCAGTTAGTCACACACATTCCGATTCACTAGCATAATCACAATTACAAATACACTCACACATACATTCACAAATCTACACATTGACACACACACACACCCAATCCTAGGCGAGGTGTTAACGGCCTCCACCCACAGCACCCGCATCTAAGGCATCCTCCAGCCAATTCATTTTCCACACACTTCCAACCCCTGGTCAAGCCTCTACTAGAGCACTCGCCAAAACATTTTTATAAAATTTTGAAGGGGCTCTCCTTGCCATACGACCATGCCTCTAGAAGTCCCCTTCTCCTCGAAAATCCGAGAACAAGGCCGTACCGGTAGATGCCAACACACATAAAACATTTGAAAACTTTTCATACGATAAAATTCTTTTGAAAACCAGTTGCACACATAAACACATACGATCACACACATATATATTAATAAAAACATTTTAGTTAAAATAATATTGTAGGGACTAATTCCCCAAAACCAATCCTATCAGCACAGCACGCAATCCAACAAGAATTGAATAAAACCACCTAGCCGAGCAAGTCGCAGAACGACTTACCTGTAAAACGAAGGAATACTGCTACAAATGAGGAATGAGAAAATCTATCACCTAGAAAAGATAATTAACACATTCTTAGAAGGCTAAGACAATTATTTTTATATAAGGGAATTTATTAAGAACCCAAAAATTCCGGAACCGAACCCGACTACACCGAATTTGCCCACAAACCGCTAACGAAGGCGACCCTCAAAACTACCCCTCTAATCTTCCTCCTGCCGGTCAACTTTGACCACTTTACACAACCTTCCCTCCCAAGATTCTGGCCACATCACGCCTGGCCCCACCTCTCTTTCCCACTTCTTCTTCTCTGTTCCTTCTTTCTGGATCTGGAGACCAAATTATCGGTCTCCTGCTACTTCCCTCTTCCTGCCTCTTTCTTCTTTCGTTTCCTTCTTTCCTCTATAGGTCCAAAACCACAGCCCTCCTTCCAAGCCACCCGCTACTACCCTCTGCTTGAGGCCCCGACCAACGTCGCTCGGGTTCGGCCCACCCAGCCTCTCGCCGGACCCGAGTCCGCGCCCGACTCCTCAATTCCTCTTTCCGCTTCCTTCTCGCCTCCTTCTTCAACTCGGAACTGCAGAGGACTCCCCACCGGCGCCAGTTCCATCCGACGACGGTCCGCCAAATCCCGACTCCTCTGCCCAGATTTGGTCCCTTACGCCGGCGGCCCGCTCTCGCATACCCTGCTTCCGCCCAACCCGGCTGACGGCCGACGATCCCATCCCTGAACTCGACCCACCATGACGGTCGCCGGACTCTTCCCTCGCCCGATCTCCCGAACCCGACCCCCGACTCTACCCACTAAATACCCGAGCCCCGAATGCCCGATCGAAAAAGAAACAGAAAAGAAACTTGCTTACCGGCGAGAACCCTCGTGAACCAAGTCTGACTTGATCGATCTCACTGACGGTAGCGGCGCTAGGGGTTCCACGAAGAGGAAGGGGTCAATATGCTTTTATAGACTATTTTGAGGGTATTATTGATTATATAATAATTCCAGCCAAATATGATTTTATTATCCCTAAGGTAAATTGATTTTCTTTGGTCAAATAAATAATTTCTGGCTTTTGGGTCAAGAAACCAAAACGGAAATGAGATCGGATAGGCCCGAGTATTACAGAGGGGGAGGGGGATTAAGTACGAAGAGATAAAAAAAAGGTAAAAAAATTCAATATCGAAGTTTAAAGACGCGCACGTTGACGGATTTTTAACGGGGAATCCAGGTGGGGTGGTCGTTTTTTAACGGAAGGGTATATATGGGTGGTTTTCGATAAATATGTATAGAGGGGGTGGTTTAGGGCAATATGTCCTATTATATGGGTGATTTTCGGTCAATCGGCCTATTTATTAATAATACAGTTAGGTTCTAATAAAACAACCATTATACTGATAAGATGTGGACAAATATAGGGAGTTGCATCTAAAAAGAATGGATGAACCGTAATCATTGAATTATACATGAGAAAATAAAAAATCATAAAATCCCGAAATTATAGGGAGTAAAACTACATTGTTTAAATGCATAGTTATAACACATTATATGCATGATTTTAATACGTTACATGTATGATTATATAGGTTTATATGTATGATGTTCTATTCATTATATAAATGGTTAAATAAGTATCTATTGTTACTTTTGAAATTCATCAATATAAGGAGGGGTTGAAGACGAGTGTCTGTATTCAAGCAGGGGATAAAGAGTATTTCGAGGCGGTTATGGGTCTACTTCAAGGATCAACTTTGAGTCTCTTTCTATTCATGCTAGTGTTGAACGTATTGACAAAGAATATCCAAGGAGAGATTATGAGGTGTATGTTGTTTGCAGATGATATCGTCCTGGTGGAGGATCTGGAGCTGAGGTTAATAACAAATTGGAAATGTGTAGGGAGAGGTTGGAATCTAAGGGGTTTAGAATGAGTCGGTCAAAGACGGAATACGTCGAGCTCATTTTTTATCAGGATAATGAAATGAGAAGTGAATTGCAACTGGGAAAGTGAGGTCTTTGCGAAGAAGGACAACTTTTGATATCTGGGATCAGTTTTGCAAAGTGATGGAAGCATTGACGAGGATGTTAGGTCTCAGATTCAGAGAGGTTAACATAAGTGGGGGGCAGTTTCAAGGGTCCTGTACTCTTGTGTGATAAGAAGATCCCGTAAAAGCTTAAGGGAAAGTTCTGCAAATATGTGATAAGGCCGGCGATCCTCTATGAAGCATAATGTTGGTCGATCACGAAGGCTCAGGAATAAAAACTGGTAGTTGAAGAGATGAGAATGCTTAGATGGATGTGTGACCACACTAGGATGGACAAGATTAGAAATGAAGACGTCAGGAACAAGCTGGGAGTGGCTAAGATAGGAACCAAACTTCAAGAGGTGAGACTTCAGTCGTTTGACAATGTTCAGAGGCGGAGCCCACAAGGCTACAACTATGAGGTGTGAGCGGTTGGATTTAGGGCCATATCGAAGGGATAGGGGTCGTTTGAAGAAACGATGGATGAATAACATAAAGCTAGTTATCAACGTATTAGGGATTATAGTGGACCTGGCACAATGCAGGAAGTGTTGGAGGGAGAAGATCAGAGTGGTAGACAGATAGCCACTTGGTTGGTAGAGTCTGCTTTCCTCAATGGTCATGTGATCGGATAGTGATTTCGTTCCGTGCGGTTGGGCTCTTGTGCCGACCCTTCGATTTATTTCGGTTAGTTTTGCTAATATTTTTGTTTGTTGATGTTTTTGTTTAGTTTGCCGAGTTGGTTTGTTCGGTTTCTTGGGTTTTATCGGACGTATTCCATCTAGGTAAATGTTGTTGCTGTCGTCTAAAGTGAGTAAACCAAAACAATATTTAAAATTGTAGCAACCAAGCAATCTATTAATCACCTTAAAACAAATATTTAATTCTACAACAAAGAAGAAAACATCCTCCTATCAAAATAAAAAAAAAAAACTATATATGAAACTACTAAAACACACTATAAAACGGAATACAAGTCTTTGTTAAAATTTATGTCAAATCATCATGGTCGAATTAAATAATAATTTTAATTTTTTAATTGTATCTTCTAAAATTAATCTTTATATCCACTTGATATCTTACCCAAAATTTGATATCTTACCTAATTTTGATATCTTAAGAAAAAATAATATTCAATAAATAACAAAAGTATTTTTAATTTTATGTAAAGATATTTTTGATCATTTTTATGGAGATTCTATATAATTAATTAAAATAAGGGATTCCATAAATCAACTGATTGTATTTTATTTATAATAAATAAATAAATAAAGTTATTTATAGATAAAACATAAAGTTGATTGAATTAAATATAAACGAAAAAACTCAATAAATTAATAAAAAATAAATTATTCAATAAATATTACTTGGAAACCCAATCTTACTTAAAAACTAGCGGTCAGGCCCGTGCATACGCACGGGTTCATATTATAAACAAATTTAATATATAGAAATTTTGAATTATTTGTTTTAGTAAACATAACTTAAGCATATTGAATTATTTTACTTATAATTCAATTTAGTGTATAATTAAATATTTTTAAGCATATTTTTATTGAATTATTTTGTTTTAACAACCTCTTTTACATTTAGCTGCACTTTATGTTTGAATTAATTTAAAAGATAGTAAGTTGAAGGATAATTTTAAGAGGTTATTGATCTATCATATTCTTATACAAAAATCATTTTCTTTATTATGTAATACTACTATTAAGATAAATGCGTCATAATAGCATTTAAAATAAAAATGATCTAACATATTCAACTTGAAAGTTAATATTTGACTACCTTTGCATTAAAACATAGCTTACCAACTAAAAATTTTAAATTATCTATAAAACGATTAAAAGGTCAAAAAATAATTCTAATATGTAATAGATGCATACTTAAAAGCTTTTTAGCCATTAAGTTATACATGAATATATAAATAGTTTTTAATTATAAGTGTATATAAAACTTTGTGACCAAATACATCGTGTTGATTACTTTTTTCATTCTCAATATTTTTCTATGTTTTATGTTCTCAAGTGAAAATAGTTTTCTTTACTCAGTAATATCCCCTCATGTATTCACTTTTTAGTTTTTTATAGGAAATAAAATACCAATTTATACATTTCTAATGCAATAGGTTGTTTTTTAAAACAATTACCTTTTTTCTTATTCACTTCTTTATGCTCATTAATGTGTCTTGATGACATTAAATTTTCCCTATTAACACAAAATTATAAATATAGTTTTATATTTTATATGATACAAAAAACACTAATTGTTATACATTTCTAATACAATCGTTTTTTCTAATTAAGGCAAAATTTATAGTTTTCAAGTGATCACTTTTTAGTTTTCTATGTGAAACAAAATACTAACTGTTATGCATTTCTAATACAATAATGTGTTCTTTCAAATAATAACTTTTTGTCAAAAAATATAACTTTCAATATAAATATAGTTTTCAATAATCACTTTTTGTATATAGTATTTACTTTCTACATTAAACAAAATACTAATTGTTATACACTTATTATACAATAGTTTATTCTACAAATAATCATCTTTTTATCTACTTTTTATGCTCATTAATGTGGCACAAGAGCATTAAATATCCTTCATGTACACAAAATTATATATATAGTATAGACTAGGGGCGGGGCCCGTGCGATGCACGGGCTTTTGGGCGCAACAATTGGCCGATCGATAGAGTTGGTGTATGATTTGTTTTAGAAATTTTATAAGGTGCATGAATATAAACAATTTAGGAAGCATAGCCCGTGCTGTCATTGCCTGTATAACTTTTGTTGTAGAATGGTTTTATAGCTATATATTGTTGTAGAATCCATTATGCACGGTACATTCACACTTGGACTTTTAAGGCCTGTACCGCACGAGTTTTTCGGGGTATAGTATGAACGGGTAGGTTCTCATGATCTGATGGCTTGTTACATGACACAACATATGTGAGCCTAAATGATGTAGGCAGATTGGCAGCCCAGTGCGAAGACGATCTCAGTCGTCGAAAGGGCCGTCACTGCCAGAAGTGATCTCAGTCGTCCGATGTCGGTTTGGGGCGCACAATACCTTTCCGGACAGGGAACGCACTCAGGAATCCAACTAAGTGCTTTGCGTTGATATAAGGCCTTTTTCGGGCTTTTAATAACGTTTCAGGGGTTTTAGCTAGGTTTTAGTTATTTTCGGGATTTTCTTATTTTTAGTTTATATCTTTTGGATTTTCTATCTTTTAGATTTTTAGCTTCTTTATATATAGATCGAATTTAAGCCCTAAAGAGACAACTTTCATTATTATTTTCAATTATAGAGTTTTCTCTGAATTTCTGGTGGATTTCCAATTTTCTTACATTTTAGGTTTCGTGCTTGCGATTTCTTGTTCACTAAGGCTTGCGTTTGCTTGCCTTTCAATCTTTCTGTTGCGTCACTAAATCTCATTTCACTTAATCTTTCTAATTACCTAAGCGTGTTGAGTAAATAGGGGTTCTCTTTGCAGTCTGATCTGTATACTCTCATTCATGGTGAATTTCTTTGTTGTTTGTAGTTTCTGTTTTTTGGGTGTTGTGGTATTCAGCTTTACATTGCATGAAACCACCTTTCAAGCAACATTTTTTGTTACTCTGTCAAAATTATTGAAATTATGAACATGAGGCTAGCAATATATGGGATTACAAACGCAACTCTATTAGTAATAAAATGAAAGCCAAAATCATTTCTTTGATGGGATTACAAATGCAGCTCCCAACTTATTCATTTAGATAGAGTATCTGGTATCATTGACTGATGATACTCAGGAACCAGTTCAATAACAGGATTGAACAACTCAAAGCTGATTAAATGTTGTCAGCAATTTCGCCAAGAATTATGTGGGATCAATTTTTTACCTCCTCAAAGACCATACGCACTAGTAAATCAGTAGTATCCTCCCCCAATTCCAAAGACCTTTTCTTTATTACATTTAGCATTTTGGTTAGTACTTGGTGTGTCCTTGTCTAGCGTGATGATGTCCGACAAAAAGCGAGTACATCTCATGGTGAACAAATGCAGATGCTTGTTGAGAGGAAGTGTAACTGTCGTTGCAAATGTAGAACTTGCAATCAGCATAGATTAAGAGAGAGTTGCTGAATAAATTATATGTACACGTATTTTCACGGTTTAAAACCCGCTAAAAGAGTCAAAGACCATTTATTTTTTACCAAGGCTGAGATAAAATCAAAATTTTTAGCAAGTAATAGGCTTGTAAAGTTACCTCCTCTTGAAGTAAAGGTGAAAGACAGGAAGTTGATGTCAATCTATTCACTTCCTGCTTCAAAAAAAAAGATCTGGCCGGGTGCATGAATGCAAGAGACTGCCAACATATAGGACATTCTTTGCTTCTCTGAGACCTGAAGAGATTATTGGCACATTAATCTCAAAGCAAGGGCATAAAGTGGCACAGTGAATTGTGAAGTACATTTGAGATTTGAATGTAATAAACAACTTTTATCAAGATGATAAGACCAACCAGTCATGTATATATTGAAGATGATATTCATGCTTGCAAGTGGTTACCTGTAAAAAAGAAAGGATCAAAGTATCAGCAAACTAACATCTATTACTATATAGTAAAAAGGATTGTCGAATATGTGAATTAAGGGATGAAAACATGACAAAATAAACAAACACAATCTAACTCTACGTTGATAGGAAGACCTTTTAAAGAAAGCTACCTTTGCTGTCAGATTTGACATGGCCACATCCACTTTCTTCTTAACAGCGACAACTTCATCGTTCAACAACTTTTGTTTGTTTGCACTTACAACCTTCTCTATCGCCTCTTCCACTTCTCGCTCACCTACTCCAATGAAACAAAATTACACAAATCAAGTAACCCTTCATCAACAAAAATTATAACCTCGCAAAAAACATATACAAAGAAGAAACAGATCACTAACCTAAGAGGAAACGGGAAAAAAACAAAAGAAGTTAGCTAACAAAACTCAAACTTGAAGTAATAACTGAAGAAGAGGCGAAAGAGGATCGACATTTCTTCACTTGCACCCGAGCTGTTGTAAGTTTGGCATTGAAAGATTCAAAGAACTGCTTTTTCTTGACCTGGAATCAAAAAGGATAAAAAGAAAATTAGCTTTTTCCAGCCACTCAACTTGTTCAGCCACTCAGTCTTATCTATCCCACTTTCCACTTGCAAAATAACAGCCCTATGGGCTGCACCATTTGTAGAGACAGTTCAGTCAACAGGGAAAAAATTCAGCTAGATCTTGAAATAAAAGGAGCAAGACAACGGTTGATCAGGGTTCTACAATACCTTTATGAACTGTATTCTATAGGAATAGTATCTACCAAGATCACCACCAAAAAGAGAAATATGATTGCACACAGCTGAGATCCCTTCAGAAACATCCTTCATCATGTCGGTGATGGTACCTTGAGGAAAATTTCTGCGTCCAAAAATCAAAGAGTCAAGTCGTATTACAAACGTACATCAGCACACTGCTATCTACTTTATAATTTTTCCCCGTTATACAGGAAATACCATAAACTATTATGAAGACTTTAAAGCTTTTGAGAAAAGCCTTAGCTCGATAATCCATAATTCAAAAAATCAGATATCATTTGGGAGAGCCCTATAACATGAGATGTTCTGATCAGGAAGATAAGATAACACTTGCCTGTAGTCAAGACATGCAACAATGATGCCTCTTTCTACCAACTGTTTTCCAATTAGAGCACCCCATGCTTTGTACCTGGATCAGATAAGAACAGTGATTTAGTGACAAAAAAAAGTTAAGTGCTTATCTCACACTATGAGAGGATGAGACTACATTCAGCACCTCAAAGAAAGAGTTGACCTCAAATGTTAGGACATAATATTATTAGAAACTGACATACAAACTCACCCAATAATCCATGCTCCACCAGTTACAAATACTACAACTGGTCTCTTTCCATCACAATTTTTTGGCAGATGGAGATCTAACCTATAAACACTGAATAGAACAAAAAACTAATCATTTTAATAGATTCACTTTCACCTCTTTTTGGAAGTAAATAAGTTAAATGCTTTAAATCTGGCCAAATTCATGTTGTGGAACTTCCAAGTTCCAAGCAGTTAGCAAACATGTAGCACAATCATACCTATTTCTAGGCTGATCTCCGTAGATCACACTTCGGCGGACCTACTTTGAAGAGTAATAATAATAAGCCACTGCATCAAATGAAAGAGACATGTTTATTGCTTTTCATCAATAGTATATATGATGATTTTGAACAAACACTCTAATAAGTAATAATTCATTGCACGTCTGTGCACCCTACCTCGGAGAAAACCTGGAAGCAACAACATTGAGGTTTTTCACCGTTTCCTTTTCCTACATTCACCAAATAAGGAGGGTAGTAAGAATGGGGTTGAACCAAAGAAGCCCCATTCTTCCAGACAAATATCATAATACATTTCATATTAACGGATTTAAATTATGTCCAGACAAAAGTACAGAAACAAACTTTCAATTGGTATTTTGCGTATGAACATGTAGAAGAATAACCATTAAGCTTTGCCTGAGTCAAATATCATTAATTCTCCATGGAAGAAGACTTTCTTTTCTTGTGATGTATACAGTCATGGAACAGACATTATACATGCTTATAATCTACTCATTACTAATCGCCATACATCATTTCAATGACCAACTGCAAATGAAATACACTAGTATAGTGTAGAACCTTTGATACATCTTATCCCAAGTTGATACACTTAGCTTAATCATCGTAAACAACAATCAAGTAATATGTATATGCGCAAGTACTATCATCTAAATCCAATAATTTTTAAGATGATAACCTAGATGGAATTTAACGTAATCAAAGAACTTTTTCAAGGATTATAATGGAAGCTCAAGAAGAAGCAATGTTTATAAAGAAGATCAACATTAACTTGTCCCTCCTATGGATTATACATTCAGGCAAGAAAATATTCGACATTCTTACAGTAGTATGTACATCAAGATGATAGCATACTTCGCTCCAACATACCCTATAGGCAGTGGCAAGAGAATTAATTTGCAGCTTCTTGAATGAATCTTCGAAGAGGTTGTGACTCTGATTTCAAAGCATTAAAAAGCCAACAGCAATCTCAATTTTAACTCTGATTTCAAAGCATTAAAAAGCCAACAACAATATCAATTTTATCCCTGAAAGAAGGACCCGAGTTCCTCATGCACTTGCGAATGTCGCTTCCGTAGCTGTTAATGCACTACAACGCAAGACAACGATCATAAACAATTTCGCCTACAACACTGGAAGGAAAGTTCATGTTAATATATCCAAAAGGCAATAAACATTGTGCAGATAAGTAAACAACCAGAAGATTTCTTTAGCTTCTCTCGCATGAGACGAAGCGGAAGAATCAGAATCGGAGTCAGATGCCGATTTCAAAGTGGATTCCTGCCCTTCGCCTTCCGATTTAGTGGAGAAAAGCTCCTGGAGATTTGAGAGGCGGAAGCTTTAGGGTTAGAAAGGAGAAGACGATGGCATAGCCGTCAAGAAACAGTAGCAACAATAAGTGAATCGAAATAGCAAGGAGAGAGAAAGTGAAATACCTCGGAGGATTTCGCGTACCTGAACTCCGGTGGTGGAACAGGCCAATCTCCAGGCCGGGACGCCAGGCGGCTTTCGATCTCAGAGGATCTTCTTGTCCTCGACATCGTGGACGGAGTCGGATAAGCAACCGATGAGCGGGGCAGCCGAATTGAGAGCCTCCTTGAGCGTCTGCATTAGGGTTTTCAGAGGTAACGGAGTGGAAGATGAAGAGGAGGAGCTGCGGCCAGGAGTTATCGGGGAGGAGGGCGGCGGGGAGTTCGGAGACGGTGGAGCGGGTGGGTGCGGAGAGGCGGGGCCAGAGGGGGGAGTCGCTGGCGGAGAGGATCTTGTGGAGGAGGACGGCGGCGAAGGAGCGGGCGTCGGGGTGAGGGGAGGAGGAGAGAATGTGGGAGAGCTTGAGGGCTAGGGAATCCCTCCGTCTTATTGGCGGAGAAGGAAACAAAAACGCCAAAGTAAATTAGTCCTATTGATTAGTCATCAATTAACTGAGGTGTAACAATATAGCAACCCTATGCATTTCGTTTCATCAATACTATTAAACGGAACATATAGAAACATTTTCTAAATAAAATTCAAGGCAGATCACATAAAAACTTTGGGATATGGATAAAATGATAAGCATTCATTGCGGATTCCAAGTGTAGTTTATAGTATTATAGATCTTAATCAAATTGATTGAATTTATTTATTTATAGATAAAACATAAAAAAATATTTTCCAATAAAAATAGATATTTCATTAATTAACTTTATAAATTAGTATAATAAAATTGATAATTCTTAAAAATATTTAATTTATTAAGATATTAGACATATCAATTATTTCAATCCAGTCGACTCTGGTCAAAATTCAATCTCGGATCAATTAAGTCTGATTTATATTCAGATTACTCTACATGGTACATGATTTATACTTGTTAGCAAATTACAATGTTATCCAAGACAACGCAGTTAGATATAATCACAAGTTTATATTATATGGTAGCTAGTTATTATTAGAAAAACTTCACCTAGTAAAAGAGAAAACAAATGAAGGAGCACAACTATGATATTTTTAGAGTTTCTTTCTTAGAGGTATAAAGGTTAAAACTCAACCTGATCTAACCGGGAATTTTAGATTTTCTCTCTTACAACTAATGGTGGGTTCCATTTCGGAACCGGTGGTTCTCTGTGCCAAAATACCTAGAACCGGAGTTGTACAAAATATAAAATTTGTTTTTTTTATATCTTTGTAAAATGAATTTTAATAGAGTTGGGCATATTTTGACTTCGCTTGATGTTGGAGATATAATTAAATTATCCCACATTGGAAAACAAATAAAAAAAAGCACACTAGTATACAAGGAATGGTAAAACCCTAACCCATTGGCTTAAACTTTTGGGTAGAAAGGTGGATCCCGACCTTATATACGAAATGGTTAAATTTATCCAGACACGTCATCCAGGGTTAAATTTATCCCGACACGTAACCCTGGTTAAATTTATCCCAACACGTCACCCAGTTCTCTCGGCCCTCCGGAATTTCACACTTGTTGTATAAATTTGGTTCCGTTTCCTATATATAAATTTTAAGAGCTTGACTTCTAATAACTTTTTCCAATTTTGGCTTAGTCTATGCATATTTATTTAAAAAATGGAGAAACTGGTGGTTCGAAATAAACAAATTATGAGTTTCGAAATTAGACATAATAGAGTTTGAATCGTCCTCAGATTTAAACTGGGTTCCGGGTCCAGTAGAACCAGACCCATACTTACAAACATTGCCTTCATAACTTTGATGTATACTGAAGGAAAAATATCAACCGACCCAATGCCCTTGTTGCTAGTGAATAATGGCCTTGAAAAGTAGTCGATTTCCTCCTTTGCTGAATAAAAAATACATTAAATAGAAATGCCTCAAATGCCAATAAGCATATGTTAATAGCACGTTGCATCACGAAAGCAAATCTCAAAATGTAGATACAGTCAACTGAAGAAACCGTTTGGATCAACAAAACAAAAGTGTCCATAATTCGTAGGCCGCCTTGTTCATAAACATACCCCCGGCCTCCCCTGGAAACTAAAAACTCATTAGAGAAACGAACAAGGGATCATGTCCTCGAATCAAGGCAGCTCGGGGGCGACCTCGGGTCCTCCCGGGCCGGAGAGCCCGTCGTCGTGGGACTGCATGCTCCCGGGCCCGCCGAATCGCAACAACGGGGGAGCCGCGGACGTGAGCCCGGCGGGGCTCCTGGCCTACGCCTCGGGCGGCTCCGTGGCGGTGGTGGACACGCGCTCAATGCAGCTGGTGACCGTGATCCCCCTGCCCCCTCCCTCCTCTGACGCCCACTCGCTCTCCCCCTTCGTGACCTCCGTCCGGTGGGCCCCCATCACCCTCCGCCACACCGACATCCTCTCGCTGGAGTCGTCCTCCCGCCACCTCTGGCTGGCCGCCGGCGACCGCCAGGGCCGCATCTGCGTCCTCGACGTCCGCTCCCGCTCCCCCTTCCTCTGGTACGACTCCGACGCCTCCTCCCGCCAGGGCGTCCAGGACATGTGCTGGATCCAGACCGGCATCGACGCTTGGGTGCTCGCCGCCATCTCCGGCCCCTCCATCCTCTCCCTCTACTCCGCCTCCTCCGGCCGCTGCTTCTTCCGCATCGACTACTCCCCCGAGTTCCTCTCCTGCGCCCGCCGCGATCCCTTCGACGCCCGCAGTTTCGTTGTCTTAGGTCTCAAAGGCTTCCTCCTCTCCGTCAAGGTCTCCGGCGATCGCAAGGAGGACGTCGTCCTTCAGGAGCTCATGATTCGGACCGATTCCACCGAGCTCGCCAAGCTCGAGAGGGACATCGGCGGATCCTCCACCACCGCGCCTGCCTCCGCGGTTTTCCCGACCTATATGGCCAGATGCGCCTTCTCTCGCCTCTGGAGGCATATTCTCTTTGTCACTTTTCCCAGGGAGCTTGTGGTATATGATCTCCAATACGAGACCGCTCTCATGTCGGTGGCTTTGCCTAGGGGCGGCAAGTTCACCGATGTCATGCCTGATCCGAATGGCGAGCTCTTGTACTGTGTGCATTTGGACGGACGAGTCAGCACCTGGAAGCGCAAAGAGTAAGCGATTTGTATTTGTATTGCTGCTATTGTTTTTATCTGTTTGGAATCTTCTTCTCTGGTCGCATTCCTGCTGGTGTTTGAATCAGGAACTTGAGAATTTTGTTTCCTTGTATGTAATTAAATCGAATTGCACCAGTAATTGAGTCAGGCTACCTGGATGAGTAGTTTTCCAGGGATTGCTAAACATAGTTAAGTGATCATTGCAGGAAGGATCCTATGCATTTGTGATTCTAGCCTTCTAGGTTAGAATAAATCATTGCAGCATGATAAGAATAATCCATTCTCTAGATAGAGGAGGGTGTGAGTGGCCAAAGATCCACCATAGTTTTAGCTATTCCTGTTTTCACAGTCTTAGGCATTGTGAACAAATGAGCCCATGTCAGAGCTGGGATATGTGCAGAAGTGAAACCTTGAAGGGATTATAGTTCTGTTGGGGTTTTCTTACAAAGAAAGGCCTGCACATATCTATACTCAGATATGATGGACCCAAGGGTTTACTACTGCTGCTGTTCCGTTTCCATAAAACTACTTAATTGTCAAGTACAAGAAGGTTAAACAAGTCATTTGGCGTTAATTCTGGGGCATATATATATTCTTGATTATTTATTTATTATAGACGTCAAATTGACTTCTCGTGATATTGCTTCAAAGGTGAGAGTCTATAGCTGGTTAACAAGTTCTCCCCTTTGATTTCCCTTTTATTGGTGATAAGAATTGTTTAATATGCTCTATAAGACACACACTAAGAGTGTTGTTTCCCTTATTGATTACTGTAGTGGGGAACAAGCATATTTGATGTGTGCAATACAAGAAATAATGCCCTCAATTGGCAATTCTGTCCCTTCTCCTTGTGTTCTTGCCACTTTGCTCCATCAATCAGACTGTTCTCTTCAAGACGTGGGCAAATCTTTTATGTCTGGACCTCTTTCATCATTGGTCGAAGAAGATTTGGACCATCCTATTGACTTCTCTGATGCGTCACTACCTGTCTCGAAAACACATTTGATCTCTGTTTCTGATGATGGGAAGATATGGAACTGGCTTCTCACTTCTGAAGATCTCGAGGACACAAAAGCATCAACCAGGGGTTCTGATGCTAAGGCTGTGTCAACATTGCATAAAATTCCTGAGAATAATGCTTTTGATGGAGGCACTGCGGCAGTTAAAAAACCAGAGTACGTGAAACGAAGAACACACTCTACAAGCCTAAGTGTCATGCAGGACGACTTCTTGTTTAAGGTGAAGTTATAACATCTTCTATTGTGATTCTTATGTTTGCTTGAATGAATGTATCTCCTATACAAATATATTTCTATCCTGTTAACTTGTTTCTTCGGATCCTATGTCCAAGGGACTCTAGCCAATTACATCTGCCTTCTACTTACATTAAATTGCATGAATGTTGATATCTGTGAAAAAAGGATTGTAAATAAGGTTGCTTTATTACATATATGACTAGTTGGATTATAATCACTAAGTTATTAGTCGATAGTGTATCTTGAAACTTTTTTTTTTCAAGTTTAATCTGTGCTATGTGTACTTTCAAGGTCCATAAAAACTACTACCTTTGTTTAGAAAAGATTGTCATGTCAGCCCTTCATCTTGCTAGGAAATGGTTTTTCAGTTTAGAGTTTTAGGCGATTATATATAGGCCAGTTGTGAGGTTTGTTATTGGAATATAAAGATTGACTCTATTAATACAAATTCTCTTTATTTGTTGGCTAGAAATGAGGTGGGTAATGAATATAGATTTGAGAAAAAAGTTTCCCTGCTTTTTGTGACAAAGAGTAAAATGACAATGTTTTGTGAACAAAGGGAATACAATTTTTGGAATATGACATTTATATTATGTGGAATTAAACATAGTACCTTCAGAAACGAAGATCACCGGGATTATAATTTTGAAAAAGTGGATTACCTGTACTTATCACCAGAAATCCACATATCTAGGTTTCTGTTGAGAAATATCTTGGTATTTGATGTTATGATAGGGATATAGTGAATCTATATTGTTTATGTATTTGCTCTATGCTTCATTAAGACGGAAATTTTTTTACTTCGTGCATCATTGTTGGGTGTTTATGCTCACATATGGTCCGACTGCTGCTGCAGATAACTCTGATTGGACAGCTTCACCTTCTTTCCTCAACCGTTACCACACTTGCTGTGCCATCCCCTTCTCTGACAGCTACTTTGGCCCGTTAGTTACATTCTCATTTATCTATTGAGATGTGATATTGATTTACGGGTTAAAATTCTGATGGCTTTTTCGTATTCAAAGTTGGAGATAAGAGAATAAAGTTTACTTTTCTGTGTTTAAAGGTGGTGGCAACCATCCTGCTGTGGCTGTCCCATTGGTTGCATTGGGTACTCAGAGTGGAACAATTGAGCTTGTTGATGTTTCTGCCAATTCTGTTGCCGCTTGTTTCTCTGTTCATAGCAGTCCTGTACGGGGTTTAAGGTGGCTTGGAAATTCTAGGCTGGTCTCATTCTCATACAATCAGGTGAGAACTCCCATGGCATCTTATTCTAACAATATCATGGGTTAACTGAATGTAGCTATATAAAAATTAAAATTCTTATGCTATGTTCTCTCTCTAGGCAAGTGAAAAAATTGGAGGCTACATAAATAAGCTTGTTGTGACTTGTGTTAGAAGTGGGCTTAATCGGCCTTTTCGTGTTATGCAAAAGCCTGAGCGTGCCCCTGTACGAGCTTTAAGAGCTTCCTCATCTGGAAGGTTTGTAATGAGCCTGGATTTGTTGACATGGATTTTATCTTATATGATTAGGGTCAGACTGATTGTATCCATTAAATCACATGTCTTTCTATGCACAGAGAAGATATGAAGGTGCTTCATGTGCTCATTTGTATATTTTTAGTTTGCTCTTGCCACAATCTCTCACTGGTTGCATGCACCGTCATGAAATGCCACATTACTCTAATTATGGAAAGTGTTTATTGGTTATATATATAATCCTGATAGTTTCAGTTATTCACTTCCCTGATCTGCATTTCTGTTGGATTTATATTTTACTCAAGTTGGTTAGCGGTTTGGATTGAGAACCTAGTTGATGGTTTCATTTCCATAATTTGGCAGATATCTCTTGATATTGTTTCGTGATGCTCCCGTGGAAGTGTGGGCAATGACGAAGAATCCAATTATGGTAAGTGGCATCATAATTCGGACTGCAACAAAAATTGGTGTGAAATTGTGTGTGCATAAGTAAGAAACAAATATATTTAATCTACTTCCGTGATAAAATCTCCATATTCGTATAATCTGTTTTTTAACTTAACGGCGGGCATATATGGATATTGACAAGTCAATTTGACAATGTAGTCCTCATTCTCCCTCCGTCTTCCTCGTTCGTTGTGTGTATTGTGGCAAGTGCTTCATGAGGAAAAATGCGTTTTTTGCCATCTTCCTGTTTGGAAGAATACACCATAATAGAGAGCCAATAACAGCTAGATATCCTTTGCTTGCTATATAAGAAGCTTGTTGTCATGTAGTGCATTCATGTGCGAGCAAGTAAATGTAGATTTGGGAATATTCAAGGTTTAGGTGCTTCAAGCTAGGTGTTTGGGACAAGTTTATCTGTCTCACTTGGTAGTCTAGGAAGTCTACTTTATATGGCAGTTTAGAATCATTTATAGCATACAACCCAAACAAAAAATATATTACAGAATCCTATGCCGAATAGAGCCTAAGTAGCCAAAATGTAAGTTATTTAAGAGAAGGAAATAGCTAGTCAACTTTGCGAACAATATGTAGCTTTTGCCAAATATGGAAGCCTTAAGCTTGCTAAGAAGTTGTTTCCTGTCCTTGTCTTCATCCTTGCTGATGTTGTTACAAGTTGGAACCAAAACTTCTATGATAGGCAAGTTATTGTTGCGATACTTCATTTATATGTTCAATGCCGTGCTTATTATCTTCTTCAGTCATATTATTGAGTGACACCTGATATAATGACGGCACTAAAGCCATTTCTTTCTTTATGTTGTTTATAGCGTGTTTTTAATGTGGGGATGCTATCTCTAACTCCTGCTATTCTTTCTTTGTTTCCTCTCTTTTTTCCCGAAATAAAGTCATGCTATTCTCAATAGCCACTTAATGTAGATGTTTGCGGCTTCTTTTTGTGTGTAGCTTAGATCATTAGCACTTCCATTTACTGTACTAGAATGGACACTGCCTACGGTTCCTCGACCAACTGGAGTACCTAGGCAGTTATCAGCTTCCTTGAAGGATCGAATAGTTGGAGCAGTAGCTGAGGCAACATCTCCAAAGCATGCTCCCCCTCCACCAGAGCCCAGTATATCTCATTTGTATTTACATGCTAAGAGGTCTTTCTATTTAGTTTGCTTGCACTTACAGTTAAATTTGCAATTTTAATTTTTAGAAGTTGGAAGTTCTGATGGATCTCAAGAAGAAACTTCTGAAAGTTTTGCCTTTGCGCTAGTCAATGGTGCACTTGGAGTTTTTGAGGTACAAGGGCGAAGAGTGAAGGATTTCAGGTATCCTATCTCTACTGGGATGTTTAGACATTGCGTGATTAATATCCTCCATGTAGCACATTAGTTGGTATTTTACTCGCTCTGTATGGTTTGAAAGGTTTGCTTTCCATCTAGTCATGACAATGCTAAAAAGAAAAGATCGGCTTAAATTTTTCCCTCGCAAGATATTCTGTTTCATGAAAACCTAGAAGAGATGTATGAGATCTCCTGACCATATCTCTTGATGTTCTTGTTGTTCTTGCAGCGTCCTTGTTAAGTTATGACATGTACTTGGATGTGATGCATGTTCAACTGTTTTGCATTTGAACAATACTATTTTTGTTTATGAAGCTCATAGTTGCTCATTGAAGATCTATTGCCTTTTCTTTTTGATATGTTCCCCTCCATCTGCTTCTGGTAACTATTCTGAAGACTATTTTAGTATTGCTAGAAATGAACTACAAGCTAATATGGCTATGGACGTAGAGATGCTATAGAAGGCCATTTTTAACCATTTAATTGACCATCAAGGTGACAATACATTGTGCATTGTGATGGTTAGTGATTTTTCTTTTCCTGTCTTACTTTTTGTTTTTTTCAAGAATTAGAGAGTTTAAGGTTAACTCCCAATTTATTTAGCTGAATTACAAAGTAACATCCCCAGGAAAACCTAAATTACTTCCCTACAGGATTGATCCTACTACAACATAAATAGATAATAGATGTGCATGCTTCATCCTGCTGCATGGTAATGGAACAATTACCTTTGAATCCAGGTCCTCCACAGGCCACAGCACTATGACCCATCTCCCAAGCCTGCTGTAGTCTTTGAACTACTGGCCAAAGCTCTGCCATTGGGGCCGTGCACACCTAGATTTGTTGTCAAATCTTGGACCAATTTACAATTCTTGTTCATTATTACACCTTCCACTCACGAACTTATTTTGCCTTCCTTTTTCCCAGTGTCTAGCTGCTGATAGTCTTAAAGTTTGTTTGGTTTTTATAGGAGAAAGAAAGTAAAAGAATTATGCCTTATTGTTCAAGTATCAGAAATATTATATCTATTTTAGGTGGTTTTCCCTTGTGTTCTTATTATAATTTGCTATTATTTCTGCCGGCTTTTGTTAGGGAAATACTTCCTTTTCACACTAATAGTTATACCTCCATTGCTTGACTTCAGACCCAAGTGGCCTTCTACTTCCTTTGCTTCATCTGATGGGTTGGTAACAGCCATGGCCTACCGTCTTCCTCATGTGGTATGTGTAATGTCAGTGAGTTTTCTTCCTTGAGATATAAGTGTTTGTCCTAGTGGAGCTAAGCATTCTTTCTCAGGTTATGGGCGACAGATCAGGGAACCTGCGCTGGTGGGATGTGACTACTGGTCACTCATCCTCATTTAATACTCACAGAGACGGAATCAGGAGAATCAAGTTCTCACCGGTTGTTGGTGGGGACCGTAGTCGAGGACGCATTACTGTATTGTTTTATGATAATACATTTGCCATATATGATCTTGTGAGTTTGGCTCTTTCGGCTATTATCAGAATGTTTGGTTACAGCATTTTTGTCTGGTGCATGACCACTGACCTACCATCCTCTTTTCTTTAAATGCTTCTATACCCTCCTATTGGTCTAGTTTGATGTCTTGATCTGTTATTCTCATTTGGGAGAGCTTCAATCGATATGTAAACTAGAGTTGTAGAAGGGACTTTTTCATGTCATTGTTTCTCAATAAGAATTCTTAGTTGCCTTTTTATTGTTTTAAAACTGTAGTTGCTTATCTTACATCTGACAATAACAAAAATATATCAAAAAAAAAAAAAGAAAAAAGAGAAAAGAAACGCAAACAGTATGTCAAAAAGTAATCTATTCTGCTCCTAACTATTGCATATTCTGAATTTTCAGGATTCACCAGATCCATTGGCTAATTCCCTTTTACAAACCAGATATCCGGGGACTCTTGTAGTTGAACTTGATTGGTTGACCCTCCGATTAGAGAAAAATGACCCTCTAGTATTGTGCCTTGCTGGAGCTGACAGTAGTTTCCGTCTTGTGGAGGTTAATATGTATGTATTCTTTCTTTTTCCTCTCTACAAAAGTTGCTATCCCTTTATGGAATTGTTTGAATATCATCAAATATTTTAAGCTTCTGATATTTGACTGCCACTGTGGAAAAAGTTTTCACATGAATTTCGATCATCCTATTATGGCTCGTTATGATGTCCACGGTCTTATTGTTAAACTTCCACCATCTGAAGTTATGACCTATTTGAACTTACTTAATGGATTGCAAGATATGATGGAAGCAACTCATGCATGGCCTTACATTGTTAAACTTCCACCATCTGAAGTTATGACCTACTTACAATTATTATTTAGGAATGTATAAAATACAATCTAATAGTAATAGCTGGATTTTGTTTACATTATTCATCCACCTTGATGTTATTTTCTCACTTCCCTGCTGAAGAAGATTCAGTGTTATAGTTTGCTACCCCCACAACTTCTGCATGCTTTTATTTATAGCTTTCAACTTCTTTGTTATTTTCCAGCATTGACAGAAGAGTTTCATATGGACCATCTGGGCCAATCAAAGAGAGATTCAGGCCAATGCCTTTATGTGTTCCAATGCTACTTCCTACACCACATGCTTTGGTAATTTATTCCTACAAAGCTTTTCTTTTCTTATAAGATTCTTGTTGTTCAATACATCTAGTCAAAATAAATTATTATTTTTGTCCAAAAACAGTTCATTATAACAGGTTGGAAAGTTTCACTTCCTTGCACAGTCTAGCTGTTGACGATACCATGACAGATGATTGATCCAGACATTGTTTTGGCATTCCAGTCCCCACTTTTACCAAATCTCTTGTCCTTTTTGTGTAGGCACTGAGGATGATTTTGCAATTAGGTGTAAAACCCTCCTGGTTCAACACAAGTGGTACATCTATTGATAGTAGGTCTCAGCAAATCTCTGGAGGCGCTTCGTTTGCAGAAGACCTCCGTAATTACATGATTGACACGCCACCTGTTGGTGATCCAGCAGTGCCAGAATTGCTGCTCAAAGTCTTGGAGCCATATCGAAAAGATGGTGCCTTCCTCTCATCTCTGCTGCATTCTTGCTAATGTGTTTTCAGCATAATATATCATTCCTTCCCTGTTGATTATTTTTTGTATTTGATTTCTCTAGGGTGCATTCTTGATGATGAGAGAGCAAGATTATATGCTAAAGTAGGTCATCAAAGTTTGGCATTGAGACTTGCCTATGCTGCTATAGTGTTTGGTGAACCTTCAGAAGCAATATTCTGGCTAAATCTGCCTCGAGCTGTTAATCATTTGGTGAACAAGGCTCTCAATAACTCTCCTCAAAAAGCACCTGCATCAATTTCTGTCCCTGAAATTGAGCATTCAGTAGTAGCTAAGATTAAATCCAAAGCCTTGCCAGGCTCAGGCAACAAAGAAACATTAGTAAGTCTTTGATTATTTCATATTCTGGTTTCACTTATGTTAAGTCTTGAACATTCAAAAGGTTTTAATATTTCAATCAAAAGAGCAATGAATGGAAGTTCCTTCTTTTCAATCATAACAGTCTGGTTTGAAACTGTGTGGTTGATTAGCAGAGTCCTGGTCAATATAGATCAATGGCGTTCGAGCAAGAAGAGTTGTGGGAGACAGCTAATGAACGCATACTTTGGCATGAGAAATTAGAGGGTGATGATGCCATCCAAAGTCGTATACATGAGTGAGTTTATGTCCTTTCACTGCCTTGCGATGTTTTATAGTTTGGACTTTGGAGATTCTTAATCTCTTGTTAGCTTGACAGCATTCTTGATCTCCTCCTTTTGCAAGTCACTGCAGTGTCACATTCTACCTGCTTTTGTATTTCATTTCTTGATGTTTTCTAATGTTCTTAATAAAGCTTAAAGATACAAAGCTGTAAAAAGATATGCCTGATACTAATATGTGAGCAAAAAGAATTCCTAACACATTCAGGCATGACTTTGTGTTTTTATTTATTTTTGTTAAAAGCCTTTGGTTTCATATCAAGCTGAGTTTTGCATGTGGCATTGTGTCAACCAGTTCCATGACTTGCTTTTATGTCAAAGCTCTATTATTTGTCATAGTAGCCCCTTGTTGGACTCTATTGTACTTTTATTCACCTGTGTGATTTTGAAATCTTTATTGATCATCTCGTATAATTTGAATGATCAGTCTTATAACGGTTGGAAACTTGGAAGCTGCAGTAAGTTTGTTGCTATCCACTCCTCCAGAGAGCTCATACTTCTTCATAAATGCCCTTCGGGCAGTTGCGCTTGCTTCTGCTGTGTCAACATCCCTGCATGAACTTGCTGTTAAGGTACAAAATGAAGATATTTACAATCACATACCTCTATTTTTTCACACATTCGGTCCTGGTTCTAACATAAATTGTTATGGTGATCAGGTGGTTGCAGCTAATATGGTTAGGACTGACAGGTCACTTTCTGGTGTTCATCTTCTCTGCGGTGTTGGAAAATATCAGGAAGCCTGTTCACAGGCATGTTTTATTATCTTATTTTCTATTTTAAGGTTATAAGAAATGCATTCTGAAGTTAAGATGTGGCAATTTATGGTGGGTTACTTATTAGTAGGGGATGAGAATGGGTAAGGTAATGGGTGCATGGGCAGCTTCCATCACCCAACCATGGGGTCAATTGTACCACCTGACCCACCTATTTTACTCATCACCCTCATCCAACTCACACACCATCCGTTGGGTTTTCAGGTGTGTTGAGTGAAATAACGGGTGTTTTTTTTCTTGCGTTTTCAGATCTAAACATGCAGCATGTAAAAGTGCTTCTCTAACTTGCAAAAGTTCCCAAAAAGAAGAAGAAGAAGCTAGAACACTATAAAAATCAATTTTATGAAAACATATAAAATAGGTGGAATTATGAAATCATCCAAAGTATACTAATTCATTGTAAGGATATCAACAAATATGCATTTTTAAATGGGAAACATTTTAGGTGGCTAAATGGTTGAGGGATCAAGTGGTGTGTTGGATGTACCTTCACATGCATCCACTCTTCCCACTAACATTCCACCCACCTGTCATCTACCACCTGGCTTAGATCGGGTTTTCATCTGTTTAGTTGGGTAAGGTGGTTGGGTATCCATGAATGATTTCCATCCCTACTTGATCTGTTTGGATACCAATGTGATGGATGATGTCTGTTGTCCTTACTATGTTGCGACATGTAAATGTTAATGTTTGTGGCTAGTTTTCCCAACATAAAAAACCTGTGATCAGTTAAGCTCAGTGAATTCAATCTTGTCTTGTTCTGGTAACCACTGGTATTGTCGAACATGTTAAGTTGGTAGGTCTTGGGATTGATCAATTGGTTTTGGATTATAACAATTTTAAGTCATTGAATACTTTCTAGAGTATATGTGTGGTGATATCAATTTGAATCTGTTTTGATATCAACTTGCGTTGGGACTGTAATATTCTTGAGGTTATGTTGTTTTCCAATATTAATACAGATTTTGGGTTGTAGCAGGTAGGGTTAGTTTGAAAACGAGGTTCGTGGTGATATCAGTTTGAATTGTTTTGATATGAACTGGGTTGGGATTGATGTTGTGTGGTGAAGTTGTTTTCCCATATTATATCAGATTTTGGGTTTTAGCAGGTAGGTTTAGTTTAAAAATGTGATTCTGGTTTTAGCAGATTTTGAGTTGCTTATTAGAAGTCTTGATATATGAAATCAAGTTACCCATATTACTTTTTACTAAGTTAGTTACTTGGGATGGATCTAATTCTGAAAAGGCTGAAATTTAAGAAAAAATGTCTAGTTTAATTATCATCAATTCCTTAAATTGTTTTCTTCTAATTTCTAATTTAAGGTTAAATAATATTAACAATGACACTTCGGCAGCTAATAATTGATAAATTATACTCCAAATTTGATAGATCACCCATATGCAGCTTTTGTAGCTAGAAATAAACTCCCACGTACTTGTTTTTCTGCAGCTTCAAGATGCTGGGTGCTGGATTGATGCTGCAACTTTAGCTGCAACACATTTAACTGGTCCTCAATATTCACGGTATTTTCTTCTGTCCCATCTGTCTTTTTTTTACCTATCACTTACATCATACTAGGTTTGGTTAGGGTACCAGCATCAACTTGGTATCATCAGTAGTTTGCAAATGCGTGCTGCAATCTATGTATCCTCTGGCAAGCTGTTCTGTTCAGCAGATTGATCATGTTCAGATCTGTAATGTATTCAGTGTTGTGTATGCACAGGGTTTTGCAAAGATGGGCAGATCATGTCCTTCACAATGAACATGATATCTGGAGGTATTGTACTGCGCTCTTTGTTCAATACAGTCTAGTGCTAAAAAAATTAAAGTTCAATTCAGTTGCTGAATAACTTCTTCCTCCTGCACATTATTGAGAAAGAAAGTCCCCACATGTTATTTTTTGCGTAAATATATATAGAATAGTATGCATGCCTTAATTGATGGTTTTAAAATATCCTCGGACTTTGTAACTTTTTTCATCTGACATATATTTTGTTAGGTTCCCTCCAATATTTAGGAAGTGGGTTAGCCACATTTAATAGTGGGCTAATGGAACAATGAGGGAAATGAAGCCTAGAAAGATCTTCCAACTAGTAGCCAAAAACAGCTTCATTAAGTAAGTAGATTAGTCTTCTTTACAAAAAGGAAAGTAAGTAGATTAGTCTAGAATCATCAACTAAATGTCAATTTTGGAATATGAGTAGGTTGGTGGAGAAGGCTCTTGTTTAAGCCTATAAATAGGCAATTGTGTGAATGTGTGATGCAGTTGGGCATCATGCTAGTAAGAAAGTCAAGTAAGTGAGAACTACTAGCTAGTGAGTGACTGTGTTGAGTAATGGAGCTGTTAAGATCAAGTGTAGTGTGATCAAGTCTCTTTGGGTGGGTGAAGAGTGTAAGTTCGGGTGAGTGTCCCACAAAAGTTATATTATAAAAGTAGTGAGTTTGTATGGTTAGGCTTTCGGCTTAGGTAGTCTGCGCTTCGCTCATCTAATCACATGAAGAGGGAAAAGCCTAACTTTTCCCGACATATTTTGATATCATAATTTTCAGCTCTCAAATACACTTGATATTGCCTACATTAGCCCTAACCTCTGCAAGCCATTTTCCTGGTGCAGGGCACTGACGTTGTACACAGCGGCAGGAGCCTTGCCTGAGGCACTAGCAGCTCTGCGTCTGGCACATCAGCCAGACACTGCAGCCTTATTTGTCGCTGCTTGCAGAGAAATCCATGCAGATATGATTGCAAAATTAGGGGATGGCGAGGAAGAAGAAAGTTCAGAATCTTCCACCGAACAAAGGCTTGGTGGTAACTTACCAGGCTTGAGTGCAGAAAGTGAAGAAATCTCTACAGTGGGTGAATTGCTTGGCCAATATCAGCGTAAACTGGTGCATTTGTGCATGGACTCAGTTCCATACACAGAGTGAGCTACAGTGACTCGGCTTAATCAGTTTCCCAAAGAGTTAAGTTTATAAAAAACTTTCAATCTCGATGCAAAAATCAGAATAGAGTTTCTACAAAGGGAGAACCCAATACAAGAAGTTACCTCAGTTTTGTTTGTCTATCTGAGATTTAAGCTCATGTGCAGTTTGTTGTAGTTAATTAATATGTTGAGTTTTTTTGGCTATTGCCTTCAACAAGGATGTGTAGTATCAAAATTCATATATTATGTTATTCTTTGGAAATAGGAATGGTTTGTATAAATATATATATAGATACACCAAATTTTGATGTTGGGAATCATACTTTTGCACTGCTTGATAGATCAACGGCTAAAATTCAGAAAATATTTTCATGTTTTAAAATTGTTAAGAATTATTTGTCATTTTTAAACTGTTTGATTATAAACAGATGTATTTATTTTAATTAATTGATTTTTAAAAAACGTTTACAATTTGTTAGCTTACCATAATGAAATATTTTAACACTTTATAAATGGTTGAACGAATAGTTTATTTGTAAATGGAGGGATTAAAATAATACGGTATGTTCTCTTATTTGTAGTAAACTAGTAATGCATACTGCATATGCTGTGTTAATCTCTAATTGGTCTATGACATTGACATATATTATTATCCAGGAATTTAATCTCCTTATCGATCCAACAACAGCCTCAATCAATTTTCAAGGACATAGCTGTCCCTAATTGTAACCCTTCTTAGACTGCGTAATCCCTAATTGTATATATCTTGTTGATACGGTTCATACCTGGACGTGGATGTGTGATTTTGTAGTATGTTGAGGCCCACTTCCCCTTTCCCCACCGCCCACAACTTCGTGGGAAAAAGACAATCAATCAAACAAAACCATCGATGGGCTCTCTCTTTTTTAATAAGAATAAGCATAAAGAATAAGATGATGGGTATTTCATAATGCCCAGGTGCCGACATACCCAGATTCCGCATGTAGTTTTTTACAGTGTTTAACCGAGACTACGGAGTAATAACCTGAATTAACACATAAAAATACACCCGCTTTGAATGATACCTTGTGGGGGTTACACACGTGATATTATTTTTAACGGTATTACGACGTGAATGATACATAAGTTTTACTAACCCACTAATCAACAACATCATGATAGTTTGTTCATTAATTCATATGTGCCCTGCTCTTCTGGATCCTCAAAACTTTCTTATTTGTCTGTTTATTTCTCTCTTAACTTGTTGTTTGTTTTATGTCGGCTTATCCCACCAGGAAGTTTGAGCCAGACATGTATATAGTTAATGTATGTTCCATGAATTCCCTCCTTACAAAATAAATAGATACATTTATATGATCAAAAGCTTTTTAGGGGGATTTTTCTCTTTGTTTTATGTCGGCTCATCCCACCAAGAAGCACGGAAAAGATACGCACGTATAGTTGTTGTTTAGACAAATACGATGTGTCCCGGTTTTTACGCCCGACGGTCACCTCGACCGTTATGCAAGTTGTTGTTTTACCTGTTTTGAGATGACAAATACGGTGATCGTCTGCGTCAAGTGACAATCACCTCGATTGTCGTGCAAGGTAATCTAAACAGATCGAGGCGATGGTAAATACGGTACAATACAATTCACTCCCAAATCACCTCGTAATCTTACTTGGTTTGTAGTCCTTTGTAACGTAAAGGTCTTAGATGAAGTCGAAAATGCTTGGTTTTGAAACGTAAGGTGAGTAATATTTTCGCAATCGTTTGATCATTGAATTTGAAATTTATGAATTTTTAAGATTAAGTTGTTATTTGCATTGTATTATATCTTATCATGAAAAATCGACAATTGTATATAGTCTCTCATGATTGAAAGAGCAATATCGTCGACTCCATTTGATTTAAAAAGAGTTTGTAGATTAGGACGCACATGGAGAGGATCATCTCGAGAAGGGAAGACGATTGAGAGGAAATGGAGATGTGAATCGAGTTGGCCTACATATAGGCGGAAAGAATGGGGGCAATAGCTCGAAATCGAGCCATTATGAGTGGGCATTAGAAGATGTTATATACTTGTGGTGAGTTGTGACCCATTGATATACTTGTGGTGAGTTGTGACCCATTCATACTTGTATCAAGAGAAAACCGGTAATCGGCTCTTGTGAGAAAAAAGAATATTAAGTGTGACTTATTCTTTGTAACAGACATCAGGAAAAGTAATAACAACTCTCTCTTTGTCTTATTCCTTCTCTTCTTCTCTATCCTCTGTTTCTTTCTCAATCTTTCTCGTTCAAATTATTACCTTACCGTATAAATTCTACCTATAGAATTCTGTCCTCAAATTATTACCATACCGTAAAAATTCTACTCATAGAATTCCGTCGATTCATCAAATACCTATTCCTGTATTTATATTCCATTGTCTTTCGATCCACAAAATTAACTCTCATACCAATTCCAGAGTGACTAGCGAGAGTGCCTATCCAACAAATACCAACAACTATGGACGACCGATACGGCCACCCGCACAACCACCACCATCACCAGCAGTACTCCGACAACCCCGACGATCAACCTCCGCCACACCTCCCTCCCCCTTCTTTCCACCACCCTCCTCCCCCTCGCCCCGATTTCCCTCCTCCCTATCCTCCCCCTCCCTTCTACGACAACCAGCCTCCTCCTCCGCCGGCGTTCTCCTCCTACCCCGACAATCGGCCGGCGTACCACCCGCCCGAGCAGTCCTCCGACGCCTATCACTCCTCCGGATCTCACTACGCCCCTCCTCCTGATGCACGTGTCTCCCACGCCCAAGAAGAAGAGGATCGCCACCGCTTCCGCCCTCACATGCCTGGCTTCATCGAGAGCCATGTCCACGCCCACTCCCACCACAGCGAGGGCGGCTCTGCCGGCCCCGATCTCTCTAGCAAGCCTTCCGTTAGGGTTTACACCAAGGCCGAGACCAACTACTCCCTCGCTATTCGCGAGGGGAAGGTCGTTCTCTCTCGCTCTGACCCCAATGATCCCACTCAGGTCACCGCTCCTTCTTTCATTTTCGGATTCCTGATGATTGATTTCATTTGATCCCTGATGATTGATTTCATTTGATTCTGATATGGATGTTGAAATTATAGCACTGGTTCAAGGATGAGAAATTCAGCACAAAAGTCAAGGATCAGGATGGATACCCGGCCTTCGCCTTGGTCAACAAATCCACTGGTCAGGCCATGAAGCATTCTGTCACTGCTAATCACCCTGTAAGTCCTTGAATTGTTCTTGTATCAATCAAATAGAGGATAATTCAGAATAGATGATGATAAATTTGATCATTTCCACAGCTTTAAGGTCTTCTTCTGATGAGCTTACAATAATTGTGCAGGTGCAACTGATACCGTACACTTCCGATGTTCTTGATGAGTCCATCTTGTGGACAGTGGGCAAGGACTTGGGAAGTGACTACAGGCAAATCAGGATGGTTAATAACACCAGCTTGGTTGTTGATGCCTTCAACGGTGCTAAGAAGCACGGAGGCGTCCACGAAGGCACCCCCATCATGCTCTGGGCTCCCGGAAAGGGTGACAATCAGCGCTGGCACATCATTCCGTATTGTAAGTCTCCATCTTCTCATTACATATTGTTGGTATTGATTCAAGTTTCTCATATTGTTGGTATAGATGGAACCATGTGAATGCTGGTTCTTACCATTATGTCTCTTTTTTCCCCTAATCTATGGTTGTGCACATTGATTGCAGAAAATGGAACAGTTCATGAGTGCTGTGGTGGTCATCTGGTTGTGGTCTGAAACCACTCTCTTGAGTCTGCTTATTTTTATTTTCTCTGTTAGTACTTCATCGTGGTGTGTATGCTCTTCTTGTCTGTGCTTATCCCATCTATGTAAGATTGTTGGTTGTCTTGCAAACTTGTGATGCTGGAATGTAATTCCTGCTCTGTGGTGTGCTAAACTGGTAAATGCTTATCCCGTTTAAATAAATAGTGTACCCACGGAGTATGCTTCTTATTACATCCTTGTACCTACATCATATGAATGTCAAAATGATGCGTAATCATGTCAGGCATGAGAACTTTTCTTCAACATACGCTAGCTCTTTCGATATTTGATTTACAGCTAGTCTTATGAATGGTGAATCAATCACCTCGGGGGAAAGATTTCGCTTTCTCCGAACACTACGTACAATCTCAAGGAGAGGCAATTTCCTCCCAATTAACTTCCTACATACAACATTTTTATATAAACTTGAAATTGAAGTCCGCCAATGAGCCCTAGGTTAACTATAGTAGTGAAATGCCCTTGGTTGTCCAATGTTGTTGGTTTGGTCGTACTGCCGCCATAGCTGCCGTTCTTGCACCAGCAGCGTCTGCTTCTTCTCCATATCGGCCATCTGCACGTACGTTGGAGGCGGCACTGCAAGAGAGGCCGTAAACGGATCCTCCAACCCGCCACTCAACTCTTCTCCCATAAACGGATCCTCCAACCCGCCACTCAACTCTTCTCCCATAAACGGATCCTCCAACCCGCCACTCAACTCTTCCCTTTGCCTTGCTATATGCCTTGCTGATACAACCAACGCCAACTCCCAATCCTCCCCTCCTCCTCTGCCAGCCTCTGTACCGCCAGACTGAACAAGAGTTCCCTCTTCACTTGGTCTATGATCAGACTCCGACCCCGAGAACACAGACAAAGGCATTTCATTCAAATCAATCAAATCTCCTGTAACAACCTCATCCTCCAAGGCCGGTGGCGGAGGAAGCATCCATATAGACTCCTTTACCACTCCTGACGGATTTGAAACCTCTGCTTTCTCATCTACTTCACTTGACAAACTCACCTCTGCTTTCTCTTCTACTCCACTTGAAGAACTCAGCTTCGCCTTGAGAAACTCCTCGAGCGATTTGAGCAGATCGTCACTGATCCTGTTCACCTCAGGATATCCAACGGAATTCCCAACTCCAACATCTCTACACGAGCCGTAATACTCAAACAGCCTGTCGACCTGCCTAGCAGCCTTAACGTACAGCTCCAGAGCCACAGCAGAACTCTCAAACCCAAGCTCAGGAAACCCGTCCAGAATAGACGACAGCCTCTCGCACAGATCGCCATAGATTTCGAAGCTGTCCACCACAACAAGGTAAAGGGCGGCGATCACAATCCTGTTGAATCTAGCCACCCCCGCCGGCCTACACTTGACGACCCGATCAAGCAAAACCTGCAATCGTTTCACCTGATCGAAAACCGTCTCCGCATTTTCCTTCAACTCCTCCTCTTCAGCCGCCATAACCCGGACCTTCTCGCCAAGATAGGCAGCGTAGCTCCTGACGAACTCCGTATAGTCCCACGAATCCGAGTGCGATTCGTCCTTAAACCCCGGCAAATCGAGCAATCCGCCGAACCTACCGCCGCCAGCGAACGCGATCTCCTCCTTAATCGCGGTCCCGCCTTCGACCGCGAGCCTGTGGACGAGTATCAGAGCCTTGAGAGCGACGGCCCAATCTCGGGTTCTCTGGAGGCGTTTGGAGATGGAGTTCACACAGGAGTAAGCGCGTGGCCTCGACGACCAGGTTCGAGCGACGATCTGTTGCAGGTGGTCCTCGGCGGGGGCGGCGACGGCGTCGTGGCTGGTGGCCATGACCACCAAGGCTTCCAGGCTCCCGTCGGCCTTCCTCGCCGCCTTTGCGATGCTGATGCTCGTTCTGTCCTTCACCAGGCCTATTGCTCGCCGGAGTCCCATGGGCGCCATCTCCCGGATTAGGCTTCTGCTCCAGACGTTCGGGTTGGGGATTTCGGTGGGCGTTCGGTTTAACTTCCGCCTTTGGAAGAGTAAGATAAGGCAGGCTTGCTTGCTAATGCTAACAAATGGCGGGGAACCAGAGTGAAAATATATACTCCCTCCGTTTCACAATAAGTGTAGTTTTAGCACTTAAAAGTTGTTTCATAATATGTGTCGTTTTAGGTTTTTAAAGTGATTTATTAGGGGTGAATAATGATAATTTTTATTGGAATGTGTATTTGTTGACTAAAGTTGTTCATTCATTGGCCAAAAAAATGTAATGAGTGGTAAGATTAAGAAAAAGTTGTAAGTTTTAGAGTGAATGATTGCTTTTCTTAAAAACTGTGTTAAAAGCTAAAACGACACTTATTATGAAACGGAGGGAGTAAGTAAGAAAATCAAATACTAAAGTGCACATATATTAGAAAGTATTTTGCTAAACTACCGTAAAAATCGGAAAACCTTACAAAAAGAATCATTAGAGTATTTATCATAAAAAAAAACCCCACACGGCCACCCTCCTTACATTATACTGAGTACTCCGTACTACGTAGCTAATAAAACTACACAACGCATTAACATACGTATTCTTATTATGTTAATATCATAAGGTGAAATTAGACAAATTTAACATGCTCGTGTAGAGATTTATATAATTTCTTGATCTATAATGTGAAAAGGTTCAAAATATTGTTAGTGTTTTAATTATCATTACCGATATATTAACTAAAGTTTGGATGCTTTTGAAGGAAAGAATAATGCTCAAATAAGCATGTTTTTTCAAAATAAATGTAAAAGGTATTTGTTGTAAGGTTATAATAACATATGTAAAGATTCAGATTTAAAAGTGAGATCGACCACATTACTAAACATTGACCCAAGTGACCTTCTAGACAAAATGATGTCGTATAAAATCTTGTAAAGTAAAGTGTAATCATATGAATTTTGATTGGTATAATGCACACAGATAATTAATCTTGAATTCATTTCGTTTGAGCACATGGGATTTCCATTAAAAAGAGGAAAATTGGGTCACAATTGACGTGCTGGGTCGTTGCTCTATAGTCTGATTAGTCTCTAGTCATACCAAACTTGATATGGGATGGGGGACATGGAAACGCATTTAAATTGAAAATAGAATAGTCCAAGACTTGTAGTGGTGGAGATTGAATGGTGGACCAGTTGGACCCATCCAACTTTGATCAAAATTATATTCCGTAGGTTGAGAGAATTCATTGATGCCCATTTAATTTTGACTTTTTTTTAGATATAATATTATTCGAGTATACAAAGTTGGGGTTATCGGTTAATTGTAACTTTGTACGCTAACGGGTACCGTCAGTTATATTTTACCAAGTGTAGGGAGGATTGTAGTCTGCTTCTAGAACGTACCCAACTTAATTCGATGCTCAAGAAAAAAAGGGGGGAGCTCATCTGGTGTAGCATAAATACATGCTACAAATAATTATAAATGTTTTTCTAGGCGAATCAAGCTTTGTATAGAACAATGATGCATTTCTGTAGTACATGCTATGAATAATTATAAATGTTTTTACATTTTTTTAAAACAAGATTATACAGTATATATAAGTATAAATAAGCTGGCTCCGGTAGTAGACTACGTTAAGTCAGTGGGACACGAAAAGAAAAGCTCAAGCGCTCAACTTTATTGACGGGCCATAGTGTAAATTTATTTAGTCCCACACAATTTTAATTTTTGTGAAGGGGTTGTTGAGTCTTCTTGTGCATAGGCCGGAACGATGAAACTGCATGTGTTTTTCCTTTTTTTTTAAAGGGTGTTGTGGGTAGATTATGCACAATAATAACTTTTTTTTTCAAAAGAGATTATTTCTACCAAACAAACAAGTCCTACAAAACATATGAACCAATAAAGTAAAAGTGGGCACATTATCTATATTTTAGTTGATTTTGTTTGGTCTAGAATCTTCCTCCTATAAATAAGCTACGGAGTATTATTTTACATGATGGATTTTTACAATGGATGGATCCTAAGTAGAGAAGTTTTGTAATTAAATTCAACATTACAAGACGGAGGACAAGTCAATCTTAAGTTGGAATGGCAACGCATCAACCATTCAACCCCAATCTTCCAAAGGAAAAAAAGTGAGTGAAGATTTATTCTAGCGAATTTGCAAGATATACCTTCTAATAAAATTTTTTGCAAAAACAATCTTCAAACAATCAAATTACAAAGTATGTCACTTTGCACTTTTTTGCAATAAAATTTACTTTATTTTGTGTTTTCTTTTGAATAAAAATTTATTAAAGAATCATTATAATAATGTTAAAAAATTTAGGCATAATCTCAAAAAATTAAATTGAAATACAAAACTCAAAATACAAAAATAATAATAAAATACAAAATAATAATTTTATTAGAAAATCAACATTTCTTTTAAAAATAAAATATTATGGAAGATAAGACTAAGATCTTTATCCAATAATACTATGAAAAATATATCTATAACTTTTGTCATTATTACATATATGTAGGATTTTCGAAAATAGGGGTTAATCATAGCGTCGGGTTCCTACGTTTTTACTTGAGCATATATTGGTTGGGTTTTACATTATGACTAAGATTTATCATGTCACCCTCAACAAAAATATTGTCACACTTCTTTTATAAAATACTATCATTGTTTTTCGGTTAAAGTATGTCTTCATTCTTCTATAAAACATTGATTTTTTCGCCACCCATCCCGTCAACTCCGCCTCTCTCGATTTTTTCTTTGTTTTTTCGAAAATTCTGAAAAATGGTGGCCGGTGTAGGCAGGGGCGGTGTCTGAATATTGAGCATAATCGACTTTTTTTTCTTTTTTCTTTTTTTAGAATTCAATTTGATTTTTAATTTTTATTTTTTTTCTTTCTGTTTTCATAATGGAAAGAATATTGCTAAAATCTTTTTATCCAATCTTCACACTTTTTTTAGTATAATATTTTAACATGATAATATCTATAAAATCTTTTTATCTCTTTATATTTTCAAATTGGGAAAAACATATTATCTTTTCAAACAAATACATTTAAAAAATTTAAAGGCCCCTAATAAATTCGTTTCATTTCTGCCGTTGGATACCAAACGAGCCCTAACATTGAGTAGTCTACCATGTGCTAGTATTATTTTTCAATATAATGTATATATTTATAGATTGGGCTCTTAGAATTAAGGGGAATGTTATAAGTATCATTTAACTTGTTTTAACAATTAAGGTACTCATTTTAAGTTTGCCAGATGACATCCTTAAACTTAGCTTTTGTGCATTCCTGCTTTCCTGTTTATAGGCTTTGACATTTCATCATTAGCATTGTACCAAGGGGGAATTGGGCATCCCAACTTTTGAAACATTCATGGATTTTAATCCCATCGTTGTTGTTGACTAGAGTCCAAATTCCTTGGCTTTTCTCCCTTAAATGATCAGCAATATTTCGTTGAGACCTTTGGGTCTCTCACCATTAAAATAATATTATTTTTATAGGTATTATATTTTGAGGGACTTAATGGGTTTTAGGACTTCCATTAGTAGAGACCCATTGGGTCTCTCATGTTTTGTTTTTTACTATTTTAGACTATCCACATCCCACTCTGTCTATAATCTTATTTATGAACTTTCTTTATACTTTTATTTGCGTATACACTCCGTCTATATGCACTTTTACTGCATCCCATGCTCCGTCTATATTACATTTCATCTCATTTATTTTTGTGACAAATAAGTAAAATCTTAAATTTTCTTTTATAATTTATTAATAAGATTGTAATTTTATTATAGATGAATATATTCTTTTAAAACTCACATTTTAATGTAAAAAAAAATTGAATATAATATCGATATTTCACTTTGAGGTCAATTCTTACTTGATTGCTATCAAAAACAATAGTGATACTTCACGTCAAAAAGAATCAAACAAAAACTAGAGTGATATTTCACATCAAAATGGAATCAAATTTTGATTTTATTACTCTTTCAAAACTTATAGTGATATTTCAAATCAAAAATCGAACCATGGGAGTAGGCAGTGTAACTCTGGTCTCCGCATATATGTCACAAATGTTCGAATTGATTTTTTTCAGTTATAAGCTAAGTATTCATGTTTATTTGTCTTGTATTCGGGTTTCCGTGACAAATGTTCGGAAGAATATGCTGTAATCTAAGTGTTCATGTTTATTTGTCTTGTATTCGGGTTTATGTGACAAATGTTCGGTTGAATCAAGTTATAAGCTAAGTGCTCATGTGGACAATAAAGGAGAATACCTGACATGAAAGATTGAACACTTGATGGATGTATAGCAACACAACACTTGACACTTGGCAAAATATTAAACATAAAATTACACAAGATAATTAATAAAAGAGATACACCAAAATACTAGAAAATGAAAAATAATACAAGAAACACAATTAAGCATAAAATAACATTACTTTAATCTTCACTAGTCGCCGTACCAAACTTTTGCAATATGTTCTCAACCAAATCAACTTTCAATTGATGGTGCACATTCACATCACGAGTTCTAACCCGATTACTAAGATATGTGGCCATGTTGATAGGTTCATGTGTAGAGAATGTAGATTCCACCGGTGTGCTCTCATTGGCATCTACTTCTTGGAATGGAGTCACATCATACTGAGTGTATTGATCTCGTTCGTCTTCAACTATCATATTGTGCAATATAATAGAGGCTTTCATGATCTTCCCAATTTTCTGTACATTCAAAGCACGTGCAGGTCTTCGAACTATAGCAAATCGAGATTGCAAAACTCCAAAAGCTCGTTCGACATCCTTTCGAACTGATTCTTGCTTTTGAGCAAATAATGTCGCCTTAGGACCTTAAGGAAGTCGAATTGATTGGATAAATGTAGCCCATTGTGGATATATTCCATCAGCGAGATAGTATCCCATCTTATATTGGTGTCCATTGACAACATAATCCACTTTTGGAGCTCGGCCTTGCAAAATATCATCAAAAACGGGTGAACGATCAAGAACATTAATATCATTACAAGTACTTGGAGTTTCGAAAAATGCATGCCAGATCCAAAGGTCAGATGATGCTACAGCCTCCAATACGATCGTCGGTTTATCATTTCCACGAGAATACATCCCTTTCCATGCAGTGGGACAATTCTTCCACTCCCAATGCATACAATCGATGCTTCCCATCATGCTTGGAAATCCACGCATCTCTCCCGTGTGGAGTAAACGTTGGAGGTCCTCGGACGTTGGCCTTCGTAGATAGACATTACCAAACAATGAAATAATTCCATCTGCAAACTTTTCCAAGCATAAGAGCGTAGTGCTTTCACCAAGTCGAACGTATTCATCCACCGAATCAGCAGCACAACCATACGCCATCATACGTATAGCTGCAGTGCACTTTTGAAGTGCAGTGAGGCCTAATCTTCCAGTAGCATCAGTATGGAACTTCGTTCTCTAGTCGGTCAACGATGCGCATGAACAAGGGCTTGTTCATTCTGAATCTACGTCTAAATTGATCTTCCTTGTAAACCGCCTCATCACTGAAATAATGATTCCATAAGCGAGCATGCCCTTCCTCACGCCTTCTGTCGATATAAGCTCGACGACTTCTTCGCCTTGAACTATTCGCCTCTTGGAGGCTTTCAAGATCAACCATCCACTCATCAATCAATGTATCACATTCTTGATCGAATGCTCTATCCATTTCTTGATCTAACGAAGATCTGAATGGATTTTGGATTGGATTTGACATTTTTAGTAAGAAAGTATATTTGGAGTGTTGGATTTGTATGTAGTGAGTTAGGAAAGAAATGACAGCATTTTATAGTGGTCAAGGCTCCTTCTTATTGTAGATACTACTTGTGAAGAGATTCGTTTTTTGAATTTGATTTGATTTTTCTTACTTTTTAGAAGAGGTGAATAGTATATGTGCAGAGATTCGTTTTTTGAATTTGATTTGATGTTTCTTACTTTTCAGAAGAGGTGAATAGTGTTTGTGCAAAGATTCATTTTCTGAATTTGATTTGATTTTTCTAGCTTTTCAAAAGAGGTGAATAGTGTTTCTGCAGAGATTCGTTTTTTGAATTTGATTTGATTTTTCTTACTTTTCAGAAGAGGTGAATAGTGTTCATGCAGAGATTCGTTTTTTGAATTTGAAAGAGATTGCATAAACACATTAATAATAGTGACATTACATAATACATAACCATGACATTACATTACATAATACAACATTACAGATGGTCCATGACCTTAATTAAGGATAACAACATCTTACGTTACAATAAGCATAGAACATGAAAACAAACACACAACTAACTTAAAAAGATACTTACCATGGAAGATTACTATAAGGATTACATCATCTCATCAATGAGCTTACTCTTCAATGCTTCTTCTTTTTCCGAAAGGGAACCTTATCTCAGAATAAGGCTATTAAGCAATTCCATCTTTGCAAGTTTCTTCCGTTCCTCTTTGTCTTGCTCCTTCATGGCAAATATGCTCTGAATTCTTGACCAAGAACCGGCTTCCTTTTCTTCTTTCGATGTTTTGGTTGCAATCTTCTTTCCTTTGTTCTTCGACGCCTTTACACCAGGAGGACGAGCCATAGTTTGCTCTTGTACATCATCCAAATTGATTGGACTATCCGCATTAGAGCTTGAAGAATACATACCACCTTCATTTAGCTTTGTTCTCTTTGAGCTTCCTTCACTTTCAGAATTTGGACCGATAGAGGTACACCACTTTCTATCCTTTCGGAGCTCCCTCCATGCATGTTCAAGAGTGAACCTCTTCCCTACATCAGAGAAGAAGATGTTATAAGCTTCTTTGATGACATCATCCTCGGATTGACCACTAGTCCTCATTTTGCATGCATGATCGTAGACTCCAACAAACTTAGAGACATCAGCATTAATTTTGTGCCATCTCTGCTTGCATGCTTTTGCTTCTTGTGTTGGCAGGTTTGCAGTTGTAGGACTCTTGCGGTAATAGGTTGCAACCCTCTTCCAAAAAGCAACTGCCTTTTGATCATTACCTTCAACTGGATCCTTACTTGTATTTAACCATGCACTAACAAGAACAATGTCCTCAGGAGGACTCCAATTGGGTCTGGCATCTCTACGATTGGTTGTGTTTTGGCATGGAGTTGGCTCATTAACCCCCATATGAAGGCCATATTGGGTGCTATATTGTGGAATTTCAACTGGTGGACTCGTTTGGGTTGAGTTTGGAGTTGGAGAAAAATAATCCGAAGTGTTTCTAGTTTGTTGATCATTGAGGAGATCCATTAAATTTTCAGAAAAATAAAATGGATGAGTTGGATACATGAAGGAAAGATAGAAAGAAAGAGTTGAAATATTTTTGTGTGGGTTGAGATAGGAAAATGACCCTATATATAGAAAAAAATATTAGTTTTTTATTGAAAAGGATTTCAAAAATATGTGTATATATTGAGGAATATGATTTCAATATAAATCATTATTTTTTCTACCGTAAATATAAATTATTACACTAACGATATTCATGTTTTATTTATATATATATATTTTTTATGCAAAACTTATACAAAATGGATTTCTATAGATAGAGAATTTAATTTTATGCATTTTAAAAAAATGAATAAATTAAAAACACAAAAAATTAAGTAAATAAATCAATATTTATGTTTTTATAATTAATTTTTATTATAAAATCGTATCCGTTGAGATTATGACACGTGACGCGCATCCAACGGGTAGAATTTAAACCAATGACAGCGCGCCACGTAGGCGTCCCTCATGGTCCCTCAAATGAGGGACGTCCCTCATGTTTTCACAATTTCACCTCTAATTTTTTTTTTGGGGGAGGGACGCATGCAGGGACCCCCAATGTGGGTGCTCTAAGAAACTGAACCAAGATCACCTTATAACTGTTATGTTTAAAGTCGTATATATATATATATAGTATATATCAAAAGTCAGTTTCTGTAGTTACAGTTTGAAGTTAAATTTGTACTGCAGTCGGTTGTGACTTTGTGTCTTAAGTCAAGTTTGTATAGGTGATTTGGCATCAGATAGTAGTTAGTTTAGCGGTTAATTAACTGTCAACAGAAGTTAGTTATTGACAGTTGTTAGTTGACTGCAGAAGTTAGTTATTGGCAATTTAGTTGGCTGCTATATAAATATGTTTACAGTTGTAAAAAATTGTTATCTCGTTGAATACAGAAAGAAAATTGTATTTTGAGAATTCTCTCTTGTTCATTCAATAAAACACGTATGTTGTAAGACTAGGAATTGGAGACATCAATCATACATTTGGTATCAGAGCATAATCAAAGAAGATGTCTACAGAATCCAATTCAAGCGTAACTCCTATCAACAATCAATTAAACGATGATCTATCCAGAAGCATTGGATTGTTAAATGACCATGTAAGAAATCATGGAGAGAATTTCTGTCTGTGTATTACCCAATGTTGTCAAGGGAAAATTATGCAGTTTGGGCAATCAAGATGGAAGTGCTATTGACTGCACAAGGTTTATGGGATGCAGTACAAGGCACATAACCGCTTGACATCAAGATGGACAAGATGGCGCTGGAATCCCTCTATCAAGCCATAGGAGAAGACATCTTACTCCAATTGGGCGCCAAGAAATCTGCCAAGGAGGCATGGGATATTATCAAAAGCATGAATCAAGGTGCAGACATAATTAAGCAAGTAAGAATTCAAACTCTGCTAAGAGAATTTGAGGGCTTAAAGATGAAAGAATCGGGGTCAATTGATGAATTCTCAAGCAAACCGAATGTCAACGTTAGTAAGTTGAGAAGTCTAGGACATAAATTGGAAGAAGAATTCGTAGTCAAAAAATTATTGAGATCAATATCTTCCAAGTTCATTTAGATTGCCTCAACAATGGAGGAGTTTTGTGATCTCTCGACCGAGCATATGGATGAGATCATAGGCTCTTTAAAGGAACATGAAAAGAGAATTCACGAATTTGCAAAGAAAGGTATTGAAACTGCACTCTTTACTAGGGCCAGATGGAAGGCGAGGGAAAAGAAGAATTCCATAGAACATCTTTCTAAAAATGATAAGAGACAACACTATAGTAAAGGAAAAGAAAAAACTCAAAGAAGTGATGGGAACCAAAAGTCCCAAAAGAAATTTGACAAGGCCAAAATCAAGTGTTACTCGTGTGGTAACATGGGACATTTCAAGTCTGAATGCAATGCAAGTGATAAAGAAGATAAGGTGAACCTCTCAATTAGAAGAGAAGAGGAAGAGCCTGCACTTCTGATGATAAAAATAGACGATGATCATCTGCAAAGCCTGCTGGTGCTAGAAAACAAGCAAGAAAAGGATACACAAGAATTTTGTGACTGGTATCTAGACTCTGGTGCCAGTAATCATATGACTGGAAATGTTGATATATTTGCTTCTGTAGACTTGGATTTTGGTGGCAAAATTAAACTTGGAGATAGTTCCTCAGTTGATATAAGAGGAAAAGGAACTGTTATTTCTCTAGTGCAAAAGGTGAACATGTTCCACTCACTGATACTTCATTCCAAAATTGAGGGCCAACATCATCAGTGTAGGACAACTGGACATGAATGGAAACCATTCAGTGATCAAGGATGGAGAACTTTGCATCTACACTAAAGAAGGAAGGTTAGTTGCAAAGGTCAGACGTCAACCAAACAAGCAGTACACTCTCAATCTGAAGACAGTAAAAAAGGAATGCTTACTGTCTATGTTTAAAGCTTAGTTTATATATATAGTATATATTAGAAGTCAAGATCTGTAGTTACAGTTTGAAGTTAAATTTGTAATGCAGTCGGTTGTGACTTTGTGTCTTAAGTCAAGTCTGTATAAGTGACTTGGCGTCAGTTAGTAGTTATTTTAGCGGTTAATTAATTGTCAACAGAAGTTAGTTATTGGCAGTTGTTAGTTGACTGCAGAAGTTAGTTATTGGCAGTTTAGTTGGCTGCTATATAAATATGTTTACAGTTACAAAAAACTGTTATCTCGTTGAATACAGAAGTAAATTGTATTCTGAGAATTCTCTCTTGTTCATTCAATAAAACACGTATGTTGTAAGACTAGGAATTGGAGTCATCAATCTTACAATAACGACCAGTTCGTGCATGATGATAGGCAGGGCCGTCCAATGGTTCGTGGGGGCCGTGTGCCATTTTTTTTACAAAAGTACAAAATTGAGTAAATGTTTGCTCAATAAAATATTATCATTAGTAAATTTGTTGAATCATAAAGTTTTATTACTGGTGAGTAATATAGTTGTTGAGAATTTTTCTGAAGATAACTTGCAAAAGATGGGGAAAAAATATGTACTAGATTGTACAAATAAAATGAGTAAGTTCTTTCGAAATAAGTATAGACTATTACAAGTTTATTTAGATAGTATTTAATTGTATATGGTTCAATTCCAACTTGGAGGAAAACCGGAGGCCGGAGGGCGCATGTTGGTTGATAAATCTAAAAAATTAGATACAAGATAGTATTTAATTATATATTTATTATTGATTGATAAATCATATAGTGAAAATGTAGACATTTACAAAATTTGCATGCATTAGTAATCTAATTAATTTATTGATTTACATTTTTTAATGGAAATAAGATCTTAAAATGATAAGTGTGATGCATACAAATTGAAGCCCAACCGTCCAAGAGTCTATATTGCAAGAAGGAAAAAAAATTGCTATTCATGGGAATCGATTTCCCACTAAACCTCTGATACATTTAATAAACTTCAAAACCATATGTGTTAACTAGTCAACAATCCTATATATATGCTATGCTTTTAAATATATACATTATTAAAAATTTGGGGGTCCTTAAAATATCGAGGCCCTGTTCCATTTGGCTCTTTGCACAACTCGATGGACGGGTTTGATGCTAGGCGCGTAGATGCCTTGTTTTGCTGCTATAGGTATACCTATATATATGCCTTATCATATCCAAAGTCACAACATTATAATAATGAATCAAAATTGGAGAGATAAGTTTTGGTCAAAGGGGAATTTTCATAAACTAGGTTTCTCAACCATTTCAACTTTTCCCGCCGAAGCCAAGGTAAAGAATTCTGGTTACATAGTCGACCCTATGATGGAAGTTTGCGTATTGGATGAGCAAGATATTGCACCCCCCGGCCTCCAACAAGAAAAAACCTTTGTAGAGGTCCGAGAGGAGTCATCTTCATAACTGTTGATTGTTAAATAGGTTGAACGATAAGATTAATATTTATTAAATAGGACTCAAACTTATAAATACAATTTTTCTAATTTGTTAGATAAAAATTTATATTTAATTAATCACATTGAATTATTAAGTTTATTCCTTTTTTTCAATTGGTACATAATTGTATTTTACTTAGCTTTTTGTGAGTCATATGTGTAGTTTAGTTGGATGTAGCATATATAAAGACATTTCTATAATCATTAACTATACCAATCTATATTGTCTATAGTATAAAGCGGAGACAAAGTCTTCACAAAAAACTGCGCCACGTGTCATATCTTTAATAAAATATTTAACCGAGCCCTTGCGTATATGAAAAAAAAGATAAATATGTATAATTTGATAATTTTAAAGAATATATAGAAAGATATAATTTTCATGCAAAGGATTGATCACAAATTTGTATACACACGTACACAATTTTATACACCTTTATCTAATATATACACCTAAGATGATATTAGTTCGTACATTGGTTGATAATATAATTTTTGTAGAATGGTCTTTACCGAGGATATAACGCCTATAATATAAAGTTGCTCATGTGGTTTCGTACATTGGTTGTTAGATTTTATGTTCCAAAATCATATAATTTTGCAACATAAAATCTTAACAATATAATTTTATGTTCCAAAATCATATAATTTTGCAACATAAAATCTTAACAATATAAATATGAAGATATAAAACCTAAGAAGATCTTATGTATATTATTTCCTATTTAAAAAGATATAACATCTGGAAAGGTCCTTTATGCTCTATATAAACCTAGGAGGTATGCACAAATTTTTTCCTACAGTGAACAAGTAACGTGATTTAGCCAACCGATCATCTTTAAGGTTTGTTGATCATATTTTTGCTCATCTTAATTATATAGTAGAATTTAAATTTAAGAATTAAAGAATGCTATCTCAATAAAGATTTTTAACGTGATCGTTGACGTTACATATATAATTATCATTGACGTTACATATATAATTAAATTGGGTTTATAATCGCATTGCCCGTATATGGTATGGGGGTTAAACTAGTTCAGTATTATAATTAACTATTATGATAATTGCTATTTTTTTTTATCGAAATTATAATAATTGCTATAGTTTTAGTGATCAATACAATAATTGTGTATTAACCGATATATATAGCAATAGATAGATGGATGAATACCATTGATTAAAGGTTTGAGAAAATATAAAAGAGAACAATTGGAAGTTTCTACCAAAACAGAGAACAACTGGAAGTCCGTTATAAAAAAAGAAAAGGAAAAACGTTTAGGAAAAACAAATTGATCACAACCTTCTGATTATTACTTGATGTTTACCGTTTAGAATATGTAAACCAAATTAATTTGTACAGGTTGTTTGTTGTTTAGTATTCCAAGTAGTTAGCAGCGTTAGTTAGATCGACTTGGCACTGGCAGTTGGCATCATCAGGCATATATCACATGTACGTATATATATAGAACTTCATAACATTAGCTATTATTACGGGACATGGCTTTATAGCTAATATATATGTTACACACCACACTAAAGTAGGTGGACAACGTACTATACTCCACACACCTTTAATTTGTGCTCTCTTTCTCACATGCACAAGGTACGTTAAAGCTACAATACTAGCACGTACTACTTCTCTCACAAGGAAATAGTGCAGATTGCCTTGTTCTACATACACACGCTAACACACATGCACATACATATCTTATTGATACTAGCTAGTAGTTTAACTACATATTCTTAGTATTTATTAAACCTATGGTAGTTCCTTGGCGCCCTTTGCTCAGAGATGAGAATTCCACCATACTTGAACGCAGCCGTAACGCAGTCAATCGCCCCCTGCTCGTCCCTCGACGGACGCCCAGCATTCACGTTACGAGCACGAGCGTAGTGAACCAGTTCCGGCTGATACATCGGCTGGTACTGGGGCCTCAGTTTCCACCCCATTTGTTCCTCCATGCTGCGGAACACAAATCTTTCACCCATTTTCAGTACGTACTTTGATAACTCCTTAGTTCTTGCGTGTGTGTGTGTGTGTTTTGAGCCTAAGCTTGTTCGGTTTGGTGTAAAAGGTTGTAAGATGACAGGTCTATTTATAGCGTTGTAAGGCTATACTAGTACTCGCGTCAAAGTTCGGTAATATTTTTGGCTAAAAATTCGAGAGTTCAAATTGACAAGTCATGGGCAATAATGCTCTTCTTTTCTGCTTTCGGTTTCGTTGCTTTAAATTATATTCCAGTTGGGTCTACTGGAGAATATGTCTCTTTATATCTGCCTAAATAAATTGAGAGGTGGCTAAGATAGATTCATAGATCAATCAACAAGCTACATCTCATATATGCTTATGTTATTGTATATAATGGAGGCATATGCTTTTGTACCCGATACTGATACCCATGTCCAGAAGATTACGATTTTGATTTGACTAAAAATAATTATTTACATAATTATCTAGACATAATTCAAAGTATATAGAATTATTGAGATTAGTTAAAGTAAAATATGATTTTATGAACCTAATAGTAATAGGCTATTTTGGGTAAGTGGACTGTTTTGATGACTAATGAGGTAAATAGGCCATGCGGTGAAATATTGAACTAAATAGGCTATTTTGACAACTATAAAAACATGTCACTGTGACGTCTCCAGTGGCAGAACATGACATCATCACACCCAAACTTGTCACCAACAAACATGTCAACGTATATGAACTTATCACCGCGTATTGTCCCCCCCACGTACAAAAACCCCCAGTACAAATTAAAACTTGTCACCTCTCAAACTAGTAACACCAATATTGCACTTGCACTTTAATTTGTCATCATGTACAAAAACTTGTCACCTTACCTAGAACCACCCCAAATTACACTCAAACTAGTCATCAAAATTTATTAATAAGCCAATGTGGGATTCAAGCCCACATTATCGTACGCTAATTAAGCAGGTTGCTCTATCATTTGAGCTAATAGGCTATGATTAAAAATAATATATATATATATTTAGCATCACCTACAATCAAAGTTGACATCGGTTGTGAAGGATTGTCGCGTCTTACAAAAAAACCGTCACGAAACACAAAATGTGGTGACATGTCGTCGATATTAATGGTTGAAGAGGGAGGGGAAGATATGAGAAGAGGGAGGGGGAGAGGAAAGAGGGAGGGAGAGAAAGAGAGAGAGAGAGAGAGAGAGAGAGAGAGATGGAAGGAGGAGAGAGAAATGATAGGTTTGGAGTTTTTATATTAGATGAATAGTTTATTTAGCTCACAATTTTTTCCTATAGCCCATTTAGCACAATAAAAGTTGAAAGAATTTGTGTTAATATATATAAGAGTAATTTTTAATGTATATTTGTTAAAATATGTAAATAAATATGAAGCAAAATTAAGAGAAAATTTTATAATTTTAAAAGTAAATTTGTTACAAATTTGTAGTTAATTATATGTTATATTTTTTATTTAACCTATAATTAAATAAAATCAAAGTGTGACTTCGATAGATGATGTGGATTTGTCAAAACAAACTTATTAAAATAAAGTGGGATTCAAATTATTAGTAAAAATTTAAGCATGCCACATACGTGAATGGAATATAAAAATAAAATATTGTCAAAACATGCGCATGCTATGAAAACATATAATAAGCATAAATCGCCATGATACGGGTTTATATTCCAAACCTTGGTCGATTGGTAGAACCATAATTCATGACAGTCAAATTAAGTAGCATATATATGCAACTTTTCGTTTTAGGGATTCAGGCTCTCTATTCAAAGTGTTGGAATATATGCCAGAATTTGGGACTGTTTTTTTTATATTATCTTCCTTTATATAGTTAAATGCTTGATCATCGTCTTGATAAAAAAAAAAAAAAAGATGCTTGATCATCGTAACCATTAAAATAACATGGATTTCCCGTTGTGTTTTCCGAAGCGGTGGCTCTTTGGCAGGGGATTATTGATGTCAGTCGGTGTGGCATTTCCCGTTTGATGATTGAAGGTAACAACATGCAGGTGGTGAATGCAGTGTTGGGGGATGGGAGTTGTCCATGGGAGGTGGAGCTCATTCGGGCAGATTCAGCTGTTGCTTGGCAAGCCCCAAAGTTGGGGCATCCGGCATGTCTTCCGGGAAGCCAACATAGTAGCAGAGCACATAGCTGGCTCGTTTTGTCGTGTTTCGCCTTGTACTTTCGATTCTAATCCGGTCCTTAGGGACCTCATCCATCAGGATGCTCTAGAATAGTTCCCGGTCTGTGGGAGCTATCCTAATTTCTTTCTTTTATCAAAAATAAATAAATTAAAATAACATGGAGGCCTTGACATATCAGTTCACTGGTTGAGCACTCAATGTTTACTATTAAGTCTTGGGTTTCGAGACTATAGGACGGCGGTTTGCCCTCTTTTTTTTAGAGATTGTGGTGTCGATAGATTAAAGGTCGTGAATATGGGCAAGTTTTACATATAAGCCCGGTATGATTTTCCGTAAGAACTAATTAGTCTTAGGAAAAGTAACCACCAAATTATATATTAAAATACATAATCTCAATCTAGTTTATATTTTAAAGATGGTCCAGTAAGTTGATGGTACGAGTGGGGATTCGTGTGATCGAGTTCAGTGGATCAAAACAAATAGATATGTTCAACGTTGAAGAACAAGGGTTTGCCGAAGGGCCGTACATGTAATACTTCGGCAAAATCCATGTACGGTCCTTCATGCTTGTATTTTTTTGCAAGCGGTCTCCTCTATTATTAAATATTCTATTATACATTTGTCATCCTTCATACACATCATAAAATTGATTAACTTCCATGTAAGCGCCGTATAAGGTAGAATTTGTTTGTGTCACTGCATTAGGTATGTTTTTATTCAAAATCCTATTTTACTGAATAAAAAAAATAAAGACTCAAACAAGAGGGAAGAAATGAAAATAAAAAACAAAATAAAAAAGTTGTTATCTCTTGAAACTTGAGAGTGCAGAGGACACCCGCTAGTACTATCACTCTTGATTTCACTCCTCTTTCCTCGTACCCAATATCTTCTTCTTCCCTCCTTTCTTGATTCCACATTACTCCATCTTCTTCACAATGTCGATCAATTATTCCTCCATCATCTTCACCTTCCTTCCGAAAGCCCTACCTGAGTAGACCTTTTTGCCAGTCTCCACAAACTCACCTCCTTCCACAATCCCTTCCTTCCCGGAGCAATCGATGGTCTCGGCCTGCCCGATCTCTCTCCCTTCCTATCTCTTCCCCTCCGTCCGATCCTTGTGCATAGACTGCCATGGCTCCACCTCCTATGGGCCCATCCATCGCTCTCGGTGCTGCCTCATCCTCGCCGCCTAGCTCCACTCCTACTACACCCCTTCCTCCCTCTCCCGCCGATCTCGAACCGCCTTTGGATCCTACAACATGCATCTCCTCCCCGACGATTCCAAGACCTACACCGACGCTCACAAGTCCACCATATGTGTTCTTCTAACTCTGGAACAAGGCATCGCTTCCAATCCAAGGCATCGCTTCCAATCCAACAGCTCGAAAAGGGATAGGGTTTTGTGAGAATTGAGAGTGTGAAGGTGGTTTGCAGACTAAAGGCAAGTCGTTGAAAAGGAGAAAATGGTTAGAAAATTGTATCTTATAAAATAATTCAATTTACTCTTGTTATTTAGGAAATGTCATGTCACCAAATTTTTATTATTCAACTAACTAATTAGAGAGTGAAGTGCACGCAATGTGTCACGGAGGACGACAAATGTTCTATAGATTAGGGCTACATTACTACATGTCTTCAATAAAATAATCAATAGTTGGGGGCGTTTGGAAAACAATGACAAGTACGGGGGAGGTACATGTATTTTTCCCTTCTAGAAACATAAGTTCACTTTTATAGGTTTGTTTCTACTTAATACAACGACAACAACAACCACAACAATAACAACAACAACAACATTTACCCAGGGAAATCCCGCAAATGAAGGATCTGAGGGGGGTCAGGGTGGGGGCATTCCAGACCTAGATGGAATGTGCCCAATACAACAAAAGAGGTACGGACCGTACCAACAAATTATACCGAAAAACCTAAAATACAAAAGGGACTACTAAGGCTAAAACAAGGAAAATAAAATAAAAGAAAAAGACTACGCTTAACAGAAGCAAGCCCACTAAGCAAGTCAACGGCGGCCAAAAACCCGATAACAAAGTTCCACTAGAAGGCTATCCCAACAAGCTGACTAGCTGTCTAGCACGCTGATCTTCTCTCTCCAACTCTCCCTACACTGTGCTAAATCCTTGGAAATCCTAACAGGCCGATATCATGCCTTATGCTGTCCATCCAACGTTTATTTGGACAACCTCTATCCCTCCGGTAGGCTCCTAAATTTAAACGCTCGCACCTCCTAACTGTCGCTTCTAGGCTCCGCCTCTGGACATGGCCAAACCAACATAGTCTCGCTTCCCGCAGTTTCTCACCTATGCTACCCACCCCAAGCCTGCCTCTAATCTCTTCATTCCTAATCTTGTCCAACTTCGAATGGCCACACATCCACCTAAGCATCCTCATCTCTACTACTGCAAGTTTCTTCTCTTGAGCCTTAGTCGTCGGCCAACATTCCGCTCCATAGAGGATCACGGGCCTTATAACAGATATGTAGAACTTTCCCTTGAGCTTAAGAGGGACCTTCTTATCGCACAAAACTCCTGAAGTCGCCCTCCACTTCTGCCAACCTCTATGAATGTGAGACCTAACATAGGTTGTGTATTTAAACAGGATTTTAGCATCATTTTAGTGATGTTTTAGGTACTATTAGTGGAGTTATGGAACGTTGAAGAAGAAGAGTCGAGGTGCACTATGAACATTCTAGAGCTGGAGTGAAGAAGAAATTGAAGATCTACTTTCATTGACTAGCAGCAACCGGCGCCAACGCCCGAGGAAATTGCTAGATTTAGAGTGTTTTTGGTTGAGTATCTCTATATCATAGTAGCAACTGCATTGTACTAATATCTAGTTGTGATAGTTTTATAAAGAAGAGAATTATATTGATTTACAATCTATGGTAAAAGGTGGTTGTAACACCCCTCCACATTCCTTTCTTTTTGTAAGGTCTTGAACCATGAAAAGCTTCATAGTTCTTTTGACCACTCGAACCATGAAAATGAAGAGGGATCGTCCCCTAGGTCAAGTGACCACCCTCTAGACCAAGCCAACTCGTAACCCAAAGTAGGATCTGACACCATATATAAGGTACAAGCCTCTAGAAGCGATATCGCATGCCAACCCCCGGGGGTCTTATTAGGGGTCACCTATTTAGGTACTATTCTCGCCCTAACATGCTTAACTTCATATCGTTTGATCTCTCGAACCATGAAAAGGAAGAGTTCTTATTGACATGGGAGCAACTCAATCCCTTATAAATTATTGAGGTGTTACAATGAGGTCTACTACCGAGAATCTGGTTGTTGTTAGAATAGGCTCCTCTTCAACCAACTTAGACAAGCATCATGATCAGTGGGTCAGAGTTGAGGATTGGATTATAGTTCCTATAGGGAATAGAGTCAGTTCATCTAGCAAATGAACTTTGGAAGCTGTAGCAGTGATGGATAGCGTTGGTTCAAGGCTTAAAGTGCTCTGAATTAAGTGAAGGAGTTGGTGGTGGCGGCATCGTATGGGAATCTGTGGATGTTGAACCAATATCTTCTAATGACTAAGCTCTCCTTAGCCAGCTGGAATATTGGGGGGCTCAATGAGCCTTCTAAGAGAGATCTTGTTAATTGATTTTCAAAGAATCATAGTTTGGATATAACTGCGGTTTTGGAAAGTGAAATTAGGGTAAATACAGTTGATTTAGTTTCAAGCTTAGTTTTAACGAGGTGGTCTAGATATACCAAGTGTCTTGGTTCCAATGGACTCATCCGGATTTTGTTAGATATCTTCTCTTTTTTTGTGAATTAATAAACCTCTGTAATTTCTCCATTATAAATGCTCTAAATCACATACATATGCACCACATAGATTAGAATCACGGGAGCTAGTTTCCATCCTCAAATCCACGGCCGGCTAAAAGGGTGGGCCACCGGGGGTGGTCGCCATGGGCCCCCGGAAACTAGAGGCCCCGTTTTAGAAAAAAATAATATTAGTAAAATTATATTCATTAAAAGTAAAAAGACCCATTTAAGTATTTAATTTAAAAAATATATTTGGATTATAACATCATTCCTATTCGAGCAATTATGATACATTTTTGCAAATTTAGTTACTCTCGTTCGATGTTCAAGAGAAGATGGATCATATTTAGGCTTTTGTAATTGTTTATATTTTATGTTAAACATATACACCTTTTGCATAGGTATTGTTCTAAACAATTGTGCTAAAATGTTAATATCATATTAAGTCTATATTATTTTTCAACGTAGGAGATTTCTACATACCTAATTTTTATAAATATAACTAGTTTATTTAGTTTTTAAAAAAGACGCTTATAAATACAATGAAACGAGTCCCTAATTTAAAGACGTGGATTGAATCCCCTTAATATTATCAAGGTTTGATTATATTGCATTAAGTTAGTATCTTTTTTTTATATAATATTTTATTATATAAATACTTAAAATTTTAAATTAAAATTTATAAATTATATTAAGGACCCTTAATTTAAATTCGCCCTAGGCCCAAAAAATGTTTAAGACTGGCCTGCTCAAATCCACCGGTAATAGAACGCATCAATCATGTACTCTCACTTTACTTCCAACTTCTGGTGCATCAGATATGAACTCAACATGCCCTCTCAAATGACAACTAATTTGTTCCAATTATCACTTGTCATCATGCCTTAATTGTGGCAAACCCAATCAACCTAAAACCGAGTCAAACCACGCTTTATATATAGTGACATTATGGTAATTAAAGTCCATCGGTGATAAGTGCATTTGGGACGTGTATAGAAGCATACATACACATGTACAACATAAGCTGAATAAGATTGTATTTTATACCATTTTGTAAGAAGCTAGAGGAGAAACCCACCAACCTTATACACCTTGTCTAGCTAATTTACTTTCAACTTCAAAGTCAGAAGTGATTTGAACAATATATAGTATAACTTTGAAGCTCATTTAAATTTTAGGATTATCTAATTAGATAACTCTGTGAAAAGCTAAGAAGACCACCCACAAGGTTATCATTCACAACAAGATATTTTATTCGATTGCGAAGCTAGTGGCATAACTACAATATGTTACAAGCTTGTATCACAAACATATATATTACAAGCTGAACAGAGTATCCCACAAGTCGATCAACAAAGCCAAACTATTTCCTTGTTGATCGAACATACTTATAATAACGTACACAAACTAACTCATGACGTACATCTTAGCTATAATTATACAACACCCAGAATTAAACTAGGAAAACACCATTTATAGGACATGTAAACATGGATCAAAACCCATTACATATAACCCACCTTCCACCTCTCTGATCCATGAACTCGTGCACCCCCTTGAACCTCTTGGCCAGCTCCTCGCTACTGGTGGCGACGGGTTTCCTTGGAAGCTGAGTCGGCTGTCGCTTCTTCTTTCTGATCATATCTTCAAGCAGATCAAAACCCTCTCGCCCTATCTTCTCAAGGTCGGCCTGATGAGGTGCCATTGCTATTTGCTTGGCTATTTATCTATGAAATTTAGTTTTGTTACAAGTTATGTTTTGCCCTTGTTGTGGTTTGCTCCCTGAAACAAACCACCGAATATATAGAAGAGGTTTTCCAAGATTCCTATTCTATCATATCCACTTTTCAACCCAAGAACTAATTCATAAATATCTTGATACAGAAGCTAGCTTATGTGTACTAAACTAAACTAAACTAATTAAAATAAACTATAGAGTTGTATGCCATAAATCATTATTTAATTAGTTTGGATGTTTATCCTCCTTGGTAGAATAAGTGAATAGTTTCTTCCTTGAACTCAATTGATCTATGGTCGAGCACCTGCCAAATCACGATTGGAGTGCTGTGAGAATATAATCTCTCCACTTTTGATTTGGAAGTTATTTTTTAAAACAATTGAAGAGAAAAGAGTGAAAATTACACTATTGGAATCTACTTTATTCGGATTACAAAGTATAAAGTTGGTATACCAGATTTATTCTACCTAATATTGGAACATGCTTTATTCAGATTCTACACTCAATTTTGAAATAGCGGTATATCATCTTCGCCTTGAGTGTATGAGATTGTTGAGAATATAATTGACTATGTGTACGTAATCTATACTATATATTAAAGCCGGAGAAGTCGGAGAATTTCGAGCAACCACGTTAATTCTGTCCTCGCTTGATTTTAATTTTTTTTCCAACTCAAATAGATAATAACAATTCTATATCTTTTATTTTCCTTAGATAATAACAACTCTATATCTTTTATTTTCCTTAATTATCTAATCTTCAATTTTATCTTTAAAGTCATGATATTTTTATTGTAATAGTTATTTGTACAATGTCACTTATTTATGCCGTGCACATAAATAGATTAATATGGCAATTATTAATCTAGGTAAACGTCTATTTTATAGTAATTTTAGCAATGTCACATGAAATTTTATCCCTTTACATTAGATTAATATTTATAAATTAACATGTCACTCCTTTACGATTGATCTATACATAAATAATTATTTTAAGAATATTAATAATTAATAGTTCTAGTTAGATATATTTAATTAGACATTGTTAATTCTAGCTATACATTAGATTAAAATAACAATGTCATGTGATAAAATTTTGAATTAATACTTTACGTATACATTAGATTAATATACATTTCACATTAATATTCTATTTATTATATACCCAAAAGTCTAGCTATACATTAGATTAAAATAACAATGTCACATGATCAACGGCGGATCCAGGGGGCGGCGCCCCCCATCTCGCCGGAGCGCCATTGAAAAGTACTGAGGAGCGGTGCAGCCGGCGCGACGAGAGCGGGGCGGGATGGGGCGGGAGCGGGGCGGGATTGGGCGCCGGGGCCGGGGCGGGATGGGGCAGGATGTGAATGCAAGGGCCGGAGCCGGAGGAACGGCCGTCGGCGTCGGGCTGGACTGCCTGGGGAACAGGGGAAGAAGACGACTTAGACGAGAGGTAGAAGAAAGAAGAGAAGGGGAACCCTAAACCAAACAAACGACGTCGTTTAATTTCCACAATAAAAAAAAACTGGCTGCCGTTGGACCAATAGATCATGGGTTGTTTTATCAAAAATAAAAAAAGGGAAATTCCGCCCGGTAACCACGAGGTTTTGCAAATTCCGCGTGGTGCCCAAAGTTTCCCGGTATTCCGCATGGTAACCACGAAGTTTTATAAATTCCGCGTAGTAACCTTGGCCTATTATAAAAAGTTAAAATTATATGAATACTTACCCATATTTTCTAATTAATTACACAAATCACCCTATCTTTAGTTTTTTTTAAAAAAAAACTATCTACTAATCTATTTTTATAAAACATCTAAATTTATAATTTTAGTATTATATATATTTTTTATTTACTCTTTTCCCATGACACTATATATTATTATTTTACAAAATCTTATATGTTTTATTTTTATAAAAATAACCACATTTTTCAAATTTGTATAAAAAAAAAATTCCTTTTTCAAATCAAAAAAATCATACCTAATTTTTAAAAAAACTACCATTTCTTATTAACAAAATATAAACTTGATTTTAATTAATAGTTGTTTTTTTTAAGGGGGTTTTTTTTAAAAGTGGGTGCACTTGTTCAAGTAATTTGTTTTTCACATATAATAAAATTGTTTTTTCTAAGCATAATGTACATATATAATGAAATTAAAAATGTGTAAATATTATAGGCTTTTATGACATGTACAACTCTAGGAATTTTTTTATTTATAATAATTTAACATTTAAAAATAACAAAGATTATATATTGAGTAATAATTTTCATTAGGTATTTTAAGAAAATAGATTTGATAGTTTTGTTGAAAAAATCTATTTAAATGATATTTCTCATTAGGTATAATAAATTAGTTTGTTTATTTATTTTTTCAACAAACCTATCAAATCTATTTTTATTTTTTAATATAAATCTGAAAATTGTGATTCTTTTTTCTAATAATAAACAATGGAAGATTTTGTAAAATAATTATATATAGTGTCATGTAAAAAGAGTAAATAAAAATTTATATATATATATTACTAAAATTATAAAGTTAGTTGTTTTATAAAAATAGATTAGATAGTTTAAAAAACTAAAGATAGGGTGATTTGTGTAATTAAGTAGAAAGTATGGGTAAGTTTTTATATAATTTTAACTTTTTATAATAGGCAAGGTTACCACGCGGAATTTGCAAAACCACGTGGTTACCATGTGGAATACGGAAAAACTTTGGACACCACGCGGAATTTGCAAAACCTCGTGGTTACCGGGCGGAATTTCCCATAAAAAAATAGATCATGGGTTGTCAGGTCTTTTTATGTGGATCAAATCCAAAGACGAATCTTTTTATGTGGATCAAGTCCAAAGAGGGACTATGCTGTTGGTTTTAACTTCCAGTTTTATGACTTAAATGTTGCCCCCAGCTTTCTTATCTCTTTTATCTCTAAAGACTCTTAGCCTCTAATGGGCATGTTTAAGTTTCTCAATTAATAATAAGACATCGCAGGGGCTATGCTCCATTTTTTAACAAAATTTTTTTGGGGTTTTCACGAGAGGGCAGCCGAATTTGACGAGCTGCCAAGGCATTTCCGAGTCACCGACGGCGAGGTAGCAATCACAACTGAGCGAGACGCCGGCGGCCGGCCGACTGCTAACCCACTAGCCTAAAGTCCGCCCCCCATTGAACCACTTCTGGATCCGCCACTGCACATGATAAAATTTTGAATTAATACTTTACGTATACATTAGATTAATATACATTTCACATTAATATTCTATTTATTATATACCCAAAAATAAATTTAAAAATGCAAGTCGTGCATGGCACGACGGGTACAGCTAGTTTGTTATATATTCCGAGACCTGCAAAATTATGAAAACAGGGGCGAGGGCAACCCTAATCCACCTCTGATACTTAAGCCAAAAAGGTCGTAATGTCGACGAGTATTCAAGGTAAAGCGATATGAGTTAACTGGCCTGTACATAGTGAATACATGTGTATTTATAATGGATTAAGGGTTAGGGTTAAGGTCGAAATTCTCCCCCTAGGGCCGGCCAGGTCGAGCCCCCAAGCTCAAGCAGGTCGATTACTTACTACCCAATCGGCCAATCCACTCGAATATTCTATCTTCGATTAAGATAGAAATAAACCTAATCTATAATAACTACCCTATTAAATAATTAGAAGATTAAGGAATAGAATTTAAGGCAAATGACATTAATAAAGAGATAAGGATATCATAAATATATATAACATAAGGTCACATAAGATATTAAAAGATCCTATTTCCTAATTGATTGCGGAATTTAATTACAAGCTCAGATAAAAAATAACAAGCAATGCGATTAAGAGCATGCGCATTCATTTTAAACGAAAATATATAATCATGTTATTTGAAAAGGCACAATCAAGTTAACTGGAAATATAAAGTCATTTGTTACATATAATATCGAATAAATGGCTTTCACTTATAGGTATAATTTACTCAAATTATGATCAATAAGAACAATATTCCTTTCTCTTCAAGATATAGAGAAATGATCAATAAGAAAAATGTGAAGGGTACAATGTAAAGTTTAAGGATTAATAAAAATATATGAAAGGAATAACTTAAAGTTTAATGATCATGCAGATTAACCGAACCGACAATTTTGAAACCTAGTTTGCTAATTCTGCTTTTGGTCCAGACCGATTTTCTGCTAGTTCCCTTCTATTTTTGGTTTTAAAAAATCAATTATAATAAATAATGAAAAAAAACTCATACTCTCGATTTTTCTCTAGTGTATATAATTTTTAGCTATTTAAATTGTTTGGCCGATTAACCCGCCAAATAGGTGGTTTCAACGACTAGGAACCGCAGGTTCTGGTGCTGATTTATATTGCCAAGTTTGGAATCGACCAAACCATACCACCGGTTTGATGGTTCACCGTTTTACCAAACCTTAACTTCAACCATGGCCGATCCGAACAGCAGATTTCGATTCCGATTCGGTTCAGGTTAAGGATTAGGCCGGTCGAGTTCTAGTCTAGTTTGTCACTTTAGTATGAACAAGAATAGTCTTTGAAATTGGTCAAAATTGTCTGGAAACTAGTCAAATCAAAACCTATAAACCGGGAAGAGGAAGGTTTCGATTGAAATTCGTCCAAAACCCAAACCATATCCAACACTTTGTAAACCTAAACCATAACTCCGCTTAATAGGCACACCTCTATGTATCATTAAGACGTAATGAACAGACCGGAGAATTTATTGTCATAGGATATGTTGAATGATATGAAAATATAATGAAAACAATATTTGTATAAAATATTGAACATTTATTGCACAGTTTGCTTCTACTTTATATGTTTATAAATAGATAGATTATAGTGAATTTCTTTTGGAGACTCAAGATCACATGAGGGGGTTCCCAAGGTGCAAAATGAGGGGAAATTCTGGCCATCTGATCGGGAGAAGTGGACGGCCCAGATTACAAGGGAGAGAAAAGACACACGGTGACAATTCCCTTAAAAAGTGAAAATTTCTAGTGGTGCATTGTTATGTGAGAAGTGCACCGGTGACTCGAAAAAGTGCACTTGTAACTTGACAAAGTGCACCACGAAAAGGTAAAAACGAGCTCTGGAAAAGTGCATCACTAACTCTAAAAAGTGCATCGTTATTCGATTTTTGGTCAAAATTTTCCATTTCGTGGTGTGCTTTTTCGACTTATCAACCCACTTTAATTCGCACCGACAAAACTTCCTCTTATTTGCAGAATTGTCACCGTGTGCCTTTTCTCCCTTCTGATCTGGACCGTGCATGCCTCTCATCGGATGGTCAGGATCTTCCCTCATTTTATATCTTAAGAACCTCCCTCATGTGATCCTAAGTCTTATAAATGTTGAATAGCAATAGGAAAAATAAAAAACTTAAGCTTAAAAAACAAAGATTCCCTATATTTGGAAAGTTGTTGGGCATAATCAAAGCCATATGTACTGGGCGTGACTAAAAGTTGGTATAATACCATCTTTTATGGAATAATAAGCTTTTAATTTGAATCAAATTAAAATCTTCCTTGTCATATAAATTATGAACGGTGAATCACGAAAAGAAGTATATGAACCCAAAATAGAAAATTTATTTGTAAAAGGATGTTTGTAGTTTTGTATTTTATGTGTTATTATGTGTAATAATTTAATGTCTAGAAGATGATCTTTTAGAATTGTGTTATCCTATATATTAATGTGGTTCCTAATAGAGATTAATGATTGTAATTCAAATATAATTTTTAATACTTCACGTATATATTTTTCGTTTACCTTTTATACTTAATGGGATAAGGGAGGATTTATCTTTCAAATTCTTTAACCAATTTAGAGATAGTGACCGGAAGAAATATCTCTTTCACTTTTAAAGTAAAATTTATGAATATATATCATGTTAGCTCGAATAAGCTTTAAACTAGTCGAGCATATCTCTTGAATGAGTTTGGTACAAATCCAAATCCCATATTGCTAGTTTTACCGCTTTATTTAGTTGGTAGAATATGTACTTCAATTTTATAAATAATTACTTTATCAAAAGCATTGCATAATTTAGTTTGTAGAATATGTACTTCAATTATACAAGTAATTACTTTAGATGTTGATCATGATATGGGAATATGCAGTAAACTTGAAGTAAATCCAGTCTCTTTCAACCAAGAAAAAGAAAGGGTATCTAGTCAATTTTCCCTCCGGTTCAAGAGGTAAGGCCTTGTTTGGATAGAATACTTTATAATGTATTTTTTTTTTAATGTAGGAATGTCTATTCCATTTTATTTAATAAATTTATATGAAGTTACATACTTATGCTCATTCAAGCATCAATCTCCATGAATGACAATAACTCTATCTGAACTGACTGAGAATTTATAAAATTAATAAGAGGTTACACATTTTTATAAATAATTACGGGGCGTTTGTTTCTATACCATCGGTATCAGAAATCGGGTTTGGAATCACCAAAACCCATACCTAGCTAGTGTTTTCTTTCATAACAGGTATAAGAATGAGTGATTCCCATTCCGGCAAAATGAGAAGGAGTTGATACCCAACCTAGAAGCATGGTATGGTTGATTCCATGTTTGAGCTTCTTCTTCCTCTTGATGCCTCTCTTTGGAGATCCTCACTAGATCTAGGAGTATTCAAAGTCGAAACAGAAAAGCAACAGAGAATGGAGGAAAACCCTGAAATTGGACCTTGTGCTGGATTTGCAAATCCAGAAGAGGTAACGGGAGGAGTAAAGTAGAAAACGAGGAAGAGAAGAAGGAGATGGAGGTTTGATGAAACAAAAATCACTGTGTTTCTTCTTTCCCTAGCCTACATCGCTTTTTTTTTCTGGACAATTAGCTCATGAAATTGAGCTGCATATTGAATAAAGAAATCCTAACATGATTCCTGATATACATAACCAAACACAAATTCAAACCCGATTCCTTATCCTAACCCGATTCCAACCTGATTCCTTATCTCAACCCGATTTCAAGTATCGTACCAAACAGGCCCTTACATATTTACAAAAACCGTTCTGAACTGACCAAGAATTTAGGGTTGAAGTCCAACCGGAAAAGAAGTGGGTCAAGAGACAAAGTGAATTCGAGAACCTATTGGGTTGACCCAATCCGAGACTCGACCAAATAGAAACGTTCAAAACTCGATTCATATCAACCCCTAAACTGATTGATTTGGACACCACTCGACCTAACCGATCCGTTTGAGTGGTCTAATTACAACACTTGTATTCTAACAATGTATAAAGAGTGTGCTCAATACTATTAGATTAAAATTTTACGAAAGCGATGATTGTGAGACTGCAGAAATTATTAAGTTACAACTTCAAAATTACTTCATCTTACACGTTTCACCAAAATATTCAACATACATTTGCAAACAACGAATATACCATGTCCCTTGTTTTCATATGGTGGTTCATTTGGGCACATAGGAACGCTAAAATCTTTGACCCTTCAAGAATTAACACTAAGAAATTTCCATCTGACTTAGCTTTCTCTGGTGCGTTAGCATGGAAAGGTTGTAATACTAACACAAAGCTGCACAATAAAGAGCTGAAAAGGAAAAAAACATATGACATGGAATAAACCTCCTCTTCAATGGTCCAAACCAAATTTTGACGTTTCTAGACTTAGAACAGGAACAATACATGTTGGCTTCAATTTAAGAGACCATAATGGATTCATTAGATCTATCGGGTGACAAAAACTTCCTTCTATGACAATAGCACAAGTTGAAACTACCGCTTTACTTCATTCTCTTCGGAGTATTGATTGTTCCAAAATTCATAATCTTATTATTGAAGGAGATAATCTTATTGTGATTAATTCTTTAAAACGCGTTTGGAAAGTTCCTTGGGAACTTCACTCTATTATAGCTGACATCAAAAATATTATTTCGATTATCCCCTCTGTTGTTTTTTTTATCATTGTTTCAGGGAATCAAATGCTACTGTTGATTTCCTAGCAAGAAGACACATCAATCTTCAAAGTCTCAATGCATCCCTTCCACTTCTACCTTCGTCCTTTTCATTTTCTCATTTGTCTATAACACAATCGAGGTGTTTGTTAAGTCAACAAACCTCGTTGTTTGATTTTTAAAGATCATCCGTCGCGATGATTTAGGTTATCCTTGCAACTAAAAGGTGGCTTAATTTTGGCTTGTTCGAGCTGGTAGCTCCGCAATCAAAAAAAAAATGTATGTATATATATATATAGAATTACGCTCTAGTGAAACAAGAAAATGAGGTGAAGCATGAGTCAGAATCCTGACCATTAGATTAGAGTATATAGACGGTTGAGATTTGAAGATTTTGGGTGTAAAATATTGAAAAAGGTGAGATGCACTAGATTGTAGCCATATCTTGCATTTATCCAAAAAAGAATTAAAATATCGGTCAAATCTTTTCAAAATCTCTCTTTCCCCCGTTACTTTTTCATATCCGGTGAAGATTCTTTTTATCCTTTTCTTCAACCCAAAACCATTCACCTCCCACCTATTCATCCGCTCGACTCCAGGATTCTTCAAACCTCTGCCCACCATCGACTCTCTTCAACCCTCCGCCCACAATCGTTCGTCTTCGCCCACAACATCCCGTCTTCAAGATCTCACCCACAATAGTTCGTCTTCAACCTCTCGCCCACAGTCGCCCATCTTCAAGCTTCCGCCCACAAAATTTCGTGTTCAAACTCTCGCCCTCAATCGCTCTCGTCTTCAAGCATCTGACCAAAAATCGCTCGTGTGTCATCCAAAGGCGTCTTCAAAATCTCGTTATCAACTAGAACAAAGTCCCGATTTTGGTTAGTTTTCCGGAATTTCGCTCTATTTAAATCGATCTTTTTATGCCCTTTCTTTTAGTTTTTCTGCTCAAGTCTAAATTCGATGTTTTGGGGAGAGATCTGGTTTGATTGTTGAATCCGGGAATGGTAGAAGTTACCTTTTGCTTCTTCAAACTCACCTTTGTATGCAATTATCATTGTTGCGTGCCCTGTCTGATGTTGTATCCGGCTGGGTTTTTTTGCCCTTTTCATGGCTTTATGCTTCCACTTGGGTAGAGTTCCCTCAAGGGAAGTTGCTGTTTTTTAGGTTTTCTTTATATTAGATTTCTTTTTGTTGGTTATCTGTGTAATTGTGCTCTCTCATGTTGCTTATAACGAATTGTGATGACATGCTTGAAGACCAATACTAGCACTTTTTCAGACTACTATTATCTCTTTTTCAGACTAATATTTCGTCATATATGTTGTTTCATAACTTATTTTGTCATGTGCATACTAATCAATTATGCAATCTAATACTATCCATTTTTCAGACTAATAGTATCACTTTTTCGTGGTATAATTTAGTTTAAAACTTATTTTGTCATGTTCATACTAATGAATAACACTTATTCAGTTTATGCGTTTCACTTTTTGATAATTGTGTTCAACAGGGAGTTGGGACACTGGTTAGTGAGCAACTACGATTTTAGGAGGGGTGTTTTTATGCTGCCGCATGGACAAGAAATCTTTATTGATGAGGTAGACGTTGAGCTTTGCCTTGGGATTCCACGTGGAAAATCACCCGTTATCAGGACCCAACCAAAGAACAACAAGTCTATATCCGACTGGAGACCACATCTCTGCATTGAGGGAACAAAGAAGGACGAAGCTTATGGACATTTGATTAGACACTCGGATGTGAAGAACACTGTGGCTTCTTCAAAAAGCAACTTTCAAAGTTCTACAAGACTTCATTGTGCTCTTCTTTTCCTGCCTCCTTGAACTAACCCAGAGTGGTGTTTGCAACCAAAAACTTGTGAGGCCTCTAGTTGATATGTCAAGGATAAAAGAATTCAACTGGTGTATCAATTGTTCAGATTTATACAATTTAGTTATTCAGAAACAATTGTAGTAGAGCCAACAACAATATGTTATCCTAACAATTATTTCCATGTTGTTCATGCACTATTAAATACTTTTTCATATACAAGGTTCAAAGACGTATCAAAACAATGTCGATACAATAGTTATACAGATTGCAAACAGTAGTTATTCAAAAACAATTGCAATAGTAGCAACAACGATCTCTTTTTCAAACAGTTATTTCCATGTTGTTCATGCACTATTACCAACTTTTTCATATACATGGTCCAAACACGTATAAAAACAATGTCGGTACAGTAGTTATTCAAAAAAAATGCACTAGAGGCAACAACGATGTGTTTTTCAAACAGTTATAGTCATGTTGTTTTTCAAATAACGATGTGTTTTTCAATTGTTCAAATACTAGCACTTTTTCAGACTAATGTTATCACTTTTTCAGACAAATATTATCACTTTTTCGTGATATATGTTGTTTCAGAACTTATTTTGTCATGTGCATACTAATCAATTATTCAGGTTAATACTATCCCTTTTTCAGACTAATAGTATCACTTTTTCGTGGTATAGTTTAGTTCAGGACTTATTTTGTCATGTTTATACTAATGAATAACACTTATTCAGTTTAGGCGTTTCACTTTTTGATAATTGTGTTCAACAGGAAGTTGGGTCACTGGTTAGTGAGCAACTACGATTTTAGGAGGGGTGTTTTTATGCTGCCGCATGTACAAGAAATCTTTATTGATGAGGTAGACGTTGAGCTTTGCCTTGGGATTCCACGTGGAAAATCACCCGTTATCAAGACCCAACCAAAGGATAACAAGTCTATATCCGACTGGAGAGCACATCTCGGCATTAAGGGAACAAAGAAGGACGAAGCTTATGGACATCTGATTAGACACTCGGATGTGACGAACGATATGGCTTCTTCAAAAAGCAACTTTCAAGTTCTACAAGACTGCATTGTGCTCTTCTTTTCCTGCCTCCTTGAACCAACCCAGAGTGGTGTTTGCAACCAAAAACTTGTGATGCCTCTAGCTGATATGTCAAGGATAAAAGAATTCAACTGGTGTATCAATTGTTCAGATTTGTACAATTTAGTTATTCAGAAACAATTACAGTACGGAGCCAACAACAATATGTTATCCTAACAGTTACTTCCATGTTGTTCATGCACTACTAAATACTTTTTCATCTACAAGGTTCAAAGACGTATCAAAACAATGTCGATACAATAGTTATTCAGATTGCAAACCGTAGTTATTCAGAAACAATAGCATTAGTGGCAACAACGATCTCTTTTTCAAACAGTTATTTCCATGTTGTTCATGCACTATTACCAACTTTTTTGAAATACACAGTCCAAGCACGTATAAAAACAATGTCGGCACAGTAGTTATTCAGATTTAAAACAGTAGTTATTCAGAAAAAAATGCACTAGAGGCAACAACGATGTGTTTTTCTAACAGTTATAGTCATGTTGTTCATGCACCATGATCAACTTTTTCATATACACATTCCAAACACGTATTAAATCGAAAAACCTAAAATATGATTAGGGCAATGTTCAATTTTGTACAATTTAGTTATTCAGAAACAATTGCAATAGAGTCAACAACAATATGTTATCCTAACAGTTTTTTCCATGTTGTTCATGCGCTATTAAATACTTTTTCATATACAAGGTTCAAAGACGTATTAAAACAATGTTGATACAGTAGTTATTCAGATTGCAAACAGTAGTTATTCAGAAACAATTGCAATAGAGCCAACAACAATCTCTTTTTCAAACAGTTATTTTACTATTACCAACTTTTTCATATACACGGTCCAAATACGTATTAAAACTGTCGGTACAGTAGTTATTCAGATTTATAACAATAGTTATTCAGAACAAATTATACTAGAGGCAAAAACAATGTGTTTTTCAAACAGTTATAGTCAAGTTGTTCATGCACCATGATCAACTTTTTCATATATACGTTCCAAACACGTATTAAATCGAAAAGCCTAAAATATGATTAGGGCATTGTCGATCTGCTTGATTTTACGCGTCAATTTTTTTGTTATCACAACCAAATTATTCAAGATCATTTGATAATACGAAATTGATAGAAGAGTTCGATCAACATTATTCATTGCAAAGAGTTCGATCATTAGGAAAGCAATAATCATTCATCTATACCAATTCGTTCACAAGAAGGCATGACATAAATCACTGCAAAATTTTGTTAAAACCAGATCGTGGATGTACATACCTCTCTCCATTGTTGATCGATTTGCAGCGTTATCTCGTCTTCTCTATGTGTGCGTAGGAAGCAAACGATAATCCAATAGGGAGACAATGGAAAGAGACGAGCAATAGGTTGAAAGCCAGGTTGTTCTTCAGAGCGTTAAACCCTAGCCAGGTAACTACCATAATCATGGTGGTAGAGGGGATACGGTTTCTTTTTTCATATTGTTTGATTTGGTTTTTCAGATTTTACGTAAATCTCAAAATCCCATAGATATCTCCCTGTTGACTTCATCCCCTATTTTTGAAAATCAGTTCCCCTATATATGGGCGTTTTTTTTAAAATTGGATGCTGGATAATTATCACCCTATTTTACAGCCCACTACTCCTACCATGCTCCCCCATTATTAGCCATTGATTAGTAGTAATCCAACGGATAAGAAAGTGACTCATGGTACACCATAAAACATGGTGCACCTGAGCGTCCCCCTATATATATATAGTCCCGTACTGAAAAATTTATCAAAACAGTACATTCTAATAAGACGCTGAATTATAATGCAAGGATTGCATTCTCTATAGAGCGTGGGATCAAAATAGGTCGTGCGCAATCATCATGTAATGGCATAATTATCCATGAATTTGTCTATCTACCGTTAGCAAGTGTATCTCAACTTTGAAATAAATCCCGGAAATTTGTCCCATGACCATCAGGTAAGCTTTAACATTTGTACGTACGTAGACGTATATATTTTTATTGATGTGTAAATATGCCTTATTCACATAGTTTGCAACCCCTTATGTAGGAGAGATTACAAGGTAGATTATACACGTTAACCCACTAGACACTAACATAAAAGCACAAGTTGACATAAACACATCATATATTATACACTAGAAGGTCACCCCATCTGATTGCTCTACGAAATAACCAGTGCAGATCGATGAGGACTCGTACATGTCGTATAAAAGCTAGCTAGCTAATATAGATTATGATCATGGAGTGGCTTCTTGACGCTCCTTTCGGAGATGAGGATGCCACCGTACATTTGTGCAGCGCGGACGCAATCGATAGGTTGATCATCTAAGCGATGGGGAGGGCGAGGAGAGGAAACGTGATGGACTTGCTTCATGGTGTGCATTCTTGCTGGTTTTGCCCTCCTCCCTCTGCGCTCTTCTACCTGATCGAGCAGCAAAAACGCTTCGAGAGCTGCCTGTGAGAGATTACTTGGACCGTACGTCGACATCTTTATTGTTGTAGACTTGTAGTCTATGTGAGGAGTAGTTTGTTTTGATTTTGCCAGGACCTCAAAGAGGATGCATGGCCTATATATAGTTAGTCTCAAAGTACTTGGTTGTTAGGTGTGTGCAATAAATATCCTAGATTCCAATGTGATAAAATTCTACACGCAACCAAATCTGGACGATATTTTTCTCGTAATCTCCTGTAGAGAGAGTTAGGTTGGTGAATATATGCTCCTTATCCAATACCATGATTGCCCCACAACTATAGTGTATAGAATTTCAAATGATACGTGATTATCTCCGAGCCTCCTTCAACTCTCCAAGCATATGTTTGGACGCGTCTTTAAGGATGCCTATGGTTTGCTTTATTGGGCCCGATTTCAGTAGCCCAAAGCTTTAGTATCAGGCCCGGCCCATCTTATTGGCCGCCCAATCCATGGCATTACACGTTTTCATTAGACCATGTTTGCATTATTTTATAAAGAGAACACAATATAGAATAGATCACAGTCTTGAACGCGCATGACGGTGATCTAACAAGACTTTTCCGATACAAACAAAATTTCAAATGCACACGTTATTCATATTCAGGTCACTTCATAATATGTGTTTCCCTATAAATACCTCTACTTGCCTAATTTGTTTAAAATTTCCGGTAGAAAAACAATCTAAAAGTTCAGAAAAGTAGGTGCATGTTATAAATCAAGAGAACGATAAACAATTAGAGAGAATTGAGGGAGAAAGAGAGATCAGATATGTATTATTAGTTCACCCATAAGGGTCTTTATATAGAGAGTACAAGAGATGGGATAAGATCAAATCTAGGGTTTCAAGCTTATCCATGTACATCCATATCCGATAATAATAATATAACACTCCCCCTTGGATGTACATCCCTAACTGCCTCGTTAAAAACCTTGTCTGGAAAACCCAATGGGACAAAACCAAGACGAAGGGAAAAAGAGTGCAGTGTTGGTCTCTCTCTTGACTTGAAATTTATCTTCCATGCTTGATTGAATTGAGCATCCATCCAGCATTTGAGTTGAATCTTGAAATTTGAGAAACTTGTCAATGACATATGTTGTGTCGTATCTCCTTTAATGATCATTTCTTGATTTGAGCAATACAAGCTTCATTATCTTCACATACCTCCGTTGGATCTTCTTAAACTTGATTGGATGACAAATATAAGATCTCATTCTTTTTCGTATCTCGAGCTTCAAGTCGAGATTGTCTCATCATGGACCTTGTATGACGAACTGCCTCATTAAAAACCTTGCTTGGAAAAAACCCAGTGGGATAAAAACCAAAGTCAAGGGAAAAAGAGTACAGTCGTATAATGATGCTCCCCCTCAATTAAACATACATTCTTCATTTGACACATATATACCCTGATGTGTCTTCATTGAAGATTTGGTACTTCTGGACCAACAATAATTATTGTATGTTTAGGGAGACAAACAACTCATTGTCACTTCAAATGACTTTACTGGGACAATGAAGCAAGATACATCAATGCCCATATTGCTTTGAGATAAGGTACTCCGAGACCTAATATCTCTTCAATTCCCACTAAGAGAAGAAGACAATATTTTTCCATACTTAGTGGTCTTACTACTATATGTGGACTTTACATTTTTGCTTCAACCAATCCAAAGCGTCATTTACCCTATTCTATGTATACTCGAACTACAGGCCGAGACAATACTTAATGGTTCATAAGTCCTTCATATCAACTTCTCTTTTTATGTAATCGGTTAAATTAGATCTCTTCTGGAGATCAAGTCATTAACAAAAATGATTACATGAGCATAAGACTCATTTGATCACTCATAAACTTTTTCTTGCAGTAGATATCCGCTAAGGCGATTATACCGCATTCTGTTGATGCAAATCCTTTAAGGAATTGTAATCCTTATGGGATTTTTCACCACATTCATGAGTTGCATCTTAAGTCGCCATTGACCAAAGCAACAAGAATCTGAGCGTTATTGCATCCATGATGTGTGAGCACATTTTTATGTACTTCACTTGAGATTTTATAAATCTCGTACAATCAGTCAAACTTTGAATCCGAATACTGCATTGTGTTCATTTCATTTTCTTATGAACAACCACTAATATATATTTGACTGATTTTATACTCTACGGTGTTGGAACTTCAAGCCCAAAAACACCTTGTTTATATAGCAAATGTAACTATACTCGAATAGCTTCTTTCCAACATTCTTAACCATTTCAATGTCGACGTTACTCCTTTATTCAAGGATCATTATCGCTCGAATTTGATTCGAACTGAACAAGCAAAGATATCAATGATTACATCTTCTTGGTACCACCTAATACCAATACTTAGATTAGTCATCGACAATCCCAGATTGTCGCCATTATTATTCTCTTTGCTTTCAAAGTCTTTAGATAGAATTTCTTCAGGAAATCTATCTTCATGTTTGTGTGTAGTCGACATATCATCACCCCTTTTGTGATGTTATCGGCTCTTTTCGTTTTCGAGGAATGATATCTTTAGAGCCTAATTGTCTCTTCACACTTCCGGTGTGATTGAGAAATTATTTGTTTTGTTCGGAGTTACTTCTGGAATCTCCAAACGAGGTGGTGCAACCTAGGTTGATGCATGTGACTTGACTTTGTCACTTTCATTTATATCCTTACATATATTTGATAGCTATACGATCCATTAAACTTATAGTTTAGTTATCTTTGGATCTAAAATAGCAAATTGCATCCCATGCAATCGCTTTGGCTTTTAGTCTCACTTATATTCTCCCCCTAAAGTTGGGATTTTCACCTCGCCATAAGTGACAATCTTAATAGCGAGCAAAATAGTGATCACCGCTTATAAGCTCATGGTATTCTTTAAACGACAAGGACCCAATCCTCCCGTTTAATCCCAACTTTCCTTTTGTGTGGCACTACTTCAAAATTTTGTAGGGAGACGGAGGACATATGAAGCACTTAATCTCTTCTAGAGACAAGCTTCAAGTAGGAGAATTTTCTATAAGCAGTCGGTCCACGTTGAATTAATTTCATGACCCTATTTGATCAACGACACTTCCAGGTCGTGCAAGTCATGTATAAGCCCTTGCCTAGCTTTCAATTATGACTGCATTATTGATGACTCTACCTTAGTTGTTTTGTGAATGTGTGTGAGAGCTACGCAATGCTCAACCACTACAATGATGTGATTCTCTTCAATATTCAATGGAACCAATGGGTTGAGGCATCTTTCAACAATGATATGATAATCCATAATGGTTCACATGGCGATGTGTTTGGTCCTCACATATCACTTGAACCCAGTCAAGGAGTATAGGAGACTTTGTATTAACATACAACATACCGACTTTGCTACTAATCTGCCAAGAGCATAAGCCTTTCATACATATAAGGTCACTCTTAGGAGAGACTTTAGGTCTCAAGATCTTTTGGTCCTAAACCAATCATGGGTGTAATTGTTTCACTTGAGTGACCACATTAATCATGCCACAAGAATATCTTGTTATCAACTAACTTCTAGTTAGTGATACTACACTGTTTAATGGGATATACTCTTCAAGAGCCATCTAAACCTTCACACCAAATTTGTCATGATTGTGAAAACTTTTGGTTTTCAAATAGTAGGTGTTGCGACACCATTAACAAATATGGTTTTTTTTACCATTGAACATGTCGGTGATCATACATTAATTTGGGAGCTCATCAACTCAAATCAGATAAACCATTTATCTTGATTTTGATCTTATGATAGAAATAGATGCCTCAAAATGGGTACATTCATAACTTTGCTTTAGATTAGACCGGTCTCCACACTTATACTCATAAGCTGTGGTTCTTATCACATATGGGATATCCCTTATCTCGGATGTCCTTCTTGACATCAAATTTACCCCTAACGTCCTAGCTATAAGTCATAACCATGACTAGCGGCAACATGCAAAATGTATTGTGACCTCTTTCACACCCTCTTCCGGAGGAGGCATGCTTCAGGCATGCAAGAGGTTGGTCAACCATGACCTTGAACTCCTAGTTCATGCTAGGTATGGGGTTATTTAGGACTAGTTCTGAATATAACATAAACTCATATTTCTTGTACTACTTCTGGAGTACATGTCATATTTCTTGTACTACTTCTGGAGTACATGGCTGATATGAGATCTTATAACTCCCCAAGAGTTTACAATGATCTCTTCTTATCCAAAAATCGAGTCTTCAGGCTCGTATGGAGTTGATGATGATAACTATAATTTTAGCACAATTCTCCTAGAATTTCAAGTGCTGCATAATTCTCCCAAACATCTCATTTGTCAACTTCAGGTGACAATGAATAATTTACCATCATTATGTTCAAGAATGAATTTTCACAAATATTACATTTGTCAACTCCAAGTGACAAAAAATAGAATATATCTTGAACCATTTATCATCTACTTCGGGAGATGATATGTTCATCTATTTCTAGAGATGGTATGTTCATCTACTTCTAGAGATGAATTCTTCTCATCACTTACTACAACAAGTAAATAGTTGTATATGTAAATCCACTTCTAGGGATAATACTCCTATCACTTTCTTCAGGAAGTGATGTTTTCTATCATTACTCACTTCAGGGAGTAATATGCTTTATTATTTCATCTCTTCGGGGATGATTGCAAAATTGTCTCTACGAGGACAATGTCATATATCCATCTGCTTCAGGGGATGATACGTTTTAACTTTTAAAACAAATAAAAATATATGTAAAACAATAACATGAATAATAAAATTGAGAAACATAAATAAAGAAATAAAATATAATCAAAGATTGTCAACTTCTGGTGACATGAGATTGAATGTGAAGTCTTCTAGACCTCGAGACCTTTCAATCACATACTTCGGGATGTGATATATAAGACCACTTAATCGATCACATACTTCAGGATGTGATATGTAAGACTTAATAAGACTGTTTAATCACATACTTCAAGATGTGATTTGGTCTTTTATTATCTACTCCAAGAGATAATATTTGTGGTATTTTATTATCTAATCCAAGAGATAATATTTGTCATTGGTCTTTTATTATCTACTCCAAGAGATAATATTTGTCATAGAACATTTGTCATCTATTTTAAGAGATGACTTAGTACAAACTTTTACTATCTCATCCACTTCTGGGGATGGATTCAGTTGTTTCACCCACTTCGGGGGATGAGAACTATCACTTAGAGTATAGTGTATTGATTATCGCTTCAGGGATAATCATATTCAAGCAATCACTTCAGGGATTACATATTGATATTTTGTAACTTCTAGGAATGATAATTACTACTTCAGGGGTAATATAATTCTTGTCTTTCCAACTCTTCGGGAGTTGAATCAAATTATACATCTCTTCGGGAGATGAAAGTATGATTATAATTTGTCGCTTCAGGGACAAATTCATTTATGAATACATTCACTTCAGGGAATATATCATATATGATTATAATTTATCCTTCAGGGACAAATATATCTATGATCATCCACTTCCAGGGACGTTTAATTAGAGTATACTGAACGTATCCGTAGTAGCGTATATAATCATCGATCATGAATGATAGATAACAACATATGAGTAAAGTACGTTGTATATATGATTCATGCTGTATTGATCAAGTATATAATCACATATGCACGCACTGTATGAGTAAGAATCATGCATGTAATTCAAGACATATATGCATTTACGATTCAAAAACCGATAAAGAAACACATTCACATAGGTGCAATCACATATATGCATTTACGATTCAAAAAACCGATAAAGAAACACATTCATATAGCAGTATTAGTTTAATTTATATCATAAACCCATCGATCAATTAGAAATTGAATGAAAGAAGGTTAGATTCAATAATTGCTTGCATGTATTGAATCTGTATACTTGAATCTTCCACAGACCTTCGAGTAATCATGAGGAACATACACGTTAAGATTATAGGTTGTAATCGCATTCAAATTTAATTGAATAACAAAACAAAGATTAATTACAATAGCATATATTCACCAAGGAACGGGAGACGAGTCATGCGTTCCAAATATTAATTTGATCCGATTAAGAAATTTGAATCTTCTCAAGTAATTGATAGAGCAGGAATATTATATCGATCGAAAAACATACGCATCCGATTTAATAGTAAGCAAACAATCATTTTAATCAACAATTAATTGCAGGGGATTGAAAGAAACAGAATTGTAATATTTGAACCTTATGATACCAATAACCATATGTATACACAGAGGACATGATTCAGTCATCATGCAAAAACAATAATCATAGTAGTAGATTCAAGAAAGTAATTAATCAAGCATCAGACATGATTAGGCTTTCAGCCGTATAAATCAACAATTACACATGGATTCATACAAGGGATCAAATCATTGGAAGATCAAAACAACAGATCATGTCGTATGCATATATAGGTTAAAATCACGTATGATATATATAGATGACACGCACGAAGCAAATACATGAGACTCAATGAGAAATAATCAAGATCGAACCATACGTATGCAAAAATAAGCAAGATCGAAATATGCATATACACCTAGAGCAATTCGTGCTGATAACGTGTTATAAATCAAGAGAACGATAAACAATTAGAGAGAATTGAGGGAGAAAGAGAGATCAGATCTGTATTATTAGTTCACCCATAAGGGTCTTTATATAGAGAGTACAAGAGATGGGATAAGATCAAATCTAGGGTTTCAAGCTTATCCATGTACATCCATATCCGATAATAATAATATAACAGTGCAGAAAAAATGAACGATAACACAGTCTTGCCCTGCGGACCTGCAGTCCCTAAAACAAATATAATATAATACCTAAATTAAACTTCATTTATTTTGCATAGCTAACCAATCGGGTCAACTCAACGAGTGCGGATTGTTCGAGTTTCAACCCATTCGGATCGGTTTTTTCTTTATCTGCTGATTTTCAAGTCGAATTTCAACCATAAGGCTCTTGATCGGTTTGTATTAGGGGTGTTCAACGGGTCGGGTCGCCCGCGACCCACAGCGACCCGACCCGCATTCGCGGGTCGATTTTTTTGGAGTTTGCGGGTCGCGGGTCGGGTCGGGTTAAACCCGCGGGTTTGTGGGTCGACCCGCGACCCGTTACATTTTAAAATTATATATATTTTTATTGTTTTATTAGTATTAAAATGTATGTTTAAGAAAAAATATATGTTTTGATACTAATATTTGATGTTTTATTAGTATTAAAATGTATTTTTTAGGATTGATATGTCATTTAATAGTTTTACTAGTATTAAAAAATATATATATTTTGAAAAATTCACCGTATTTGAGGTCGATCTACAATTTATATTCGTTTTTCAAAAAAAAAACGAGCTTGACCAAGTCAAACGGGCCAACGGGTCGACCCGCGACCCGACCCGCAAAACCCGCAAACCCGCGGGTCGGGTCACGGGCCGGGTCACGGGTCACTTTTAAAATTTTCTGCGGGTCGCGGGTCGACCCGACCCGTTGAACACCCCTAGTTTGTATGGGTTTTTCGGGTCATATTTAACAGTTCTACTTCTGACTCTGTCGTTTAATACACTTAAACATCGCATGCGATATTACATAGAACATTCACTTAATAATTGATGTAACACTTCCCAATGCTCCACTAAAAATGTCAAACCTTGATCCAACCCGAGAATCAGATTTGAACCGACCGAGAATTTTAGGGTTGCAACCCGACCCAAAAGTAACGGGTAAAGGGAAAAAAACGAACTCGATTGACTCGAATCCGATTAGGTTGAAACTTACACCCATTAGATTGACTTTCATATATGAAGAATAAAAAATATCGTCATGGTCTTGACTTATTAAATCGACCAACTTTTGATGGGTGTTAAATGAATAACCGAAAATATTGATAGTAAGCAAAATAAATTAAACCCGTTAGGTTGAAACTTAAATATATTATATGTATAATCTTTATTTCTTTAGATCATATTAAATATATAAATATAACTTAATATCAAATCATTATCTTAAGTTTAAAAAATATTGTCATGGTCTCAAACGTTAAAAAAATGTTGTTTATATCAATATGCTGGTTAATATGCATTATTTTATCAGTTGATTATATGTCAAGAAAACTTTATCAATTGAATTATCCGTTACTTCTGGTCCTTATAAGTTTACCTTCCTCGGACAAAAAGTATACATTTTCTAACCAACTTATAGTCTCCTTCTTATATAATAAACTAATGTGCCGTCTGAATACCTAAAAAATATATATATGCATGTGCGTTCGTTCGACATATTTGCACTAATCCTAATTAGTTTGACTATGAGAATAGTTAGTGAATAGTTTGGTTTCGAGCCCAACTTTAATCAACGTCTAATACAAATCCTGCATCGTGTGTGAAAAATGCGTGAATATAAACCTGACTTAATCCATATGAGATTGTATTCGAGCCTATTTTTTACTCGATGATGTACAACTCAAATAAATTAATTGACGCATGCATTGGTGAAGTTTTAGCAAGTGCGGCTACACTTTCGTTCTAAGTAGTTTTTCTTTTAAGAGGAACTAACCTACGATAGTCCGGTACTAAGCACGAGATAAGGTTGAATAATTTAATTGCTTTTAAATAATTAAAAATTAAAATTCTTTTGAAACCACTATAACATCATTATGTTTGTAAATATTCATCTTTAGAAGGATTTAATAATCAAAACTAATTTTGATAAATTTCTACCCTATATACTGTTTTTCCAACTTGAATTTATATATATCCTATATACTATTTGTAAATATTTTTTTACCTTGTCATTATATATATATCCTATATAAGTGTAAACCGCTTTTTTAAATGATCAACGTGGTAGTTACCAGAAGTTGTAAATTTAAAAACACTGAAATGTGAACGTGGTAGCTATCAGAAGTTGTAAATAAAAAACTAGCTGAAAAAGTAAATTAAAGAGGTTAAAAACGGAGTGGTATGTGGAAGTTAAATGGATTTGAGATTATTTAAAAAATAATTTTATTATATTTTATTTTTGCAAAAGAAAGGATGAACGACGTGGAAGTTAGAATAGAATAAATAATTGGAAAAACAATTTGAAATACATTTATTAAAATTGGGGAACAGGGGGTGAAAGTCATGATGACGTGGTTTAAAGAGAAGACTTGAAAAGTTTCTATTTTACAGTATAGAAGGTTTAGTCCCATACTAAGGGTGGGAAAATATAAATAATTCAATATATTTTATAAGGAAAAATATAACAACTTTGACAATAATTCTACGTCTATTCTATTTCAAAGTTAATTTATTGTATCATACAAAATGGTGATAAGTACCATTCGAATGAAATTAAAACAAATTTTTGTAATGATGTTTAAAGAGGTTAAGAGTGAAGTAGAAAAGGTTAAGAAAAGTTAAAAATAAAGTAGAGAAAATGGGGATCTAATGGCATAATAAGTTGATAGAAATTAAGAGAGGTTAAGAAAAATTAAAAGTGATGATTGATGGAGAAATAAATAATAAAGAAATAAAATTTCTTGAAAACAATATTGAAGAAATTGTGAAATGGTTGAATAAAAGTTGAAAAAACTGTTTTAAAGACATAGTAAGATAAAAATATACTACTATCTATGATTCTTGAATTTACAAAAAAATAAAAAATATATATATATAAATATAGCAACAGAATAGTTGGACTTCTATATGATCAATACTACCTAAAGTTCTTGCTTTAAGAAAAAATATACATGTGGTTCTATTCCCTAACTATTTTTTCAATTAAATTTCTATATATTTAAAAGTAGTTATAAATTAATTGGTTAAATGTTATTCAATAGTTCATAAAATAAAATTTTACTTCGTAAATATAGTGTATGTAATTAGATCACTTGAATAAATAAAATATATGAAGTGAAATTGTAGCAATGTTGGTGAATATAATTAAGAGATAAAGGAGATTATATACTAAACTTAATAAAGAAAAATATAAATAGAAAAGTAAGAAAATTTGTGGAAAGAAATTAAGTGGAGTTTATGAAAGTTAAGAAAGGAGTGGATTGAAAAACAAAAATGTGGAATATGAGAAATTGGAATTTAGAAGAGATAAAGGAAATAGAAAAAAAAAATTAATTAGAAAAAGGTTAAGTATGAGAGGTAAGAAGAAATTATGTGTGAAATATGAGAATTGATGGGAAAAGAAAGAGCAGTGAAAGATGAAAAAGGAAGAGAAGAGAAAAAGTGGAAAAATAATATCAGAGAATGTGCATTTCTTGTCTTTAGATAATTAAAGATATGTTTTGATGGGGGATTGTAAATTAAATTTTATCTCACATTTTTTATTTGAAAGCGTGTATCTTATTTTCTCATCAAATCCCACCAATTTAGTGAAATTCATTTTCTCATCCTTTCTGTTCAAATGTTTCTACAAAAGCTCACTCAATCACATAGTAAAATTAAAACAAACACTAGAAAATAATTTCCACTATTCCCCTCCTCTTAAATTCCCATTAAAACTCACCATCCGAATACACTATAAAGGTTTATGCTTTAAAGACATAAGTAGAGTTTTGTTATTTATAATAGTAGTCTATTTAGAAATGCATAGTTCTTTATAAAGGTTTATGCTTTAAAGAAATGCATAGTAGTCTAAAGGTTTATGCTCTAAGATTGCAAAGGTTTTACATCAGAGAGCGAGTTTTAATCTAATAAGACATTAGATAGATTGAGAGGTCGAGATAATTAAAAGTCGGATAAATCAATAAGAGAGAACAAATATAAAAAAACTCCACACAAACAATTGCCTGTTTAAAAGAGTGACAAACAATCGATTAAAACATGGATCCGAACTTATATTAAAGATATAAAATAAAATCCTTGTTATTAAAAGTGGGATCCATACAATGGCTTTGAGGCAAAATAGTGATGGATCTGTTCTTCTCACTCAAATAAATGAGCTTTACAAGTTCAATGTGTTTTGAATGTTTTTCTCTTTACAGAATTAAGTATGCCCTACTAGCTTTGGCTTTTTGTTTTTGAGCTTCACTCTTTTTGGCCTTTGGGTTGAGGAGGAGGTCTTATCCCTCCAATTATTCGAGCTTACTGGATTCTTAAGGGACGGCCGGGATTCGACTGGCTAGACACCGGTCAGAACCGAATGAGAGCGACGGTGGAGCCATATATGGAGGCTGGCGGTGAAGACGCGGAGGTGAGTGTGTACCGTATTGACCGATGGACCACCTATCCACCACTTTAGAAAAACAAGGCAAACTCTCTACTTTTTTGACCGAAACAATTCATGTTACAATGTAAATACGAGAGATGACAAAATCCATTTTTTGCTATTTTGGACTTAATGGTGGATCCACCTATTTTAATTTGGGTGCAGAGCACCGACGGTTCCTATAGCATCGAATGCAGAGAAAAATCATAGAGATCCAATAATAACATTAATAACATTAACAATAACAACAACAATAATATTAACATATATATAATAGAAATGATAATAATGACCATGATACTAATAATAAGAAGAATAAAAATAGCAGTACAAAAAAAGATGTATATTATACTATGCCAATTTGTGGTCCAATATATTGACAAAATTTGAGCATTATTATTATATGATTAATCGTCATTAGTCGTTGATTCCCAAAATCGAACGTTAGAAGAGATAAATCTGGACCGAAAAATAAAATAAAAGAATAACAGTATATATGTAAGAAGTCATGCACATTGACGTAATAAAAAAATGGTGTGGGCTACCTTAATGCATGTCTACCATATTAATCAGGTAGCAAGGCAAAGGGATTATAAAATAGAGCGTAGACAGCTGGGACTCTCTTGGGGTTGTCCCCTGCGACCCGCATCCATGTGTTGATGACACGAATGATCGTAGTCAATACTGAATAAATCCCCACGCGCTTTCCACTTTCATCATTCTCATTCACATTCCCCATCCTCGACTATATAAACCAGCTTAGCCCTCACAACTCACAACCCACCCCCACATTACGCATTTACCACATCAATTACTCAATCAATCAATCAACAATGCAGGGGTCTCGTCCCCTCCTCTCCGTGTTGGTCCTGCTCAGCCTCGTTTTCCTCGGAACGGCAGCCGGGGACCCACCGCCATCCGCCCCCGTGAACACCTCGGCCGCGTGCAACTCCACGCAGTTCCCGGGGTTCTGCCAGGGCGTCCTCCGAACGGACAACGACACGGGCAACATCTACGAGTACGGCTACTTCTCGGTGAAGAAGTCGATGTCGCACGCCCGCAAGTTCCTTGGGCTGGTGAACAGGTACCTGTCCAAGTCCAAGAGCAGAGGGCTGACCCCGTCCGCCCTGGGGGCCCTCCAGGACTGCCAGCTCATGGCCCAGCTCAACATCGACTTCCTCGCCGACTCGTTTAGGACGGTTGGGGCCGCCAACAAGACGCTGTCCTTCGCCAAGGCCGACGACGTCCAGACCTTCCTCAGCGGGATCATCACCAACCAGCAGACCTGCCTTGATAGCCTCAAGTCCACCGCGTCCGCCTGGTCCCTCAGGAATGGTCTCTCCTCTCCCTTGACCCAAGACAGCAAGCTCTACAGTGTTTCCCTTTCTCTCATCAGCAAAGGCACGTTGCATATATATATTATTGTTTCTACCTCTATACTATAGTACGTAAAGCGTAACATCACATTTTCATTTTGACAATTGCATATACATATATGTATATATACATGTGGATCTCAAGAAACATTTTGGCACCTATTAAAATGCTCGAATCGGAAGAGTCTTCATTGTAGACACAGGGGTTCAACTTGAAACTTAAATACAGTATCTCAATATAATCTTCTGACGACGAATATTTCTAAATCTACTTTAATTTATTTCCATCTAACGTTTAAGATTATCTCATCTGGAAAAAAAAAACATTTATCTCATCTAGCTAGCGTTATACAGCTAGCAAATATATATGCTGTGGAATTAATTAGTAATCAACCACAGTACTATAAATGAATACAGTGGTACGCAAGTCTAGAGACCGCAATGTTAGGTAAAATAATGTTCAAGTTTCGGCAATTGGACCAAAAGTTGGATCTATTTTGCGCATCGAAATACGTACACCACTTGTTATCATTATTATTGACCAACTTTATTAGTTGGACCGACATTTTAGACGTGACATTGTTAGTTCATTAAACGTTTAATATGCTATGATCGTCTAGTTTGATGAAATAATGAAAGTCATCCTAATTAATTAATTCAGGATGGGTTTCCAAGAAGAAGAAAGGCCCGTTCAAGAAAGGGAAGAAGCATTCCGGGTTCAAACAGGGGCGGCTGCCGCTAAAGATGTCGCAGAACAGCCGTCAGATCTTCGAGACGGCTAGCCGGAGGAAGCTGGCTGACGACGAGGAGGTGATGATAAGCGACATTGTGACGGTCAGCCAAGACGGCACCGGCAACTTCACCACCATCATGGAGGCAGTGGAGTTCGCCCCCAACAGCACCCACGAAACCGACGGCTACTTCCTTATCTACGTAGCCGCTGGCGTTTACGAGGAATACGTCACCGTCGATAAGAAGAAGAAGTACGTCATGATGATCGGCGACGGAATCAATCAGACTGTCATCACCGGGAACCGTAGCGTCATTGACGGATGGACCACCTTCAATTCCGCTACTTTAGGTAAGCAACTCTATTATGTATTTGTGTGCGCGCAACAATTAATTAATGTTACCAAATACATACGAAAGATAGAAAAATCATTTTACGTAGCCTACTATCAACTGCAGATAGAGGTTGACATTAAGTGCACGTACTGCTATAAATGAAGTACTCCGTAGTTTTTAACCAAAAAAACAAGTGTTCTATTTAAAATATCAAAGTATGAAAGGCTTGTATAGCTAATATTTAGTAGGATTTTTATATTACGTGTCTTAAAGACATACAGTATTTTATAATGGAAAAACTTGGTAATTCTTAAAGAGTTGAATTGTGACCCTGCAGCGGTGGTAGGAGCCGGGTTCGTAGGAGTGAACATAACGGTACGCAACACGGCAGGAGCGATCAAGCACCAAGCGGTGGCGCTGCGTAACGGGGCCGACCTCTCCGCGTTCTACAGCTGCAGCTTCGAGGCGTACCAAGACACCCTCTACGTGCACTCCCTGCGCCAGTTCTACAGGGAGTGCGACGTCTACGGGACGGTCGACTTCATCTTCGGGAACGCGGCCGCGGTCTTCCAAAGCTGCAACCTCTACCCGCGGCTGCCCTTGGCCAACCAATTCAACGCCATCACGGCCCAGGGTCGAACGGACCCTGACCAGACCACGGGGATCTCGCTCCATAACTGCACCATCCGGCCCGCGGACGACCTGGCCGCCTCCAACTCCAACACCCAGACCTTCCTCGGCCGCCCCTGGAAGCTGCACTCCCGAACCGTGGTCCTCCAGTCGTACATCGACGGCTTCCTCAGCCCGCTCGGGTGGCGCGAGTGGAACGCCACGTTCGCCCTCGACACGCTCTACTACGGCGAGTTCAATAACACCGGCCCGGGCTCCAACACTACGGGCCGGGTCACTTGGCCCGGCTACCATATCATGAATGCCACCGACGCTGCCAACTTTACGGCCTCCAGCTTTCTGCTGGCTGATGAGTGGCTGCCCACCACTGGGGTGCCCTACTTTACCGGATTTCTCTGATCATTAGTTGAGTTTAGTTTGACTTCCACAGCCGGAATTAATTATTTATACACTTTTCAGGTCGATTATTAGGATTTTTTAGATTCATTTTTTTAAATCTTGGGTTTGTGATTAATTATAAATTTCCATCTCGTTTGACAAACGATCATGTGTAAAACAATAAATGTAACGTAGTAGTGGGCCAGGCAGCACTCAGAAGATACATCTGCAAACATTTGGGGAATTTGAATCAAAATACTAGACTGCACTTAGTCGGTGCCCGTCCTAACATATTTAGGCCCGAGGCCGAAATTCAATAAAGGCTACTTTTATAATTTTTAATGTGTCTGTATATGATATTAATTTTATAATAAAATTTATATAAGTATATTATAGTGAAAATTTACAGATTAACTTAATTAGAACTTACCACTTACCATTATAACTATTCAGACTTTCTATTCGGGTAATTTATGTATATGCTAAATTAATCCTTTTATAATTTAATTTGAAAGATCAATACTACAATTATATTCAATTCATAAATAAGAGTAGTTACTAGTTATGAATGAATTAAAGTAATAGTTAAATTTCAACCCACAACCTCTAATAAAGAAGAGTAACTTTACATTCCCTTTCTTCTAAAGCTGTCAAAACCTGACCCGACACGAAAAATCGACCAGAACCGATCGAAAAATTTTGGGTTGAAACCCGGCCCGAATAGTAGCGAGCAAAGAAAAAAACCGAACCTGATTAACCCAAACCCGATTGGGTTGAAATCCGAGACCGACTCGATATATTACATATATGTAGAATAAATATATTATATTGTAAGTATTATACTATATTTTATCATAAAACCTATTATAAATAAAATACTATTATAAAAATCTATTAAAAATAATATTGTATTATTAAATATTATTATTTAATCATAAGATTATTTTATTAATCATTAAAAATTCAAATTCTTGACCTGTTAGGTTGACCCAAACCCGCACAATAACCTGTCGATCAAGACCCGACCCGGCTTGACCTGTAACCTTATTGACCCGAACCCGCACTCAACCTGAACCCGAAAAGACCGAACCCAAATCTACCCAACCTGACCTGTTTGACACCTCTACTTCCTTCTATTAGACGAAGTTGAATTTCCACCTAAATATACGTACACTTATTAAACATGTACTATGTTTTAAAATTTAGGGCCCCTAACATTTTTGAACCGTGGGCCTGTGCCCAGATTGCCCACCCCTTTGGGCGGGGTTTGACCTCAGTATTTTTCATACACTTTGAATTAGACCTAGTAATTCGGGTTGTTCAGGTCAGTTTGGATCCAGTCGTTCGGATAGGGTTCGTTCGGGTCAAACAATTATTTTGGGTCTTATTCGGTTCGGTTCGGTTCGGGTTAGGTTGGGGTTCGGATGTTGTTCGGGTCTATTTCGGATTCGGGTTGCTTCGGATCGGATGTTGTTCCTAGTTCGGTTCGGGTCCTTTTCGGATTGCTTCGAATTGGATCATTTCGGATCGGATCAATTCGGATTCGAGTGTTATTTACAAAAACCCAATCAACCGATACACGTGATTTTTATTTAAAATTTTAAATAGTGTTATTTAATTTTTGTATATTTATGTTATTTATACGATTAAAATAATTTATCAGACTTATCTTGTATCATAAATCATTAATTAGATTGGATAACATTTTATTGACATAACATTTTATTGACACATTCAAGACATATCTATATTTTTTAACACGCGTCTCAATTTAACTATGCTAATTAGTGTCAGCCCCGGCTAATTACCCGGTTCAACCGGTTAGATGAAACAGGGCCCCCAAATAATTGGGGCCCCTTCTATATCAAATGTTTTACGTAAGATTTAGGGATACAACTTGACTTGGTGGTAGGGGTGAGCAAAAATATCCGATCCGTCGATCCGATCCGATAAAATCTGGATAATTTGGATAGTTATATATTTTTTTTATTCATAACTAGTTTTCTTATTTTTAATAACATAATTTGAAAAAGAATGCTAAAACGTATAATTTAGATATCCAAAATATCCGGTCTCGGATATCCGATCCAAACAGATCTTTCTTACCGGATATCCGGATAATAACGGATCAGATATTGATCGCTAATTTTGACCAATTTTTTTTGAATATCCGCTATTTCGGATCGGATCGGATCGCTAATTTTAAAACACAATTGGGTTGCTATTAAAAGTATAGATGTACTTGTTCGGTCTTTTGCTATACATTGTTTGTGTGCACCATCATTCTAATACTTTATATCATTACTTTTTAATTTTTAATAGTATATCTACTCTTAAGATTTAGTTTGGTTGAATTCGGGTCATTTCGGGTCAAAATTAGTTTAGGTTGTTTTGGATCGGGTCATTTCAGATCGGGTTATTTCGGGTTAGGTTTAGTTCGGGTCAGTTCGGTTCAGGTGCAATTCGGTTCGGGTCAATTTGGTTCGGGTCAGTTCGGTTTACATTTTATTCGGGTCATTTCGGATCGGATCAGTTTCAGATCGGATCGGATTCAAATCGGGTTTGGGTCATGTTCCGATGGTTCATTTTTCATTGTTCGGGTCCAATTTTAGGTTCGGATCGGGTCGGTTCGGTTCGGGTTTCGGGTTTGTGTCACCTTTTACCGGGTCTACTTTGAATGTAGCCTCTCGCTAGGAGAATGCCGCATACTTATTTCCATTCTAAATAGATTGCAAAAATAGTATTGCAATTTCGCTCAAATGATAAATTGAAGGGGTAAATTGCATTAAATCAAACGCTAATAAGGGTCTTTACCAAAAATCACCCGTAAAATCTAAAATGGCAGCAAACCATCTGCGAAATAGAACTTTACGTACAAAATCACCTATAATATCCGAAATTTCATAAAACCACCCAGAAAATAGATGTTTGTGCATTAAACACCCTTAAAGTCTAAAATTTCTTTCAACCACTTATAAATTAATCCCGTTAAAATATAACTACCCATCAAGCACAAACTTCATTCATGGTTGTTAACGGTGTCGGCGAAATTTGACACCGAAGTCGTGGGAAACCCGGGGATATTACCTATAATGTAGTCAAGGCATCGACATTAGGTACGAGCGTGAAGGTGTGACTTAGAAAGTCAGTAGAGCGACACTTGATGGCAAAGATACGATTGTTGCCAAAGATGTGCTCAATGTTGGAGTCTTAGAGCATCTCCAAGAGATGCTCCAAAGTTTTCTCTATAATGGGGTAATAAGACCCATATTCTCCAAAAAAAAATTGTTCCAACTCCAACAGATTATCTAAAATGGAGAATTTACATTTATTATTCTTTTTTCATTTAATAGTTATCACAAGTACAAACAATCAGCTTTTAATTTACTCAAAAAAAGAAAAAAGAAAAATAGAATTAAATGCAAAAAGCAATATGGGAATGTCTCCAAATTCGGGGAAACCTTCTCTAAGTTTGGAGATTGATTTGGAGATGCTGTTGGGGCTAAAAATAAGCAAAATTTCTCCAAAAATACAATTTTCAAGATTTTGGAGCATTGAACACTCCATAAAGAGTAGTAGGATTTGAACGTCGAGCATTCGTGGAGGAGATATCGTCTTTATTTGTTTTTTACTTTTTGTAACTATTAAGATGTTAGACATTAAATTGAAACATATGCAGATTAAAGAATATTTTTGTACATGCGGTTAGTTTTAATGGTACCGGTGGTTATAAATTACTTAAGGAGATATTTTCACGAGTGCCTCTAGATATTTTCCAAAATTTTCATCAAGATCTTAAAATTAACATATCCTCATGCAAGCACTAAAAGTCTGAAACTCGATGCTAAAGCTATTTTTATCATTATACTTGTTAAACAGGTCATTTCGTCGGTTCTAATTACGTAAATTCAGATTGAGTATGAGTTCACAACAGTCAGGTTATTAAGTCTTATCGGATTATATCACGTTATCATGCAGGTCGGAATGGTCAATAATATCAATTATTTTAATGATTATTTAAATTATTTTACGATCAAATAATATATTTAATAAAAAAATATTTTTATAGCATTGTTATTAATAAAACATAACTTAATATTTAATATAAAACTTATTTATAGTACAAATATAATAAATTTGGTCAAACCAGCGAGTCGGATCGAGTTCAAGTTTCAACCTAATCGTATTCAAGTCGATCGATTTCGAGTCTAAGTTTTTGGGTCGGACTTCAGGTCGGGTTGAATTTTGATAGCCGTAATTATCGTGCTTTTGCAATAATGCAATATGCATAACAAATTATTCCAATCAACAAAATTACTGTGCACAAACCTAATTATAAAAATTACAACTTTTATAAAAATAATATTGTAATATTTAAAATAAAAACTTATTTATTTTACTTATATAATAAATTAGGTCAACTAAACAGGTCAGATCGGATTTGAGTTTCAACCTAATCGGTCTCAGGATCTACATTGGTTACAACCTTAACATTTCGGATTGGGTTGAGTTTATGATAGTTCTAGTTATCATGTTTTGCATTGTGATTAACAAAATATTTTGTGTAACAAAATTATTGTACATAAAGCATAAACCTACCCTACACAAAAATGAATGTAACAAAATTAATATCAGAAAACTTCAGATCAATATGTAAAATTGATTAATTAGAATAGCTCAATGTCTACGCGAAGTAGAACAACGACGAAACAAGTTAAGTGACACCCTCATACTCCTATGATATACGTGTAGAAATAACTTACTTAGTATATAATTCGTATATACAACTGTTTACATAAATATATAATAATTCTTAAACGTTAAAACACCACGCATGCATATGCCTATATGTGGATATTAATACATCTTTCTCTAATTTTGATTACAAACATATGTTTTGGATGCAAAAATGAGGAGGAGAAGGTTGCACAAGGAATTAGCCGACCGATCTGTGCAAAATGTGACCTCTTAGAGACACAAGCTAGTAAAACTAGTTGAACCTGAAAAATAGTGTGCGATTTATGTGAGTCGCATACCAGTTAAATATAAACCATCATCAATTATTTCACTCATAGCCAAACGGTTAATCCATGTACATATACATACATACGTACATATATATATATATATATATACATTCCATATGAATAAACTTATGCATATGCAATTGCCAATGTGTTCAGATTATCATTCTGTAAACTGTTTAGCCTGAAACTGCCCCGAGTTTTCTGTGAATGGGCTCATACGGTCCGTTATGATTTAGACCCGAAGGTCTCATATGAAATGGCCTTTTAGGCCTCTTGTGAAATGACCTTATAGGTCCCATGTGAAATAATCTTTTAGATCTCTTGTGACTACAAATTCAGAGTAAGACAATCACAAATCCTTTAGGGGGCATTTGGTATAAAATCGGGTATGAGAATGAGAGGAGGTATCGGTTTGAACGGGTATGGGGTTACAACCCCATACCTCATATCAGGTGTTTGGTTTATACGTGGGGATAAAATTAGGGTTTTTATTTAGCAAAATGTATTGGGTGATTGAACACTATTTTTCTTCTAAAAATATTTCTGGCAGAAGACTCAACTCTATCTTGATTTAATTTTCAATTCATCAAACTAAGCCTTCAATTTCAACTTTACAATCTTAGATCTACACCAGTTCTGCTTTAATTTTTGCTCTACTACAACTCCAAAATTCTCACTTTTCTTGTTTATTAAAATCGAACTCAAACTCAAACTCTCAATTTTTTTTGCCTTTGTTTCGTTCCATAAATTCAGGCAAAATTGTAGAGTTAGATGTAGTCTCTATCAAAATCAGATCACAAAATTGAGGTAAAAAATTGCCTACCACAGTAAGTAAAAAAAGTAAAGAAAAGGGAGGCCAAGTGAGTAGAGGCACGAAGTTGAAGAGGAAAGGGAGGTCCAAATTGAAAAGAGGATTGGACAAAAAGATTTGAAGGTTGAAGACAATGAACAAGGCGGAATAAAAATGAAACCCTAGCCTCATGAGAGGTATGAGAAACCCATACCTAGATGGTATGAGGTATCGGTTTGGATTTTAAAAACCTGTAAACCAAACAGTGGGTATTGGAATTCCATTCCCCAAACTCATACCTTATTCCCAATACCCACGTAACAAACAACCCCTTAATGTCATGACAATGTGATATGCTCAAATGCATCATGTAATCATATATCATATGTCATTGACAAATGCACTTTCTATTCAAGTAGTTATGGATATTCCAGAGAAAACACATATCACACATACATCAGCATAACATATATAACACATTATATATATATATATATGTACATTGTAGCACATCATATAATATATAAGCTTTAATCTTCGGTCTATGCTCACCTTCTAAGAAAGATATCTTGACCCCGACTCTTTCCCCTAATCATGATTTATCCCTTGTGCTCCTATATAAATACCTCAATACAATTTATAGCCCACAAACTCTTACAAACTCTAACCCCAAATGCAATGATATGTCAATTTGCATTATAAATTTCACTATATTGTTTCAAATATTGTAACATTTACCAGCATATACTATCTATATAAAAGAATATCTTTGCTTTTGTAAATCTTGACCGAAGGCTACCGAAACATCGTTAAAAATGAAATCCTAAAATTATTCTCAAATCTTTAACAAACTATATAACCATCATTGAAAAAGCCCACTGATAACTATAAATCAACTAGAAAAGAAATTCTATTGGAAACGAAATCCTAAAATCATTCTCAAATCAATATCAATTATAACCGTACTGGAAAAGAAATAGATCCAAATAAGCCAATCTATGTATATATATAAAAGCCGTAAGGATTTGAGCCACAACGTTGCACCAGGTCAGCTTTTTCCACATGTCGATCCCACATTACGCCACCGAGGATTTAGCCACGTGACATCAGATTGTTAAGCCACATCATATATTTTTTATTTACTAATTAAGCCATGTCATACAAATTTTTCCATCTCACTTACAAATCATATCCATGAATTCAAAAAAATTTATGTCATATCTCTTTCTAATTAAATAATTATTTTTCCAAAGTTTATATACGTACAAAATTTTCCTTTTATCACGTACAAGAAGACCTACTTTTGCCTAAAATTTATATATGATCACGTACAAGATTGATACATGATTTATCTTGATTCGCAAAATATTTAGTTTGATATATGATTTATCTTTTTACCTAAAACTTATATATATGATCACGTACAAGAAGAAATACTTTTGATTGATATATGATTTATCATTTTATTCGATTTAATATTTATGTATTACTAAAACTTAAATGCAATTTAATTTTGTATCATCTTAATATTTGTGACATTGCAATTTTATTTTATAATTTTGACAAATAAAATATATTTTAAAAAATATTTATATTTAAATTTTGATCAAATATCTAATGCCAAAAATTTTATTCAATTCAACATTATCTATTACTATATCCCAAAACAAAATGCCATATGTTATTTAAAAATAAAAGCCTTTTAAATCTTATCTTATGAATCTTTATCGAGTCTTTTATCAAAGATCCTTAAAAAAAATTCAAATCTTTCATCGAGAAAATAATTTTTTTCATTCAAGTATTATTTCCTCAAATAAACGTGTTTAATTTTTATTTTTATTAAAAAATTTCTTAAATGAAAGATTTGATAAAGATTAGTTAAATCCATGTTACCCAAGATAGATTCAATCTCTTGATTTACTGTAAAACATGCTTATCATAGCAAATCTCTTCATTTATCTCCTTAAATAAAAACAAAATGTACACATTATATTTTAGCGAATCAAAAGATTTGATTAAAATAAAATTAAACAGGTTAATGAAATCTTTCATCTAAAAGTCTATTGATTTATCTAGCAGAATAAATATTTCATGGTTCATTTTAGGTTTCTACTTCTTAATTAACTGTGAAACAAGTTTTCTCTTTTTCATTATTAATATACTTCCCTTTGATTATGTATTATGTACGTACGTACAAACTTTATATCGTTGTATAGAATTATATGCATCTTTGTATAAATTTGACCAATTTACAATAACATCACGTGCTTCATTTTATTATTTATTGAGAGTAAAAAGTGGTTGATGTTAACTAAGTATATTATAATATTTTAGGAAAAATCTTATAAATTTATTTGAGAGATGTATCATACATGAACCATACTATATTTCAATATAGATAAACTTTAAAAAGTGTATTTTTCTCTTTTCATTCATATAAGGAAACAAAGCATCAACAATTATTTGGAGATCAATATAACAATATTGATGATTAAATATTTTATCTATGTATGAAAAATCATATTATTATATTTTTAATAAATAATTTGTAAGCTACTGGATTTAATGAGAATAGACTAATATACAGTTACACAAGTTTTACCTTTTTAACATGACTAATTAATATATAAAATGTATATCCACATATAGATTTAATTTATTGACATAAAAAACATGCATCATATAAAATGATATACATAAAGTTTTAATAAGGTAAATACGCTAGTAACTAGTTAATTTAATAATCAAAACCTAACAAAAGTAATTCTTCACTGATTCACTGGTACGAACCCGGTGTGAGTCACGTACCGAACCCTTGTTGGTTAAGGGGGGAACCCGCGTCCGGTGTGGGCACGAGGCTGAAGGCAAGTGCGCAAGTAGCGCGAGTTACGAGAGGGGATCAAAGAGAATTAGGGCAAAGAGCTAATTTCTCTGATTAATTGATTACAAAGATAATTAGGAGGTATTTATACCTTTGTCCGAGACGGTTCAATAAAATGCATCTCAGGAAAGAACCGCCAAGAAAACCCGAGAGGAGAGACTTTGCTCTAGTTCCAAAATTACATTTAAAAATCCAATAAAATAAAACACCTAACTAAGATAAATATTAATCCTCATAGCGTTTTGTCCTTCGGCGCTGTCTTACGGGTCTAGCTGGCACGAGCTCGGGCGACCGACTCGTATCAATCTCTCCCCCGATGAGATTCGGCTTGTCTTCAAGCCGCGAAACAGGGAAAAGACGCCGAAGATGCTCGACCGGCTCCCAGGAAGGTACGGAAGGGTCTCCATCATCCCACTCGACGAGCCACTCGTGACGGGGTTCGCCGTCTATCATCACCGTCCGCTCGGCTGTGGCGCGACGTGGACGAGCTACCGGACGGTCGCACAAGAATTCAGCAGGGAGAGTGGCGGCTTGGGGCGTGTCGCCATCAGACTTGTACGGCCTCAAGAGGGAGACATGAAAGACGTTATGTATACGGGCAACTTGTGGGAGCTCCAAGCGGTACGCCACAGGACCGACGCGTTCCGTCACCTTAAATGGCCCATAGAAGCGACGGGCGAGCTTTTGAGAGACGGGACGTGCCACCGAATGTTGGCGGTACGGCTGGAGCTTGAGCAAGACTTGGTCACCCACCTGAAACTCCAAATCACGGCGATGCTTGTTCGCCTGAGCGGTCATACGCTATTGAACCTTTCGAAGGTTTTGCCGCAAGAGATCGAGCACTTGTTCACGATCACGCACGGCCTCCAAAACGGGTGTGGGTGGGCCGGACGGATACGTGACACGGCTGATTGGCGGCGGTTCCCAACCGTAGAGGGCGCGGAACGGCGACATGCGAAGACCCTCATGGAACATCGAGTTGAGAGCCAACTCGGCCCATGGTAGAAAGTCGACCCATCGCCTAGGGCGACCATGAGTGAACGCCCGGAGATATTGCTCCAATCCTCTACTCCGAACCTCGTTCTGACCGTCGGTTTGAGGGTGATTGTTGGATCGTAAGTCTGTTAGTGAAGGCGTCCTTAACCGGGTTAAGGGCGTCCTTAGGTGCAGCGGAAATTAGACTTAACAGGAAACGCAATGAGATAATGGACACGAGTATTTTTAGAGGAACCCCACTAAGACCAACTAGTCTTATGGGTAAACCTCTACCTCCGCTTGGAGGATTTTCAATAGCCGTCCTTATCTTATTAAGAGAGAGTCCTTACAACTTAGGCGAGTCGTTACACTTCACTGAGCTAAGCGTCCGTCCTTAGCCTCACTAGTAACACTCCTTCCACCTAACAAGGTAACCTAACTCTCTTAGCTATAAGGAAGCTATCACTCACGTCTCTCACGGTTCGTTGTGAGAGACAAACTACAACTCTAACTGTTTAGTGGTTTGTTTTGGATTTGATGAGGTTGGACTTTCATTCTCTTGCTTCAAGCTCACTTGATCTTCTTGATCTTCGTTCGTGTTCTTGAATGCTTCGGGAGAGCTTGAGAGAAAGTCTTCAAAGTCCACACCGCTATGCATACCCCTTGGGGGGTATTTATAGCGGAAGTGGTTCTTGTCCTCTAGCGTCCTCTGATGCATGGCAGGATCCTTGATCTTCCATCAACGGTGCGATGAGCATCTTGAGGAAGTCAACTCTGTTGACGCTTGGGAAGCCTCCGCGTGTATAGGGGACCATCGCTGCGAAAGCGACATCTTTGGAGTTGTCTACACGTGCCCAGACAAGGGAAGCTTCCTTCTGAGGACTACGGCCGAACGTGATGTAATCATGTTGGGGCAGCCTTGATTTGAATTTGAACTTCGTCCGTATTTTGGCGCGCGTCCCTTCTTGATGAGGACGCTGTCCTATCTGCGCAGGAACTTGGCTAATTACGTTCAGCTTTGGAAGTTCTGATGACGTGCGTCCTTACAACTTAGGGACTGCCGTTCACTTGTTGTCCTTTTCGCTCATGTGCGTCCACTGGACCTACCTGAGATCAACACTTGGACAACTTGTTAAATACTTTTGAGTTTGTCATTATCAAAACAAGGGACGATCATTATTGGTTTAGATATTAATGACTGGCATCCTTAATATCGTCCCAACAATTTCCCTCTTTTTGATGATGACAAACTCTTTCAGATAATACGCACAGAAGTAATGCTTTTAGCATGAGAGACTACACTAGATTTTCTTTTCAGCTTAGGTTGGCATGCAACACATTCTTTTAAGCGCGTTCTCTTTTATTTTCTATTAGCGTCCTTTGGACTTGGCCGAAATTCCCCCTAAACACATGCTTTCTATGATAACTTAAAGACAATCGCATCTCTGCAAAACTATACTTCCCCCTTTTGGCATCATCGAAAAGGAGAACAAGTTGAAAAGCATGCAAGCACAAAGTCATAACTAAAGAAAGGAACGCTTAGACAAAATGAATCACAAATGTAATGAACGGCATTCATAAAGCAATAGAAGTACGATCATTACAGACATTCAAACACATAGTTCAAAACGGGGACAGCGTCCCAATGTCTTAGCAAAAACCAAAGAAAAGATAAAATGTTTCAGGGGTTGGAGGAGGGAGGGTGATCATTTGCGTGGACGCTTGCCAAGGGCCTTGGGGTGCTGCTCCTGAAGATGGTTGTTCTGGGCAAGGAGCTCGGTTTTGCGCTCAAGAAGTTCTGTGTGGGTGTGGAGAGTGTCGTGAACCTGCTGAATTAGATCAATCATCATGCACTGGTTCTCTATCATCATGCCCATCAGATACTTCGTAGAGTGTTTCTCGGCCTCATCAGGGACGCTCATACCATCGAGCTCGTCCTCTTCATTAGCAGCGTCCTCTACCGGGGTCCCAACTACTTGCAAATTCTCAGCCTCTGGATCACCTTGAGCTTCTTGAGCAGTTGCGGCGGCAGCAGCCTTAGCTTTCCTCTGAGCCTCTTTCCTTTCCTTTTCCATTTGGCGTTTGACGGATGGAAGCGGCTCATCACAACGGAGTTTTCCAACTGGGGGCAAGGTGATTTGCCTAACGTCCCAGTGGATGCCAAAGGACTGTTCCTGTTTCGGAGCATAGAGGCCCTGCTGCTTAAGAATCTGCTTGACCAAGCCAGGGAAAGGAAGAGAGTGCCTACCTCCTGTGCACTTGCCCATGTGCTCCAAGATTACCCGCGGCAAATTGATCGGCTTGCGTTCTAAGAAGGCGTCCAGCAAGATACTGTTAGTGATCTGGACTATCGACTTCTTTTCTTGGCGGTGGACGACCATGCGCACAATGAAGTGATGCGCAAGGACGCCCGTCTTGGAGAGACAGTGAGCGACCCTGTCCCTAGCAATTGGTTGTCTCCCGTTGAATATTCTGTTGAAGATCTCTTCCTGGGAGAAACGACCAAAATTCTTGTTGGGAAGGTCGTGCATGGCATCTGGCGGAGAGGGACGCAGTCCTAGCATATTGCGAACGGTACCCTCAGCAACTGAGTACTCGGCCCCATCAATTTCGAACGTCCCTTGAGGCTTCCCTTTTACTTCGGATATTTCAAATTTGGAGTAAAAGCGGAGAACCTGTTCGGGGTCGACTGCGGCGGCCTCTGCACCAAGGTGCGTCCATCCCTGGAACTCAAGCAGTTCCAAAAACTCTTGGCGTTGATTCTCTTCTAGGAACTGGGCGGTGAATAGGAGCGGCGACAAAGTTTTCTTCAAACGTTTCTGCTTACTGCCGTTGCTCACTATCACTTCATCACCGGCATCTTCTTCATCACCGTCTCCCTCCTCGTCCTCAGGATCCTCATCCTGGTGAGGAGCGTCCTCTTCGTCTGAGGCCTCGTCCCCTTGCTCATGGGACTCGACCATTTCAGTGTCCTCAGCAGCGGACGCCTGTTCTGTAGGGGGCGCGTCCACCGCTGGAGTTCGTGCCAAGGACTCGGTAGGGACGGTTGAAGGAGGCGTCCCTTGGACTTTAGCAGTTTCCTCGACAGCCTGAGCGGGCGGAGGAGGAGGAGGAGTTGAAGCTCTGGGAGGAGAGGGAGAGGGAGTTCTTATCTTGGCCTTTGTGGGGGCAGATGAGGAGCTTGGCGGAGCCATAGATATGGGCTTCACTTTGAGCGGAGCAGGGGGAGGAGGTGGCTTCTTGGCAGGAGAGTCCTCAAGAGTAATAACTTTTGGTACAGCGTCCTTGGCCGGGACCTGTACGTGAGTCGCCTGCTGAGCGGTTGGCATGGGCTTTGCCAAGTCCGCCTCGATTTCCGCCTGAAGCGGATCTGAGGTAGCCGTAGGAGCAGGAGTGGGAGTGACGTCCTCTATCCTTGGTGGTGGAGGAGGAAGGCGAGGGACGTCCTGCAAGCTTTGTTGGATCGCCGCAGCAATGGCGTCCTTTTCGGCCTGTTCTTGCCTGGCCTTCTCCTCTCTCTCTATTTCAAGCTCCGAGAGGCGGATAGCTGCCATTTGTTGCTCGGTCACGCCCTCGAGCTCAGCAGACGTCTTCAAGCGTCTTTTAGGGGCGGGAGGCGGGAAGGAAGGGACCGGGGTGACTTGGGAGGAGGAGGGAGGCCCTTTGGCTTGTGGTTTGGAGGGGGATGGAGAGGAGGGCCGTTTCCGTTTCTGTGATGGGACGGAGCCAGCAGGAGCCACCAAGAACTCAATGATGTCGGGGAGGAGTTTGGCAAGCTCGTCGACCGTCCCACCGAAAGTATCGGAGATGATGCCTGGCCCCATAAAGGGTGGGTTGGTGTGATTGGTTTCTTTGAGGCGGGGTTGGACGTATGTGACCATGTAGTAGTGTAGGAGGCGTTGGACTTTGGGAGGGTGGTCATGAGCGGACGCCCGTAGACAGATGTTGGCGAGCGTCCGAGGCTCTTTCTCTAGCCAGTCCTCAATTAGGGGGTCAAGAGGAGGACGTCGCTTTGGTTGGGAGGGGAGACCTTGGATAGTGCCTTTTGCAGAGTGTGCTGGTTCTGGCTCGGGTTTAAACGGCCTCTCAAGAAATTGGAGGCGTTTTTGTGAGGGTTTGGATTGAGGGCGAGATGATTGGGATTTTTGTGGAGGAGGTTGGGAGCGTTGTTGCTGAGGAGGGGTGGTGGAGTGGCGGCGTTGGGTGGATTGAGAAGAGGAATGGCGGCGAGGGGGTTCTTGGCGGCCGGAAGATCTGCCTCTCGAGTCCATTAATGACCGGCCTCTCACCGGAGGAGATCTCGAGGAGCTAGGGTTTTTCGCCGCTGGAGATTGGTTCTTGGTTGCTCTTGTGTTGGCCATTTGAGAGGATGGTTTATATAGATGAAGATTAGGGTTGAGAAAGTGATTTCGGGATCTGGGTTTGAAGATTTGAGAGCTTTGCTAAAAATGTGTAAACAGCAGAGGAGCGAAGAAGGTGTTTCGGAAAGAACAGGTGGGTATTTATAGGAAGAAGACGAAGTTGGACGGTCAGGGGTAACAGGGTCTTTACACTTGGTTTCCTCCACCCGCCTTCCCACACGTGGCTTTCTTCTTTGCTAAGAAACACAACTGTTGGGCACTGTTTGCGCATATCCCGAGATCTTCGCAGAATCTTCTCTAAGACGGTTCACCTTCCCATTTTCAAACATTCAAACTTCTCACAACTGCAAAGGACTCTGACCTGGCGTCCTTTCAACACACAACACTTCACTACTCTGAACTAAACCACGGCGTCCCAGACACGGATCTCAACCTCTGAACTTATAACTCTGTACGGACAACTCTCAGCTCTTAACATGCGTCCCTTTGATCACTTAGAACCATTTTTGAAAATCAAGCAAGTACGTCCCGTAAAGATAAAACAAAGATCGCTCATAGGACGCGTTTGCGATATTCTCGGCTTAGGTAAGCTTAGAGTTTCCATCATTTCGGCTTATAATGAGGGTAGTTTGATCAGGGATACTCTTGAGATGAAAAGCGAATTGAATACCGTTAAAAAACACAAGCAAAACATATGTCTTAGACTAGCGTCCTTTAAAGATGGCTTTAAATGAATACATTACTTTAAAACGAGTTCTCAACAAAACATAGCCAATCAAGGAGGGAATAATAGAACGGGACTTGATCATTTGAAAGTTATCATCCCCAAGAGCAGCCGGAGGTGCTCGAAGGGACGTCTATCAAGTGCTTTTGTGAAAATATCGGCCACTTGGTCCTCAGTCCTAACATGATCTACCTTAATTAATCCAAGTTCGATCAACATTATCACGAAGAAAGTGATGTCTTATATGAATATGCTTCGTCCTAGAATGATGAACAGGATTTTTGGTAATACTTATAACACTGGTGTTATCACACAAGATAGGGACTGTATTGAGAAACGTACCATAATCTTCAAGTTGGTACTTGATCCATAGGACTTGTGAGCAGCACGAAGCAGCAGCAACGTACTCAGCTTCCGCGGTTGAGAGTGCCACGGAGTTTTGCTTTTTGGATCCCCAAGATACAAGGCATGAGCCAAGGAATTGTGCCATGCCGGATGTGCTCTTCCTATCCACCACGTGGCCAGCGTAATCTGCGTCAGAGTACGCTACCAGGTTTAGGGACGTTCTTCTGGGATACCATAGGCATAGGTCATCTCGTCCCTTGAGGTATCTGAAGATTCTCTTGACCTCTTGCATGTGGGACTCCTTTGGATTTGCTTGGAAACGAGCACACAAGCACACAGCGAACATGATGTCGGGACGACTTGCCGTTAGGTATAGCAAGGACCCTATCATTCCTCTGTAAAGCTTTTGATCTACACTCTTGCCTTCTTCATCAGCATAAAGGCGAGTGTTGGGGGAGATGGGAGTATCAATGGGTTTTGAAGAGTTCATTCCATACTTCTCGAGCATTTCACGGATGTACTTTTGTTGGTGAATGCGCGTCCCATCTTTGAGCTGGGTGATTTGGAGTCCCAAGAAGAAGTTGAGTTCTCCTATGAGGGACATCTCAAACTCACTACTCATCAAGTTCTTGAATTCCTCTACAAGTCTCATGTTAGTGCTTCCAAAGACTATGTCGTCGACATAGACTTGGACAATCAAAACATCTTTAAGGACTTTCTTTAAGAATAGTGTTTTATCAATGTTACCTCGTGTGTACCCATTGGACAAGAGAAAGGACGCAAACCTATCGTACCATGCACGAGGAGCTTGCTTGAGTCCATAGAGTGCCTTGTCCAAGAAGTACACATGATCAGGGTGATCAGCATCCTCAAATCCTGGAGGTTGAGCGACGTACACTTCTTCTTTAAGCTTGCCATTGAGAAAGGCTGTCTTGACATCCATTTGAAAGAGCTTGAACCCCTTGTGGGCGGCGTAGGCAATGAGGAGGCGAATGGCTTCAATTCTAGCAACAGGAGCGAAGGTTTCATCATAATCGATCCCTTCCTCTTGCCTATAGCCTTGAGCCACAAGCCTTGCTTTGTTTCTTGATACGCGGCCACTTTCATCAAGCTTGTTTCTATAGACCCACCTCGTCCCTATTATGTTTTTGTTTCTCGGTCTAGGGACGAGGGTCCAAACTTTGTTCCTCTCGAACTGATTGAGTTCTTCTTGCATGGCTTGAATCCAATCAGCGTCCTGGAGTGCTTCCTTTATGTTCTTAGGTTCAACTAAGGACACAAAGGCGTTGAAGGCACAGAACGCTATGTTGGCGTTGAGAGACTGATTCATAGCTGATCATGTTTGGACTCCTTTTGAGATGTCTGAGATGATTTGATCTGTTGAGTGAAGTCTTGAAAGGTTGGATCCCCTATGAGAAGCGTCCCTGGCAGGGGTGCACCTAGGGTCCGTCCAATCAGACTCATCGGAGTCGAATCCGTCTTCTTCATTTGTCGGCTCAGTGTGTTCCCCCTCAGGTGAAGCGTCCACACTGTGTCTTTCTCCTTGTTGACTTGATTCACCGGCCTCAACTTGGTTTAGCGACCAAGTTTGAGAGGGCTCTTGTTGTTCACTAGGAACTCCCATTGAAACCTCATCGCGAGACTCAGGAGAGTTCCCAGGAACATAATATTTGACAGAGGAGCCTCTTGGTTCTTCTTCGTCATCTTCATCATCGTCCCTAGGAGAGGGGCGACATTCCTTCTTACTTGGTTCTTTCTTGAGAGAAGCATTTTCTTTGAATACTACATGGATACTTTCCTCAAGCTTAAGAGTCCGTTTATTGAAGACTCTATAGGCTTTGCTTGTGAGGGAGTACCCAAGAATTATTCCTTCATCACTCCTAGCATCAAATTTGCCGATGTTGTCTTTGCCGTTGTTGTGAATGAAGCATTTACACCCAAAGACTTTGAGGTGTGAAATGTTTGGCTTTCTTCCATTCAAGAGCTCATAGGACGTCTTTTTGAGCAATGGACGAATCATAGCTCGATTGACAATGTAGGTTGCGGTGGCAACGGCTTCTGCCCAGAAGTGTTTGGGGACGCCGCTAGCCAAAAGCATCGTCCTTGCCATGTCTTCCAGCGTCCTATTCTTTCTTTCAACAACACCATTTTGCTGAAGAGTTCGAGGAGAGGAGAAGTTGTGGGAGACTCCTTGTTGGTCACAGAAGTCAAGAAACTCTGAGTTTTTAAACTCCGTTCCATTATCTGACCTTAGAGCTTTCAAGCTCGTCCCAAGAGCAACTTCTACTTGCTTGATGAAGATTTTGAACATCCCGAAGGCATCTGCTTTTGACACCAAGAAAAGAACCCAAGTGAATCTTGAAAAATCATCTACAATGACATACATGTACCTTTTTCCACCATAGCTTTGGGTTTGCATGAGTCCACACAGATCCATGTGAATAAGTTCCAATGGCTTCTTTGTGCTTACTTCATTCTTGGATTTGAAGGACGATCTTGTCTGCTTCCCTTTGATGCATGCTTCACATTGCTCAATTTGCTCAGGATCAATTCGGGGAAGACCTCTTACAAGATCCTTTTGATGAAGCTTGAAGATTGTGCTAGGTCCCGCGTGTCCTAGACGTCGATGCCAGAGATCGGCGTCCACAGCGGAGATAGATAAGCACGACTTGGATGCAGGCTTGAATCTTTGATTGAAGACATAGACATTGTTTTCACGAGTCCCTTTGAGAATGACTTGATTTGTTTTCTTGTTGATGACTAGGCATTCCTTAGAGTCAAATGTGACTAGGTTTTCACCTTGATCACATATTTGGGAGACACTAAGGAGGTTGAAGCCTAGTCCTTCGACAAGACTAACTTTGGACGCACTTATGGATTGATTCAGCTTTGCGGTGCCCGTCCCTTTGATTTTTCCTTTGCCCTTGTTGCCAAACGAGACAGTTCCTCCCGTGGCATTTGTTTGGATAGAAGCGAGATGGATCTGGCTTCCAGTCATATGATTTGAAGCGCCACTATCGATGATCCTCGGGCTTCCTCTCACTTCCACCTGAAAAGAAGAGTTAGTCCTTTGCGACCCAGGCAAGGTGACCCCTACCTGGTTCGTTACATGGGTAAAACTTCTTCATAGGCAAATGATCATAAACATTCACATCATTTGATCTTCTAGCATGCGTTCTAGGAGATCGAGTTTTAGCATTTGGCACACTAGCATGCGTCCTATCAGCAGACTTAGGCCTGGCATTCTTACGGCCATTCCTAGCCTTCTTTCCATTTTCAAGATCTTGTTTCAGCTTAAGACACTCATACTGGTAGTGACCGCCTTTGCCACAATGCCAGCACGTCCTATAATAGTTTCCAAGGTAGTACTTTTTGTTAGGACACTGAATTTTATTTTCTTTCATTTTCTCAGGGTCCACTACCTTAGATCCTTTTCCCTTAGCAATATTCTTGTAGATTTTGTGACTGACAGAATTTGTGTAGTAGTCCTTTTGTCCTTTCTCACCACTCTCTAGAATTCTATTGCGCTCTTCTAGATTCCTTGTCTTTTCCCTCTCAAGCTCTAGTTCAGTAGTCTTGCTAGCTTCAAAGTCACTAGGGAGAGAGTTCTTTGATCCTGATTCATACCCTAGTCCTTTCCTAGCTGGAACAAAAACTATTGGGTTTACAGTTTCAGTCATCGGACTCTTTCCTAGAACTTTGACCTCGTCCCTAAGACTAGCATTTTCGAGCTTTAAGCACACAATCTGACTTTTAAGGGACTTGACTTCTTCCTGAGAGGACTCTAGTTGAATAGACATGGTACTGCAATTCTCACATTCCACAACAATATTCTCGGATTCAGCTTCTTCAAAACTTTGTTTCATAGCATAGCTCTCTTGCATGATTTGAGTTATCAATTTAATGAGCTTTGGTTTTGAACATTTTTCAAGAGAATTTAACATGGTTTCATGGGTTACCTCTTGCTCAGTTTCAGAGACGTTCTCTGGGGTGTCTTCCATAGCCATGTAAGCCACTTGATTTTCTGGCTCTTCATCACTTGAGTCAAGGTCGTCCCATGCACCCTCAAATGCACCAACAAGCGCCTTTTCCTTCATTTCCTTTGACGTTAGTCCTGTGGTACATTTCTTGGCCATGCGTCCCTTTCTGTTGCATTTGTAACACACTATTTCCTTCATCTTTGCATCTGTAAGCTTGCGAGATTCTTTCTTGACAGGCATCTTCATTCTTGGGACTTTGCCTCTTCTGTACAAAGCACGAAGAGTTTTGCTCTACAGAGCCAATTCGTCTTCTTCGGAAATTTGTTCTTCTGTTTTTCCTTTGCGTTCCACTAACGCCTGGAGACGAAGATTCTCTTGGTGCTCTTGAGTTTTGGCTTCTAGCATTGAGTTCAACTCTCTTTGCCTTTGATAGTATTGCTCATACTCTGGCGTCCTAGCCGCGAGAGTTAAAGCCAGCTCATTTTGGGGACTCTTTCCCATTTCTGCCAGATCTTGGTTTCTTCTTGCTTCGTACCCTTTGAGTTTTCCATAGATTTCCTCCATGGACAGTCCCTTGTTGGCCTGGTTCTCTTTGAACGTCATCCTATCAAAGTTCCATGGTCCCGTGAGTCCATCTATCAAAACTTGAACCTTCATCCTCTGAGTGATTTCTGTTTCTTTGACACCCAAGTTTTTCAACTTAGTTAGAAGGGCCTCAAAGCGAAAGGAGTAGTCGGTGATGGTCTCGTTTGTGAACATCCTGAATTTGTAGAAGTCCCTTTTAGCTTCCAACTGGACGTCTTCTTTCATCTCAGGCGTCCCAACATGATACTTCTCCAAGGCTTCCCATTGAAGCTTAGCAGTTGGGAGATTGCTCACACGGGTGGCGTCCCTTTCACAGAGGGACGTCTGTAGAAAACAGATGGCCTTTGCATTTGCTTCCATAAGCTTGAACTCTTCAGGACCCCAATCTGCCTCCTTGTCCTTCTTGGCGGCAGGAACTTCGAGGTCGCCGTTCTTAATCACCAGCCAGCATTGGTAGTTTTGACTACGCACGAAGCATTCGAATCTTGTCTTCCACCGATTGAAGTTGCCGTCCGTCAGGCGAGGTGGTTTTGAACTTGAGATACCTATAGGTTCCATCTCCATGTTTCCTGCAACTCAAACTTAATCTAGAGCACCTGCTCTGATACCAATTGTTGGATCGTAAGTCTGTTAGTGAAGGCGTCCTTAACCGGGTTAAGGGCGTCCTTAGGTGCAGCGGAAATTAGACTTAACAGGAAACGCAATGAGATAATGGACACGAGTATTTATAGAGGAACCCCACTAAGACCAACTAGTCTTATAGGTAAACCTCTACCTCCGCTTGGAGGATTTTCAATAGCCGTCCTTATCTTATTAAGAGAGACTCCTTACAACTTAGGCGAGTCGTTACACTTCACTGAGCTAAGCGTCCGTCCTTAGCCTCACTAGTAACACTCCTTCCACCTAACAAAGTAACCTAACTCTCTTAGCTATAAGGAAGCTATCACTCACGTCTCTCACGGTTCGTTGTGAGAGACAAACTACAACTCTAACTGTTTAGTGGTTTGTTTTGGATTTGATGTGGTTGGACTTTCATTCTCTTGCTTCAAGCTCACTTGATCTTCTTGATCTTCGTTCGTGTTCTTGAATGCTTCGGGAGAGCTTGAGAGAAAGTCTTCAAAGTCCACACCGCTATGCATACCCCTTGGGGGGTATTTATAGCGGAAGTGGTTCTTGTCCTCTAGCGTCCTCTGATGCATGACAGGATCCTTGATCTTCCATCAACGGTGCGATGAGCATCTTGAGGAAGTCAACTCTGTTGACGCTTGGGAAGCCTCCGCGTGGATAGGGGACCATCGTTGGGAAAGCGACATCTTTGGAGTTGTCTACACGTGCCCAGACAAGGGAAGCTTCCTTCTGAGGACTACGGCCGAACGTGATGTAATCATGTTGGGGCGGCCTTGATTTGAATTTGAACTTCGTCCGTATTTTGGCGCGCGTCCCTTCTTGATGAGGACGCCGTCCTATCTTCGCAGGAACTTGGCTAATTACGTTCAGCTTTGGAAGTTCTGATGACGTGCGTCCCTACAGCTTAGGGACTGCCGTTCACTTGTTGTCCTTTTCGCTCATGTGCGTCCACTGGACCTACCTGAGATCAACACTTGGACAACTTGTTAAATATTTTTGAGTTTGTCATTATCAAAACAAGGGACGATCATTATTGGTTTAGATATTAATGACTGGCGTCCTTAATATCGTCCCAACAGTGATAAGTAGTGCTACGATGAAGTTTCGTACCGCTCAACCGATGGAGTTCCGTCCAAAAGGCACTCGTGAAAATAGCATCACGATCCGAGACTATGGTGGCCGGAATACCATGATGCCGAACAACAATATCAACGAACACTGAGGCCACCTTTGGTGCGTCATATTTCAGTCCAAGTTCCCCGAAATGCGGAAAGTCGGTCCACGACGACCAAGATAGTAGTGTTCCCTCGAGACGGCGGTAACCCTGTGATAAAGTCCATGGACACATCGTCCTAAACCTGTTGTGGCACCGGTAGAGGTTGTAACAATCTTGCAGGTTTCTGCGTGCTATACTTTGTGGATTGGCAAATATGGCATGAAGAGACAAACCGCTTGACGTCACGGCGCATGCCAACCCAGTAAAACACTTCAGCTACACACCTGAAAGTCCGGTCTATCCCCGGGTGGCCAGCTGAGGGAGACGCATGGAACTCGGACAAAATTTCAGCTTTCAAAACCGACTCAACTGCAACAACCAGGCGGTGATCTTAATTTAGAATACCCTCATGCACTTTGAAAGGAGCCTGTAAAGAATTAGAAGCCGCTGAGCATGCCAAGCCAGAAGGTCGGGCATGGTAGAGTTTTCCAGGCGCAGGCGGTGCAAAATATCCGGCGATGGGGAAGAGAATGCCATGAATTGCTTCACCTCGGCGTCGTCGTCGATCATGCAACGAGAGAGGGCATCGGCGACGCGGTTACTAGCGCCAGATTTATAAATGCGAAATTTGTAACCCATCAACTTCCGCATGAAAAACTGTTGGTCAGGCGTCTGAATAACCTGAGGGAGAAGCTCTTTTAGGCTCTTCTGATCACTACGTATCAAGAATTTGCGACTAAGCAAGTATTGTCGCCATTTTTGCACTGCCGATACAATAGCGAATAGCTCTCGGTGGTATGCTGAAGACCCACGCTTGCGAGGTCCCAGCTTTTTTGCTGTAATAATACGGCGCCTACTCCCTCATCCGAAGCATCGGTCTCAACCACAAACTGTTTAGAGAAATCCAGAAGCTGAAGAATCGGTGGTTGGAGCATGGTATCACGCAAACGCTGAAATGTCGTGGTGGCCTCGTCGGTCCAGACAAACCGATCTTTCTGTAATAGGCTCGTGAGTGGAGCTGCAAGCACGGCATAGTTGCGGATAAATTTTCTGTAATAACCTGTAAGCCCGAGGAAGTCGCGGAGCTGCTTGACGGACTTTGGTTGAGGCCACTCAGCCATTACCGCTAGCTTTGCAGGGTCGGCCAACAACTGTCCCGACGACACAATATGGCCGAGATATTCAACTTTCGTAGTCCCAAAAGAACACTTCGAGCTTTTAACATAGAAGTGGTTATCCTGCAAAATCTGAAGAGCGACTGAAATATGCTTGGCGTGTTCCTCTAGGGACGGGCTGTAAATCAGGATGTCATCAAAGAAAACAATGACGAAATCCCGCTAATACTGAGCAAATACATGATTCATCGCAGCCTGAAAGGTAGACGGCGCATTTGTCAGGCCGAATGGCATGACTAGGAACTCAAAATGGCCATCATGCGTCCGAAAAGCCGTCTTGTAAATATCATCCATGTGCATACGGATCTGATGATAGCCCGAGCGCAGATCCAGTTTCGTGAAGTAAGTTGCCTGCCCTAACTCATCAAATAGCTCATCAGCGGTATGGATAGGGAACTTATCAGCCACCGTAGCCGCGTTCAAAGCGCGATAATCAACACAAAACCGAAAAATGCCGTCTTTCTTCTTAACCAAGAGGGCAGGAGAAGAAAACGGGCTAGTACTGTGCCTGATGATACCCAGTCGAAGCATATCACAGACCTGCCGCTCAATCTCAGACTTCTGAAAGTAGGGGTACCTGTAGGGCCGAACGTTAACAGGCTTCGAATTCGGGAGGAGGTGAATTCGGTGGTCCCATACCCGTTGAGGAGACAGCGACGTCGGTACCTGAAATACAAGAGAGTGTTGTAATAAGACGTCACGCAGAATAGCAGGCACGTCGTCAGACAGACTCAAAGACGTGTTCGGCTCCGGCGTGGGCGACTTTGTCTTAACAGCCACGACCTCGAAGAGCTCGGCTACTACGTCAGCTGAATATAGAGATTGTAGGGTATTTAGAGAAATAAGCTTTGGTGACTTGCAGTCTCCTTGCAATAACACGGCATGGTCCTGCCATTGAAATTCCATAGTCAGCTTAGCGTAGTCATGAGTCACTTTCCCCAGAGTCTGTAACCACTGAACTCCCAATACAACATGTGGTCCATGCACTGCCAAGACGAAGAGATCAATAGAGAAGTCAAAACCCCTGTAAGGACTGTCTCGGCACACTGATGGGAACACTATAAATATGCGCCTTTTCCGACATATACTCGGAAAGGTGTAACCGGAGAGAGAGGTAGCTGAAGCTTTTCCGCGACGGCAGGATGTATAAAGTTATGAGTACTCCAACCATTGATTAACACCTGTACGGGCGAGCCAAAAATAGAGCCGGCGAGTTTAAGTGATTTCGGGCTTGTCAAACCCTCCATCGAATGGATGGCTGAGACGTCGCCGATCATAACGATCTCGTCCTCATGCTCTGCGTCAACCTGTTCGTCAGAGTCAGACTCGTCACCGTCCAACAACAAGAAGCGGGGCTCGCACCGATTCCCGCGGGTGAACCTCTCATCACAATTGAAACATAAACCTTGTTTAGAGCGTTCTTCACGTTCAACTAAAGTCAAACGCTTATTAGGAAGAGACAAGGATTTACCGTTTGGGTTATTAGGACGACCCGTAGGGACCGTGGAGGTGGCGTTGGGCGCCGGTGTTGGTGTAGTGCACGACAGGTTCGTGACTCTCGGGGTGCCCGCTGCCCAAGGCCGACGAGGGGCGGCGGCGTACCACTACTGCGACTCCTGGAACATGGCCGCCAACTCCCGCGCCATAGCAAAGGTTTCGGATAGCGTTGCCGGATTACGCAAGTTATGCTCTCAGCGAACCGGTTGCTTCAACCCGGATATGAATAGAGAAATCAAAGTCGGTTGTGTTAGGCCACAGACATGATTGAGCAAGGCCTCGAACTCAATTTGATACTCCAACACTGTATCTTTCTGCTTTAGGTTGGCAAGGAGACCAACATAGTCCTCGTAGTGATTGGGATCAAAGCGCTGTTGTACGGAGAGAAGGAACGCTGGCCACGTTTCGTCGCCGTGATTGTCGCGTTGATAGCGAAACCAATCCGAGGCGGGGTGATCGAAAAGCATCCCGACGAGCCGGAGACGATTATACTCAACAGTATGAAAGTAATCAAAGTACGCTTGGACGTTGTAAATCCAACCACGCGGGTCCGTGCCATTGAAGTGTGGCGGTTCGACCCGGATTTTCGGTAGCGTGTCATAGCCTGGCGGTGCACGGATCTCAACCCCACGTCACGGAGGGTCGACTGGTGGGAGGAGATTGGCCGGCGGCTCGCGAGGGTGCGGCAACGCTTGGGCGAGCGTAAGACCTGCGGCATTGTGCGCGGCGCTAGGGTTGCCAGCGCTAGGGTTTCCAACGTCCGCGGTTGCGTTCGCGGCCGTCATATCGGCTGGAGTAGGGTTCGCGGCCTAGTTGTCGCGCGTGTCACGAAGACCCGTCAACAGGATGATGACGTTGTCGGTGCGCAAGTGATCGACTTTGACCTTGGAGGTGAGGGCTTCCAACCCGTGGTTGACGCCGAGAAACAAATCATGTAACTTGGCGACGGAGGCGTCGAGTTCCGCGAGTTGCGGCGCGGCCGGCTCGGATGGGCTGGCGTCGGAGGACATGGCTCAAGTGAATGGAAGAAATAGTTGGTACGAACCCGGTGTGAGTCACGTACCGAACCCTTGTTGGTCAAGGGGGGAACCCGCGTCCGGTGTGGGCACGAGGTTCAAGGCAAGCGCGCAGGTAGCACGAGTTACGAGAGGGGATCAAAGAGAATTACGGTAAAGGGCTAATTTCTCTGATTAATTGATTACAAAGATAATTAGGAGGTATTTATACCTTTGCCTTAGACGGTTCAATAAAATGCATCTCAGGAAAGAACTGCCAAGAAAACCCGAGAGGAGAGACTTTGCTCTAGTTCCAAAATTACATTTAAAATCCAATAAAATAAAACACCTAACTAAGATAAATATTAATCCTCATAGCGTTTTGGCCTTCGGCGTTGTCTTGCGGGTCTAGCTGGCACGCGCTCGGGCGACCGACTCGTATCATTCACTTCAAATGAATACACTAATTTTACCCCAAAATCAAACCGAGCAAGAAAAGTTTCCTCGCTCTTCTGTCGTCTCCCTCTTAGATGCCCATTAACATATACGTAAGAAATGAAACTTGCATGCATATATGTTGGGCCAAAAGAAGCCCAGGCCCATGAGATCCGGCGTCAAGAAAGGCCCATCAAATGCCCATCGTCCGCGTCAGTTGTGGGTTCCGGTAAATCCGTTGTTCATCAATTTTGGATACGGACTGTAGCAAGAGAAAATCAAAGCCATAACTCCCTAAGCGAAATATCCGGGATCACGAGTAAAGGCCTATCAACGGTGCAATGACCAACGGCTCAATATGGATAGAGACTCCACTATTTAAGGAAGGAACAACTCATAAAAGAAACAACATTCGGCACTCAAAATCTCTCAAGCAATAATCACCACTCTTACCATAATTTCATCAATCGCAATCTTCTTGTTCTTAGAAATCCATTGTATTCGAATCCGATCGATTGTATCCAAAGGAGTCATCCCAGAAAATCAATACAATTTGCAGTTCCATTCTCGCCATTCTTCTAAATCTCAATATTTGTTATTTTCGTTATTATTTTCTGTTCATTGTTTCTAACGCGTCGTGACGACTTCGTGACTAGGAGCCCCTCATTGTAGCGAAGTAACGTGTTCACACAGTTAATTCGCCCAAAACAATTGGCGCCCACCGTGGGGCCCTAGCCAAAAAAGAAGTCACACCTTAAGCAAGTTACTCGATCTTCTTCAGCATGGACGGAACTCTCAACCCTACAGGAGATGTTGAGCTGGTCAACGACCAAATCAACAATTCCGTGGACAGCCAAGTCGCTGACAACAACAACAACGGCAACCCTGAAAACACCGTCAATGGTAATGGCAGCAATAATGCTCCAGGGTTGCCCGCCAACGAAGAAACAACCGCCGATGGCAACTCAGTTCAGCAGACGGCTGAATCCAGCACCATTCCAGAGATCCGCGCAACAATGCTTGCACTCCAGAAAGATTTAGACAGCCAAAAAGAGGCTAATTCTAAGATTACTGAAGTTTATGGAAAACAAATTGAGGCTTTGACTAATGAATTCGTGATTTGCTCCGATCCCAGGTTCAATCAGCTCCGGCTTACCATCCAAGGAGTGACGTGATTAATGATGTAGCCCGGCGCCTGGATATGGAGGACCCCGGCCTTGTTACTCCTAACGGTGCCGGCCCGTCAACAGGTAATCAGGTAATTGCTAGCTCGTCAGGGGCAACTCGAGAAAGTATTGAGGTTGTTCAGTTAAGAGAACGCCTCAGAGCCCTAGAGGATCGAATCACTAAGGTCCTAGGGGCTCCTCAGCTGATAGCAGTAGAAAGACGAGATGGTTACACCGACTCGCCCTTTGTACCCGCTATCGCACGAGTTAACATTTCTCGAAAGTATCATGTCCCCGAGGTTCCTAAATATGAAGGGACCACCGATCCCGACCAACATATTGCGGCTTTCAAACAAGCTATGAATATTAGTACGGTACCCTTTGAAATGAAAGAAATTGTCATGTGTCGGTGGTTCGGGAACACGTTATCTGGTCCCGCGCTGAATTGGCACTCACATTTACCACTTGGAAGTATCTCATCTTTTGTTGAGTTGGTTGACAGGTTTAGGATCAGGTTTGCAAGCAGCCGACACGCAAAGAAGCGATCTAGCGACTTATATCACTAAGTCCAGAAGCCTCGAGAGTCTTTGAAGGCGTTCCTCAGTCGTTACAACGAGGAGCTTGTAACCATTGAGGGATGCGATGCAGCAACGACGGTGGAAGCCTTTCGACGAGGGATATCATCCCGAAACCCCGAATTATACCATGAGCTAACAAAATATCCTTGCTCTAACTTTGATGAAGTGCAAGTCAAGGCATTGGCTCACGTCCGTCTTGAGGAGGACGACCTCTATGCTGAGAAGGGAGCAAGTCCTCAGCGGAGTGATCGACGGCAGGGAAAGCGGGAGGCTCGATATGCTCCCTACCCTTCAGCCGCTCATCATTCCCCGCACGTCAAGCCAACTGTTAACACGTCATACGCTAAGAAGAGCGAGAACATCCCGCTACCTCCTGAGTGGTCTCATCACAACTTCCGAGTTAGCGCAACAGAGATAGTCAGAACCCTTAGCACGATGGGAAACGCTGTCAAGTGGCCACGGAAGAAAGACATACCACATCATCGTAAAGATGAGTCGAGATGGTGCGACTTTCATTTCGATCACGGTCACACGACAGAGGCATGCATCGCGCTAAGGAAAGAAGTCGTCGACTTGCTAAGGAAAGCTTACCTCAAGGAATTGATTTCCGAGCGCGGCAGGGAACATCTCGCCAGGAATGTTGAGAGAGCCCAGAAACCCGTCTCCCCAAAGCATGCCGGTGTAATCAACGTCATTACTGGGGGGTCGGATATCTGTGGTATAACCTACTCCGCGGCGAAAAGAATCGCAAGAGAAGCCAGACGAGAAAATCCCAGAGCTCCTACATCATCCAGCCGCGCCGTCATGTCCATCACCTTCGACGATGTCGAAGAAGAGGAAGTTCATCATGATTGCTTAATAATATCTTTGACAATTGCAAATTTCCTCGTTAGACGCATCTTAGTTGATAACGGGAGCTCTACTAACTTGCTTATGTTGGATGCGTTGTACAGCTTAGGTCTCGGACTTGACGACATTGTCAAAAAGTCTACGACTTTAGTAGGATTCAACGGAGAATCATGCAACACGCTTGGGGAAATTTCCCTACCAACTATTGCCCAGGGAGTAAATTATCAAGTAAAGTTTCAAGTGCTAGATTGTCCCTCACCTTTTAATGTTATTTTGGGCAGGCCTTGGATTCATGGGATGAAAGCAATCCCGTCAACTTATCACCAATGCGTGAAGTTTCCTTCCCCTTGGGGAATACAAGAAATTCAGGGAGAACAGAGACTCGCAAGAGAGTGTTATTCAGTAACCATGAAGACGACAGCTTGCGCAACTTCAAAGCCAGGAACCAGCAAGCAAATGTCCGATTAGCAATTAAAGGACTGTAAGACTCCATCCTTCTACGTAAAGCCGGAAGCTCCTAAACTTGAAGAAGTGGCTCTCGACCCGTCCGAACCTTCAAAGAAGGTCCGGATCGGAGCGGATCTAGAGCCAACTTTGCGGGAAGGGATGGTGGAGTTTTTACGGTCCTACAAAGATTGTTTCGCCTGGGGGAACGAAGACATGATCGGAATAGATCCAAACGTGATTACTCATGCTCTGAACGTCAACTCACAGATGCCGCATGTGAAACAGAAAAGGCGTATGTTCGCCCCCGAGCGAAATCAGGTAATCAACGACGAGGTAAAATCCTTACTTGAGTCGGGAAAGATCAGAGAGGTCAAATACCCTGAATGGTTGGCAAACGTCGTAGTAGTAAAAAAGAAAAATGGTAAGTGGCGCGTCTGTGTCGATTTTACTGACTTAAACAAAGCGTGTCCTAAAGACTCATTCCCATTGCCTCATATCGACGCAATGGTGGACGCGACGGCAGCATACGAGTTGTTAACATTCATGGACGCGTTTAGTGGCTATCAACAAATAATGATGAATCCTAAGGATCAAGAAAAAACGGCATTCGTAACCAATCAAGGAACTTATTACTATAAAGTTATGCCCTTCGGATTAAAAAATGCAGGTGCTACTTACCAGAGATTGGTTAATAAGATGTTTCAGGAAAAGCTGGGTGATACCATGGAGGTTTACATCGACGACATGCTCGTCAAGTCTTTAAAGGCGGAAGACCACATCGCTCACCTACGAGATGCCTTTCAGATCTTAACAGAATACAAGATGAAGTTGAATCCAACAAAATGCTCCTTCGGCGTCACCTCAGGGAAATTTCTCGGGTACATAGTTACCCAAAGGGGGATAGAGGCGAGTCCGGATCAAGTTAAGGCCATAATGGAATTACAGTCGCCAAGATGTGTCAAAGACGTCCAAAAGTTGACAGGAAGGATTGCAGCCTTGAACAGTTTCATATCCCGCTCGTCAGATAGATACAAGCTGTTCTACGACATCTTGAAGAAGAATAGGTCGTTCGAATGGAGCGAAGAGCATGAGAAGGCGTTCGAAGAATTGAAGCAGTACCTATCAAATCCACAAGTACTGTCAAAACCAAAGCAAGGAGAAAAGCTATACGTCTACCTCGCAGTTACAGAAGTCGCCGTTAGCGCCGTCCTAATCCGTGAAGAGGATGGTAACCAGTTACCAATCTACTATGTAAGTAAAACATTGCTTGACGCGGAAACCAGGTATTCTCCTACGGAAAAGTTGGTCCTTTCTTTAGTAATGGCTTCCATTAAGTTACGTCCATACTTTGAAAGTCATTCTATCATAGTAAGAACTAACTATCCTATGAAGAGTATCATGTCCAAGCCAGAATTGTCAGGTCGCTTAATGCGTTGGTTGATCCACTTGAATGGCTACGACATCACATACGAGCCTTGCACGGCAATAAAGTCGCAAGCCTTGGCGGATTTTGTGGTCGACTTCACCCCTACCCCATCCCAACAGGAAGAATAGGAAATGCTGAATGTAACAAGTAATAGCAGGTGGCTGATGCACACCGACGACGCGTCAAATCAAGTCGGTGTTGGGCTGGGGGTAGTCCTGAAGTCACCACAGGGGGATAGGATAGCCCAGGCTGTGCGATGCACGTTCAAAGCTACCAATAATGAAGCAGAATATGAAGCACTCATAGCAGGCTTACTCGTTGCCAAATACCTTAACGTGCAAGAGATCGAGGTAATTTGTGATTCATTGCTTATTGTGAACCAAGTAACAGATTCATATGTTGCCAAGGATTCAAAGATGAAAGCCTACGTCGAAAAGGTACGTGAGATCGTGAAAGATTTCAAGCATTTCGAGATCAAGCAGGTTCCTCGAGACGCTACCACACAGGCTGACGCCTTAGCTAATCTTGGATCTGCCATAGACCCATGAGAATACACCAAGATTCCCTTCGTGTACCTTGATGCACCATCTATAGTCAAAGAAGCCGACGTATTGGCAATAAGAAGTCCAGACAGTAACTCGTCCTGGGTAACACCCTACCTGGAATGGTTGCAGCAAGGTGTCCTTCCAGAAGACAAGGAGGAAGCCCGACGACTTAAGGTAAAAGCTTCCACATTCACGATTAAAGATAACGTTTTGTTCAAGTAAATGTCGTCAGGAATATACACACGATGCGTAAGAGAAGACGAAGTACAGGTGGTGTTACGAGACATACACGACGGCGAGTGTGGCAACCACACAGGGGGTCGAAACCTGGCAAAGAAGGCAAGCAGGATGGGGTTCTACTGGCCCACCATGAACAAAGATGCAGCGGAGTTCTCTCGCAAATGTGACGCGTGCCAGCGTCACGGATTGATCCCTCATCTACCTTCAGAGTTACTTCATCCCCTTACTTCACCATGGCCATTCATGAAGTGGGGGATGGACATCGTTGGGAAACTCCCACCAGCTTCAGGGCAACGCGTCTATCTTTTAGCTATGACAGACTATTTCTCTAAGTGGATCGAGGTTGAAGCCTTCAAGGAGGTCAAGGATACTCAGGTGATCTCGTTCATTCAAAGAAATATAAGCAGATTCGGGATACCATTCACTATAGTATGCGACAACGGCTCCCAATTCATCAGCGACAAGACTAAAGCCTTTTGCCAGCAATACAACATCCAACTGGTTATGTCAACACCTCGCTACCCACAAGCAAATGGCCAGGCAGAAGCAAGCAACAAGGTGATCCTTAACAATCTCAAGAAGCGACTTAAAGATGCTAAGGGAAAGTGGGCAGACGAGTTACCACTCATCCTATGGTCAGATTGCACTACACCCAAGACCGCGACTGGACACACACCTTTCTCCTTGGTTTACGGGTGCGAGGCTGTGTTACCAGTTGAGGTATCTTTGCCCACTGCTCGATACGGTCTTACTATAGAAGAGTCCAACATCTCTAACTTGTTACACCACCTCGACACGGTAGACGAGTTACGAGATGAAGCCTCAATACGATTAGCGGCATACAAGCAGGGGGTAGCACGGAGCTATAACAAACGTGTTAACTCCAGGGCATTTCAAGTCGGAGATTGGGTGTTGAGAAAGATGTTTCAAAACACCCAAGAATTAAACGCAGGCAAACTTGGAGCAAATTGGGAGGGCCCCTATCAGATAACTAAAGTCGTAGGGCAAGGCGCATATGAGCTAGTATCACATGACGGCAAGACAGTGCCCAGGAGCTGGAACGCGATGAACTTGAAGCTCTATCATTTCTGAGCAAGGTACATATTGTTGGGCCCTAACAACTAAAAAGCCCAAGGCATACGCTGGAATGGCTTGCGAGGCGTTTACGAAGTCCATCAACGAGTTTCTAGAAGGATGATCGAGTAAGTGGGTATCGAAGCATGATAATTCGCCCGCTTAATTATAAGATATATTCATATTATATCTTGTAAGGATTATTTCTATCTTATGTAACGGAAATTACATCGTATCTAGGTATGGACTATCTATAAAACACGCATCTATCTAGTTATCTTTATATCTTGTAGAGCACTCTATCTTTTAGGCCCCTATAAATACATAGAGTGGGGGTCATGCATTGTAAGTTACATATTCGAATACACACAAATTTAATACAATTTTCGCATTCTTTCCCTTGATTCTCGAGTTCGTAAAGCTTAGTTCAAGCCCGATCTAGGCTAAGGGGTCACCAATCTTGCTTGGTTGATTTCTAGCTCTAACAATTTGGCGCTCACCGTGGGGCACAGAATTTGGCAAATTACGAACGGAGAATCGTTTGTTGTTCAAGTTTCCAAACCAAGACAATGTCAGAATCTGGAGAATTCGTGCCGGGGAAGAACAACGCCACCTAACAAGAAGAAGTCTTGTCTAAGCAACAAGAGATGAGATGGCGGACGTTCGGCGCCGCATGGAGCTTCTCCAAAAAGAGCTCGAGCAACAAAAAGGCTTCTTCGAAGCCAGCATGGAACGCTTGACTAACGAGAACAACCAGCTTAGGAGCCAGAACCAGTTACTCACTACGGCAAGGCAACCCGCCAACGTCCCTAGAAACAATGAGGGTCTGGCTACTCAGCTGAACTTCGACTCCGGAGAGGGGACTTCAGGGGGAAACAACGGGAACGACACCCACGGCGGAGTCTTGAACACTCAACAAACACCTAGCCCCGAGAGCAATCGCGAGCAGGCGACGAATAGGGAGATCCCCGGAAACCAGGTCACACCTCCGGGTACCACCTACAGAACCCGCTCCGGGAACATATGGATAGCTGAGAACGCTTATACTGAAAAACACCAGGAGGTGGACCTAGACACTCTCATCAGAAAGAAAGTCATAGAACAGATCGGGGCCATCTCCGATCAGGTTGTTAGAAGCCACACCGGATACCAGCCGGTGCAACCAGAGGCCCAAGACGGATACGACGAATCACCATTCGTCACCAGGATCGCACGGGCCGAAATTCCGAGGAAAGTCACTATTCCCTCTATGAACCCCTACATCGGCACCACGGACCCTAACGAGCACATAGCCATCTACAAACAAAAGATGATGACTAGCTCGGTTCCCAATCACTCAAAAGAATCCGTGATGTCCAAAGGGTTTGGAACGACCCTGACTGGACCAGCCCTCACATGGTTCATCGGTCTACTGATTCGGCCTATTTTGTATGCCTTATCTTGGTAGTTTTTAGGATGTTTTTGAGTGTTTTAGGCTAGCTTTTAGGCATATTTGATAGATCAAGGCCGAAGACACAGAAGTTGGTAAAGTGAAGATTTTATGAAGTTGGAGTCGTCCGCAGAAGAACCGCGGGTGCGGAGCCGATGGCGCGACCGCGGAATAGCTACAGAGACTAGGAGAAGACCTGAAGTGAAGGCCGCGACCGCGGGTGACCAAGCCGCGGGCGCGCTAGAAGCAGCGAAATCGAAGTTCGAGAAATCGCCTGACCTGCGACCGCGGGTGGCGCCCAGCGGAATTTTCCGCGTGTTTATCTTGTTTCCTTTTATCTTTATATCTTTTTAGTATTTTCGGATAGTTGTTTGTCCGAGACTATTTATAGGGTTTTTAGGTTGTATTTTGGGGAGAAATCATAACTCATATTCATAGTTAGGTTTTCAATTCTTCTTTAGTTATGGAGAGCTAGTCTCCTTGGGTTTGTTCAAGGGAGAAGCTCTGATGTATGAACTCGTGAGATTTTGGTAATTGATTTCTATTCTTTGGTTAATATTGATTCTCTTGCGCTTCATCTTATGATTGTTGGTTGTTTCTCTAGGAGTCGAGACCCTATTGAATCTATTAGCTTTCTACTGTTGGATTAGGTTTGGACCGTGGACAAAACTAATCTGTGAAAACAACTTAACCTAGACCTGTTGTCTATGCAACTAGGATTAAGAAGAGAATTGATTGTTTTATCTTATGATTGACTCGTAGCTTGATTGTTTGATTTTATATCCTGCATATCTTTGTTCTCTATGCTAATTCTAGGTTAAGCGTCCTTGCCTAGGGTTATAGAATTGCTTGGACCGTGGACTTGCGATTGTTAATGATCAGGATAGGAATTAACCATAGGTGTGAATGAAATCAATGGATAAATCTATGTTCGAGGGATTATATCTTGAGTGGATCTTTTGAATGAACATGTCTCCTTATCAATTGTTTCCCCCATATTTGCATGTTTGTTTATTTGTTTGTTCTTTGTTTCTAGGTTAGTTTTAGTATAGATTTCTCTCCTAAACCCCCCTCTTCTGTAGTTGATAAATATATTAACGCTAGAAGCCATAGTTCTCTTGGGTTCGACCCCTTACTTGCATGCTATACTAGTCTGTTTGTTTGGGTTATTTATCTTTGATCTTGGCACGACGACTTTAGCCGAGTCATCTACCCAGAGGGAGCATCAAGTCTTTCGCCGACCTCTCGGATACCTTCCGGAGCCAGTTCCCGAGCAGTCGCAAGTTTGAGAAGCAGTCTAGCGATCTTTACCGGGTCAAACAGAAATATCATGAAACCACAAGAGCTTTCTTAGATTGCTTCAATAAGGAGAAGGTAACCATCCCAAATTGCGACACCACTACCGCAATCGAGGCTTTCCGACAAGGAATCATACCGGACGGAGGATTGTACCAGGAGCTAACCAAGCACCCATGTGCTACTTTCGAGGAAGTCCAGTCAAAGGCACTAGCACACGTGCGATTGGAGGAAGATAGATCTCTCCGGAGGAGGTCAGCCGAACCTAGGAGCTCCGATAGGAAAAGCGGCAATGGTCGCAAGAGGGAATATCCAGAGCGAAGGCGATCACTCTTCGACCAGAGAAGGGGCAGGCGTGATCGATCCTACGATAGACACCCCGCCAAACGGGTTAACGTAGCACGCAACAAGCCGCCAACGGAGAAGGAACGCGATCCGTTGCCACCACCTCTGGAGGACTACAACCTCAAAATCTCGCCATCGCAACTGGTGAAGAATCTCTCCAAGGTGGGAGATCTAGTTAGGTGGCCCAGGAAAGATAAAGCACCTAAAGCAGGGGCCGACGAGAACAAGTGGTGTGAGTTCCACGATAGCTACGGCCATTGGACCAAGGATTGCATCATGCTAAGGAGGGAGGTGGCACACTTAATCTCTAAAGGCAAGATCCGGGAAGCGGCTCCAGACGCCAGAGTTCCTCGTGATCTTCTAGATAATCCCTACCGAAGCAAGACAGCGAGAAAACCCCCCTACTCCAGAAAGGGTAGTGAATGTGATAACCGGAGGATCAAGCGTGTGTGGCCTTACTTACTCAGCAGCCAAGAGGCAGGCACGAGAGGGGTACTTAAGAAAACCTACCCATCTAGAGAGGCGACCTAGACAACCCACCGGGTTGGCAATAGCCTTTGACGACTCCGAAAATGAAAACCAGGTTGGGCCTCATCATGACGGCTTGGTGATCTGCTTACAGATAGGAAACGTCTTTATGAGGAGGATACTGGTCGACACCGGTAGTTCTACCAACCTCATAACACTCACCGCCCTCAAAGAGATGGGATTGTCTAAAACGACGTCCACAAGCAACCAGTCCCCCTCGTGGGATTCAGTGGAGAAGTAAAACATACCACGGGAAACATAGCCCTACAAACCTTCGCAAAAGGAGTGAACTTGCAAGTGGAGTTCATGGTGATAGATTGCCCATCCAGCTACAACGTAATCTTGGATCGTCCTTGGTTACACGACATGAAGGCGGTGGCTTCCACCTATCACTAGACGGTGAAGTTCCCTACACCAAGGGGAATAGAAGAGATTCGAGGGGATCAGAGGCTAGCTAGAGAATGCTACAAGACCGCTCTAAAACCTACGGCCGCTGGGCCGCAGGCATAGCAATTACAGAGCGCTACCCCTCCTATCCAGACCCGAGAGGAAGAAGAAGAAGTGGAGGAGGTAGCAATAGAGGAAGGACGGATCGTTCGCCTGGGCATCGGAATAGACACGTCCATGAAGGCAGAACTTGTGTCCTTTCTAGAGAAACACCAGAAGTGCTTCGCATGGAGCCACGAGGACATGACTGGAATCGACCCAGGGGTGATCACGCACAAGCTTAACACCGATCCTAGCTTTTCCCCCGTGAAACAAAAGAGAAGAAGATTTGCCCCGGAACGAATCTAGGCAGTTGACGAGGAAGTAAGGAAGCTGCTAGACACAGGCAAGATCCGAGAGGTGAAGTATTCAGAGTGGCTAGCAAACGTGGTGGTCGTCCCAAAGAAGAATGGGAAGTGGAGGGTTTGCGTGGACTTCACCAACCTGAACAAGGCTTGTCCTAAGGACTCTTTCCCACTCCCACACATAGACACGATGGTCGACGCCACTGCTGGTCATGAACTCTTGACATTCATGGATAAGGACAAGGGACGTCGTTCATAACAGGACAAGGGACGTATTGTTATCGAGTTATGCCTTTCGGCTTAAGAAACGTTGGTGCAACTTACCAGCGTCTCGTTAACCATATGTTCCGGAATCAAATCGGGAAGACCATGGAGGTGTATATTGACGATATGGTGGTCAAAAGAACGATGGCGGTTCAACACCAACAACATCTCGAGGAAGCTTTTAACATTCTCGAAAAATTCAATATGAAGCTCAACCCTCAAAAGTGCACGTTCGGAGCTCAATCTGGAAAATTTCTAGGTTACATCGTGACTAAAAGGGGGATTGAGGCCAGTCCCGACCAAGTGAAAGCAATAGCCTCCCTGAGATCGCCCAAGAACATCAAGGAAGTACAGAAGCTCGCAAGGAAAATCGCCGCCCTTAACAGGTTCATATCCAAGTCAACCGACAAGTGTCGTTTGTTCTACGATATACTCAAGAAAAACAAAAGCTTCCAGTGGGACGAACGACACGAGAAGGCTTTCCAGGAGCTCAAGGGCTATTTCTCCAATCCATTGTTGCTAGCCAAACCGGTGCCAGGAGAAATCTTGCAACTATATCTAGCAGTATCAGGGAGCACAATGAGTGGGGTTCTAGTCAGGGAAGCTGACGGACAACAAATGCCTGTTTACTTCGTAAGCAAGACAATGACTTCGATAGAGACTAGATACACCCCCCTCGAGAAACTGGTCCTCGCCGTCGTCATGAGTTCGAATAAGCTTCGCCCTTACTTCGAATCGCATACGATCGCGGTGCAAACCAGCTACCCTCTACGACAGGTGATGCAGAAGCTGGAGTTCTCTGGACGAATGACCAAGTGGGCAGTGCAACTCAGCGGCTACGACATCAAATATGAACCTCGCAAAGCCATAAAGTCGCAGGTCCTAGCTGACTTTGTCGCCAACTTCACACCTGATCTAGAGGAGGCAGCAAACACAAGCGCACCCGCTCCTGTCCCGAACGAGACACACGAAACGTGGACGCTCAACACAGATGGGGCTTCCAACGCCAGAGGGATAGGGCTAGGGGTAGTCTTGGAATCAAGCAAGGGAGATAGGCTAGCTCAGGCCGTAAGATGCGATTTCGACGCCACAAACAACGAGGCAGAGTATAAAGCTTTGATTTTCGGATTAGGGCTAGCACGAGACCTAGCAATCCAGAATCTGCAAGTAAGGTGCGACTCTCTCTTGGTGGTTAACCAGATACTAGGCCTGTTCGAGGCAAAAGACGAGAGGATGGATCTTTACCTAGAAAAGGCGAGAGCATTAGCGGGAGAATTCCAGCAGGTTACCTTTGAACAGGTACCTAGAGAGAACAACACGTCGGCCGACGCCTTAGCAGGTTTAGGCTCAATACTCAACCCAAGTGAATACTCTCAGATCCCGCTAGTGCACCTTCTTTACTCGGCGATCGAGCATCCCAAAGAAACATCCGTGCTACACACGCTCCCAGTAGTCAGTCTTAACACACACTCTGGAACAAAGCCTAGCAGCAGGATCAAACCGTATCTGGACTGGCTAGTACACGAGAAGGCGCCTGAGGATAAGACGGAGGCAAGGGCTTTAAGAGCCAAAGCCACACGATTCGTCGTCCACCAGGGCATACTCTACCACAAGTCTTCGTCTGGGGTCTTGCAAAGATGCGCGGAAGGAGAAGAGATAGAGAGTGTTATGAAAGAGATCCATGAAGGATACTGCGGGAACCATGCTGGTGGCAGGAGCTTGGCAAACAAGATACTTAGACATGGGTGGTACTGGCCAACGCTACGACGCGACGCCACCAAGTATGCCCAAGAATGCAAGGCTTGCCAGCGACACGCACCAACTTCTCACCAACCCTCCGAGAGCCTACATCCAACCCTTACTCCTTGGCCCTTCATGAGGTGGGGGATGGATATCGTGGGGAAATTACCTCCTTCTAGAGGCCAAAAAGTGTTCTTCTTGGCTATGACCGACTATTTCTCCAAATGGATCGAGGCTGAAGCATATAGGGAGATCAAGGACAAACATGTGATCTCCTTCATCGAGCGCAATATCCTCTGCCGTTTTGGAATCCCAGCAACGATCGTTTGTGATAACGGTTCCCAGTTCATTAGCCGGAGAATGAGAGAATTCTACCAGGGGTGGAACATCGATCTGGTTACATCAACACCTAGATACCCCCAGGCGAATGGGCAAGGAGAGTCCTCAAACAAGGTGATCATAAGCAACCTGAAGAAAAGATTAACCAAATCCAAAGGCAAGTGGGCAGAAGAGCTACCCTACTTACTGTGGGTTGATCGCACCACTCCCAAGAAAGCAACGGGGCAAACCCCCTTTTCTCTGGTATACGGATGCGAGGCAGTCATCCCAGCCGAAATCCAGGTCCCGACCGTGCGATATGGTCTAGCTACGCTCGACCAGAACAAGGAGCAACTCGAGGCAGACTTAGACACAGTCCAAGAGTTACGGGAATCGGCCCACCTCAGAGTAGCTCGATACCAGCAGCAAGTATCCAGAAGCTATAACAAGAACGTAAGAGTTAAGGTCTTTCGAGTTGGAGACTGGGTACTTCGCAAGGTGTTCCAGAATACAGCAGAACAAAACGCGGGAAAATTGGCACCTGGATGGGAAGGACCTTACAGGATTACGAAGGTCGTAGGGCAAGGAGCTTACCAGTTGGAGTCCGAGGAAGGAGAACCAGTGCCTAGGAGCTGGAATGCCACTCACCTCAAGAAGTATTATTTCTAGAAACCCTATCTCTAGTTAGTTTATTTTCTGTTTTAGAAGGTTTTGGATTTTCTTTTTTTTCGGGGGGATGCAAGGGGATTCCTGCACCATCACCCCACTTTTTTCTCTAGATCATAGTTCTAGTGATTAGCACTAGTTAAGACACTATTTTACATTCTTGTGATTCCTCTGAGTTATGAATGCGATTTATTACAAATTACTTCGTTTACACACATGAGCATATGCTCTTCGAGAGCATACCCTTGCAAATTTCGCACGACACAAAAACCCACACCAGGGTACACGCCTAGTAGCCCCGATCAAGCTACGAAAAGGCAGAAATCCCACAAATCTCGTGGACGTAATGATTAGGCCCATAAGTGACCTAGGCATTTATCGCCAGAAATCCCACAAACCTCGTGGACGTAATGATTAGGCCCATAAGAGACCAAGACAATTATCGCCAGTATTGCAAAACTCGCACGAAAAATTTCGATCCGCAAGTGAGGCACAAATCGCCTGATATATATGCTAGCACCTAACAGATTAATCCACTCACACTAACTAGTTATACAACCCAGGTATACCATCAACATTCGACATCACAAACACTAACGTTAGCACTTCTTACAAACAAGCTTGTTTCTTACAAAGAATAACCGCTAAGACGCACTAGGTACCTACGCAACCTTTGTCGATGACAAATATGTTTTCTAGAGATAGTCTCTAAACAGAGGCGGTCTTCCCCCAAATAGTACAAGGGGTATTGGATCCGCTAACAACTACATTACTGCACTACGACGACTTAACTAATCACGTGATTATCAAGGTTACATCCGCCTATATCACTTCTAGACTCTTGCTCTAGAGACATACGTTTACGATCTCTCTCACTTGTCTAAAACACTATCATATGTTTTCCAGAATATGGGTCAAGAGCGCCCCACGCAAAACAAGGGGTACCAAGCTCTACCCGCAAAGCCTACTTAGGGCATCGCCTCCGAAAATAAGTTTCATTCTGGACATCACGGATAAGACAACTCTCTCGAAACGACATCTAGACTTATATCCTCGATACATGAGTGCGGGGACAGTCGCACTCCCAGATAAGCGTCTACATAATGATGGTGGGGGTTAGACCCCAACATTACATGATCTCGCTTGCCATCAAGCCTAGAACGCTAGCAAGTAACAGAGACTGAGTTACTTTTTAGGCAAGCATTGCCAAAATCAAGAATGTAGTATAAATAAACGGTCATATAGAGGGCCTATAACGATTAATGAAAATCGGGAGTTTTTACACCAGGGGGTACGAAGTTTTCCCCGTCAAAAAAGTCTTGGCACGAAGGCCATCAAAATACCATCATTCAAGTCTTACGGCAATAGACATTGCCAACGGAAAGTTCTTAACACCATGAGGGACAGAGAAAAAGCATAAATTTGCTAAACTAACGGAGATTACTTGGCTGGAGAAGGGGTCTGCGACGAGAGGTCCTCGTCCTTATCTTCCTGCTGGAACGCCTCGCCAAATCTTGCAGCTGGAACAATATCTGCTGGAGCGGGGGAATTGGCATCATCATCAAGATCTTCGTTAGGCAAGAAGTCCTCCCCTGGGACCTTGGGGTCAGGAGGGAATAGCTCGTCAAAGGTAGCCTTCAACTCCTCCAGGTTCCAGCGGTCGTTCTCCCCTCTAGCAACACTTTCCAGGACTTCGATTTTGGCCTTGGTAGAGTAGTAGGTGCCAATCCTTACGACTTGCTGGGTGAAAGTGTCCGCGGCTCCCTGAAGTTCAGCAATCTTCCTGGCCTGCTCGGATACTTCTCCTTGTAGCTTGGCAACTTGAGCACGATGGGAGCCCAGCGCGTCTTCGAGGACGCGATTCTGGCGCCCGTCTTCCAGCGCTGCTTCCGAGGCGTGTTTCTCCTTAGACCTCAGCTGGCTAATCTCCCTCATATGCACGTCCATGGCCAGGGGAAATTCTTGGGTTGCCTACAAGGAATGTTAAGTTAGATAACCACGACGGTAAGAAACTGGTTTGACAAATGCGAAAGGTCTGCGAACATACCTTCTTCATAGCCGCTCCAGATTGCGTCAGTGCTTGCTCCATCCCGCCTTTGACAGAGGCAGCCCTAGCCTCACCGGAAGTAGACTCCAGCACGACGCCCCAGAAATCAGCTGTGTCGTCCTTGGAGAGATCTATAGTGGGAGGGGTTTCCAGCTTGCGCTTCTGTGTAGGGCGCCCTTGCTGAGCCTCTTTCTTCGGAAACAGCGGAGGGTTCGAGCTACGAGACCTCATCATTCGTTGCAACATGGCATCAGTGGAAGTATTTCTTTCACGGCCTAGAAACATGACACTCTAAAGATCAGATTCTGTGTTGGAAGAGTTTGTTTAGAACATAGAAGAGGAAGTGCCGCCGAGGACTTACCAGAGTTGGTGGGCTTAGAGGTGCTTGACATTTTGACAGCAGGGGGTGAGATTTCCGGCTCTGTAGTCTCGTGGCTAGAGCTCTGGGGCTGGTCCTCCTCTTTGGGCTTCTCCGGCTCGTTAAACACCTTGCTAGGGCGCGATTCTTGGGTTCAGTGGTCAGTAGCACCTTGATCTGCTTTCCACTGGACGACCTGGAGTTGAAGTTCTTTGGCACTGCACAAGATGTCGCCAGATGAATATTAGCAAGATACGCTAACCGGGATAACAGATCTAGTTGTACACACTAAAGACCAAAAAAAAAAAAACAGAACAGGCGAGGCTCTTACGGGTGGTGTTCCAAGCGTCTAGGAAAACATCCTTATGGATTTCCCCTATTTCACCCAAAGAGCGTCTCTCGACAAAGAAATAGCATGACTGCCATCCCGTATTAAGGTTCTTGACACCGGGGATCAAGGGGTCGTGGGTATTTCTAGAGTGGACAGAGATTCTACCCGGCCTAGAGGGTACTACCTTGTAGGCTACTAGGAATTCACTCACCCTCATGACTATCCCTTTCCTAGAGGCCAACTCATCGACACACCTTAGTATACGCCAGGTCGTGGGCATAATTTGAGAAGGCGAAACCCCTAAATCCCTAAGAAAGTCCCTAATAAAGGGGGAAAACGGGAATTTTAGCCCAAATGAGAATGGGAACTCGGTGAAGCAGATCCACCCTGGTCGGATCCAGTCGATTAGCTCGTCCTGGGGGCAGTATGTCACAGTGCCGGCCGGAAACCCTCCCTCGGAGACGATTCTGGCTACATCGTCCGGCGTAAGATTGCATTGAAACTGGTCTTGCGCCATTAACGAATTGGAAGGTGCGAAAAGAGGAGACTCGGCCATGGATGGAAAGGAACGAGGTTTGGGCGGAAGACAGAGAAAGAGGAGATAGAGAAAGCAAGGGAAAACGGAAGTGAAAGAGAGCAAAGAAAATGAGATTCGTACCTGTAAATTGGTGAAGTGACGCCTATGAGCAAATAGAGGGAGAGCTAAGGGTTTTAATAAGAGTAATGATGGCATGCATAGGCGGTTCCCAAGGCAAATAAATCAGCAAGTGAAGATTTTGATTCAAATGAAATTCGAATTTGGAATTCCAAATTTAAATCAAAAGGCGTATTGTTTGGCCCTAACAACTAAAAAGCCCAAGGCATACACTGGAATGGCTTGCGAGGCGTTTACGAAGTCCATCAACGAGTTTCTAGAAGGATGATCGAGTAAGTTGGTATCGAAGCATGATAATTCGCCCGCTTAATTATAAGATATATTCATATTATATCTTGTAAGGATTATTTCTATCTTATGTAACGGAAATTACATCGTATCTAGGTATGGACTATCTAGAAAACGCGCATCTATCTAGTTATCTTTATATCTTGTAGAGCATTCTATCTTTTAGGCCCCTATAAATACATAGAGGGGGGGGGTCATGCATTGTAAGTTACATATTCGAATACACACAAATTTAATACAATTTTCGCATTCTTTCCCTTGATTCTCGAGTTCGTAAAGCTTAGTTCAAGCCCGATCTAGGATAAGGGGTCACCAATCTTGCTTGGTTGATTTCTAGCTCTAACACATATTACGACATTATTCTTACATTCATACAATTTACATGACTCAGCTACATTACGGCTTTACACAAGCCTTTACATACATTGTTCTACCAAAAAACTAACAAGGGACGCCTTGTGACGTTTCAGGCCGAGACAAAAGGCCCAAGCCTTACAAACAGGCAACAAGTGCACGCAAATTGACTAGTCAAGAAAACCAGATGCACGAGGCGAGCGAAACAAACAAGAGTTCTTCATACAAAGGAGCTCTTTATTCATGTAATTGTACACTCAATCATTATTAATACAAGTTACAACTGTTCTTTACATCCTCGCCCTCATGAGTTGCATCTTACACACTTAGCGCTATACGAATTACACAAAGATATCTAAACTAAGCTGAGTCTTCAACCAGGCTCTTGTACTTCCAGCTTGACTCTAAACCTGCAAAACAACAGCAGACAAAACAAAGGCATATATGCACAAAAGTAGCAATTAAAGGCCCCACGAAACAAAGGGCAAAACCAGCACAGAGTTACGGCCCTACTACTTGCGGCCAAAACCAGTAAAAGTTATCCAAATTAACCCCAAAAACTAAAGGGGAAAAACAAGTTCAGAAGCCTCAACACACTGGGGGTAGAGTAGAAGAGTCCTTAAAACAAACAAAAGAAATCAGTCTTCAGTAGCTTACATGATGGAGTCCTTCTCCGTTGCTTCCACTTGCGCCACTTCATGCGCAACCTTTACAATGTTGTCCATGGGAGAGGGGTTCTTTTGTGCCTTAGCTGCATGAGGGAACATTGCTATAAACTCCGTCCTTTCCTTTGCAACATCCCAGCCAGTAGACTTCCCCGCGAAATGCCCCTCCATCGTCTCCGCCCGAGCCTTGATGGAGTAGAAGTCGGTGGATTCCTCAATCTCGTTCGCCAAGGCGGCAGACTTCTTCTGCTCATTTTCAAGTTCCTCTTGATAGACCCGAGACTCTTGCTGGGCCATCTTCAACTCCTCTTGCAGCTCGGTGATCCTCGATTCCAGAGACGCCTTCTCACCGGCCAACAGAGAAGATTTATTCTTCTCATTCTGAAGGTTCGTGTTGCAGGTAGACAGTTGATCAGGTAGGTCTTTAAACTTGTCGAAGGCAGCAAGGGAAATTTGAAGGCCCTGGGCGAAAAAGTTAACGCGCTACAACTCAGAGCTAAAAAAATAGGTAATATACAAAAACACGTATTTAGAATGATACATACCTGCCATTGAGTGGCAACAATCTCGCCAAACAGCTCGGGGTAAGAAAGCTGGCGATGAGGATGGCCCGAGTAGCAGTCAACTTTTAAAGTTGCAAGGGAATGGAGGCATTTCACGGGATCCATGTCCGGCGACATCATGGTCTTGGGAAGGCCGGTCACTTTAACACCTGAATCTTTCCTTGGCGGGATGGACTTCTTGGATTCCGGGGCTTTAGGGGGGAGCGAGATTGCGATTTCGGTGTCAGCACTGGAAGTAGTCTCGGCCTTCCTTTTCTTTCCCGCTTCCAAGCGCTCTGCCGTGGTGAGAGAAGCTGTGAAACGTGTGGCTCGATCTGGAACCTGTCACACAGAGATATAAACGCGTTATACAAACACGCAAAAATTCAAAAAGGAAGCATGCAATTACAGAAACACTTACTTGACATCTCGACTTCGTCGGATTCTGTCGATAATGAGGGTCCGAGGTCAGGATAAGACCTATCCTTAGCAGGGAGGGTTTCTATCTGAGAAACGATCACCACAGAGCCTTTGCGCGGTAGAAGCTAGGTGATCTCTTCTGCAAAAGGAACCAATAAACACGTTAGGGTTTGGATAAGCAAAAACAAGAAAGGGGTAAAACACTACCTATGGGCCTCCAACGTCTTCGCAAGAAGGATGTGTCGCCTTCAAGAGACGAGATTCTCACGAAAAAGAACTTATCCGCCCAACCTCGGTCGGATTTCGAAATGTTAAAAACAAAATCGGATTTGGTACGAAGGGTTTTTAACGTGATCCGTCCGGGACCACCCTTGGAAACACGATAGTTCACGAAAAAATCTCCACTTTCAAAGGCGATTCCTTGTGCGGAACATAACCGCTCAACGGAGAGTAATAGTCTCCAGACTTGAGGGAGAAGTTGTCCCGGCGAAACATCAAGCTTGGTCAAAAAATCAGTCACAAGCGGGGAAAGGGGAAAACGATGACCAATATGAAAAGGATATACGTGAAAACACACCCAATCCTTGGCGAAGAAATCGGCAAAAACATCAGCAGGGGGCAAGAAAATTTCAGCGCTTAATGGAAAACCCACGGAAGAGGCAAACACCCATGGGATTTCAGAGGAAGAACTCCTCTGGTAAGCACTAGTCAGAATTTTTGAAGGGGAGAGAGGAGGAGACAAAGCAGTTTTCTTGCAAGAAGACGCCATTGAAGGAGTTTTGAAAACAGAGAAGGAATGAAGAGGAAAGGTCGTACCTTGGGGGAAAACGGAACAGTTGAAGTTGCAGGCCATCATCGCGCCTCTTGAATAGAGATTGATGAGACGTGACGGCATCACGCTACAACTTCCCAAAAAACCAATTCGAAATTCAAAAACCCTAAGGAAACCGCTAAACTGATAGCGGGAGTTTCCTGGGCTTTTTGAGGGGGTATTGTTGGGCCAAAAGAAGCCCAGGCCCATGAGATTCGGCGTCAAGAAAGGCCCATCAAATGCCCATCGTCCGCGTCAGTTGTGGGTTCCGGTAAATCCGTTCTTCATCAATGTTAGATACGGACTGTAGCAAGCGGAAGTCAAAGCCATAACTCCCTAAGCGAAATATCCGGGATCACGAGTAAAGGCCTATCAAAGGTGCAATGACCAACGGCTGAATATGGATAGAGACTCCACTATTTAAGGAAGGAACAACTCATAAAAGACACAACATTCGGCACTCAAAATCTCTCAAACAACATTCACCACTCTTACTATAATTTCATCAATCGCAATCTTCTTGTTCTTAGAAATCCATTGTATTCGAATTCGATCGATTGTATCCAAAGGAGTCATCCCAGAAAATCAATACAATTTGCAGTTCCATTCTCGCCATTCTTCTAAATCTCAATATTTGTTATTTTCGTTATTATTTTCTGTTCATTGTTTCTAACGCGTCATGACGACTTTGTGAATAGGAGCCCCTCATTGTAGCGAAATAACGTGTTCACACAGTTAATTCGCCCAAAACAATATATATGCGAGAAGCAATTCATTATTCTCTCTTTGAGATACATCAATATATTCGTACCAAATGAAACTTGCGTATAAATGCCAGGACCAATTCAAAGTCGGCTAAAGAGAGTCCGCCACATTTGTAAAAAATCACAATTGCTACCCTTATTTTCACTTTATTACAAAACTTATCTAGAAAAATTCAATTAATTAACTTTATCTTTAACAACTTTAAAACCATAAATAACTTTAACTCAAAATCAACTATTACCTTAGAAATTTACTATAGATCATTTCAGTATAATATGCATATACTAAGGGTATGCCATTAATGTGCTGTGAATGTAAAATTGATCGGTCCGGATCGGAGCTTCTCAAAATTTAAATTTATAACCGAACCTAGTTGAGGTACAAGGTAGGGTGTCGAACACTCGGGAGTTCGTTCGTTGAGTGCACCAAAAAGACTTAAAGAAGGGAAAGAAAGACTAAAAACAAGGATAATCAAAGGAAACCACTCGGGACCGACATGGTCACTTCGGCCCGAGATGGATCGACGAAGAAATGGCCAGGACCGACACAGTTATAAGCAGGCCCGACGTCTGGGGATGTCGAACTAGGCCAAATAGGAGAGATAGGTCTTGGGTTTTTGGGTTCCTTCACTAGCTAGATGTGGGTAATTCCACCCCAATTCAGCCAATAAGTGTTGATCCTCGTAGGATCGAGGTTGTTCGCCTTCGATCTCGCCACTCTACACATCGACCCTAGGGAAATCGATTTCCCCTTTCGATGCAAGTTCAAGTGATTGGCAGTTGATTACTTTCGTTCACTCTTGCCAATCACAAGCCCTTGATTCCTTGCTTTCGCGAAGGAATTGTAGCTCTATGTAGAGTGGATTCCTAGATCAAGCACTCAAGGCTATGGAATTGGGGGTTCAAACCCAACCTAGCTAGAGGTTTCCCCCATAGCCCAAGACCAATGGAATCTACTCCATAAGGCTAGAGCAATAAGCACTCAAATCACAAGGCAACCTAGCTAGAGGTTTCCTAGATCAAGCCTTGATCATCTAAATCAAGGCAAAGCCAAATTTCATTCAAATCAAAGGGGATTTCACAAGATCCAAACCCAAATCCACAAATTGCAAATCAAAACAAGAACAAACTCACAAATTCTTCCCTAGATCTACTCCTTCTCCACCGAATTTCCTCTCCTTCTTCCTTCTCTTTCTTCTCCTTGCTCTCCAAGTCTTCCTTGAGCCTTTGAGAGTGATTAGATGTGTGTAATGATGGATAATCCTCTAATTGTCTTCTCTCCTTTTAATTAAGAGCCAAGAATACCCAAAATAGAAGAGGGGCAAAAGTGGTAGATCACATTTGTATGCCTTGGTGCCCAATCCACAATTCCGCCGACTTGGACCGACGTGCGTGTACCTCGGGCCCGATGTGCTGGCACCTCGGTCCGATGTCCTGGAGTCGATCTCGGACCCGAGTTGCTGGGCAACTCGGTCCTGGCGTCGGTCCACTCTTCTTCTTGGCTTTTCTTGAGCTCCTCTTAATTGATCGCTCGGCTCTTCCGCTTCTTTGTGCTCATGCCTTGCTCCTCCTTGGGGACTCCTTCCGAAACTTCCTCAAAACACGCCAAATTACCTACAAAATGCAACAAATTCGCATAGTCTCCGAATCTCATAGGAAATCGGAATCTAAGCTAAAAAGGAACAAAACTAACAAGGAAAGGAACAAAAGACACATATGTACATGGGAATTCAACCACTAAAACACCACCAAAATGAGAGACATCAGAATACCCCATACTTAAACTTGCTTGTCCTCAAGCAATAACAATGTAAGCAAGACCAAAACATAATCTTCAAGTAAAGCCTCATATGAAAACACATTTAAGTACAAGTGATAGATATTCAAGCAAGATTACATCATCACACATGATCAAGTGCTCATAGGAATAAAGTCTATGCAACCAAGCCTCACTTTAGGGATATGAAAATATGTATCACTCATCATGTGTTTAGGTATAGCAATGAACACTCATGCTCAAAAATCATGCAAGTAAAGACTTTACAATTGAAGCTAATATCATCAATTCCTCCACCTAGAGATGCCTATTACAATGCACACAAAGAATATGAACTTGGCTCAATGGAGGTCCTCAAAGAGGTTCCATTCGCCCGGGTTGTAATGGGGCTTTTGGTATTTCTCAAGGTAGGAATCATTTTGGTCTTGTGGTGCTTACAATGGGGATTGAACTTCCTAATCTCTCACCAACTTTACCAAATATGCCACTTTCAACTCCACTCATCCAAAAGACACTAGTACAAAAAAGGCATTTTATCACATTCATTTAATCACGGTTCTATTTGGATGCGGCTTAAAAAGAATTTTCGGACTATATTATCACGGTTTAGCAAGTGTCCGTGATAATATATGAACGGGACACATTTTCAGATATATTATAAACCGGTTACAAAAGAACCGGTATAAACTTGTGTATATTATTCACTTTTAATTAATATATCCAATGTCCCCCTGATGTACCCTAACACACCAAAAAACGCTGCTCCTCTCTATCCTGTTGTACCCTAACACAGAGATCGTGAGACGAGCTCCAATCTCTTCAATCCCGCTCCGCCGCCGCTTCCGTCACTGGAGAAACCACCTGCACCGCCTCTCTCCTTCATCGGCCTCCCTTCATCCTCCTCCTCCCTCCACACTCACCGGCTCTTATTCGACGAGCTTGACCTCTTATTCGACGGCGCCGACTCTCAGCTCGGCTCCTGTCGCGCCGTCCTCCGCCTTCGCTTCTACGGCGACGGCGAGAGGCCCTCCCGATGCGTCATCTCCCTGAAGGCGAACGCCGTCCTCGTGGACGGAGTCTAGGTTTCCTCGGATGCGTCATCTCCCTGAAGGCGAACGCCGTCCTCGTGGACGGAGTCTAGGTTTTCCCTTTTCTCAACCCACAACTTTCACTTAACATTCCACTTCATCTTTGTACTTAGGCTTTTTGTTGGATTTTTACACTTTTTGCACATAGGATCGACTTTCACACTAACTCGGGTCTGAGGTCACTTGTAACTCGGTCGGACCCATTTTTCGTCACTTAAGCACTTTTCTTTCAATCCACTTTCCTTTTCCAAAATTTTCTTTCTTTTCTTTCTTCACTTATGCACAAAGGTGCACTACCCACATGATTTATAACTCCATTCTTTGCCCTTCACCAAAGAGAATCTCAACTCTTCAAATACACTCCAAACCTCTCTCTAAAGTCCAATCCCATAAGGGTCAAGTCATATAAGGCTAGGAATCATATTTTTGAGGAGTTTCAAACAAAGGTCTAGGCTATAACGGGGCTACAAACAACGGTTTATCTTCAAGGTAGGATATGGAACGTTTTGTGACTCGAAAAATAAAGTTCAAATCAATGTGACAATGCATAGAACTATTCTCATGACGGTCTTGGAAAATAGATAAACACCGCAATAACAAGTTTTACTAAGCATGCATGAGCTAATTATACAAGAAACATGAGGGATATGCAAATATGAACAAGCATCCCTAAAATGGCCAAAATCATCTCACAAGGTTCACTCAAACTTAGTTGCATAAGAACTCATCCTAGAACTCATGTGCTCAATAAAAACAAGCAAGATATCATGATCTCATCAAAAGCAACATCCATTTAGAGGATAAACTATCCAAAAATATGCAAAGGAATTTACATGATCACATCATCATTAGCCTTCTTTGAACATCTAAGATGGGAATTCCTAGTCCAAAAACAAAATCTTTTTGACATTTTCACACGAAAGTTTTCAAATTTTTATGGATTTTTGCAAAAATTTTCTCAAAACAAAACCAACTCATCCATTCAAACCAAATCAAACTCAATCATCATTCATGAAACATATCATGCCACTATCCAAAAGTAAACATCCCAAAACAACTAAGAAACTAACACATGAAACTATGAGCCACTAACCCCACCCCATACTTAGAATTTTGATGTCCTCATCAAAACAAAGAGACCAAAACTCAAAAGAAAAGAGAAGAGAGTTAGAAAAACTCACAATTTCTTATTCTTGATTGGCATGTCTAGATTTAGTCAAAAGGGTGCTCCCGACGATATCCTCGTTGGAGCCTTGCTTACCTCTCCCTCTCATACACTTGTGCTTGGTAGAGGTCTTGGGTTGGTGGTTGGAGTTGAGGCGCCGGGCATGCCCATGGATCCTCTCGGGAAGGATAATTCCCGCTCATCCAATTGTTGAAGCTCTCTTGGACGCGCCACCTATCATCTTCCACCGTCCTTAATTCCTCCACCTCGCGCCTAATGTAGCCGAGGTTCCGGTTCATCTCCATTTGTTGAGCTTGGAGAACTTCTTGTTGTTGGAAAAGTTGTTGTTGTTGTAGAAACACTTGTTGTTGTTGAAGGTTGAGTTGATGGACCTCTTGAAGCATGCTTGATTGTTGGAGTTGTAGGTGAGCCATTTGCTTGGCTAGAAACGTCATGTCCACCGGTTGTTGAGGTTCGGGAAAGACCATTCCGGGCCCATACCATTGGGTATAACCTTCATACCTTCCATATTGCGGTTGCTCTTGCCTAGCTCCGCTCCCTTCGCCCCTCTCAAAATGACTCGGGACTGGCTCGGGAATATAGGCATCGGACCGACTTTGGTGGAAGTTGGGCCCGAGGTGCCCTGCATCTCGGTCCAGTAGTGTTGGCGCTTGGTTTCTTGCTCGGAGGTTGGCTAGCAAACCTTGAAAACCTTCATCTTCTTCCGGAGGCGTGTCAACATCCATGGCCTCTCTTCTTGCAAACTCAAAGTTGTTTGGCTCTTCATCAGAATACGGAGAAGGTTGGGGAGTGGTAAAGCGAATGTGTTGGGCTCGACGTCGACACTCCCTTGTCCCTTCCGGTTCACCAAATGAATTCTCCTTGCCGGCCCAAACTTGGAACCAATTGTAGTAGCTTGCAAGGTCGAAGAGCTTGGGCCCCAAAGGAATGGCCACCTTGTCAAAGTTTGAATGGGGTGCTAGATGGGTGATGATGTCGGTGATGACTTTCTCTTTGATGATGTTGGCCTTCTTGAAGTACTTGAGGTTCATGTACTCCACTCCATTCGGTGCCGGTGTGTACTTGGAGAGATCAACCTCGAGACGACTAGCTAAGCGAGCTATCATCCCTCCGAAGTAAATCCACGAGGAGCTTTGGAAGTCCCTAACCATTTTGACCCACTCCCAAGTGAGGTTCAATGGCTTGTCGGTTTGGAATAGCATCTCATGGAGCAACATAGCTTCTTCCTTCATAGGCTTGCTTAACTCGTGTCGGGCAAAGATGGCGCACCCCAAGACACGAATCATGACCCAGAAGAGAGGGCTAGCAATCTCATTTGTAGAAGCTCCCTTTCTCATCTCATTCCTCCCCGCTGCATGCCTCCATAAGTAGTTCACCTTCTCATTGTCCACATAAGCTTCCTCCCTTGGAAATGGGAACCCAAGATAGTACGCCAAGTTCCTAAGAGAAAGCTCTTGTGTCTCATTGACCAATTGAAAGGTGATCATGCCTTCATCATCCTCTACTCCTTCATAGGTGCACTTGAAGGTGGCCATGAACTCCGATGTCAAGGCGGGGTAGTGGGTGTTGTTCCACCTCAACATCACATCAAGGCCAATGTAAGAGTAGAGAGCTACATCCATCCCCATCTTCCTTATAGACTCCTAATCTAGCCACCTTGTGTGGTGAGCTAGTTCCATGTACCGCCCATAGCTTTCGGCTACATCATCATCATCATCAAATCTCACATCATCCATCTTTGGTGCTTTCTTTGACTTCTTCGACTTCTTAGAGGGTCTCTCCATGTGAGAAGAAGATGCTCGGGTTTCCATAGTACCTACACACACTCAAAGCAAAAGACTACAAGATAAGATCCATTCAAGCTCAACAATATCACACATGTCTCAACACACAAGGTCACCCCATACTTAGCCTCAAAACATCAATCTCATAAAATCCAACATGTATGGACAAAGGATCACAAAACAATGGTCAAGCTAATAGATATATCATGATGATCAAGCTATAACCAACAATCAAACTCATGAATCCTAATGTCAACACAAGATAAAGACTACTAGAACAAGGATCGACAAACTCAAGACGTCGGGCCCGAGGTGCTCTTAACCTCGGTCCGAAGTGATGGACCGACTCTCTATGTCGGGCCCGAGGTACCTGGGTATTTCGGTCCTCTTCTATGCTCGTCTTCTCCAACAATCTCACCCAAAATCAATCTATCATGCTCCTAAAATCCAATATCAACCATTTATCTTCACTAATCGAAGTTCTAAGGAGGTTCAATCATGCACAATCAACAATTAAGAACAAATTCTCCTATTCATGCAAAACACCATTGATGCTCAAGATCCAATCTCATTCAAACATGGCAAAACTCAATTCAAGCAATGAAAGCATGAAATTCACAAGGAATTAGATAGGAATCGAGATTCACATACCAAAATTGAAGAGATCTAGACTTCTTAGCAACCAATCTACTTAGAACCCAAATTTCTCCACTTAGGTCAAGAGGAGGGGTGAAGAACAATGGAAATCTTGGGGTTTTCTCTTTGGCTTTGATGTTTGGGGGTGTTTGTGGTGTTGGATCGAGATGGTAGAGGGCTAGTAAAGGGGGATCGAGTGTGATGGAGGAGGGGGGGCCGATTTTGGTGTTGGTGAGGGAGATGGGTATTTTTGGGGTGGTAGTTATGAGGGAGATGAGGGTAGGTAAGGGAAAGAGGGCTTTAAATGGGAAAGAAACAAAATCTAGGTCAGAGGGGTATAGTTGGTATTTTCCACAACTCTTGACCAAGGTTGACCGAGTTGGGCGGACCGAGTTACCTAAGTCAGGCCCGATGTGCTGGGCACCTCGACCCGGTTGGGTCCGACCACCAAAAATTACTCCGTCTATTCTACTTCATTTCCCATAAATCCTTTTATTATTTTCACCATTACCTCTGCTCAATCATAAAGCTCAAATAACACCACTAATCCACAAAAATACATGCTAGGGAGAGATTAGAGAAAATCCAAGCTAAACTAAGAAAATCAAACTAAAATTACGAAAATAAACCTACTAGGCTCGGGTTGCTTCCCGAGAAGCGCTCTTTTTAAGTCATTAGCTTGACTCCTAACCTCAACCTTCATGGTGGATGAAAGATGGTGAATTGGTCACCATAGTCATGTCCATTGCCATTCCCTTCATAGCCGTAGAACCACCACTTGTGGTTGATGTAAGCATGGCCCTCCAACTCTCTTTCACCTTTCTCCTCCAAAGCATAGGCTTGCACCTTTTGCACTTCCTCATCTTGATCCTTATTCCCTACATCACAAACATCTAAAGAATTTCTAGGAGATTCAATAACATCATAGCTCACATCTTCTTTCAAATCACTCAAGCATATATAACTATCTCCTAAATCCTCTTTTAGATCACTCAAGCAAATATAAGAATCTCCAACATCAAAAGGATATGAAGAAGGATACTCTTTTTTGCTCCTTGGACTATCATTGCTCCTTGACTCCTCATGTTGCTCAAATTGATCCACTAACTCTCTCTCTTGAACTTGGGCATTGATCCTTTCATGGCTCCTCAAAGGTACCTCTTCTTTTGTGGCTTCCACTTCCTCTCTTTTCCTCTTGGCATTCTCTTCCAATTTCAAAATTGCCAAGACATCCGGCTCATTAAAGCCTTGTTGAAGTGAAACTCAACCTTGTCTTCTCCGATCTCAAAGGACACCTTTCCATTTTTCACATCAAATTTTGCTCCTGCCGTCGCCAAGAACGGCCTCCCTAGAATGATAGGAACCAAATGATCTTCCTTCATATCAAGGATCACAAAGTCGTCGGGAACGAAGTACTTCCCCACTCTAACCAGGACATCATCCAAAATTCCCGTGGCTTTTGTGGTAGAGCCGTCGGCCATCGTAAGAGACATGTCAACCGGCTCAATCTCACCAAGGTTAGCCCTCTCCCAAATACTCATGGGCATAACCAACACGCTTGCTCCGAGGTCACATAGAGCTTGGAAACTTTGGGATCCTACGCCAACGGTTATAGCAAATCTCCCCGGGTCTCCCAATTTTTGAGGTAGCTCCAAAATCTTCACCTCATCTTGCATTTCCACTATTGACCTCTTCTTGCTCAAGATCTCTCTTAAGAACTTTGCATATGAAGGCATCTCATTCAAAGCATCGGTGAATGGTATTGTGATGTTCAACCCTTGCAAAAGCTTTAAGAACCTCTTGAATTTGCCCTCTACAACATCCTTGGGCTTCTTTGATGGGTAAGGAAGAGTTGTGCCGCCTTGATTCTTGTTAGGATCGTCTTCCTTGGACCGGGTTGGCTCACTCACATCCTTCTTTGCTCGGACCGATGTTGGCTCCACGTCGGGCCCGATGTTCTGGTCCTCGGTCTGGGGGCAGAGCAATGACGGGGGTGTCGGACCGACGTTAGGGCATGTCGGGCCCGATACCCTCTGTTCCTCGGTCATAGGCAGGGGACCTCCTATGACTCCTGGCTCGATGTCTTGGCACGTCGGGCCCGAGTTGCTGGGTAACTCGGTCCGACTTTCTTCTCTTGGTTTTGACACATGTGGCTCGGGTAGGCTCCGACCACTCCTCAACCCAATAGCTCGGACTTCATTTTGGTGTTGTGGGGCGCGGGGGTTCTCCTCGGGTCGGCCCGGGAGTCTCCCATCTTCTCTAGGAAGTCGAGTAAAGATTTGAGCAAATTGGTTGTCGGCTTGCCTTCTCTAAACACACAACTCATTAACTTGAGTTTTCACATCCTTGAGATCATCCTTTATCTCTCTTGCCCATTGAGGAGTTTGCTCATTGAACCCCGTTGGTCGGTATGGTGGTGGTTGGGCCCTTGGCTCATTTTGGTTGCAGTTGTTGTTGTAGCCATTAGCTTGGCCTTGGTTCCACCGTCCATTTCCTCCATTGTTGAAGTTGCCTCCATTGTTGAAGTTGGCTCTTCCTCAGAAATTCCTTTGAACAAAATGTGCCTCCTCAATTTGCTCGGCCAAGCGAACTCGGCTCTCATTGGGACACTCTTGTGTAACATGCTTGAGAGATCCACATTCTTCACATGCTCTTGTGGTTTGCTTGAAATGATTCACTTGCCTCCTCAACTTGGTCACCTCACTCTCAAGGAATTGGAGTCTCACGTCCTTGTCAATCTCCTCACTCTTCGGGTCATAGAGCCTCCTTGTACCATCTCCTTGGACTCTTGCCTCCTTGTTTACTTGGCTCACCCCGTACATGGCCTCATAGTCGGAGAGTTTATCAAGTAACTCCCATGCTTGCTCCGGGGGCAAATCGATGAACCCACAATCGGTGTGGAGATTCAACTTGTCTTTGGTGGCGGGGTTGATTCCTTGGAAAAATATGTCTTGGAGAACATATGGTTGTTGCCCATGTGTTGGACATTGCCTCAACATCTCCTTGAACCGATCCCAAGCCTCGAAGAGTGGCTCGTTTGATCCTTGTTGGAAACTTGTTATCTTCCTCCGAAGCTCCGTTGTTTTTGTTGGTGGGAAGAACTTCATCAAGAACGCCTCGTTGAGAGCCCGCCATGTCGTGATCGACCTAAGGGCTTGGCTCTCGAGCCAATGTGCCGCCTTGCCCCCTAGCGACCATATGAAAGCTTTGAGTAGCACATACTCTAGCGTCTCTTCATCCGTCGAGATAGTCTCACACATATCCTTGAACCGCTTCACATGCTCAATCGGACACTCATGAGGTCGCCCCTCGAATTGGTCCGTCTTGATAAGTGATATGAATTGAGTCTTGATCTCGAAGTTCTTTGAAACCTCCGGTAAGACAATGGCCGGCTTCGGCACCTTCAACTCCGGATGCATGTATTGGCGTGCATTCCGGGGTTGGGTGTTGAGTTGAGCCTCCAACCTCAATCTTTGCTCACGTTCTCTCCTCATTTCGGCATCTCGGTTTTCCATCTCAAGTTGCATCCTAGCCATGTCGGCCCTCATCCTAGCAACCTCATCATCATGTTGTGCTTGGTTCTCCATTCTCTTCTTCTTTCGGGCTTGTTTGATGATGCTCACCGGATCACTCACTAGCTCAAACTCAAGTGTTCCTCGAGTGGAGCGAACTTGCATAAACCTATAAGCAAAGACACAAACAAAACCAAATCAAAACAAACAAGGGGTTCGGGCTAATCCCTCACCCCAATCACTACAAAATCAAAGACTCAACAAAAGAGGTACCTCAAGCAATAAGAACTCCCCGGCAACGGCGCGAAAATCCTGATCGGTCCGGATCGGAGGGTCTCAAAATTTAAATTTATAACCGAACCTAGTTGAAGTACAAGGTAGGGTGTCGAACACTCGGGAGTTCATTCGTTGAGTGCACCAAAAAGACTTAAAAAAGGGAAAGAAAGACTAAAAACAAGGAAAATCAAAGGAAACCACTCGGAACCGACATCGTCACTTCGGCCCGAGATGGATCAACGAAGAAATGGCCAGGACCGACAAAGTTGTAAGTCGGGCCCGACGTCTGGGGATGTCGAACTAGGCAAAATAGGAGAGATAAGTCTTGGGTTTTTGGGTTCCTTCACTAGCTAGATGTGGGTAATTCCACCCCAATTCAGCCAATAAGTGTTGATCCTCGTAGGATCGAGGTTGTTCGCCTTCGATCCCGCCACTCTACACATCGACCCTAGGGAAATCGATTTCCCTTTCGATGCAAGTTCAAGTGATTGGCAGTTGATTACTTTCGTTCACTCTTGCCAATCACAAGCCCTTGATTCCTTGCTTTCGCGGAGGAATTGTAGCTCTATGTAGAGTGGATTCCTAGATCAAGCACTCAAGGCTATGGAATTGGGGGTTCAAACCCAACCTAGCTAGAGGTTTCCCCCATAGCCCAAGACCATTGGAATCTACTCCATAAGGCTAGAGTAACAAGCAATCAAATCACAAGGCAAACAAATCTCAATCATCCAAATCAAGGCAAAGCCAAATTTCATTCAAATCAAAGGGGATTTCACAAGATCCAAACCTAAATCCACAAATTGCAAATCAAAACAAGAACAAACTCACAAATTCTTCCCTAGATCTACTCCTTCTCCACCGAATTTCCTCTCCTTCTTCCTTCTCTTCCTTCTCCTTGCTCTCCAAGTCTTCCTTGAGCCTTTGAGAGTGATTAGATGTGTGTAATGATGGATAATCCTCTAATTGTCTTCTCTCCTTTTAATTAGGGGCCAAGAATACCCAAAATAGAAGAGGGGCAAAAGTGGTAAATCACATTTGTATGCCTTGGTGCCCAATCCACAATTCCGCCGACTTGGACCGACGTGCTTGTACCTCGGGCCCAATGTGCTGGCACCTCGGTCCGATGTCCTTGACGTCTGTCATTTTGGTGGTGTTTTAGTAGTTAATTTCCCTTATAAATAAGTGTTTTCATTCCTTTCTTTGATTAGTTTCGTTCCTTTTTAGCTTAGTTCCCGGTTTTCTTTAAGATTCGGAAACTATGCGAGTTTGTTATGTTTTGTAGGTAAAATGGCTCATTTAAGGACATTTTGAAGGAGCATCAAAGGAGGAGCTAAGCAAGGGAGCTAAGGAACGGAAGAGCCATGCAAAGAATGAAGAGGAACTCAAGGAAAACCAAGAAGAGACAAGGATCGAGGCCCAGGACCGAGCACCACCAAGTCGGGCCCGAGTTCGAGCACCAGAGCACAAGACCGACGTTCCCAACGTCGGGCCCGAGGTTGCTCCATGTCGGTCCGAGTCGGCAAATGAGAAGATTAGGCTCCAAGGCACAAATGTTGTGATCTTCCAATTTTGCCCTTCTTCTAATTTGGAATTCCTTGGTCCCCAATCAAGAGAAGAGGATAATTAGAGGTGATTAGAGAGGATTAGGGGAGATCACACACACACACCAAAAATCACTCTCAAAGGCTCAAGGAAGACTTGGAGAGCAAGGAGAAGAAAGGAGGAGGAGAAGAGGAGGAAATCAGTGGAGCTAGAGAGGAGATTAGTGAGTTTGTACTTGTTTTGCTTTGGATTTAATAGAATTAAGACTTGGATCTTGTGAACCCCTTTGAATTTGAATGCAATTTGGCTTTAAATTGAGATTGATGATTGAGATTTGCTTGCTTTTCCATTTGATTGCTTTTTACTCTTACTTGATGGAGTAGATTCCATAGTCTTGGGCTATGGGGGAAACCCCTAGCTAGGATTGGATAGGAACCCCCAATTCCATAGCCTTGAGTGCTTGATCTATGAATCCTCTCTACATTGAGCTTCAATTCTCTTGTGGAAACAAGGGACCTAGGGCTTGTGATTGGTAAGAGTAAGCGAAAGTGATCTCTAGCCCATCACTAGACCTAGCATCAAAAGAGAGTGAAAACTCCCTTGGGTCGAAGTGTAGAGTGGAGGGATCAAAGGCTAGCAACCTCGATCTCACAAGGATTAACATTTATTGGCTGAGTTGGAGTGGAATTACCCAAGTCTAGTTAGGGAAGGAACCCAAAAACCCAAGACCGATCTACTATTTGTGCAAGACCGAGTTTCCCAGTACCTCGAGCCCGACGTCGTGTAAGTCGGTCCCGGCCAATCTGACCTCGATCCACCCTCGGACCGAAGTGACCTATGTCGGTCCGAGGTGATTTCTCTTGTTTTTCCTCGTTTTGCCTTTCTTTTATCTCTTTTTAGTCTTTTAGGGTACTCTCAACGCACGAACTCCCGTGTGTTCGACACCCTACCTCTCTACTACAATAGAGGTTCGGTTTATAAATTTAGATTTTGATACCATCCGACCACCACACCCGGACCGATCAGTCCTAGAGTCGATCTCGGACCCGAGTTGTTGGGCAACTCGGTCCTGGCGTCGGTCCACTCTTCTTCTTGGCTTTTCTTGAGCTCCTCTTCATTGATCGCTTGGCTCTTCCGCTCCTTTGTGCTCATGCCTTGCTCCTCCTTGGGGACTCCTTCCGAAACTTCCTCAAAACACGCCAAATTACCTACAAAATGCAACAAATTCGCATAGTCTCCGAATCTCATAGGAAATCGGAATCTAAGCTAAAAAGGAACAAAACTAACAAGGAAAGGAACAAAAGACACATATTTACATGGGAATTTAACCACTAAAACACCACCAAATTTGAGAGACATCAAAAATTACGTATGCACTTTGGTCGGGGATGTTACAATGAGTACATCAAGCTTGGCACAAGCACCAACAAATAGGGGCCTTAAAGGCCTATTTCATTTTCTAAGTTCAGATACAAACTAAAAAGGACTTTGAAAACTTGCACTTTGATCCTATAGATCAAATTGTATACGGTAAGATTGACGCTTTCGAATACCCTTAGATTCTGGGCCTTCCATATGAAGTAGATTGTTGCGCCCAAGGCTGTTTTATGCATTCTACTATAGTGAGTTGGCCCCTAATTGTTGGAACAAATCCCTGTCGTAGCATCGGCTAGGTTCGTTGGTCCCCCGTGAAAGTGATGCCAAGCTCAGATTACTCTCCAGACATCTAAGATGAATGAACAAGTGAAGAAAAGGTATGGCAAAGTTTCCTCCCCGTCTTGGCAGAGAGGACGAGTTGGATCTATGTGGAGGAGGGAACGCTGAATTTTATCCCTCCTAGGTAGCTATTGTAGGGTGGAAAGCCAACATACGAAGGCGTGCTTTGGCACGACGTTGCGATGTTAGACATTCTTGTGCCAAATTATCTCGGCGCTTCTCCTACGGACTAGGTCATAAGTTTGGCCCATTGGGATTTTCTCGCCCACTGCAAGTGCCTCAAGAGGTTAAATTGCCTGATCAACAATCCCTTCTCGGCCAACAATGTTGTCTTAGACCTTGATGATCCGTTTGATGACAGGCAAGTCTCGGTTTCTAACGGCCTAGTTCCAAACATCAGAATCTTGAAGGAGCTTGCCATGAACCAATAAGACCCAAAGGCTATCTTTTTTGGCGTGGATGTCCTAGCAATTTAACCATAAAAGCATTATTTTATTTAGAGAGTTGCTTAAGACTTATGCCCCCTTCGAACTTTGGTACGCATAGGTCATCCCACACCACATAGTTGCACTTCTAAATTAAAAGCTTTGGAAAAAAATTCCGATTGATTGAAACACAACCTAGTCAATGGGTACGATAATTAGCCAGAATTAGGCTATGCCTTGGACCACAACCCTAATGAGCTCGATTTTCCCAACATAAGAGAGCGTTGCTTCTGGCTAGCGAGCAACTTTTGCACTAATACTCTTAAGGAGGGGGCAAAATCAAGGGTTTTGGGTTTCCCTGACATTTATTGGAGTGCCTAAGTACCGGAATGGCATTTCGCCCGGTTGAGACCAATCACAGTTATTATCTAACTGCATTCAGGCTTAGAGACCTTGATAATGAAGACATTAGACTTGAGTGGGCTGATTGAGAGGCCTGAACTTCTTGAGAAATTAAAGAGAGCTTTCGTAAGGATCTGGATTGAGCAAAGGTCCCCTCGAGACATAAGAATGATTTCATCCGCAAAAGCAAGATGAGAGATCTTAAGTCCCTTGCACCGCGAGTGAAAATTGAAGTCGGTATCGGTTGTGTATGAACTACAATATGAAGTATAAACTACAATATGAAATGTATGAGCAACAAATATGCTCTCGAACCAACGTCTGAATCCCCCACATTAGATATGACCCATAAAATTTAAGAAAGGAACATCACGACTTGGGGGAAGGGAATTAATTTGTTGGCGGTGGTGAGAAACACTCCACAAAGGTAAGAACAAACAAATGAAGACGAAGAATTGAAGAAGAGGTGTAATGGCGTCTTATTGGTCGTTGGCTTGGCGAAGGGACTTCAGAGGTAGCGGCGGGAAATACACAATGACTTCTTGATGATGGTAGCGTCTAATTCAACGAGAAGAGAAGAACAACTTTTGACCAAGATTTTTTTGACCGAGATTTTTAGGCTTATAACCAAGATTATATACTACTTCCTTAGTTAAGTAATATTTTTCATTCTAACTTTATTAAATTAAACATTTGTAATTATTGTTGTTGCTCATTTATATTAAAATGGATTAAAGGTAATATTGGAATATCCACTAAAAAGTGTTGTTATTTGAATTTTGCTGAGCTTGATAGCATAATAGTTTAATTAAAATGATGATAACCGATCAAAAATTAATAAATGTTTAGAACAATGTTGATTAAAAAGTTACATTTCGACACCCACCGGCAATGAAGTAACAAAATGTAAGCATTTAGAACCATTCACCGTTGTCACCATTCACCGACAATGAAGCTTTAGGGTACTCCGAATAGTACTCGCGCTATGCTTAATCTTACCATTTAAAAAAAGTATTGAGATTTACATTATTTTTTTAACGTCAAATTATTTTTAGTCATGCTGTTGTATGCTATTTTTCTATTGTCCGAAAAAAACTTCTTTTTGTTGTTGTATGCTAGTTTGATTTGTTCGAAAAACATATCTACTATAAAATTCCTCTATCGTCCCCCCCATTGAGTCAGTCCTGGATCCGTCATTACGCACATAAGTTGGTCGCTATAAATCCTAAGATAAAAATGTTGTTTTGGGAATGAATTGAATTTTATGTAAACATAATATAATTTTATATAAACTTAATATGATATTATGCAAACGCCATATGTTTTGGCATGAACCTTAGAATAAAATGTGTGTATTTATCAACTTGTTTCTCCCTATAAACTTTCTTGTATGTTGTGCATCAACTTTTTATTGACTTGATTGGTGAAATGTCTCCAATTTACTCCCTATCTTCCCCTTCTTCTCCACTCTCTTCTCTTATACTTGATTCCTCATTTTTACTGTAAGTGAAACAAACATATATAATGTTGAACATTGATTGACATAAAAATAATATGTGCATTGTAAAAAGAAATATATGTGAACTACAATTATAAACATATTTACTACGAACAGATGTATGTAAATGAAAAAAATATCTAAATGACAAACTAAAATCTATGAACTAAAAAAACACGTACATTGTAAAATACATACATATGTTGTCATAATAAGTGAAATGTGGTCAAAAAATATGTGAACAATAAAATAAATATATGAATTACAAACATAAATATGTGAAATATAAAAAGAAATGTGAATCATAGTAGAAAACATGCATGATTGGAGAGGAAGGGAGGAATAGACTTTGTAGTAACACTTGTTACTAATTACAAAAATATGAGTACATTAATTCTCTACTTGATTTTCTATATGTATGTAAACTACAATATGAAATGTATGAGCTACATCTATATATATATATATATGAATAAGGTTCAATAGTGAACACCTAAATATGAGAGAACAAGAGAAAATTATAGACCATTAGATTAAAAGAATCTCAACGGTGGAGATTAGATTGAAATAATAGGCCATTATTGTGATTTTTGTACGTACCCATTAATATAGCAACTAACAAGATTTTGTTTGATTTTTAAAAATTATCAATATAGGTAAGTGATTACAAGATGGAACGAGAAGATTTGTTTTAAAAAGGAAGGGGAGGATTTTATTTTAAACAAAAAAACAAATCAAAAACAAAATCTTCTCAGTTGCAAAATCGTTCCCTATTTTGATTTTCTTTCCAAAATCAAAATCGTTCTCTTTCCACTACCATTATCAAATTCACATATATATGAGATATTATTTAGGTGTCACCTTCCTTATAGATTATTCGTTTTTTCAAAGCCAACAAACAAACACATGATCGATTGTACATAAACAATTTAGCCACAACACATTTCGTATATACATTCCTTAGGTTGTTATATACAATATTATTGTACATATATACATCTTGATTTGTAAAAATAGGTCACATAAACAATTCAGCATCAAGAAATTTCGTATATACATGCCTTAGGTTGTCATATACAATATTATTGTACATATATACATCTTGATATGTAGAAATAGGCTACATAAACAATCCAGGCACAACAAATTTTGTATATACATTCTTCTGGTTGTCATATACACGATTACTGTACATATATACAATGATTGACAACGTGGTGGTTCGTGGTGGCTTTGGCGACGGGGTGGTTCCGACGGGGTCTTCCAGCGAATTGGTGGTTCCGACGCCCGGCGCAATGGTGGTTTGATGTTGTCGGCGCACTGGTGGTGGCCGGGGAAGTGGTTACACCGGCGAAGTGGTACGGTTATATACAATAATGCAATTAGTATCCATCCGGAACAAATTTCGTATATACATCTCTCAGGTTGCCATATACAATGTTACCGTACATATATACATCCGTAGAAATAGGTCACAAAAGCAATCCAACAACAGCAAACTTTGCATATACATTCCTCAGGTTGGCATATACAATATTACTACAAATATATACATCTTGATCTGTAGAAATAGGTCACATAAACAATTTACACATAAATTCACGACATATACTAAATCAAATCAATCATATACATAATGAAAAAATTATATACAAAAGTACCTGATGTCGTATTTGTACGACTAATAATTGGCAACGTGGTGGGGGCGAAACTCCGACGGGGAAAGGGGACTCGGACGAATCTCAACGGACGGTTATGGGGGGCGAAACTCCGACGAGGTTCGATTGGGGGCTACGAGAGGCCGGCGGGAGGGGACCCGAACCTACGGACGAGCACCGGCGCCGGGCGGAATCGGGAAGTAACCAGTGTCGGGCACCAGATCTAGGGCGCAATCCGGGGGACGGGCGAAACCCCGGATTTGGAGGGGGGATCCGGTCGGGTGGGGTGCAAGGAAGGTGGCGACGGGTGGTCGCCGGAAAACTCCCTGGAGAGTGGTGGCGCTAGGGCAAGAGGTTGAGCGGCGATGAAGGATCTGCGTAATTCTCCGAATGGTTTCCGGCAATGGAGGATCTGCGTTTTTTTTATATGCGTAATTTCTAGAATGACAATTTGTTATTTTCCAAAATTATATGGTGGTTATAAGGATCATGGGAGAGAATTTTTCCTATTTTGTTTTTTTTTCTATTTTCTTACTAATGGATATTATAAACACTAATCCCACCATCCATTACAAGTCTCATCTGATGGATGAGATTTGTTCTCTTGTTCTCTATAGAAACTTGTTCACTATAGAACCTACCTCTATATATATATACATATATATATATAGAGTTAGGTTCCGGTGAGGACTCTTTTATGGTAAGGAGAACCCCTTACGGTAAGGAGTAACCTCATTCATTGGATTTACTTCCTTACCTTATAATGAATGGTCCATATTATTTTAATTTTTGTATTTTTCAAAAAATCAAAAAAAAAATTTAATTTTTTAATTAATTTTCGAATAATATAAAAATTGAACTTACTTTAATAAAAAGTGAACTAACACTAAGAAAAAATTGAACTTATTGTACAAAAAATTGAACCCGTACAAAACTACAAATTACAAAATTGAACTTCTAGTACACGTAATTGAACTTTTAACATAATAAATTGAACACTTTTGCTGTAAAAATTGAACTACCACATTTCAGGGTTATAATCATTGTATTTGTGAAGAAAGGTATTTTTTATTTTTTTATTTTTTTAGTTTTTATTTATGTATTACAGAAAAAATAATTTTGAATTCATAAATTATTAAACTAAAACAAATTTATTTTTTGTGAAAAATCGAATTATACAAAAAATGAACTCAAAAGATATAAAAGTTGAACTCATAAAACAAAAAAATGAACTAATAGTTAAAAAAAAAATCGTTTTCGTAAAAAAAAAAAAAAAACTCTATCGTGAAAATATATTTTTTAAAAAAAAAAATCTGGACCGTTCATTATATAATAAGGAGGTAAATCTAATGAATGAGATCACTCCTTACCATAAGGAGTAGTCCTTACCATAAGAGTAGTTCTCACTTGAACCAAAACCTATATATATATATATATGAAGTATAAGCCGAAATATGCGAATTGATAATAGAAATATATGAATTTAGAAAAACCAAGTATTTATACATATTAATACAAAAAAACCATTGCACCAATGTTTTACCTTATTTTTTAGATTGGGTTTACACTTATTTTGGATCATTAATCGTAATAATCTAATGGACTATTAGTCATTTATAGTTTATCTCTAAAGGATTATTTTCACCAAAACCGGCCTCTTTCAAGAAAATATAGTTTTGAAAAAAAAATTGACAAGGAAAAAAAGCAAAGTGAAAAGGGGATTTTTGGAGATCTTTTCTCTAATGATAATACTGCAATAGGAATACATCATATGAGAATGATGTCGAATGAGGGAAATGAGAATTAACCTCGTCCGTTTGATCGCGATACATCAAAGGCTGAAAATGCACAATTATGTTGACAAAAAATATTTTCCAAAAAAAAAATTTCCGAAACTTACACTTAGACTATTATGGTAGGGTAACGTCGTGCAAAAATGGTTTCTTAAGAGTACACAATCATTTTCCGAAACTTACACTTAGAAGGTTGACAAAAAAATATTTACTCGCGTGCTCACTATTCACACACGTGACGAGTGACTGAGATTCATTCTAATTTCTTTCTTAAGAAACCATTTTTGCACGGATGTTACCCTACCATAATAGTCTAATACTGTAGATGGGAAGGAGATTGTAAGTATAACTATTTTTGTTATTCTAACATTATCTCCTTCAACTTCTAGTTTAAGAAGATTAAAATCAATTAATTGATATGATTATCAAGGTTAATTTAAGGATTTTTTTTGGAAACCATTTGAAATTCTATTTTTGTGTCATGAGCCCAATTTGCCAAAGATATTGTATTTTCTCATTAATTATTTCCTTTATTCTCGTAATATTTTTCCTTCAATTTTTATTTTCCAAAACTGAACTATCTGATATGATACCATTCATAGTGATTCTTGTTTAATGGTAACAGATGCCGAGGGATCATATGAATCTTGATGATCTCAATTTCCTTGTGCCATTGTATTTATCCATTATATTATTAACTTTAATGAATGTAATGCATATTTTAGTTAGCAAAAATGGATTCAACCTATGAAAAAGTTTGCAAATCTCACAAGAAAGATCGAAACAAGAGAGAAAGTGTTTTCCATTGATTGAAGGTTTGGAAATTACAGCAATGAGAGTTAGGGATCCACTACAGTTTTTTCCCGCTCACATCCTCACTCTGTTACACAGTTCTCTCTCTCTCTCTTAGCTAGCTTAGAATGAAAGCTAAGCTACTTTATTTATACATGAGCTAAAATAAGAAAGGAATGATGAACCGGGTTCACACCAACACCCCCCCTCAAGTTGGAGGCCGTGAAAGACCCAACTTGCCAATTTCAGCTTGGTGTTGAATACCTGTCAAAGTCTTGGTAAACACATCTGCAAGTTGTGACTTTGAAGGAGTAAAATGCAAAGAAATAAGCCCATCATTCAACTTTTCTCTCACAAAATGGCAGTCCAATTCTATGTGTTTGGTGCGCTCATGATAAACCGGATTCTTTGCAATGTAAATGGCGGCCTGATTGTCACAATGAAGAGGTATTGGCAACATAGAAGGCACCTGCAACTCATGAAGAAGCCTGGATAACCAACTGAGCTCAGAAACTACCCTGCGCATACTTCTGTATTCGGCTTCAGCAGAGGATAAGGCCACTGTGTGCTGCTTCTTTGACTTCCAACACAAAGGACTCGATCCTAGAACAACATAGAAGCCACTAATAGACCTTCTTGTTGAAGGACACACTCCCCAGTCAGAATCACAGTAGGCATTTAGAGTGTAATTGTTGTCTTTAGAAAACACTAAGCCCAAAGCAGGAGAAGAATGAACATATTTGAGAGTATGCAATAATGCATTGTAATGAGGTACTCGAGGTGATTTCATAAACTGACTCAGATATTGCACAGCAAAACTCAAGTCTGGCCTTGTGTTTGTTAAAAAATTGAGTTTCCCAACTAACCTCCTATAAAGAAGAGGAACTTCAAAGAGTTCCCCTTGATTTGGCAATAGCTTTACATTAAATTCCAAAGGACTCTGCACATTTCTGCAATCTGATATTCCAGCTTCCAATAATAGCTCTAGAGCAAACTTTCTCTGAGAAACTATAACAGCACTCGGAGTTTCAATCACTTCCAAACCCAAGAAGAAACTGACCTTGCCAAGATCCTTAATTTTGAACTGATCATGAAGATAAGATTTTAACTGTGTAATCTCATCAAGATCATTCCCAGTAATCAATACATCATCAACATAAACTGCAGCAACAGTAATTGTGTTCAAACCACGCTTTATGAACAATGAATAGTCATTCTTAGAGTAAGAATAACCTTGAGAATTCAGAGCACTAGACAACTTAGAGTACCACTGTCTAGAAGCTTGTTTCAAGCCATAAAGGCTTTTCTTTAACTTGCAAACTGGAACACCCTCTACTGAAACAGATGGAGAATAACCCTGAGGCATCTTCATATAAACATCCTCATACAAGTCTCCATGTAAAAAAGCGTTGTTGACGTCTAATTGAAACATAGGCCATCTCTTTTTAGCAGCAACAGCAAACAAGCATCTTATTGTCGTCATCTTGACAACAGGGGAAAACGTTTCTGTATAATCTAATCCAGCTTTCTGAGTATTCCCTTTAATGACTAACCTTGCCTTGAACCTCTCAAGTGAACCGTCTGACTTATATTTCACCTTGTATACCCATTTACTCGAGATTGGTTTCTTCCCAGCAGGCAATGAAACAACCTCCCAAGTGTCATTAGCTTCTAGAGCAGCAAACTCAAGATCCATAGCCTCTTTCCATTTAGTTGATTGAATTGCTTCAGAATAGCTAAAAGGCTCCTTATACTTCACAGTAGAAAACAAATTCTGTTGAGATTCTGAAAGTGCATTGAGACAAAACTCGTAAGAAGGAGACAAATCATCAATTAAACTGCAAGAAACATGACCAGAAACAGCTTGATTGCATTGATAATCAGTCAAATATGTTGGAGGCTGACGATTTCTGGCAGACCTTCTTACTTCAACAACATCAGGAACCTGATTCTCATCAACATTGTCAACATGTGGAATAGCAATATCAATAGGATCCTCTGAAGGAGAAAACTGAAAAATATCTTGAGGTAAACAATTATGATCTGTAATCTCTTTTGGAATAGCACCTGAAGAACCTGAATCAGAATACTTGATAGAGGAGAAGGGAATAATATGCTCATAAAAAACATCCCTTGAGACTGAAAACTTCTTGCTTTCCAATTCATAAACCTTGTATGCCTTTTTGCCACTAGGATACCCAACAAAGACACAAGGAACTGACCTGTCTTTCAACTTATCTCTAGCAAGACCAATCACTGTCTTGTAGCAAAGGCAACCAAAAACCTTCAAGTGTTCAAAATCTGGCATACAACCATGAAGAACCTGATAAGGTGATTTATTCTGAATAACAGGAGAAGGAACTCTATTGATCAAATATGTAGCAGTTTGTAAACAATCACCCCAGAAAACCGTAGGTAATTTTGAATGAAAAAGCAAAGCCCTGCAAGTTTCTAACAAGTGCTTATGCTTCCTTTCAACCACACCATTTTGTTGTGGAGTATGAGCACAAGAAGTCTGATGTAAAATTCCTTTTGAGGCAAAAAATAACTTTCCCTCAATACTAGAACCAAGCTCAAAAGCATTGTCAGAACGAACTGATTTTATTTTCTTATCAAATTGCTGTTCAACCATTACAATGAAAGCCTTAAGCAAATCAAAGGCAGCAGACTTAGAAGCCATCAAGTGTGTCCAAGTGGCACGACTGAAATCATCTACAATAGTCAAGAAGTACTTGAATCCTCCATGTGTGGCTACATGATAAGGCCCCCACACGTCTACATGAATCAATTCAAACAAAGTACTAGACTGTCTAGTAGAAGATTGAAAAGGCATTCTTTGTTGTCTAGCCCTATGACAAACATCACAAGCTTCATGGTTGACTACATTAGTTCCTACATCCTTAGGAAACATTTTAACAAGCTTATAACTAGGAAGATGCCCAAGTCTGTAATGCAGAAGTGTCTTCCTGTCCAAAACTGCATTCAAGCACCTCTGTTGAACCAAAGCTGACCTGGTATCCTTCGAAGAGTTCAACAGATACAACCCATTATGAACTTCACCAAGAACCAGAGGCCTCTTCAGAGAAGGGCCCTGCAAAACACACTTCGAATCAGAGAAAACCACTTCACAAGTCAACTGAAAACAAAGTTTCTGAATAGACAACAGATTGAACTTGAAGCTCTCCACTAGCAATACATTCTTCAATGAAATTTCTGAATTGATCTCTACATCACCACAATATCTGACAGAAACTTTCTCACCATTTGGCAAAGAAACCAAGCAAACTTCACTGAGTGGTCTTAGGTTCAAAAGCAAATTTCTGTCAAAGGTCATGTGCTCACTAGCACCTGAGTCTATAATCCAATCCCTATCACAAATCCTAACCGAATTTTGTGAATTTAGACAATAAGAAAGTAGAGAGGCCATACCAACAAAATTAACAGCAGAAGAAGAGGACTCTTTAGGCTTCATTGCATCAAGGAGGGAAACCAACTGCTGAATCTGATCTTGTGAGAAAGAATTCATACCAGATTGACTGCTCTGTCCTTCTTGAACTCCAGCATTTGCATTAGCTCTTTTACCTTTATAATTCTTGAAATTCGGTGGAAATCCTATGATCCTGTAACAAGTTTCCTTTGGATGACCCACCTTCTTGCAATGATCACAAACCACCACAGATTGAGTAGGAGTAAATGATCTCTTGTTGTCCTCAACCCTGGATTTTCCCTGATTATGACTGTCCATTTCCTTGACTTGCACCTTGTCTATACTATGCTGAATTTGCAGAAGGAATAAACTGAGTTTGTGCTTGCATCTGCCTTTGCTTTTCGTCTTGAATCAACATTGAATATGCTTGACTCACGGTAGGAAGAGGCGTCATCATAAGAATGTTCCCCCTCACAGAGGTGTAAACCTCATTGAGTCCCATCAAGAAAGTCATCAAACGATAATTCTGCTCAGATTTCAACATTTCTTGCTTAGCTGTGCAAGTACAAAGAGGTATGCATTGCAAACCTGCCAACTCATCCCATAACCTCTTGATTCTGGTGTAGAAAGAGGTGATGTTATCAGCACCTTGACTTATGGAAGCCAAGTCTTTTTGAACTTGAAAAAGTCTCGCCCCATTGGCTTGACCAAATCGCTCTTGAAGCTCAGACCAAATCTCCTTGGCTGTTGGATAGAACAATACGCTATCTGCAATGTCTTTTTGTAACGCATTCAACAACCAAGAGATCACCATATCATTGTTACGATCCCAAGCCTTGGCTTTCTGATCATCATCAGTCGGTCTCACACAAGATCCATCCAAGTAACCGGACTTGTTTTTCGCAGAGACTGCTATCCAAACAGCTCTCTTCCAGGCATGAAATCCAGTAATTCCATCAAACGTCTGAGATACGATAATCGCACCAGGATTATCTGAATTTGACAGGTACAATGGATTCCAATTGTCCATACTTGTCGATCTCTGTCCTCCAAGCTCCTGAGAAACCGATTCTGTCATAATCTCCAGAAATTGAACAAGAACCCTAGAAATTGGGGAAAAACGCGGAAGAAAATCAAGCAGATCTTTAATTCTGCTCTGATACCATGAAAAGGTTTGCAAATCTCACAAGAAAGATCGAAACAAGAGAGAAAGTGTTTTCCATTGATTGAAGGTTTGGAAATTACAGCAATGAGAGTTAGGGATCCACTACAGTTTTTTCCCGCTCACATCCTCACTCTGTTACACAGTTCTCTCTCTCTCTTAGCTAGCTTAGAATGAAAGCTAAGCTACTTTATTTATACATGAGCTAAAATAAGAAAGGAATGATGAACCGGGTTCACACCAACAACCTAACGTCCCGATCTAAACCGAAAATTATTAATCTCTAGAAATTAATAGGTGAAACAAAGTCTCGCAATAGAATGGGTTAAAGAAATAAGATTGGTTTGGTTTACTCAACATATTGTGTTTGTAGTGTATATAAAATTTATTTTGAGTACTACAGTCTATTTTATTATTAAAAGTTAAAAAATACTGTTTTATTATTAAATATTATTATTTAATCATAAAATTATTTAAATAATTATTACAAAAATTTATATTTTCTATCAATTGTGATCATAATCCCTGCATATTGACCTGCAATGAGCGGACCTATTAGATCTCAATCGAATTGATCCGATTTCGTACCTAACTTGAATTCAAAATAACCGAGCTCAAATCCGATCGAATACAAAGCACCTTTCTTAAATTGCGATCTATCGACGTTCTTTCCACCAAAAAGGCAGGGGAAAAAGAGATTCCTAACATTCCTAAACTATTAATTAAAAACAAAATAAAGGTTGCAAAGCACCACATTAGCCCCAATTAAGCAAAAACTATATAGTATTAGTATAGACGGATTTATTTTAATTTATCTCCTTCCCTTTATGCAGTAGCAATTTGTAATGCGGCTGTAAAGTCCCAGCACTCCGTCTGGCACCCCAAAACAGTTGTAACAGTACTACTACAGTACTACTGCTGCTCTCTACTCTCTTACTCCTCAACTCTCATTTCCATATATAAGTAAATATTCTCTCCTCCTCGGGAGAAGAACCAAATCAAAAAACACCTTGCGCGCAATCGACCGCCATGGATCCTTCCAAGAATAACGATCTCCCGATCAAAAGCGATTCTGCCGGCTCCGACGACGACGGCCGTCACAAGCGCATGACCAGAAACGGCCTCTACGCCGCCGCCTCTTATATGATCTGCGCAGGTACGCCGTCCAAATTCTCCTCTCGCTAGCTTTTCTCTCTATTCGATCAACTCGCAGATCGTCTTGTTCAAATCTCCAATTTGAATGCTCATATATGCTTCCTAATTAGGATCGCCTTCTCGATTCTGCTAGCGATTTCGAGTTTGTTGAGCGTCTGATTTTTGAATTGCACATGTTGAAGTGGTTCGAGTTGTTTGATATCCGCTCCTGATGTTGCGATTTTGCGTAGTTCTCCTCTCTGTTTTACAAAATGTGAGCGAGAACGAGAGTTGAATTGATGCAGAGAATCATACTGTTGAATCGATTTAATTAGCGACGATCGGAACCTGATTGGTTTGAAGTTTATCGGTTCCGAGTTAGTGGAAGGTAGAAAAGTGCGTCAGTCCGCTATACCTTTTTGAGTTACTATAAAGCACGCTGTAATGTGGCTGACGCACTTTCGAGTTGCAGAAGTTGGTGCTTTGGATCAATACACCAAAACCACTTTTATTTGCGTGTATGCATGTTCGCATCTATTTATTGCTTTACGCCAAGGTTGATATGTAATGTGACCACACCTGCCACCAAGGCTAAGCCTGCGCTTGTATGAAAAGGTCTTGTACGTGTTGTACTGTTCTATTAAGGGTGCGAAATGTCATCATCTCACAGCATTCCACTTTTGGCACTTTCACCTTCTGCAACTTGTTTTTATAGTGTTTTCTTTTTATCCAATTCAAGCATATATGTAGTGCATACGCACCTGTGGAAGCACTCAACAGCATTCCACTTTAGGTCCATCCATTGAAGTCTCAGCTCATATCATCACATGCATGTGGTGCAATTACTATACAGTTGATACTATTGCTATTATAATCAGCCTTTTAATTGTATTGTAAGAAAGTTTACAAAAAAACGAATTAAATCAGGTTATAGTTTACCTACACATTCATCTTTTATACTGACGACTCTATGCATCGATTACACTGTCTTACGCTTGTTATCAAACATCTCGATCTGCAGTTCTGCTTGTACTGTTCAACAAAGCTGCCCTCTCTTCCTACAAGTTTCCTCATGTCAATGTTATCACTCTCTTCCAGGTATTTTAACTCAGTTGCTCTTTAAAAAAGAAAATGAAATGAAATTGCATTGTACCTGGGAAATGCTACATTCTCGTCTCCTCTAATTTTATTTGCAGCTCTTCTAGCTGTACGTACGTTTTTATCATGTTTTGCTTAGCTTGTGGCAATTCTGTGAATTTTCAACTCCTGTTCCACTGTGGTAAATACCATTGCGTTTTCTTTCTGAGGCTAATCTTCAATTTGTGCTCCAATTGTATTCTTTTTTATCATTGTTGCTTGAACAGTGCTGCATTCTCTGATGCTTATGTTTCATATGTAGATGTGATCGACTCATATTAAGAAGTTATATTATACGATTACATGATCATGTAATCAAAACGGATGATGATTATTCAAATCATAAGAGCTTTGTTCTTCTGCATTATTTTTGCTGCAACTTCACAATTTTATAGTTGTATAGCAAGTTAAGCAGACGATTCCAGTATATTATAATCTGTACTTGCCCTTCCGCTCTGCCTTAATAGTACACACAATTTTCAGATGAACATGATATGAAGTTGGTATGCTGAAAAGCAAAGAGCATATTATGTCAACAAGCTTCTTCTTTTTTTGAAATGTTTTTGAATTATTGAGAAAAGTACTTATCACGTAAAGAATTACAAGTTAGTCCTTGTTATATATTTTATCACAGATGATATGCTCTTGCTTATTGCTGTACATATTGAGACGTGCAAAGATAATCTCTTTCATGGCTAGTGAAAAAGCTAGTGACCGTCCGGCAACTCTTGTACCAGTCAAAAAGATGATCCACGCCCTGCCTCTTGCAGTTTCATATTTGCTCTACATGGTATGCACCATCTAAGCCATTTCCCAGAGTTGTCTCGTTTTCAATTAATGTCTGTGCCTAACTCATTGTTTGCTTTCCTGTTAAAGCTGGTTTCGATGGAATCTGTCCGTGGAATAAACGTTCCAATGTACACCACACTTAGGCGCACTACTGTGGTTGTTACAATGGCTGTTGAGTTCCTATTGACAGGCCAGAAGTATACGCGTTATATTGTTGCCAGGTAGGCACTGTCTTCTTTTTGTTCCTGCCATAAAACTTCATTGAAGCACACAATTGTTTTGCTGGTCCAGTTTTTTTAGCACTGTCTTCTTTTTCTTAGTAAATCACTCTGTACATTTTGCTAACATGGACATTTTACTTACGTCTGGAAAGTCTTGGCTCTATGAAATAAGTCTACAATTACAAACACTGCAAAATGCTAATGTCAATGTGTGATGGAAATCTCCAAGGGTTTTATCAGTGTGTCTGTAATTATTCTTGGGGCATTTGTTGCTGGAGCAAGAGATCTGTCGTTCGACGCCTACAGCTATGCTATAGTCTTGCTATCAAACATCTGCACGGCAGTTTATCTAGCTTCCATTTCTCGCATCGGTAGATTCTCCTCTTTATCTACTTTTCAGTTTTTACATCACTATATCCTGCCTTCTTTACTTGTTATACATGTTACTAATTGACTTATTCCGTTGTTCAATACAATCAACAGGGAAAACTAGTGGCCTTAATAGCTTTGGACTCATGTGGTGTAATGGTAGGTGCATATTATTGGATAACACAATTTCCAGATCAGCATGAAACTTAATATGATCAATCTGTATACTGAATTTTGTTAATAGGAGTTTTATGTGGACCGGTTTTGCTGCTGTGGACATGCATCAAAGGTGACCTACAACAGCTGATAAACTTTCCTTACCTTATGTATCCTGGATTTCAGGTACCCCTGTCCGAATTGAATCGAGATTCTCTACTCAGTAAATCTGATCCTCAATATAATAATAAACCTTTGTCCCTAACATAATGCATTTGGTTGTGCAGGCTGTTATGCTACTATCTTGCTTAATGGCATTCTTGTTAAACTACACCGTGTTCCTCAATACTACCCTTAACTCAGCCCTTACACAAAGTATCTGCGGTAATTTAAAGGTCTGAAAATCCTTGATTCCAACTCCAGTTACCGCCCTGCATAGACTGTTACCCGGTACAGCACAGTCACACAGTTTTTTGTTTCCCGGTCACTAACTTAACTAGTCACTTTCTATACTATGTCTGGTTCAGGATGTCTTCACAGTTGGGTTCGGATGGATACTCTTTGGTGGTCTTCCGTTCGATTTGGTAAGTGGACTGTGGACTTGTGCATAAAATTAACTCTTCCACCACAATGTTATCGGTATGTGCTCACATTTGTGATTTCGTTTGCTTTTGGCTTCAGCTGAATGTATTTGGCCAGCTCCTCGGGTTTCTGGGTTCAGGCTTGTATGCCTATTGCAAGCTCAAAGGAAAGTAGCCAATACACAACTAGCATACAAGACATACAGCTCTGCCTGGAAGCCCATTTTGGTACCTTATTAGTAACATCTGGAATATATTCCGCTCCTGAAGTTAGTCTTATGTATTTATAATTTAAACGGAGCTTGATTAATGTCTAGCTTGTCATTCTACCAAAAAACATAAATCTAGCTTGTCAATAAAATCACATCCGAGGCGATAGTATGGATCCTTGCTGAGCATATCTGTCAAAATGTTTCCCAAAATATGGGAGTGGAATAAGAAGCTTAACGTGCTCGAACGGCCCGAAATGGTCAGTCCAGACACAATCAATAGAATTTGCCCTGAATAGTCAAAGAAAATTACTAAATCCTCATAGTTATTTTTTGTTTCATAACCCATATTTACACTTTTCATTCCGAGCATGTTTATTGGTTTGGTTCTAGCACCAGTGCTACAATTTAATCAATATCAATATCTATCTATTTATCTATTACTATATCTATCTATCTATCATCATAACTATATACTAAAGCGGAGGTTAGATTTAATATTTAGCCCGACATGTGGCACTTCCTCATTGGACCGCGCCACCCATCTTTAATAAAACAATTCAATTAATTTGATTGGTTGAAATTTTATTGTAGACCCCACATTGAATTTCTTCTTATCTAGCCAATTTTTTTTTTAAACAATTATAATCTTATCCAATATGCCGAACGCATATATGCATGATATTAGCATAGAATAATCTTATCCAATAATCACAACTAATTGATTTCGAAACATACGTAGTCATCTTGATCAAGGAAAATAATCTTATCACCAATCTTGATTTCGAAATAAAACAATAATAATCACAACTAATTGATCAATTTTTATCCAATATACCGAATCTATCTAATATACCAAATAATATAGAATAATCTTATCCAAAAAAAAATCTATCTAACCTGCCAAGTCTATCTAATGTACCGTATGGGTTATATAAACATACCAAGAAACATACGTAGCACCCAAGCTTGATTTCGGTATTAGAAACATACGTATGGATTATTAGAAACATACGTAGCTAATTTGGTACGTAGCTTCTATGTGTATATTTTTTATAATTTATGTTTTTTATTTGATCACGTATTGTAGGTACGTACATAGGTACGTATGTATTATACTAAAATTGTTTGTGTTTTTAATTGTTTGTATGTCGATTTCGGTATTGTTTATGTTTCAGGTCAATGATGAATAATAATCACAACTTTCTTAGTGAACTCACACCAAAAAATATTATCAACTACAATATCTAATCCAAGTGTGTGTTATTAAAATTTGGGATGTGTTTCGCAAAGGAGAACTCATCTCTAAAGAGATGGTCTTAGTAGATGAAAAGGTACGTTGCAATTTTTTTTTTGTTAATATTAATATACTTTTGTTAATGTTAATATAATTTTCTTTGTCCTTTTCATAAGTATTTTTTGTTTGTTTTTTTCTACAGGGTAACAAATGTTTTTCAAGGACGATATTTTTTGCCTTGATCAAATTTGTAATTTATTAAACTATTTATATCAACATCTTACTCTGTCTAAAGTAATAAAGATAAAATACCAAAAATTATTGATTTAGTAACTAACAATTACATTGTGTTTTTTTTGTTTAAAATTGATTGTTATACATTTAATATACTCTGGAAAAAGAATTTGAGTATTTTAAAAAACTTCCTAAATCTTTTATCTATGCAAACATTATATTTTTAACTATGCTATAATATATCTGATTGAAATAGTATATATATAATATATTCAATTAAAATATTAAATTTATAAGATATAAACCATTAAATTTATTGATAAATGACCAAGGGCTCTTAATTCCTTTAAAATGCAAATTGTTTTATTAGACCTATCTATTTGAAACTAAATTTGCACAAACTACTTAAAAATAAAATAATTATACAATACTCCATAGTAACCATTGAGGAAACATAGGAATTTTTTATATATATAAGTCGTGCCCTCCCGGGCACGAGCACTGCTACTAGTTACTATGTACTAATACGGAAGCAAATTTTGTCATCATATTGCGCCACATCACCCCTTTTTTTAAAAAACTATCTTATTAGATCTTGATTTTATCATAATCTTATACATACTTAATTAAGATATTAGTTCTATCTTAGAATGTGAGTAGTTAAATTAATAATTCTATCCAAATATATAAATCTTTATCTTATCATTATAAACATTTAATTAATACATACATCTATCATAAACCTTTTATTTAAAAAAATACTTTTACTGTCATAATCGTAATATTTTACCCATTCAACTTAATATCATATTAAATTTAAATTATTTTTTGTAATTTTATTATGGTATTTTTTTAAATCATCAATGGTAGCAAATTCAACCACTACATTTAAGAGAAATATTCATTCTAATAAAATAATATATTAAATACATTTTTACTATCATATCATATTAAAATATCAATAAAAAAGTAGATGTTATATTATATATCACTAATATTGCATATTGATTACGCTTTAACAAAAAAGACAGATTTCTTAATTAAGATACTAATTTGTTAACATTTTGATTACAAATTTATATATTTATTATTTAATTACTTTTTCAAAAAACAATAACATATTATAATATATATTAATAAAATAATTTGGTTTAATATATTAATCCAAGTTTTTATTTAAACTTATTGATTTTATTATATAATTTAGTTTAGGTAATTTAATTTAAATGCCAAAAGATTTGTATCAGTTGTTAATAAAATGTGATAATGCATCTTATCTTATTTCATTCTTCCTAACTTATTTAAATATATGTTTATCTATGTACAAAAAAGCAAATATATAAATAAAATTTATTTGTATATATGATGATGATATACTAGAATCATGTCATTTTATAATTCAAAAAATAAGCATCGTTTTAAAACAAAGGATATATATGATAATATTTGTAATTGTGATGGTAAATTCATACACGAAATAATAAATAAATAAATAACACCCCCTTCATCTGCTAGTATACTTCTAAACCTGAAGCAGTTAAGGTGCAGTTTTGTCATTACGTTTTTATAAACTATTCACCATATTTTTATTAACAGATATTTATACTGATTTTCTCTAATATTTGTTTTTTGTGTCCATTTTTCATTGGTTAACCACAATAGCATCCCCTTTCACCTAATGGTCATTTGATCAGTAAAATTCTTCTCCTTGATCTTCGATTACCCGATTTGGGTTTTTATCACTTTATGCTTTCTGCACTAAAATTTCTGCGCATAGTTGCGATATGTAGATCTGTGAAAAATCGGAGCTTTAATCTTTTTTCGGGGTTTTTTTTGTTATTGTTTATTTTAGCTTGTGGATTAGACGCTTGCCTTTTGGTTAATCTGCTTATGATTGGCTCTGAATAGCTAGAGGTACTATATTTGACAGCCATGGTTTAACCTCCTTTTTTCATCTGATAGTAGAGACGTTTACTGATCGTCAATGGTAATTTCCATCGTTCCTGTGGAGTTAATAATTGTCTTCATATTGACCTTACTTTGAGTCATGATTTTTATTCTTCATGTTGATTTTCTATCATTTTATTTTTATTGATATTCTCATATTAATTGGATTTTATCTTAACTTTTGATGGCAAGTTTGGATGATTTTGACTTAATGATTTGAAATAAACAAAAGTTGTTATATAAATGATCAAGTTGATCTATTAATTAATATTTGTAACAATAATTATTTTTTATGTAATCTAATAGCAAATCTTCTTAATAAAATATGATTCATAAAAATACTATTAATGAACATATTATTAATTTATTCGCACATATTCAACAATATAATTAATCCATTGTTTGATTATACCAAATCTTATATAAGGAGATTTAATATGAATAAAAACATTTTAAAAAATACTACTCCGTATTAACTACCTACATTAATTAATTAATCAGAAAATTAAAGTCATCTTTAATTTAATAAAAAAAATCCTTTTAATTTTAATAAAAGAGTGACTATGTTGATTTACGGGTTCAGTCGAGTTTGGTCATCTTGTGTTAGGGTTGAGTGTCTCATTAAAATAAAGGATCAATCGGTAGGGTTATTGCAGTTGTTGTATGGGCTCAAGCAGACCCAAAAAGTTAAGAGTGTCGACTTACTTATATTTACCTAATTGTATCACTACATATTATATTTATAAATGTTATAAGGTTACCTAATATACAATACGTGTCAAATACGTTTATAAAAAAAGGACAAATGTTATCTTTGACTCAAAAAAAGGACAAATCTTATATGGTTACCTGATATACGTGTCAAATACTTTTATTAAAAGAGGAATTTGCACTAAACCACCCGTTAAATAGGCGAACTTTACAATTAACCACCCATTATACAAAAATTTGTTTTAAACCACCCGTAACTTCAATTCCGTTAACAAATAGCCACCCATGACCTTATTCCGTTAGATTTTCCGTTAAATATTGTAAATTTACTAATATTTTTCAAAATATTATATTTACCCAGCCAATTTGGGTATTACTTTTTTTAAAATATTACATTTAACAAAATATTACATTTAACTAAAAAAAATTATTAGAGAAATTTTTTTAATTAGAGAATTTTTTTTCAGAATATTACATTTAACAAATAAATGGAATTAAGTGATGGTCCCTTCTCCTTACGTGGTCAATTTTTTTTTTGGTATCGAATATATAAATATTGTGGAAGATGGTTTGATTAATAAAGGTTGGTTCATATTACGTACTCCCTCCGTTATTATATATTTGTTCATTTGGACATTGCATACACATTAAGAAAAAATGTTATTCCTATATTACCCTTATCATAATGTAGAATTAATTATTTGTTTAAAGAAATATGAAAAAGTATAATAATTATGATAGGTATAATTATTAGGGGTATAAACGAAAATAACTTTTTTAAAAAATATGAAATGGATAAATATTATGAAACAAGAAAAAATGATCATATGGACAACTATTTTTAACCGCACAGAGTATGATATTAATATAAATTTTAATATAAACAAGAAAAATTTTATTCCATTTGTTTTTTTTAAGAAAAAAAAATTGTAAATGTAATTTTGAAAACAATTCTCTAGTTAAAAAATTTTCTCTAATTAAATTTTTTTTGTTAAATTTAATATTTTTTTAAAATAAAATACCTAAATTGGCTGGGTAAATGTAATATTTTGAAAATAATTAGTAAATTTACAATATTTAACGGAAAATCTAACGGAATAAGGTCATGAGTGGCTATTTGTTAAGGGAATTGAAGGTATGGGTGGTTTAAAACAAATTTTTGTATAATGGGTGGTTAATTATAAATTCGCATATTTAATGTAATACCCCGGATTTTCTGAAGAAAGAATGATTTAAAATTATGTGATAATTGTTTTTTGAAACTCGAATTTGGGATAATTTGATAAGTTAAGCTCATCACACAGAACAGTAAATTGTAAGGGCTATTTTTTTTATACAAATTCTCGTCGGGAATTATAAATTAGTTAGATAAAGCTTTATCTAATTAAAATATATTATTATTAATATTTTGGGTAAATTTTGGATCGGATATGCACCCGATAACTTTTACCTCCGTGTCATTCTCTTTCCCTCCGTTTGTTTCCACGGCTTCGTTTCGTGGGCGTCCTCCCCTTGTGCCACCTATCACTCTCCATTTGATATTGTTTTTGGAGGAAGGCAAAACTTATCTCTGGCCTTCTTTTTGGGGGGCTGTCGGTCCTCCACTTTCGCTTGGCTTCTCCTGGGGGGAAGTCCGCCATTTTTGGTTTATGGAGGGGGTTAGCTTTCTTGGTGGGGACTTCTCTTACTCGGCCACCTTTGTACTGCCCGCAAGCCTCATCGCGCGTACCCCTGCCTGGGACGACGCTGGACTTGTAGGATCTGGACTAGACAAGGCTAACGACGATGGATCGGGACCACACAGGAAGGAAGGACGGGGTGTTCTCGACACGGGCGATCGTCACCTAATCTCGGCTGAGCGAGGACCAAGACGGGTGATCGTCCACCGTACCAGCGACTACAACTCCGGCTCCGATCGACCTCGGTAAGTCCATCAAAGCTTGAATAAGGGCCATGCGGATCCAAGTTTAATTAGCTTAGTTCATTGAGTTATTATAAGTACTTCATCACTATGTAGATGGCTCGAAAGGCTAGCTAAGCCAAATAACCTTGGAAGGTGATTTAAGCTCATCAAAATTCAGTAGACGGATAGAATGAACATATTCACTTCTTGATGTGTAACCAAATAGTGACTACTAAAACAATACAAGATAACTCGAGGACCGGAGGTTAGTACCAGACTATATAAATTAAAGGAGATCAAGTGCTTAGGCAGCATATTATTTATTCATTAGCTAACTATATATGTATGAGGTTTCATTGATACACTGCTACGTATAATGCAACAATATGGATAGGTATGGACCAATTTCCTCATACTGATATGTTGGGCTCCCTCCTTAATTGGAGGAAATTAATCAAAGTAGTCCATGATGATAGGCCAATCCAAAGAAAAGTCTAGAGATTTTGGGTAGATTAAGGAATAATCTAGAAGAATGTAGCTAGGGTGTAAATAAGATATTTTTGTGGGACATTCTAGAATTTAGGAGAAAGTTAACAAATGAAAAGGCAAAAGAAAACTCTAGATTAAGATCTTTCTAGATTAGGGCTTAATGAGGAGTTGAGTGGCACCCCTCACCTATAAATACATGTAGTGTGCACCATGTTGAGCATCCAAGTGATCAAGCTCAAGTGAAGATTAAAGTGAGAGTCTTAGTGTGTGAGTGTGCCCACAAAAATACTAAGCCTTGTAAAAATCTCTTTCCACATAAATACAAAAGTTTAGTGTTTGTAATTAGTTGTCCAATTTCCCATCTTAATCCGACGAAGAGGGAAAAACCGAGTTTTCCCAACAGTGGTATCGGAGCCAGGTTCGCTCGTCGTCAACGATAGCTCGTCCGATTCAAGATGGAGGTCATTACTACACACGACGGTGAGATGTTCAAGCTCACGGCGGACAACTACTCGCATTGGAGGACGATGATGGAAGACCACTTGTATTGCAAGGATTTGCAAGAGCCCATCATCACCAAGACCAAGCCGCAAGGAAAGAGTAACAAGGAGTGGGATCTCCTAAGCAGGAAGACGGTCGCAATGATCCGTAAGTACATCGACAAATCCTTGTTTGAGCATGTTGTTGATTATACAAATGCTTTTGAATTATGGGAAAATTTTGATTCCCTAATTCAAAAGAAAACGCCTCGTAACAAAGCCCTCTTAATGCGACGGTTGGTAAAAATGGAGTATAAGGATGGGCAAAGCATGATTGAGCACTTGAATAATTTCAAGGGGCTCGTCAATCAGCTAAATAAGGCTGAGATGAAGGTCGAAGATGAAATGCAAGCCCTTCTACTCCTAAGTTCCCTTCCGGAGAGTTGGGACACTCTGGTGGTTACTCTAAGTAACTCCGCACCAGATGGGAAGCTTACCATGGACACCGTCAGTGATAGCCTTCTGAACGAAGAAACCAGGAGGAAGGAACGAGGTCAGAATGCTCAATCGGAGGCGAACGTCGTGCACAACCGAGGCAGAGACGAGACACGTGGGCGCAGTAGAACTCGAGGCCGAGATCAATCTCGAGGACGATCCAAGTCACGCTCAAGGGTTAATTGCTACTACTGTGGCAAGTCGGGCCACATCAAAGCAGATTGCCGAACCCTTAAAAGGGATCAAAGGGTTGACAACGTCAAACCAGATCAGTTCAACCCGACGAAGAAGCAAGGCGAGAAGAGTAGTAGTGTCGTGGCAGACGAAGGTGAGGACGTCTACCTCATAGGGGAAGAAAATTTCCTTAACATCGCCTCTAATGATATCTCTTGGATCGTCGACTCTGGTGCTTCCTTCCACGTCACCCCTCATGAGAGTTTCTTGTCATCCTACCAAAGTGGCGAATTTGGTAACGTCCAGATGGGAAATCAAGGTAGGAGTAAGATTGTCGGTAAGGGAGACGTTACCTTGACATCAAACACAGGATGCAAGCTCGTCCTTAAGGAGGTAAGACATGTCCCTGATATGCGCCTTAATCTCATATCAACTGGAAAGTTGGATGATGTCGGTCTCGCGAATCACTTTGGAGATGGCAAATGGAAACTCACCAAAGGAAGCTTGGTCCTAGCTCGAGGAACAAAGGAGGGGTCGTTGTATGTTACACAAGCAAAGGTCCACACCGGGGAAGTGAACACATCAATAGCTGACATGGAGCTATGGCACAGAAGGCTTGGGCATATGAGCGAGAAGGGTCTTCAAATCCTCGCTCGCAAGAAACTCCTCCCGAATTTGCAAGGTAACATTCTAGAACCATGTGCTGACTGTTTGGCTGGCAAACAACATAGAGTTTCTTTTCAAAGATCTTCACAACCTAGGAGAAGAAAGCATATCCTTGATCTAGTGCACACCGATGTATGCTCTATGTCTGAAAAATCCCTTGGTGGTGCATCGTACTTTGTCACCTTCATAGATGACCACTCAAGGAAGGTTTGGGTAAACCTGTTGAAATCCAAGGACCAAGTCCTTGAAGCATTCAAGGAGTTCGTTGCCCGAGTAGAGCGTGAGACGGGTAAGGCGCTTAAGAGTGTGCGATCAGACAACGGTGGTGAGTATCGAGGTCCCTTCGAAGCTTTCTGTAAAGCTCGTGGGATCAGGTTGGAGAAGACACCGCCTAAGACGCCACAGCTAAACGGGCTTGCTGAGAGGATGAATCGAACAATTGAAGAAAGAGTTCGATGCATGCTCTCTCATGCCAAACTACCTAAGTCGTTCTGGGGAGAAGCTGTGATGACAGCGGTTGACGTCATCAATCTTACACCATCAGTTCCTCTGGAAGGAGATGTCCCAGAGCATGTATGGTCAGGCAAGAAGGTCTCCTACAATCACCTGAAGGTGTTCGGATGCAGAGCGTTTGTTCATATTCCCAAGGATGAACGGGCCAAGCTAGATGCTAAGACAAAGGAATGCATCTACCTTGGATCACCACGAGATGAGTTTGGCTACCGACTTTGGGATCCATTCAACAAGAAGGTTGTCAGAAGCCGAGACGTCGTGTTCTTTGAGGATCAGACGATCGAAGACATCCAAAGATCGGAGAAGCCAAGGTCAAGAGCTAGTAGAAGCCAAGATGATAGTTCTCCTCCTGTACGACAAAATGATCCAGAAGAAGCAGCCGAGAATGAAAACGCTAGTACAGGAGATGATGACCAAGACGAGATGGTGGAGCCAGAAGAAGAAACTAGCACCCCGCCAACGCCCGAGCCAAGACGATCCACCAGAGATAAGAGACCGTCCACGCGATATAACCAAGAGGAGTATGTGACACTCACGGACCAGGGGGAGCCTCAAAGTTACAATGAGGCCATCAACGACATCCACAAGGGGGAGTGGAAACGAGCCATGCAAGAGGAGATGCAATCCTTGCACGAGAATCATACTTACAAGCTAGTGGAGTTGCCTAAAGGGAGACGTGCCCTGAAGAACAAGTGGGTGTATCGAATCAAATCCGAGGTGAGCAATTCAAAGCCCCGATACAAGGCCCGACTAGTTGTGAAAGGGTTCAACCAAAAGAAAGGCGTCGATTTTGAAGAGATATTCTCTCCAGTGGTGAAGATGTCTTCAATCCGAGTTGTACTTGGTCTAGCAGCTACTCTAGACTTGGAGATTGAGCAACTCGATGTCAAGACAGCTTTCCTCCATGGCAACCTTGAAGAGGAGATCTACATGGAGCAACCAGAAGGATTTGCGGTCCCAGGCAAGGAGAATCTGGTGTGTCGACTAGAGAAGAGTCTCTATGGTCTAAAGCAAGCACCAAGGCAGTGGTACAAGAAGTTCGACACTTTCATGGCGAGCCATGGCTTCAAGAAAACCATGAATGACCATTGTGTCTTCATGAAGAGGTACGGTAGCGGTGACTTCCTAATACTCTTGCTCTATGTCGATGATATGTTGATCATAGGTCATGATCATAAGAAGATATCTGCTCTAAAGAAAGATTTGAGCAAGTGGTTTTCCATGAAAGACTTAGGGCCAGCAAGACAAATTCTTGGGATGAAGATCACTCGTGATAGAAAGAAGAAGGTGCTTTGGCTATCCCAAGATCAATACATTGAGAAGGTGCTGGAGAGATTCAACATGCACAAAGCCAAGCCGGTAAGTACTCCACTTGCTGAACATTTTAAGCTAAGTTCAAAGCAGAGTCCAACAAGTGAGAAGGAGAAGGAAGAGATGAAGAACACTCCATATGCATCAGCCGTAGGCAGTCTTATGTACGCAATGGTGTGCACTAGGCCTGACATCGCCTACGCAGTTGGAGTTGTAAGTCGTTTCTTGGCTAATCCAGGAAAGGAGCACTGGGCAGCAGTCAACTGGATCCTTAGATACCTACGAGGTACAACCAAGAGATGCTTATGCTTTGGAAATGGAAAGCTAGAGCTAAGAGGCTACACTGACGCAGACTGGGCCGGTGACCATGACTCTAGGAAATCAACGTCGGGCTACCTGACTACCTTTGCAGGGGGAGCAGTTTCATGGCAATCCAAGCTACAAAAGAGTGTCGCCTTGTCCACCACAGAAGCAGAGTATATTGCAGCTACAGAGGCCTACAAGGAGATGCTATGGATGAAGAATTTCCTACTCGAGCTGGGAGTCGAGCAGAAGAAATACATCCTGTTATGCGACAATCAAAGTGCTATCCACTTGGCAAAGAATCCAACCTATCACTCTCGCTCGAAGCACATCGACATACGATACCATTGGATTCGAGATGTTCTTGAAGAAAAGCTACTACAACTTGACAAGGTGCACACGGATGAGAACTGGTCAGATATCATGACTAAGGTAATACCGACCAAGAAGTTTGAAGACTGTTGTCAAAACGCGCTAATATCTTGACACCTCCAAATTATGTCGGGAAGGGGGAGATTGTTGGGCTCCCTCCTTAATTGGAGGAAATTAATCAAACTAGTCCATGATGATAGGCTCAATCCAAAGAAAAGTCTAGAGATTTTGGGTAGATTAAGGAATAATCTAGAAGAATGTAGTTAGGGTGTAAATAAGATATTTTTGTGGGACATTCTAGCATTTAGGAGAAAGTTAACAAATGAAAAGGCAAAAGAAAACTCTAGATTAAGATCTTTCTAGATTAGGGCTTAATGAGGAGGTGAGTGGCACCCCTCACCTATAAATACATGTAGTGTGCACCATGTTGAGCATCCAAGTGATCAAGCTCAAGTGAAGATTAAAGTGAGAGTCTTAGTGTGTGAGTGTGCCCACAAAAATACTAAGCCTTGTAAAAATCTCTTTCCACATAAATACAAAAGTTTAGTGTTTGTAATTAGTTGTCCAATTTCCCATCTTAATCCGACGAAGAGGGAAAAACCGAGTTTTCCCAACATGATATTGGATTTCGTATAGGCCATCAAGTGCCAAGAATCAGAAAGATTAATTATTGATAAGTTGATCTATGTGGAATTAATCTTCACTATATATATATAAGAGATTAGTCACCAACGTCCCTCATGTGAATCAAATTGATATCCGAATTAGATAATTTCTATTTTCAATTTATCTTTCTTGAATCAATTAGGAGAATTGATTCGTAAATAAAGAATAATAGAAATAGAGGCAAGTTTAGTGTTGTTGAGATATATAATTAGTTAGTGGACTTGGTCAATCCTCGCTAATTGGTGGTAGGTTGGGTGGAAAATATGAATTCCTGTAAAGAGGCAAGTGTCTTTCTATGAACAACCCTAGTGACGGCCTGACGGGTATATGTAGACTAAGGTGAATCGAGTCTATCTTAAAACAGTTTGGTGATCCGTCATCCGAGTCAACTAATATTAGCTTCCAAGCCCACTAACTCATCTGTTATAGACAAGTGGATGGTTCTTGCATCTTATATGTATGCCTATATCTTTCATAGCTACCGTTATTGTTATTGTTGTCGTCATTTCATTATTGCTGAAGGCATGTTATTATTATACTAGCTATGATAAAATTGTTATGGGTCAACTGAGTGGTTTGTATGATGGATACACCTCATTGGAGGTGATGTATGTGCTAGGGTAGCATTGAAGACGAAAACTATCAACTTGGTATACCGTCTCTTGAAATGAATGATATCAAGACGTTACATTAATTGAGGTCTTAGTGTTTAGAGTCATGACTATGCTTTTCTCCTGATTTGGGCTGACCATTCTGCTTTGCACTTGTTAAACCTTGCGTCTTCTCTACGCAGGGGATTAGATCATGTGATTGATCTTGGCCGTACTCGGCATTAATCATGTTTTGCACTTGTTAAACCTTGCGTTCTATACGCTTGGGATTCGATCATGGAATTGTTATTTCCCTCTGATCTTGGCCGTACTGGGCACCATTTGTGTTCTGCACTTGTTAAACCTTGCGTTCTATACGCTTGGGATTCGATCATGGAATTGTTATTTCCCTCTGATCTTGGCCGTACTCGGCATCATTTGTGCTTTGGACTTGTTAAACCTTGCGTTCTATACGCTTGGGTTTCGATCATGGAATCGTTATTTCCCTCTGATCTTGGCCGTACTCGGCATCATTCGTGCTTTGCACTTGTTAAACCTTGCGTTCTATACGCTTGGGATTCGATCATGGAATAGTTATTTTCCTCTGATTTTGGCCGTACTCGGCATCATTCGTGCTCTGCACTTGTTAAACCTTGTGTTCTATACGCTAGGGATTCGGTCATGAAATTATTATTTCCCTCTGATCTTGGCTATATTCGGCACCATTCGTGCTCTGCACTTGTTAAACCTTGCGTTTGTATACGCTTGGGATTAGATCATGGTGTTGTTACTGCTCTCTGATCATACCATTCGTGCGTTGCACTTGTTAAACCTCGCGTTTAATACGCTTGGGATTAGATCATGGAGTGGTTACTTCCCTTTGATCTTACCATTCGTGCTTTGCACTTGTAAAACCTTGCGTCTTTTCTATGCTTGGGATTCTATTATGGAGTTGTTACCTTTCTTTGGTCTCGGTCGTACCCGACATCTTAAAAGCTATAAACTTGTGTGTGTTATATTAAGAGCCATATAAGATAAGTGCGTTAGGCAAATTAATGCAAATTAATGCACTAGCCAGAGCGCTTGGTCATTCTTGTTCGGTTTAGTTGGCGGAGACTATTAAGAATCGTATGCACTTGTGAAGGGGTCCCAACACCGCTTTTATATCTCTTGATAACGGCCAAATATAGTGCTAGTCACTAAAAGTGTTGTCGTATCCCATAAAATATGTATGATGAAAATCCTGGAGTATGTGTTGTTGTAGAACGAACCAGGTTGTTGATTGTAGTAGTGAAACTGTCATCTATGTTGTGGGTGTCGCTACTTTTATTACTAGTATTATTGGGATAGTCGATGTACAATCAAGCTTAAGTTTGGGTAATCGCGACCTTGCTATTTGATATATCTGGTATGAGATGTCTGGAATTGAATTAGGTTGAGGATGAGAGCTGTTGGCTCTGATATATCATCTCGTGAAAACATCTGGGTAAAGAGATGTCATTAAATTGAAACCGTCGAGTCACAATCATAATTTCGTTCATCTCTACGTTGGAGAGAGCATTATTGGCTAAGTATTCAGGCGCTCCGCGCCTTGACAAATTAGGTGGTCACCGTCCTGATACATTCGCGCCATGATAAATTAGGTGATTCACGTCTTGATGTATTAGGTGCTCTGCGCCTTGATAAAGTTAGGCACTTTATGTACCATTATAATTGACACTTCGTGCCCGGCAGGTTAAAGATAGTGTCGCCATCAATACGCTGCTTGAATCATGATCGTCGTCGCTCTATTATGTTATAGACCTTCGGACTCTAGCGTATTCTGTGAAGCAAATTGCTTTCTCATATTCTATCAGTAAACTGAATTTAGGCTCCTTGTATCTCGTCTTCATTTGCTGAAAACATCGAGATAGAGATTTGGATTTGATTCGAAGAAGAACCCATTGACGCGATGATCATTCTTACCAAGTTCCATATTCTGGGGGAATTAGTACTACTAACACGCCCCTAATATCATGGCGTACATATTATTATTCAATGCTTGAGAGGCATTTCTGTACTATAGTTGGGTACATTGATTCTTTCGACTGAGTCTCTTGTGAGTGTCGAAGTGAAAAATAAGGAAGTCTAGTGACTGAGTCTCTTTATGAGTATCCAAATCGAAATTGGTGAAGTATTCGACGGGGTCTCCATTGAGCATCGAATAAATAACGAGTGATGAGTCGACTGAGTCTTTGATTATCGTCGAATAAAAACAAGTAGTTACTGACCGAGTTTCTTATGAGTGGTAAGTAGGACCCGGAGGTTAGCGCTCTATGTCATATTCATATATGTAAATATTCTTTTGGCCGAATTTCATGATGAGGGAAAAAGAATAAATGATAGTCGCATAAATTCTTATAGCCAAGTCTCATCGCAAGGGCAAAGAAGGAAGCCGGGATGTATTCTATCTTAATCGAGTCTCTACGAGGATTAAGAATATCTTAGTTAGTGAGAAATTGGTTGCAAATTAGTGAGGTGTCCGTATTTTTAGCAATCCTTTGATTATTCATGGTCCATCTAGTATTGGATAACTTCTTCAGTTGTAAGTACAGAAGTCTTAATTTGACCTCAGGTCAGGTTGAGTCAGCAAAACAAATGATCCTTACTTAATCCTATGCGGATTTGGATTTGGATTGACTATAAAACTCTATATAGTCGAGGGAATGGAGACCCTTCGACGTGAAATTCTATGATTATCCTTTATGGAATATTAACTACCTCATAAGTTGTGAAATAGAGCCCTCTCGAGGATATCTAGTGAAATCGGGATCCGAATTCTACTCGTTTGTTGGTAGTGGAGTTATTGACTGATCTTATCCAAAATTCTGCTCTGGCGTGGCTATTTCTTCAGGATCAACCTCCCTTCCACTTTCTCTTATTTTGTATGTTTCCTGGTGTGTTTGGTTATCTTACGATACAACAGGATTTAGAGGATTTGATCGACATGTGAGGTTGAATATTGAAATCTAGAGAGCTCATCTACCCATTAGGGGATAAAGAAAAAGCTGTAACGAAGTCATGAATCATATTTTGCTCATTGGAGTCAACTTCTAAGACTATTCTTAGTCAGTCATTTATTTTGCTTCCGCAGCGGTATTTCCAGAAAATCCCTTAACACATAGTCAGACTTTAACCATTTGACCAAATTCCAGTCATAGTATCATTTGTTTATACTTCGCGTGTGTTTTGTCAAAGCCTGAGCAATCTCGGGTTGGGTTAAACCCGTGATTACTGGCAGTAATGCTCCCGTGTAAATTGGGGGCGTTGCATTTAACGGGTGGTTTAGTGCAAATTTCTCTTATTAAAAAGGATAGTGGCATACAATACATGATCATAGTTAACTTACATTACCCAAGCCAAGATCATCTTGAGATATGATTACCTAAGAAAAAATCGATTTATCAAAAGATAAATTTTAATTATGTTAATTTTTTTTTCTATTTATGGTTAAAAAAAATCTCATTTACGTATGTAGATATATGATATTATGATGTGTCTTAATAAGATATTATTTTGAAAAAATTTCTAAATGACATGGATAATAAATATGATGTGGCTAAGTTAAAAATTAAAAAAATAAATAAATAATACATGACGTGGAGCAAGAATGGGCTGACACGTGACGAAATCCTACGTGACACATCCTCGGGACGACATGTGAAAAAATCTGAGATGGTGCAACGTGGTGGTTCCAATCCTTACGCCTTATATATATACATAGATTGATTTTATTTTTAAACAAACTATGGTGTGATTGGGCTTCTTAGCCTTAATTTCATCTTAAAGAATATCCGTATTTAATTTGCAATGGCAACAATATAAATATGTACATAGTTGCAAGGAAAGAATATCTCATACTATATGACATCGTACGTATATTCTATCACTTTATTATGTTAATTTTTTTTTCTATTTATGGTTTAAAAAAAAAACTCATTTACATATGTAGATATATGATATTATGATGTGTCTTAATAAGATATTAGTTTGAAAAAATTTCTAAATGACATGGATAATAAATATGATGTGGCTTAGTTAAAAATTATAAAAAAAAAATAATACATGACGTGGAACAACGATAAGCTGACACGTGGCAAATCCTACGTGGCACATCCTCAGGGCGACATGTGGAAAAATCTGAGGTGCCGCAACGTGGTGGCTTCAATCCTTACGGCTTATATATATATATATATATATATAGGGTCAGGTTCTATAGTGGACAGCTTCCTATAGAGAACCAGTGGACAAATCTCATCCGTAGGATGAGATTTGTAATTGATGGATGGATTTGCATCTTCAATAATAATTAATAAGAAAATAGAAATAAAAATCAAAAATAGGAGAGATTCTCTCCCATATTTTGTAACCACCCAAATCACAATTTCCATAGAAGACGCATCTGCGAATTGAAGACGCACGCCATTGCAGACGCCATAGAAGACGCCATAGAAGACGCCATTGCAGACGCCATTGAAGACGCCATAGAAGACGCCATTGACGACGGCCATTGCAGCGTCCTCCAACGCATCTGCGATAGTTCCGCCATTGCAGCGTCCACCATTGCAGTGTTCCGGCGACTGGCGATAGATCGCCTGCTCACCGGCCACCACCATTGCGCCAGCCACATCGAGCCACCATTGCGCCGGCCGTCGCAACACCGATTCGTCGGAGCCCCCGTCCAAACCACGGCAACGAACCACCCCCCGTCGGAACCACCACATCGAACCACCAAGTCGCCAAATCCACCACGAACCACAACGTTTCCAATTATTAATCGTATAATGGCATCAGGTAAATTTGTATATAATTTTTTTATTATGTATATGATTGATTGGATTTAGTATATGTCGTGAATTTATGTATAAATTGTTTATGTGACCTATTTCTACAGATCAAGATGTATATATATAAAGTAATATTGTATATGATAACCTGAGGAATGTATATACGAAATTTGTTGTTGCTTGGTTGTTTCTGTGACCTATTTCTACGGATCAAGATGTATATATGTCCAATAATATTGTATATGACAACCTGAGGAATGTATATACTAAATTTGTTGTTGCTGGATTGTTTTGTGACCTATTTATACAGAAATTTGACGTGGCTGGATTGTTTAGGTGAACCATTTCGCTGGCCGTCGGAACCACCAATTCACTGGAAGGCCCCGTCGGAACCACCACATTGAACCACCACGTCGCCAAAGCCACCACTAACACCACGTTGTCAATTATTGTATATATGTATAGTAATATTGTATATGACAACCTGAGGAATGTATATACGAAATTTGTTGTGACTGGATTGTTTATGTGACCTATTTCTAGAGATCAAGATGTATATGTGTACAGTACTATTGTATATGATAAACTAAGGAATGTATATACAAAATTTCTTGTGGTTGTATTGTTTATGTGACCTAATCTACTTATCAACATGTATACATGTAAAATAATATTGTATATCACAACCGAAGGAATGTATATACGAAATTTGTTGTGGTTGGATTGTTTGTGACCTATTCCTACAGAATAAGATGTATATATGTATAATATATTGTATATGACAACCTAAGAAATGTATATACGAAACTTGTTGAGATTTCGAACACGGGAACGGCGCCGCCGGAACACTCAGACAACAACATCACTTGATGGCGGCGATGACACGAGCAAAGCCGACTATGGGGCCGGCGATAGCAGCAGCAGGGTGGAGGTGTGACGGTGTGCGAGGGGCGGCGGCGAGATCCCACACTTAGCCCAAATCCGGATCTGGGCAACCGTTTAGCGAAGAGACGAACGAGATATGGGGAGCCGACGGCGCAAAAGAAGAGAGAAACCGACGGCGGCGGAAGCTGTGGAGAGGCGGCCGGCGACTTGGAGGCGAGAAAAGGTAGGGCCGGTGGTTTTGTGTGGGCGAGAGGATGAAGATGACGATTGAAGAACGGGATCCACGAAAATCCAAACAATTCTTCTGATTTTTCCAAATTTTCAAAATTAATCACCACTTCCTATAATTAAGGGATTGGTTTAATTTTGAAATTGTGTCAAATTTGTAGGGGTAATCTGAGCCCTTCATTAGCTTAACATCCAATGGCCTATAATTGTCCACTAGTTCACCAATATTTAGGTGTCCACTATTGATCTTTATTTTATATATATATATATATAGTTATAGATATAGATAGGAAGTTTTTTGCTGCAAGAATATATGCATGCATACATGCATGAAAGTGAACATACACTAGAAAGGTTACAAGTGAATGTAATGGTGTATGGAGGGATGCATATATAAATATAATTTGGTGGATCGGAGTAGCTAGAAGTTGGACGAAGAAGAAACAAAGTAAAAGAAAAAGGAGTAGGGTTTTGACTTTTGATGTGAAGACCGAAAGAAGTTTTTTTTTTTCGAAATGGTAAAAATTGCATTAAAAATAAATAAATTACAGAGAGTTCATCACACCAAAAATGCTATAGAGAATAAGACACCGGGAAGAACAAAAGAAGGGAGAGGGGTCCTAAAGCTTATAAGGGAAAACCTCCAGGAAGCCATGGACGTTTTAGCTTATGAGCGACAAGACGACTACAAGCTGGGAGATGATGGTGCAAGAACAGGTTCTAGGGCAAGCATGCCCACTGTTGAAAATTACATCATTTCTAGTTTTCCAAACAAAATAGATGAAGGCAGAGAAGCTGGCAGCAATCAGCTTGGAGCGCACACTCTTCCTGTTGTGGCAGTGGTTGATCCACTCGAACCATCCATGGATGGAGGAGGCACGCTGCGTAATTTGAAGCCAATCAAGAATGTCGTCGAGGACAGCTCGGGAGAAGATGCAGCTGTTCCAAAGGTGGTGCGAGCTTTCGTCAGCAGAGCAACACAAGACACACGTCATGGGGCTGTTGAGGAACCAGCGTTGAAGTCTGTCTTTCGTGGGCAGTCTCTGATGCAGGGCCATCCAAGAAATAAAGGACCATTTAGGCGAATGAAGACCTTTCCAGAGTGAAGATCCCCAGGGCCAGCTCGGGGCGGGAGTACGAAACAGATTGTAGGCATTGCGGCAAGAGAACTCACCCTCCTGGGAAGAAAGACTAGAGACGATATCAGCGGGGCTAAGAATCTCCAACAAGAAGTCCCGAACAGCAAGGGTGGATCGCCAACCCCAGCTGTCATTCGCCTTGACTTGAACAGACCAGACGTCATGTTGATCGAGCATGTTCGTTGTCCCCCAACGAGTCCAAATATTGCTAGCTTGGCTAGAGATCTCAAGAAGAGTGCGGGAGAAACATACTCGGTTCCAAGCAAGCAATTCCTTGAAGCCTAGCCCCCCCTCCTCGCGAGGCTTACAGACTCTATCCCAGGCAATGGGGCTCTTGGACGAAGCTGCAGTCCCACTCCAAAGGAAGGAGCGGATGATGGATTCAACCTTGGTCAACACCTCTTTAGGAAAGATAAGAGTATTACACCAGAAAGTGTTGATGCCGTAGAGAACAGACCTAACAACCTCGTACCGCCCAGCGTATGATAGGTTACGAGCAGTCCAGGACTGAATCTTGGCGGTCATTTTATAGATAAGGTCGTCATAATCGCGACAGGCCAGCCTTCGAGAACCCATCGGAACCCCCAGGTATTTGAAGGGGAAGGTCCCTAGGGAGAAAGCGGAGATATCAAGCAACTACTGGGCTGTGGCGTCATCAACACCGCCCAAAAACATGGAAGTTTTGGCAGGATTAGCATGGAGACCAGACATCAAACCGAAGGAGTTGAGGACCTGGAGGACAGAAGAGAGAGAGAGTAGGGATCACCCTTGCAAAAAATAATTAAATCATCTGCAAAAGCAAGGTGGTTAACACCAGTGGAGTGACAGCCAGGATGCCAGGAAAAGTCAGGATCAAGGGCAAGACAATGAAGCATACGGCTAAGGTAGTCCATAATGAGAACAAAAATGTAAGGAGAAATCGGGTCTCCCTGCCTAAGGCCACGCTTCCCCGGAAAGAAACCCCGGTGTTCGCCATTAATATTGATGGAGTACGTGGGGGTCGTGATACAAGAAAGGATCCAATTTATAATGATGCGAGGAAAGCCATAGAAGCTTAGGACATGTTCAACAAAGTGCCACTCCACACTATCAAAAGCCTTACGGAAATCAATCTTGATGGCGCAGCGAGGAGAAATGTTTTTACGCCCATAGTGTTTGAAGAGATCTTGACAAAGGAGGATGTTGTGTCTAATAGATCGGCCGGGAACAAAAGCACTCTGACAGTCCGAAATAAGGTCAGGTAAGATACCTTCGATTCGGTCAGAGATAAGCTTGGTGATGGTCTTGTATAATGTGGAGCAGCAAGATATCGGGCGGAAGTCGGAGATGAGGTTTGGGTTAGGGACTTTGGGGAGAAGGTGAATGGCGGTATGATTAATTTGACAGAGCAGACACCCATTGTTGAAGAAGTCATGGACAGCAGTGGTGACATCACGCCCAACTATGCCCCAAGCCTTTCGAAAGAAGAAAGAATTGAAGCCGTCGGGCCCCGGGGTTCTATTAGGATCAATGCCGAGGATCGCCTTCTTGATGTCAAGATCAGAGAAGCGGACTAGGAGCTGGGAGGCTTGAAGACCAGTAACGAGTGCTCCCTGAGAAAGAGTATGGGCTGGGTAAGGAGAGGGGGTAGGTTGACTACCAAGAAGGCTCTCAAAGAAGGAAACAATGTGGCTGGAAATTTGGTCGAGGTCAGTGAGACGATTGCCAAGAGAGTCTGATATGGAACTGATGTGGTTGCGAGATCGGCGTTTCTTGAGGGAGTTGAAAAACACGGAGGAACAATGATCGCCTCCTTTCAACCAATTCAATTTAGCCTGTTGCCTGAGCAGGGAAGAGAGAGAGTTGGAGTCCGATCGGATGGCTTGAATGAGGGAAGATTCATGGGAGAGCAGGCTATCATTGAGGGGCTGGGTCTGGGCAATAGTTTGGAGGGAGGCCAGGGCATTTTTGTTGGACTTGAGGCGTTCAGAAATGGCTTCCACATTGCCGTCGCTGAAACGCTTGAGTTTCGATTTGAGGAGGCGGAGTTTGGTGATCACTCTGAACATAGCAAATCCATGGACAGGGATCTCCCAGATGTCAGCAACGGTTGGAAGAAAGAGCTCGTGGGAGGCCCATTTATTGCTGAATCTAAAGGGAGGTTTCTTCCGGAGGCCAGCAGGCGGGAAGGTGACGATGATAGGGCTGTGGTCCGATAATCCCGGAGGGGCAAAAAAAGTGTTGGCGAGAGGGAAGGAGTTAAGCCAAGCAGCATTGATGAGGGAGCGATCAAGCTTACTCCAAGCTCTGTGCCCATTGGATTGCTTGTTGTTCCAAGTAAATTTAGCTCCACTACAACACATATCAAACAGGCCAGTGGTATCAAGCAACGAGGAAAGCTCCTGACTGATAGAAGAAGTGGGGGCACGCTCAGAGATTCTTTCGTCAGGACGGAGCACCACATTAAAGTCCCCAACGAGGAGCCATGGATCAGCAATAGAGGCATTAAACGATCTGATATCATCCCATAGGTCATCCCGCTGATTGGGGTTGTTGAAAGCGTAGATGAACGTCACAATAAGGTCATGTTGAGTGCTCAAGTCAGAAATTCTGCAGTGGATGAGTTGAGGGGAGCTTTGGAGGACAGTAAGGTTGATCTTTGAGGGATCCCAAAGGACAAGAATGCGGGCATAGCTGCCAAGATCAGCATTAGAGAAGCTGCTCCAATCAAAGCAGCAACTATTGGCGACATGTTGGATATTTTGGGGAGAGACATGAGTTTCTAGAACAGAGACAAGGCTGAGGGAGTGGGTGAGGACAAGGTCGGAGACGGCAGACCGCTTGGACTCGTGGTTGAGCCCACGCGAATTCCAACATCCAAGGTTTATGCTACACATGGGAAGACGACGGTGTAGGAGAGGCGCTCCTTGAGCGAACACGAGAAGAGGGAGAAGCGGTTTGAAGGGGAGGAGAAGAGGAGGAACGCAGGCGAGAGGAACCAAGGTTGGAGATAGGGCGGTGTCTCGGCGGAAGGGCAGAAGAGGAGGGGATCGAGCCGGGCTTAGAGGGTGCAGGGGCAGAGGGGGTTTTAGAGGAGCCGGGGTCAGAGAAGATGCTTTGAGAGGTGTTAGGGATGGTGGTTCCAGAGGGTGCAGGGGTAGAGGGGGCCTTTTGGTGGAGGGAAGGTGGTGAGGGGAGGAGGGGTCGAAGGCTGGAAGGCGGGGGAATAGGGCGAGCAGGGCGGGGTGCCGGGCGGGGTTTAGGAGAGGTATCTGCCGGCTTTGGGCACTGGCTTTCTTTATGACCAAAAACCTTACAAATTGAGCAGTGGCAGGGGAGCCATTCATAGAAGAGGCTTTGGGTAATGACCTCACCCTTAGACCGAATTGTGACTTCGCGCAGAAGCTCCGAATTGGCTGAAACCTCGACAAGGATGCGGGCGAAGGAAGCCCGGTCTTCATAGGCCGTCGGTTTATCCATTTGAACCGGAGTACCGATTGAGGACCCGATTCTACTAAGCATGAGATCGGACGAAAATCGAACGTCGAGGTTCGGCAAAGTGACCCATATGGGAATAGTCTGGAGGCAAGAGAGGTCGAGCGGCATCCCGGCAACCCATCGTTTAAGAATGAGAGGTTGGAGTCCTGGGAGGAACCAAGGGCCCCTTTCAAGAATGGCCAGAAGGTCTTGCTCTTTGGCAAACCGAAAGATGAAGAGCCCTTTATCGTTGAGGATAATTTTGGGCAGGATGATATTGGTCCAGTTGGAAGAGACGTATCGTTCCATCGCTCGAAAGGCGACCTTCACTCCCATCGGCGCCCCAATGAGGGAGAGGTTCCACTTCTCGACTTGGTCGGCGACGTCGTCATCATCAAAGGTGATTTCTCCGTTCTCAAAACCTTCAATGTAGTGAAGAGCAAGATTGGATTTTGGCTTTGAAAAACCACTCGCTACTTCCGAGTAAGAGCGGGGCTTAGAAGGGGAAGGGAGAGGACCGGTACCGATGGGGGGTTCAATGGGGGCGATCAAGGCAGGAGGGGAGAGGGAGGGAGCAAGGGAGGGGGAAGGAGCAGCAGGACTCGGCAATACCGATGGATTCGCTGGGTGCTCAGGAATTGAAGAACATTCCTTTACAGGGATTACAGATCCAGAGTTAATGGGGGACGAGGTAGGTGGGGGAGACAAAGAGGAAAAGTCCAAGCTTTTACTGTGGGTCATCAATGAGGGGCCAGAAGAGAGGGGTTTAGAGAATTTGGAGTTATTGCTGCGTATCAGGTCGTCCGGGATGGGGTCGAAGGAGCCCGAACCATCGGAGGCAGCAGAGGAGGGGGTGGTAGGGGGCGGCGGGCAAGGTGCTGAGGAGGAGGCTGGGTGAGGAGACTTGGTGGCGGAAAAGGCGGACAACTTTTTGGAACGCTGCTTCTTAGGCATTCTGCAGGCGGCGAAAAGACGGCAACCTCAGACTCGCTTTTGGAGAAACGCGCGTGAGGCGCGTTGTCCCCCTCAGAAATCTTCTTATGGCTTCTAAGACCGAAAGAAGTTGTGACTGAAATGATTCCAACTAAGCAAGCTTCTTCTTCTTCTTCTTTCTAGGGTTACACTTTGCACTCAAGATTAACATTTAAATGAAAAGAAGCATATATTTAGGGCTTAGGGGAAAAAAAACATGCATGAATAAGTTTTTTTTATAATTTGAGTCTTGTTCTATCTCCTTTGCGCATTCTAATTGCCATCTGAAATATATGCCGGGTCAAGGAGAGAAAAATAAATATTGCATCATTAAATCAACTATATATAAACGAAACCACTTATAAACTCCCCTTTTTGATGTCTGCAAGTCCTTTAGCCATGATCGTTATTATACTTTAACATGCCCCTTTTGTCATCACGCTAGCTATAGCTTCTGTACGTTCATCAATATTCCAACGACCAAAAGAAATGCAAAATTATTTGGTTTGGTCACGTACCTACCCCAAATTATATATATCCACCGTTGGTACTCATCTTTCGAAGAGTTTGAGTTGTAGTTGAAGTTTGGAATCAGACCGAGTTGTATTAGGGCAAGTCACGTGGTGCTTTGAGGCTTCTGAAGATCCTTCATTTCGGTGTGGAGGGAACTTCAGCTATCCATTACGCACACCCTAGATGGGTTAACTTGTCACCTACGACGCTAGTTCTTAGTACTTTACTCATCCCGACTCCAATCTCGTTTCTTGCTCTTTCTATCGTTGATTTGTACAATCCCTAATCTATTCTGCTATCATTTGTGGCTCCCATGTTTGATCCACTTAGCCGTTCTCGGCTTCCGTTTTTTATCGGTCTCTCGAACTACCAATTTTGTTCAGTACTTTGAACTTTTACCTTTTCAAAAAAAAAAATGCATAATCGGTACTGTTACATTACAAGAAATAAAAATAAAAAAGCTTTATTCATTGATTGATCCATCACTCGGTGGATTCATACATCTTGACCAGCATAAATGTGAGATGTTTATGATGAATGCACATACATATTCGAGAAAAGATGGGACAACAAAACATGTCAATTAAAAGTGTGTGGGCTGGTACATATGTATGTTGACTTGAAATATATACAGACACTTGAACTTGTTCATGTTGGTCATTAACACCTGATCTTTGAAACGGATCTATTGAACGCCCCACTTGTCAAAGCATATCTATTAAACATCTCGTCCCTAACATGACATTGCACGTGTGATGTAGAATTGATTTAGGAGTGTTTTCATTAAAAGACAGATATTTTTAAGTTTACGTGTATACAAAAATTAGGTGATAATTAAAGAGGAGGCCTTATCTGACATTACGTGACCTTTTTTTTTGCTTAATCATGTTCATGTAATACGACTGAATAGCAACTGCGTATTACAACACTCTATAATCAGGGACGAGATGTTTAATATGTAGGACTTGACAAGTTAGGGTGCGAAATAGGTCCGTTTAATTTCAAAAATTAGGTGTCCAAATGACCCAAATGGATAAGTTTAGATGTCTGTATATGTTTTTAGCCTATGTTGTTAGGTAAAACAGTTTCAAGATCTCACAATATCATGGCATTGTATTGGTATCAAATCCTCCCTTCTTATCCACATACATATAATATATGTATACACAATGCAATTTTTTTTTTGGGTGAAATTTACACAATGTAAATGGTATAATACAAAACGAATCTCTTAAAAAATACACTTTAAGTTACTATTTTACTAAACGGGGTTAAAATTAAAATGATACGTATTTTTTGAAATATATGTTTTTTTTTTGGTCGAAGGAATAAATTAAGCTTTCGATCCACAAATGGATTTGATGCAACATATATAAAATGTAAGGATTAGTTTTTGATCCACACACATATAGTTATGTTGCTAGTTTTGATGCATACACAACCAATTTTGATGCACAAACATATGGTTAATTAATTCGCTAGTTTTGATACATACACAACCAACTTGATGCACAAACATATAGTTAATTCGCTAGTTTTGATGCATACGCAACCAATTTGACGCACAAATATATAGTTATGTCGCTAGTTTTGAATACACACCTAATTTGAAGATAATTATTGGAAAATAATATAGGAAGATTATTAAAAAATAATATAACATATTGTAATATATTAAGCATGCATATACCTTGGGATGCTTAACAGGTCGGGTCGCCTGCAACCCGCATTGACCTGACCAGTAAATAGTGGATCGGGTCGTGTATCAACTTTTTTTTTTGAGTTTACGTGTCGCTGGTCAACTTTTTTAGTTGACGGGTTGTGAGATTTGTCGGATTAAACCCGTTTGCAGGTCGACCCCATGACTTGTTGCATTTAAAAATAATTTTATTATTATTTTATAATATATTTTTTTAATAAAGTATTCACCGTACTTAAAGTCGATCCACAATTTAAAGTCAAACGGGTCGACCCAAAAACTTACGGATTGTATTGCAGGTTACTTTTATACTATTTTTCTTAAAGGTTGTAGGTCGACCCGATCCGTTGAACATCTTTATTATGCAAGTAGTTTGGTACGAATGTAGCGATAATATTTTGAAAATATGTATGCTAGGGCATGAAAAAACTAATCTTTGATATGATGAATATAATTTCGCCAACTAACCTCACATGTTGTCTTATCAATTTACGTATTATATAAGCGCGACTTGTGTCGGATCCTAATTTTTTTTGGTTGAATGTGTCGGATCCTAATTTGCGCATGCTGTGAACATAAAATCAAATGTAACTATGTTGAGGAAAAGGAAGGTAAGTACATTCCAAAATAAAATAAAATAAGGAAAGAAAAACAGAAACAATAGTATTCCCTCCGTTCTCTTAAGATTGTCCAAAAGCATTTTGGGCACTGTTATTTATGCAATGAAAAGAAGGAGTGAAAAGGGGATTTATGGTGTCAAATCAGTCAAAAAAGTGTATACTTATGTTATTGTTTTGTTGAGGTGGAAGAGAGATAATGTGATAAAGTAATAAGGAGAGAGAAATGAAAAAGAAAGAGGTTGTAAAAGTAGGTAAAATGTGTGATTGTTTAGGGGTAATAATGTAAATGTGATGTGATATAAATAGAAAGAAATTAAAAGATGGACAATTTTATCGAAACAACCAAAATGAAAAGACGGACAATTTTAAGAGAACATAGGGAGTATTATTAAGGTATTAAGGTATTACTCCGCATTAATTGTTGGAAGTGAAATGGAGGCCGGCCGGGAAGCGGAGACAGCGGCGCTAAATTAAAGCAGCCTTCCTTCCCACTCGCAGACATGAGACAACTCTTCTCGGTACTTTCCCAACTACTCCCTCTTAAAACACAGTTTCGTTTATTTCTGGGAGCACACAAAAATCACCTTTTGCTGCTTTAATATTTTCAAATAAAAAGAAAACGAAAAGAGGAATGAAAAGGGAGGCAAAATGAAAATGCTCATGATCGATCTGGGGCAATAAGCCAATAAGTTCGCGTGCATCCAGATTCCTTCACGTCCTTCCTTGAAGCCAAATCTTGTGCTTCGGCGTATCTACGTCTATAAAGGACAACTGACACGGTAATTAATACGAAGTTGAAAAGTTGAATAATTAGGGGAATATATAAGTATAAAAGTTAAAAAAATGATAAAGGTGATGAGAAAGGTGAATAATTGGGGGTAATATATAAGAGTGGATGAGGGTAGTTGTAACACCCAATCTTTCTGACCAAGCGTTACTCAGTAGTAGACCTCACGAGGCACTACCAAGCTAGTTGACAACTGAACATCTGGATCTTGCAACGCAGGCACGGCGAGAAAACAAGAAAATATCCAACTCGTTTAATGAAAGAAATAAGACTTATAGTCTCCAAACCCAAATGTTGTGAACCAACCCTCAAAATACAACCAAAACAAATTCTAACAACAACTCGACTAACAACAACTCAAAACCCCAAAAGTCAAACAGACTCATACTCACTTAACAATATCACAAGCACCACAGTAAGAGCAAGTAAACAAAACAACACCCCAAATCATTAACTATTGTGACACGCGCTACCGCCCTGCACCACCATTTCACCGAGGCTCGATCACGGGGTCCTGATTACCTGGAATGAAAAATAGTTCCCCGAGGGGTCAATCCTATCCTATCAAGTCAGAATCAACACGGCAGCTACAAGACGTTTCAAAACAGTTTTCTAAGGTCAGCAACCAAGTCCGCAATCACACAGATAACTCTAGTCCATTCCTAAATCCAGTTAACCACAATCAGTTCCAAAGTCCATATCTAGGCAATTAAACGATTATACACAATTACTTAATAACCTATTAAAACACATTCATCAATTTAACACACACACGATCATATTCTTCACTTCAGTCAACTTCACATAAGACACGCAATCAGAAACTCTACATATGATATGCGGCACTGCCCCTATAACACCGCATACCTTTACGCTACCTAGGCTATGCGGCCCTGCCCCTATAACACCGCATGCCATGACAACGGCGTATCAATCCCACGCCGGACTCAGAGACGGGCCATCTCGTAACCAACCATCCTTAATCCAACCGTCCATCTCATCACAATCATTCATCCATCTCATCACAACCATCCATCCATCACAACTCACTTTCACATTAAGCCTCCACTGGAGCGCTTGCCCAACACAGAGAAAAACGACACACAACTACATATATATACCTAATTTCAAAACACGTTTCCGAAACGATTTACACATAGCACACATACCACACCTTCACAAGCTACAACACAATCACGCAATCTGTAGCAATACACTCAGAGACATTGATCAGACAAAGTCATACAGATCATCACAACATTCATAGCAAACCCACAACACATCAACCTGCACCCAAGCTGGCAATCAAGGATTATTCATTTTCACAACCAAATTAAACAATTAATTATAATACAGGTTCACTCATAGTACAATAATCATGAAAAACATTTCAAAATCGATCGGGACTAGTTCCCAAAACCAATCTCATAACTACCATGCAACCCTAACAGGCTAGAACAGAACTGAGCAAGTCGAAAATCGACTTACCTCGAATATGAAGAACTTCTAACTTCAATCCGAAAGTTCAACGAGGATCACTACGAACTCCTGAATATTTTAATAAGGGTCCGGATCCGGTAGGAATGATTATTATGGTAGGAAATAGGAATGAATCATAGCCATTGGATGAGGAGAGATCAAGGGCTTAAGAAAGAAAAGGGAAAAAAACGGCACGGGCGTATTTTTCGGGAAACGGCACGGGCGTCCAGATTTGTGCAACCGTATGGTCTATTTGTGCAACCGTATTTGTGCAACTCTATGGCCGATTTGTGCAACTATATTTGTGCAACTCTATTGCTTATTTGTGCAACTCTATGATCAATTTTGCATTCATGTCATATTTTATAGCAGTCGAAGTTCGTATAGTTTGTTTCGCTTTGGCAATTTGTGCAAGTCTATTGCCAATGTGTTGAATTCTATGGTCAATTTGTTCATCAATATTTGTGCAACTCAATGGTCAAATTTGTGCAACTCAATGGTTAAGTTTGCGCAACTCAATGGTCAATTTGTTCATTCATATTTTTTCAACTCTATTGTTATGTGTTGAATTCTATGGTCAATTTATTCATCAATATTTGTGCAACTCAATGCTCAAATTTGTGCAACTCAATGGTCAAGTTTGTGCAACTCAATGGTCAATTTGTTCATTCATATTTGTTCAACTCTATTGCCAATGTGTTGAATTCTATGGTCAATTTATTCATCAATACTTGTGCAACTCAATGGTCAAACTTGTGCAACTCAATGGTCAAGTTTGTGCAACTCAATGGTCAATTTGTTCATTCATATTTGTTCAACTCTATTGCCAATGTGTTGAATTCTATGGTCAATTTATTCATCAATATTTGTGCAACTCAATGGTCAAATTTGTGCAACTCAATGGTCAAATTTGTGCAACTCTATGGTCAAATTTGTGCAACTCAATGGTCAAATTTGTGCAACTCAATGGTTAAGTTTGTGCAACTATATGGTCAATTTGTTAACCATAGACATAAGTCACATAACACAATTCACCGACACAATAATCCGGAAATTGACTACTCTTTTCGTAACCAACACAAGCCTATGTTATGCTAGACTCAACATTTTTCTGTGCCTACAATTTCGTTGATACAGTCATTAATTTTTTAGTTACATTTCCATGAGAAAACACCTATGCTTAAAAGAATTCCATAGAAGCACAAAGAAAATGCCACTATCTTGTACAAGCAAATTGCTCCGCCTCAACGCTTGTTCCTGGTTCTTGCTTCAAGAACTGATTGCAAAGGAAATGCCAGTATTTCAAAGCCTGAAAACCATCACATTACACACTAGGAAAATCAGCTCAATTGAAAGCAACAACATTAAACTGAATATCACTAACAACAATCATCACACAACAAAAAGAGATCAAAGGAGCATTATACAATATACATATAGGTTAATAACAAAAATCCATTTGAGCATGGCATAGGCGGAATCAGGATCGCCATGGTGTAGGCTGAATATCACTTTACAAGCACTATCAAGGATAAGACAGTCCTAGCATCCTAAATCAATTAAACCTATCTCAAATAAATTCGAAGAGGTTATTAGTACTGGTGTCGAGAGAGGAGGAAAAAGGCGCCAAAAAAACCAACAATGGAGGCCATCAGGCATTGAAATGGAGCATAAACAAGACATGTTTGAAATAGCTCAAATGGTACCAGCCTACCAGATCTAGCCAAGATAGACCAAGACAGTCAACAGTCAAAGGCAAATGACTATAGAGTAAACGTCACAATAGCTCCATTATTTTAAAGAAAGAGAAACACAAATACTTCACATAAAAAGTGCTTAAAATCGCTTCGATCGTTTCAGATCTATTCAATATAAGCTAAATCAAAAGTCAAGAAAGCCAAAGCAAAACGCCACCCCACACCAGATCCAACACAGACTAGAGTACGAATTATACAAGCAAGAATAGTTCAAGAGTACCGACACTATTCAGATCTACTTTCATCTTAAAGCACAATTAATATGTAGAATCAGTAAATGTCTACTAAAACAGAGAAACTGCAGATCAAACCACACCGAGCATACATTCAAGCACCACAAACAGTCAAATCAAGCACCAGAATAGTCAGATCCAACGACTAAAACTCAGATCCAAGCAAAACAAAGCCAGATCCAGCCATACCTTGCAAGCAATCGCAATTTTCGGCTTCCTTGCGAACCACATCGAGAACAGCGTCGATGAGTTCAGCACCTTCGGTGTAGTGACCTTTAGCTCAGTTGTTTCCGGCGCCGGACTGGCCGAAGACGAAATTGTCCGGCCGGAAGACCTGGCCGTAAGGTCCGTCTCTGATGTTGTCCATGACTCCGGGCTCCAGATCCATGAGAACGGCCTTGGGAACGAACCTTCCACAGCTCGCCTCGTTGTAGTAGACATTGAGTCGTCTGCGGGAGCAGCGAGGACGGTGAAGAGGTGGACGGAGGAGGAGGTCGTAGTTCTAGTGGATGGATCCGCCGAGGGAGTTCTCCATGGGGAGGGAGGCCGAGAGGATGGAGGAGTGGAGGAAGAAGGCGGCGGAAGCGGCGGCGAAGACCAGGTCGGAGGAGAAGAGAGGGGAGTCGGAGGAGAGGATGAGGAGGTCGGAGGCGAGAGTGGATGAAGAAGAGGACGCACAACGCCTTTTGCAATTTTTTTTTCATTTGTTTTGAGCGGATCTCCACCGTACAGATTGACATGATCCAAGGGATGTAAATCATTCCTATTTCTCACTCTAAGACTCATTCTTAGATGAGTCTTTCTCTTTTAATCATGAACTTAAGGTTCACGATTGATAAAATTGACTTGAAGACTATAAATAAAAAAATACGAACTGACCCCGAACCAAACCCGAAACCGAACCCGAACAGACCAACTTTCCCGGTACTTGATTAATCTTGCAACCTCAATTTCCACTGGAATGCCTGATTACGCCTTTGCCCCCAAATCCCCTCCACTGACTTTGACTTCTATTAATTACTTCCCCTTAATTAATTAAACTCAATTTGAGACTTTCACCCCCTACTAGCGAATTGGCCGAGGACCCACTCTCCGTATCAATTCCTTACTCAAAATCTGTACACTTCCAATCCTCCATTGATCTGACTTGGCGGTAACCTCATCTTAATTAATTGTACCCACATGCAAGCTTCAGTGGAATCCTCACCTTTTCTTTAATTAATTTCCATTTCCTTCTTTCATTCTTTTCTCGATCTCCCTCGCTTAATTAATTAAGGCCTAATCTGATTACTTGCAACTTTGTAGCTGACAACTCCAACCATCAACGACAACATGCATGACCTCCTCATTTTCTAGCTATGCATACGCATAACTCAACACCGTCACACCCATTGGCGGAACCACACTATGTCCAGTGGGGGCTGTAGCCCCCACTGGGATTTTTATATATATATTTTTTTAGATATTGAATATAGCAAAAGTTGGCCTCATTACTTGTTCTGCATTTAGATTTTATGGCAATAAAAAAGCTTAACCCACTTACAATTCAACTTGGAGTTCTCAAGCACGTGGGTTTTTAAAGATAAAAACCAAAAAAATTGTATTAGTGTGAGTTTTTCTGCCATTTTACATGCACAAAAAAATTGCATTTTTCTCTTGCTTTAACCATAAGCCTAGTGTTAATTTTCTGTTTTCTTTTCTTATGTACCGTTCTCAGTCTTGTAAAAAAATTGTTGAAAATTGTTGTTGATGATGATTGTATACACATAAAAGAAAATTAGCGTTTTGGGGATGTAGTTTATTAGCACAGAGAAGAAAAGTTTAGTCCTAAAAATTGTGGAGAATCTACACACAAATACAGGTTTAAAAACTACACCAATTTCTGAGTTCCAGTTGATTATATTGTTCTCTAAGGGTTTGTTATATGAAGAGATTTTTTTCGCCTATTGGAAGTTCATAGAATGTGGGCTTACTAGGCTCTAGTTCTAATCCCGATCTTGATCCCGATCCATCAAGTGTTCCGAGCATGCGTGTCTATTATTAATCCGCCCAAAACAAATTTATGTAATTTTAGTATTTTATATATTTAGCCCCCTCTGAGACAAATTCCACCCGAACACCATTAACTTGTAAGGTACATGGCTCAGCTCAACCGTACCCCGACACTAACGGCCCGACCAACCACCGACGCTCGAGCCTCACCGACGACAAAACAGAGCGTCCAATTTAGACGGAAAACAAACGGCTTACCGATGACGAGCCCCCAGCCAAGCCCGCGCCAGCCCTCACTCCGCTCTCGCTGAACCGCCCTAGCCCGGACTCCGACGCCGACCGAAACAAGGCTGGACGCCGATGGTGAACTTCGACGACTCCGAGGATTACTCACCGGTGGCGATGATGGCGAATTTTGGGTGGAGTCACCCGAGGACAATCAATAGAGCTCTCCGCCCCATGAGTTTTGTTTCGATCGAGTACCTCCTCCTTCATAAAATTCCTTGTATATATCCTTATATGTAGATATACATGTATATTTATATATTCGATGTGTCCCCAACTTCCCTTTGAAGAAAATCAAAGTCGGCCTTTCATCAAAGTCGGCACATTTCCTTTGGAGAAATTCCACTTTCGATCCCATCTTTCTCTTTATTACCAACCTTACCCATAAACTTTAATAAATTAATTTTGTCCACAAACTTTCCCAATTGATTGAGTAGAAGGACTCGGAGTCACTTACATGTCTAAAAATGGAACTGGATAGAACCGAATATTACAGTAGTTTTGTAATTTTATAGGAAAAAGTGATAAAGGTGATGAAAAAGTTAGGTAATGGGGTAATATATGAGATTGATTAAGGGTAATATGGTAAAAAAAGTGTGATATAAATGGAAAGTTTGGAAAGATGGACAAACTTTTTGGGACAACCGAAATGGAAAGATGGACAAACATTATGGGACAGAGGAAGTATATAATTTTGTTTACATGAGAATATTTGATGCCCTTATGTCGTATTAATGAGCATAAAAAGTAAATAAAAGATGATTATTTGAAAGAATAAACTATTGTATTAAAAGTGTATAACAATTAACATTTTGTTTAATATAGAAAAGTAAAAAATAAATACAAAAGTTGGTTATTTGAAAACTATATTTATATTAAAAACTATATATTTTGTCCAAAAGTTATCATTTGAAAGAACACATTATTTTATTAGAAATGTATAACAATTAGCATCATGTTTCACATAGAAAACCAAAAAGTGAATACAAAAAGTGATCATTTCAAAACTATATTGATATTGAAAACTATAAATTTTGTCTTAGAAGAAACTTTTGTATTAGAAATTTATAACAATTAGTGATTTATGTCTCATATAAAATATAAAACTATATTTACAATTTTGTGTTAATAGGGGGTATTTAATGTCATCATGACACATTAATGAGCATAAAGAAGTAAATTTTTGGTAATTATTTTAAAAAATAAACTATTGTATTAGAAATATATAAATTAGTATTTTGTTTCCTATAAATAACTAAAAATTGAACATAAAAAGTGATCATTTGAAAATTATATTTATGTATATCTATACTATCTATATAATTTTGTGTACATGAGAGCTATTTAATGCCCTCATCACACATTAATTATTTTGTGACCACCATATTAGAAATGAATAGCATTTAGCATTTAGAAATAAGAATATATGTGATCATTTCAACCATTGTATTAGAAATGAGCATAAAAAAATTAAAAAAAAGGGGTTATGATTTAAGAGGGAAAACTATTATATCAGAAATGAATAGCATTTAGCATTTAGAGATAACCATATATGTGATCATTTAATAAAACTATTATATTATAAATGTATACGAACAAAACTACTGTATTAAAAATGGGATATAGCTATTATATTAGACATGAATATATAAAAAACTATTAAAAAAACAGTTATCACTTAAAAGGAAACTGTATTAAATTAGAAAACATGATCATTTAAGAGAAAAATGTATTATATTAGAAATATATACCAATTAAAATTTTTTCCCCTATAAAGAGCTACATACATATTGCATTAGAACATTTCTTTTTGGACGAAATATTGCATTAAAACGTAGAATGATGAGGTATTTGTATGTATATATTGTTGTTAGATAAAGTTTGCAACTCATTATTTTTCAAATTGAAAACAATGTATCATCCCTAGCAAATTGAAAATGTCTCCATTCATAATTTACAGGTTCAAATCTAAACACCCCCACAAAATTAGCATCCATAATCAATTGATGCTATAATGATCCATAATCACCCATTTGAAAATAAATGATACGGTTACATTTCATTTCTAAACAACCCTCACAAAATTGGCATGGATAATTAATTAAGTTGAATGTGTATTGATATTTATTGCCACCGTTACAACACATTCACTCAATTTCAAACTATCCACCCTAAGCATATTCCTTTCCTCTTCCTATTTATATGCATGTCGAATGTGTACCTCAACTACACTTGGTGGGCAGATTTTAAATAGGAGAAAATGGAAAAGGCAGAGAGAGCATGTTTTTGATCTCAAATTCAAGTTGCTCCCTTTTCTTAATTTGGTCAATGCCCTTTATCCAGATTGTAATCTCTTCCCTCGAATCACATGTCTTTTGTTTAATCGTTCGTGGTTCAATTGATAAATTCCGTGCTTATAGCTGCTTTCTTATGTTGCATTTGGAATAATTTCCAGAATGATAAGATTCATGGCATAATTGTGGAGTATTAGCTTACTAACCATTAAATCTTAGTTACTTTTGTTTCTTCGTGATTTCTTAGCATCAGAAATTGATTGATTAGAGCTACCTAAGTTGAGCAATGAGTAGTCGTTCATAGATTTCTAATATTACTCATTCTAATTTAATCAATTTACACATTCCTTTTGATTTCCGGTTGAAATGACGTATTTCATCTACTTCCCCATATTTCACATGAATTCTTTGTACAATATATATCTATCACTAATGATAAATTCTTAATCAAGACCCACTTATTAGCAAAATCACCAATATATAACAACTTATTTAATCAGGTTTACATACTTTGATATTTCTTTTAATTTTGATTTTAATATGTCAAATATTTCATCTTTCATTGATAAAAAAAAGTTACAATTACACTTATACTTAGTCATTATACTTAAAATGCACAAAAAATATATAATGTCACATTTGTTGTGAAAAGACTTCAAAATAGTATGAAATATAAGTCTGCATTTTGATATAACAAAGGACCCGTGCGTATGCACGGGCCTGATTACTAGTTGCATATATAAAATTGTATACATGAGGGGATATTAAATGTCTTCATGATACATTAATGTCAATATTAATATTACTTAATAAAGAAAACTATTTTTACATGAGAACATAAAAAATAGAAAATTATTGAGAATGAAAAAAGTAATCAATATGATGTATTTGGTCACAAATTTTTATAAACACTTATAATTAAAAAATTATTTATATATTATGTATAATGTAATGGTTAAAAAGCTTCTAAATTATCAACCTATCACACCTGAGAATTATTTTTTCACCTTTTAATTATTTTATAGATAATTTAAAAATTTTAGTTGGTAAGTTAGGTTGTAATGCAAAGGTAGTCAAAATTATCTTTCAAGTTGAACATGATAGATCATTTTTTATTTTAAAAGTTATTATGACACATTTATCTTAATAGTAGTATTACATAATAAAGAAAATAATTTTTGTGTAAGAACATAAAACATAAAAAAATTTAAAAAGTAATCAATATTATGCATTTAGTCGCAAATTTTTATATAAACATATTATTATTTTTTTTTATAAATTTATGTGTAGCTTAGGGTCCGTTCGGCATTGTAGGTAGCGGTGAGCGGAACAAGGGAGACGCTAGCGGAAAGCCAGACCCCTTAGGAGTACAAGGACGCGATTTTTTTGGTCGATTTCGCTCCATCTAGCTAAACCGCTCCAAAAAAAGCAAGTCCCAAACGGGGCCTTAATGGTTAAAAACTTCAAAATTATGAAAATATCACGCCTGAGTTATTGGTAGGCTAGGTTGTAATGCAAAGACATTCAAATATTATTTTTCACGCTGAATATTATACATCATTTTCATTTTACCTTGAATATATACACAATATTAATAATTAATCTAAATTATAGTTTGTGCATCATTTTAATTGTATAAAGATATTCAAATTTTTTTTTTATATTGTAATATTATAAAATTGTAGCAATGTACCATTATTAGTTCACTTTCAACATTATAGATCATTTGACTTTACTTTTAATATATTACTTATTACTCCTACTGACAAATTATAGCACAAACCTACTAAAATATTATTTTAAACATTAAATATATACATATATCTATCTATAAATCAATAAATAGGCAATATAGACTAGGCAAAAATAACAATTAATATTCATATATTTTTATACTCGTATTGGAAACAAAGAGGGAAGAACAACCACATTAATCTCAATGACAGGAATACCAAATATTTCCACCGCATTGTGAGTGGTCGAAGGAATAGGACGAACATCCGCGATTTAACATCTAGCGATGGGATTCATATCACTGGAGCGGGAAACATAAAACAGGAAATCCATAGGGATTTTCTAAACCGTTTCCAGCTCACAGATATCAACAAAAGGAAAATGACGGAATTGACTCAAACGATTAACAACGAAATTACGGAGGAAGAAAACAACGCCCTCATTAAAGTCGTGACCAATACGGAGATCAAATCAACAGTCTTTGATATTGAAGAAGACAAATCACCTGGACTAGATGGGATGACCTCCTGTTTCTACAAAAAGTATTGGCATATTGTAGGGCCAGATGTGACTAAAGCTGTGAAAATCTTTTTCCATTCTGGAAAGATGCTCAAGCATATCAATCACACTTTCATTACTTTACTAACTAAATGTGACAATCCAAGCTCCACCAACCACTACAGACCCATCAGCCTGTGTAACACCATATACAAAATCATCTCCAAAATCCTAACAACTAGACTTAAAAAAGTCATGGGAAGACTGATCCACCCAATGCAATCAGCTTTTCTCGAAAACAGAAGTATCCACGACAATACTCTTATTGCTCATGAAATTCTTCACTCTTTCCGAAATAAAAAAGGTTTGGGTGGGTGGGTTGCTGTAAAGCTTGACATGGAAAAAGCTTACGACCGGATTAGCTGGGAATTCATGATCCATGTCCTTGAGAAATTTGGTTTCCACGAAAAATTCATCGCATGGACTAAAGAGTGTATTGAAACAGTGTCCTGGCCTTCTCAGTCCTCGTTAACAATGGCCCAACGGAACAATTCAAACCTCACAAAGGTTTGCGACAAGGCGACCCCCTTTCACCATATTTGTTTATATTGGCAGCTGAAGTGCTGGCCAGGCAACTTAAGCGTGCTAATATGGACCTAAAGAGTGGTATTGGAATTCAGATCACGAGGGGAGGTACCAAAATCCCCTTCCTTGCTTATGCAGATGATATTATCATCTTTGCGAAGGCAAACAATCATGCATGCCAGAATGTTAAGAGCATTATTGAGGATTATTGTCAAGCCTCTGGTCAGAAAGTCAATCTCCATAAATTAGCGTTTCAAGCTACAAAAAACACAAGCAATACGACTAAAAATCAGATCAAACAAACCCTCCATATTTCAAATACTACAGCCCTAGACAAATACCTAGGGTGTCCCCTCATCAACGAAAGGGTCACCAAAAACACATTCAATGCCTACACAGCAAGAACAAGGGATCAATTGACAAAATGGAAGGCCAACACACTTTCCCAAGAAGGTAGGACAACGCTGATTAAGGCTAATCTCTCTGCTCAACCAAACTATTTAATGCAATCATTCTACCTAACCACAGCCACCCATGATGAACTTGACAAGACCAACCATAACTTCTTTTGGAATAAGGCTAGCGGGTACAAACTGTTAATTAGCTGGAATTCTATATGCAGGCCTACTCACCATGGGGGGCTTGGTATCGCTAAGGCAGAAGAAATGAACCAAACACTACAAATGAAACTTCTTTGGAAACTAATTGCGGACCCAGGGAACTTGTGGGTTAAAATCGTTAATGAAAAATATCTAAAAAATAAAACCCTTTGGAACTATAACAAGCAACAGAACACTTCATGGTAGTGGTCCAAACTCATGAGCCTTAAGGATCTTTTCCTTTCGGGGTTATCATGGCAAGTTGGAGATGGAAGAACTATCCGTTTCTGGAAAGATTGTTGGGTTCCCAACTTAAAAATCACACCAAAAGCGGAGGCTCAACATGTAATAAATGAGGAAGAACTCGTGTGTTCATACATACGGGATGACAAAACCTGGGACCTTCATAAAATAAGGCAAGTCTTGAACCCTGACGATGCTAATGAGATCGCCAAGATTATCTTACCGGTCAACAATTTAACAGACCGACTGTACTGGAAAGCAACCAAGAATGGATGGTACTCCACCAATGCCACAATGAAGTGGATTCAAGATAACAAAACAAGTCCTAGAGTTGACCTCAAATGGATATGGAAGCTAAACATCCCACCAAAGCAGAAAAACTTTATCTGGAAAGTCTGTCGTAATGGACTGCCTACTAAATCCAGACTAGCTGCGAATCATATAGCGGTGCCGCAAGGATGTGGGTTCTACACTTCACAGAATGAAGATGCATACCACCTGTTTATTGAATGTAATCATGCTCGACAGGCTCTAACCGCGATTAATCCCGCAATTAGTCGGGTTATGGGACAACTTGATGCACACAGTCGCTACCCACTAGACTTTATTAGCGAGTTGCGAACAAGACTCACTACAACCCAAATTGAATCCGTATTCACTCTTTGGTGGTGTACATGGTTTTTCAGGAACAAAAACATTTTTAATGGGAACGGCCAACACCATATTAATCCCAGAGAAACAGCTGAATTTGCGTCCAAGCAAATAGCTGACTGGAAGAGAGCTATGCTTTCAAAAAAAAAAACAGACAAAGAAGATAAAAATTAAGGCTCAAAGATTACAAATCAAACCGACAAAAGAAGGAATGTCAGATGGACTAAACCTCCCGATAATTTTTTTAAACTTAACTTTGATGGTGCCGTTAATTCTTCTGGCCTTGCCTCTTATGGTTTTGTTATCAGGAACTCTTCAGGCGGCACTGTCTCCTATGATGGTGGTTTTCTCGGACGGCGTTCCGTGGTGTTTTCCGAAGCTTTTGCGCTTCGGCAAGGGATTCTTGAAGCCATCCGGTGTGGTGTTCCCCGTCTGGTGATTGAAGGCGATAACCTGCAGGTGGTTAATGCGGTGTTGGGTGATTGGAGTTGTCCGTGGGAGGTGGAGCTCATTCGGGCAGACGTCCAGCTTTTGCTTGGGAAGTTTCAGAGTTGGGGCATCCGACATGTTTTCAGAGAAGCCAACTCGGTTGCAGACCATATCGCTGCCACGTTTTGTCATGTGACGACCTGCACGCTCAGTTCCGATCCGGTCCTTAGGGACCTCATCCTGTTGGATGCTATAGGATAGTTTCTGCTGTATAGGGACTAGCCTAATCTCTTTCCTTTATCAAAAAAAAAAATATTCATATATTTTTATACAAACTATTCTTTATTTTTCAATTAATTTAAACATAAAGTGTCCTTCAATTTACTGTATTTTTACATAAAGTGCAATTAAATACAAGAGAGGTTGTTAAAACAAAATAATTTAATAAAAGTATGTTTTAAAAAATAATTTTATAATACACTAAATTAAATTATATGTAAAATAATTCAATATACTTAAATTATGTTTAATAAAAAAATATTCAAAAATTCGATATATATAATATGAACCCGTGCATATGCATGAGCCTGACTGCTAGTAATCAGTATATACTTCTAAACCTGAAGCAATTAAGCGCAATTTTGTCAATAAGTATTTTTAAACCACACATCATGTTTTTAATTAAGTGTTTTAAGAGGATATTATATCAATTTATATAATAGATTTAATAGATTTAAATTAGGCATTCAACTAGATCGTCTAATTTCTATACTAAAATGTGAAAGTTGGCAATGTCAAAAGCTCCATAATTGGATCCATGGCAGGTCAAAGCGCATGATTCCGACCCTCCATTGTCAAAGTTCGACATCGATTTTTATAGAAATCTCAATGAAAATCCGAGTTTTAAGAGGATAAGACCTTGTCAATATTTACTTCCTCCTAAAATTCCTAAACCCGCATTGTCAATAGAGCAAGAAGAGACTGTTGGACGAATTGTAGATGATCATCCAAGCGATCGACTGAAAATTGATGGAACCTTGTCCTTAGATAAACAAATCATTTGTAACATTATCAAGGTATCATATACAAACATTTCCAACGACTTAAAAAATTCTCATACTAGGAGCATATTGATTGATTAATAAAATGTTGAAGGTTCAATTACAGATGCAGAAACAAGGCTTAGTTAAAGCAGTTGAGTTTGCTGGTTACAAACATTTGGACAAGCTTTATTGCTACATTTTTAGAACACCGTAAGTATCAAATCTCTTAATATAGTAAATCTATATCAACTCTCTTAAGGTAACTAATAGTGTAATAATTTGGAATGGGTAGGGTTGAGACTCATATAGTCATATTGCTTTTTTTTTTTAGTGGACATATAGTCATATTGCTACAAAGCAGTACCAATCCTCGGACAAGAATAACACATTATTGTCTTTTCATTTTTCTTCCCACTAACAACTCCTACAGTTAGGCTGCAACTTCAAACAAGTAACAACTCCTCCTCCTCCGATCTGATCACACTGGCCGAATTGCTACAAGACGAGTCATAGTGGAGGCCCTCCCACTCCCAACAGATCATTTGCCACTTGGACTAATACGAGTACACGATCCCTAGTAGGATCAGTGGCCGTCCACTCAAGAACCTCCGAATTGGTGGCCACAGTTTCGGTGATGCCAGTAAGGAGGTCCAAACCAGAAGACCCACCGAATATAACCCGGTTTGGAATGACCACGGTAGAAGACATTTGTCACCAACCAGGTTTGGAACCATTCAACAATGACAAATTAACTGACTGTTGTGAAGTAAATTAATTATCATGAATTGTAAGTTGGTTATATAATCTTTCGTGGTTTCAAGTTGGAATTTACAATGGGAAGGCTAAACGTGGAAAGTGCATAGTCTTTGAATCATGAGTCAACTCTCCTCGAATGTTGATCTGCACTTGTTAGTGTTATAGCTGTAGATCGATATACTTTAAATCAATTTGTTTGTAGCTGAAGCTGTTAGAAAGCTTTATATCTCTGTATATAATTTGTGAAACCATGTCTTCACAAAAGAATTAGCCACTTAGCGCATTCTTTGATTGACATGTGATTTTTATTTTTGTTTAGGTAAAAAGTAAAAGATAACTACCCACCATCTTTTCTCAAAGTAACTACCCTCTCACCCTCCCATTATCTTTTAAAGTTTTTTCTTATATATAATAATAATTATTATTGTATTCTATATTAACTAATTTATATATTTTTTTACAATTGTAAATTTACATATACTATACTTACTTTTTATTATCCATATTACTTATTTTTAAAAATTAAAATAATTATAAACATATAATTATAACAATCTATGTATATATATATATATATATAGAATAAAGATCAATAGTGGACACCTAAATATTGGTGAACTAGTGGACAATTATAGGCCATTGGATGTTAAGCTAATGAAGGGCTCAGATTACCCCTACAAATTTGACACAATTTCAAAATTAAACCAATCCCTTAATTATAGGAAGTGGTGATTAATTTTGAAAATTTGAAAAAATCAGAAGAATTGTTTGGATTTTCGTGGATCCCGTTCTTCAATCGTCATCTTCATCCTCTCGCCCACACAAAACCACCGGCCCTACCTTTTCTCGCCTCCAAGTCGCCGGCCGCCTCTCCACAGCTTCCGCCGCCGTCGGTTTCTCTCTTCTTTTGCGCCGTCGGCTCCCCATATCTCGTTCGTCTCTTCGCTAAACGGTTGCCCAGATCCGGATTTGGGCTAAGTGTGGGATCTCGCCGCCGCCCCTCGCACACCGTCACACCTCCACCTTGCTGCTGCTATCGCCGGCCCCATAGTCGGCTTTGCTCGTGTCATCGCCGCCATCAAGTGATGTTGTTGTCTGAGTGTTCCGGCGGCGCCGTTCCCGTGTTCGAAATCTCAACAAGTTTCGTATATACATTTCTTAGGTTGTCATATACAATATATTATACATATATACATCTTATTCTGTAGGAATAGGTCACAAACAATCCAACCACAACAAATTTCGTATATACATTCCTTCGGTTGTGATATATAATATTATTTTACATGTATACATGTTGATAAGTAGATTAGGTCACATAAACAATACAACCACAAGAAATTTTGTATATACATTCCTTAGGTTATCATATACAATAGTACTGTACACATATACATCTTGATCTCTAGAAATAGGTCACATAAACAATCCAGTCACAACAAATTTCGTATATACATTCCTCAGGTTGTCATATACAATATTACTATACATATATACAATAATTGACAACGTGGTGTTAGTGGTGGCTTTGGCGACGTGGTGGTTCCGACGGGGCCTTCCAGTGAATTGGTGGTTCCGACGGCCGGCGAAATGGTTCACCTAAACAATCCAGCCACGTCAAATTTCTGTATAAATAGGTCACAAAACAATCCAGCAACAACTAATTTAGTATATACATCCCTCAGGTTGTCATATACAATATTATTGGACATATATACATCTTGATCCGTAGAAATAGGTCACAGAAACAACCAAGCAACAACAAATTTCGTATATACATTCCTCAGGTTATCATATACAATATTACTTTATATATATACATCTTGATCTGTAGAAATAGGTCACATAAACAATTTATACATAAATTCACGACATATACTAAATCCAATCAATCATATACATAATAAAAAAATTATATACAAATTTACCTGATGCCATTATACGATTAATAATTGGAAACGTTGTGGTTCGTGGTGGATTTGGCGACTTGGTGGTTCGATGTGGTGGTTCCGACGGGGGGTGGTTCGTTGCCGTGGTTTGGACGGGGGCTCCGACGAATCGGTGTTGCGACGGCCGGCGCAATGGTGGCTCGATGTGGCTGGCGCAATGGTGGTGGCCGGTGAGCAGGCGATCTATCGCCAGTCGCCGGAACACTGCAATGGCGGACGCTGCAATGGCGGAACTATCGCAGATGCGTTGGAGGACGCTGCAATGGCCGTCGTCAATGGCGTCTTCTATGGCGTCTTCAATGGCGTCTGCAATGGCGTCTTCTATGGCGTCTGCAATGGCGTGCATCTTCAATTCGCAGATGCATCTTCTATGGAAATTGTGATTTGGGTGGTTACAAAATATGGGAGAGAATCTCTCCTATTTTTGATTTTTATTTTTATTTTCTTATTAATTATTATTGAAGATGCAAATCCATCCATCCATTACAAATCTCATCCTACGGATGAGATTTGTCCACTGGTTCTCTATAGGAAGCTGTCCACTATAGAACCTGACCCTATATATATATATATAGAGAGAGAGAGAGAGAGGTAGGTTCTATAGTGAACAATGTTCTATAGAGAACAAGAGAACAAATCTCATCCGTAAGATGAGATTTGTAATGGATGGCCGGTGAGATTAGCTATGACAATATCCAAAAAAAGAAAATAGCAAAAAATCAAAAATAGGAGAGATTTTCTCCCATCAGCCTACCAATTGTAACTACCATAATGTATAGTAATATTGTATATGCCAACATGAGGAATGTATATACGAAATTTGTTTTTGCTGGATTGTTTCTGTAACCTATTTCTACGGATCAAGATGTATATATGTACAATAATATTGTATATGCCAACATGAGGAATGTATATACGAAATTTGTTTTTGTTGGATTGTTTATGTGACCTATCTCTACGGATCAAGATGTATATATGTACAGTAATGTTGTATATGCCAACATGAGGAATGTATATACGAAATTTGTTTTTGCTGGATTGTTTATGTGACCTATTTCTACGGATCAAGATGTATATATGTACAGTAATATTGTATATGACAACCTGAGGAATGTATATACGAAATTTGTTGTGGCTGGATTGTATTCATATGTTTAATCGTACAACCAATTCTGCCGGAATAGTGTAATATAGTGTATATAATGATCCCAGGATGTATATACAAGACTATAACATGTATATATAGTTAATAATTCGTACAAGACGTGTGAATATCCAATATATAATTAAAACTTGCTATAATTACGAGATTGAGTTGAAATTTGAAAATTAATTAACATTTGCTATAATTAAGGGATTCTTTTTTGTGATTTTTCTATAAATCCGAAAATTAATTAACAGTTGCTATAATTAAGGGATGTGGTTCAAATTTGAATTTGGGTCAAATTTTGATATGTAATCTAGACCATCCATTGGAATAGCATCTAAAGGCCTACAATTGTTCACTTGTTCACTCATATTTAATTGTTCACTATTGAACTTTAATCTCTATATATATATATATATATATATATATATATATTCTTGCAGCAAAAAACTTCCTATCCCCTTCTTCTTATGCTTTTGTTTCATTAATATTTTGCATTGTTGAGATCCATGTCTCATGTATCTATATGTCTCTTGGCAAGGTCTTTATCTTTTCAGATATCTTTCACAATTAAGATCAATAAAATCTCTTAACGTACGTGGTGGTGGCTTTGCTCTTGGTTGTTCAACATGCAACGATTAGGCAACCATTATTTCCCGACCAAATTAAAACATAAGGCAGGGCCCTGCCTTTTTCCTGTTTTAACGAAATGGTTTTGATAGAATGGGGAAGCGATATTGGTGCGGTTCAATCCGAAGACGGATTTACGTACGACATAAATAAATAGATTATATTATATTATATTAAGGATCCCATTTCGTAACATAGGATCTCAGATTGAGCCGTGCCAATATCACTTTCCGTCTCTATCTATATATATGATCACTCATTCATACATATATTATATAATTCGACCCAAAAAAAAAAACATATATTATATAAAACTAATTAATAAGGAGTGTCCTATCTAGCTTGCAATAAACATGTGGTGATTCAAGCAACCGACTAGCAGATTTGTCCACCTCGTCGAACAGGTATGTAACAACGTATTCTTGTAATACTATGGATACTTTAGAGGTATACTGTGCTGTTTAGTAAATCTATCTATATATAAAGGGTACCTATAAGAATTAATGATAATTGTACGTACTGTGTCTCCTATAGAGCTGCCTATTAATTAGAATCTTACAATCTGTGATGCCTATTAAGGTGGCGTTTGGTATAAAAATCATGAAAAGGAAAGGAAATGAAATAAATTTGTATAGAAAATGGTGATAATCTTCTCTTTTTTTGATGAAAAATGGAAAGAGAGGGGTAATGGTTAGAGGAGTATGAGGGATATGATTACCTTATGTTGAGGGGGTGGGGAGAAGTTGTTCAAAATTTGCATGAAAAGTGGAGGAGAGGGGTAATGGTTACCCTTTGTATCAATAAACCATAAACTAAATAATCTCTAGATACATGCCTTAACCATTTCCTTTCCCTCCAAAGAAACCAAACGGGCCCTAAATCACCATGACCGACCCTGCCACCTAATACCACTTCCGAACTACAGTACTACCAGTAATCGTCATGGCTGCCACCAAGGCTAGCTACCGTTGAGGCTGTTAAACAATGATCTCCCTACTGATGAATCTCATACTGTTTTCCCTTCAAGTTTGAGTAAAGTTGCTGATTTATTTAATCTGATTCATTGTGATATCTGGGGCTCTTACTGTTAACCAATGTATCTAGTTGTTACTATATTTAAGCATGAATCTAGTGTATCTTACTTGTTTAGGTAAGTTGTTACTTTTCACTAGTAACTTTGTATTAGGGTTTCACATGCCTTTGTACCCTATAAGTATCTCCATTCATTCATCAATAAAGTTACGCATCTTTTCATACAACATCTCTCTCTATATGTAATCAGTCTGAACTCGATCCTCTCGATCCTATTTAACCAATGGCGGCTGACAACCCTCTTATCCTACGCGATCCTCACGCCCCTGATGCCCCGTTCATCTTCGTCAACTTCCCAGGCATCATCAAGCTGACCGCGACCAACTACGTCGGTTGGGCGAATCAGCTTCAAGCCACTCTCGAAGGACTCGACCTCTTCAAGTACGTCGATGGCACCCACCCTTGTCCACCGGCGACTATCGTCACCAACAACGTCTCAGGTCCGAACCCGGCGGCGTCGGCAGGATAAGCTGTTGTTTGGGGCTGTGCTCGGGACCCTTTCACCGGTTGTCCACTGATCGGTCCGGGTGTGGTGGTCAAAATTTAAATTTATAAACCGAACCTCAATTGTAGTAAAGAGGTAGGGTGTCGAACACACGGGAGTTCGTGTGTTGAGAGTACCCGAAAGACTAAAAAGGTGTAAAAGAAAGGCAAAATAAAGGAAAACGGAAGAAATCACCTCGGACCGACACTAGTCACTTCGGTCCGAGGGTGGATCGAGGTTGATTTGCACGGGACCGACTTACACTACGTCGGGCCCGACTTACTGGGAACTTCGATTAGGCAAAGATAGTAGATCGGTCTTGGGTTTCTTCCCTAACTAGATTTGGGTAATTCCACCCCAATTCAACCAATAAGTGTCGATCCTTGTGAGATCGAGGTTGCTAGCCTTCAATCCCTCCACTCTACACTTCGACCCAAGGGAGTTTTCACTCTCCTTCGATGTTAGGTCTAGTGATTGGGTTCGAGATTGCTCTCGCTTACTCTTACCAATCACAAGCCCTAAGCCCCTTGTTTTCACAAGAGAATTGAAGCTTAGTGTAGAGAGGATTCATAGATCAAGCTAGGACTGTTCATCGGTTCAAAACCGAACCGAACCGACCAAAACCGAACCGAACCGAACCGAAACCGATATTTCTGAAATATGTGAACCTAAAACCGAACCGAATTATTTCGGTTCGATTCGGCTCGGTTTCGGTTTGTGCCGGTTCGGTTCACATACAAACCGAAATTTAATATCTGCACTTGTTTTCCTTTATAAAACTAAAGCTACAAGCTGTACTAATAACTAATTAATTAATTTTGATAAAAAAACTAATTAATTAATTAGTGAAAGGTCAGCCGGCGTGAACGACTCTAACTCGAGGAGATGAATCTGAGGCGCAGCAAGGATTCAACCGGCGTGAACGACGGCGACTCCGACTCGAGGAGATTAGGGCCAAGACCAGTCGACTCCGACTTGAGGAGATTAGGGCCAAGACCTTGGAGTCCCATTGATCGCGGTTTTGACCTACGTGAAGACCGTGGGGACTATGACCAACAAGCTACAAACCGCCATGAGGTCAAAGTCCGAATTGAACATTTTGAAGGGCATTATGATGCAGCTGCCTTCCTTGAGTGGATTGCCGCCACAGCGCACACTTTGCGCTATTGTCGGACGCCTCCCCATGAATGGGTCCATTTAGCTACACTCCATTTTCGTGGTCAAGCACGAGTGTGGTGGCAACGCTTTGTGGACAACCGTTTAAGGCTAGACAAAACACCGGTCACCACTTGGGATCAACTTGTGTACGTCATGACACAAAAGTATGTTCCTAAGGACTATAAGAACCAGATGAGGATGGACATTGCAACACTTCGCCAAGGAAGCATGACTCCCATTGAGTTCTTCTCTAAATTGGAGGATATGTACTACAAGGCCGGCATTTCAGTTGCCCCCTCCACCTTGAAAACTAGGTTTATCTCTGGATTGAATCAGTCCCTTAGGCACCAGCTTGAGCCTTTGCCCATCACAGATTTGAACAACTTGATGTATACGGCCATGACCATCTATAAGAACCAACAAGAATTGCGTTCTTACCAATCTCGGCCAAATCGGTATGTTTCCTCTAACTCTCGTCCTTATACTTCCACTAATTCATCTCCTAGTATGCAGGGACAGGGTTCTTCTTTAAAGCAGTCCCCATCCCAACGTCCTTCCCAACCACATGGCACGAACTCCACAAGCCGCCCTCAACAAGGGCGTCCTTCCCAGCAAGGGACTCCCCTTGAGCGTTCCAGGGACATGGAGTGTTTCTCTTGTGGCGGACGAGGACACTATCAAAAGGATTGCCCCAACAAAAAGAAAGTGTTGTTCTCCACAACCACAGGGGGATATGAGTCCTTAGATGAGGAAGAAGTCCCACCAGAGCCATTATATGAGGACTCCTATGCTGTTCCCCAAGAAGAAGAGTTTGATTGTGCCCCAGCACCAATGGACTCCGGCCACTGCCTTGGGTTGGTTGCTAGGAAGGCACTCATTTTGAAAGGATCCTTATAGGACCAACGTGAAAATCTCTTCCATACTCGCGCTTTGGTTGGTTCCACCAGCCTTAGTGTGATTATTGACTCCGGGAGTTGCACCAACCTTGTCAATGAAAAGGTAGTCAAACACCTTAACTTGGAAACAACTCCTCACCCTGCCACTTATGGACTACAATGGTTGAACTCCGCAGGTACCCAAATCACTCATCAATGCATGATCACCTTTTCCATTGGTCCTTACACGGACACATTACTTTGTGATGTCGTTGCTATGGATGTCACACACTTGTTGTTGGGACGCCCATGGGCTTTCGACCGGCGCGTCCTTCACGATGGATTCTTGAACACTTATGTGTTCACGTACCACGGGAAGCGCGTCAAACTCTTACCCATGTTGCCTAGTGAAATATTGCAGGATCAGGTACAACGTGACCGCGCTAAGGCAATTGAAGAAGAACGGGCGCGCAAGGAACGCAACTCGGCCAACACTTCGGATGCAAAGCCGTCCCTATTTGACGGCCAACAACAGCGTCCCAAAGCCGTCCCCAAAAGGAGTCCCTCGGACCAGGCGTCCCTTACTCCCAAAACAAGTGCGTCCCTTCAAGGCACGGTTGAACCCCGTGGGTTGGTCACACGGCCGTCCCCATCTCAACCGCCACTTTCAGGACGTGCCCATTGCTTCTTGTTGGTGCCGATGTCCCTCACATCTTCTAGCACAGTCCCTAATGATCCGGCCGTCCCTAGCGCCGTGGCTTCCCTTCTAGAGGACTTCAAGGACGTCTTCCCTGACAACCTTCCCCCAGGCCTTCCACCGCTACGTGGAATTGAGCATCAAATCGACTTGATGCCCGGGGCCTCTCTACCCAATAGAGCTCCTTACAAAGCTGGCCCAGATGAAACCAAGGAACTCCAAAAGCAAGTGCAAGAACTCCTTGAGCGTGGCTATGTAAGAGAGTCCCTAAGTCCTTGTGCCGTGCCCGTCATTCTAGTCCCTAAAAAGGATGGCTCCTGGCGCATGTGTATGGATTGCCGTGCAATCAACAACATCACCATCAAATACCGGCATCCAATTCCTAGGCTCGATGATATGTTGGACGAGCTCCATGGTTCCACCTTGTTCACCAAAATCGACTTGAAGAGTAGCTACCACCAAATCCGCATGAAGGAAGGCGATGAGTGGAAGACAGCCTTCAAGACAAAATTTGGTCTCTATGAGTGGTTTGTCATGCCCTTTGGTCTCACCAACGCCCCAAGCACCTTTATGAGACTCATGAACCATGTCCTTAGGGACTTCATTGGTAAGTTCCTTGTGGTCTACTTTGATGATATCTTGATTTATTCAATGAATCTCAATGACCACACGGAACACATCAAGTTGGTATTGGCACGCTTACGCCGTGAAACACTCTTTGCCAACTTGGCTAAGTGTACCTTTTGCAAGCCTTCCACTGTCTTCCTTGGCTTTGTGGTCTCTAGTGTTGGTTTACAAGTGGACGAGGAAAAGATCAAGGCTATCAAGGACTGGCCTACTCCGAAGAGTGCAACGGAAGTCCGCTCCTTCTTATGACTCGCCGGTTTCTACCGCCGTTTTGTCCATCACTTCAGTGTCCTTGCTGCCCCATTGCATGCCTTAACCAAGAAAGGCACAATCATAGAGTGGAAGCAGCATCATGAAAAGGCGTTCCAAAGCCTAAAGGACTCCCTTTGTAATGCTCCACTCCTATAGCTCCCGGACTTCGCTAAGCCCTTTGAGATCGAGTGTGATGCGTCAAATGTTGGCATAGGCGGCATCCTCCACCAAGAACGCAAGCCAATTGCCTACTATAGTGAGAAGCTCACTGGAGCTCAGTTGAACTACCCCACATACGACAAAGAGTTGTACGCTCTTATTAGAGTCCTCAAGACTTGGCAACACTACTTGTGGCCACGGGAGTTCATCATCCACAGCGACCACGCGGCATTGTCTTACCTCAAGAGTCAAGCACACCTCAATAGAAGACACGCACGCTGGGTCGAGTTCTTGGAGACGTTCCCTTACGTCGTCCATCACAAGAAAGGTAAGGAGAATGTGGTTGCGGACGCGCTTTCTCGCAGGTACACCCTCCTTTCTTCCCTTCAAGTTCGCTTACTTGGCTTTTCCATGTTAAAGGAGCTTTATGCTTCGGACCCCTTCTTTGGTCCCATCATGGAAGAGGCCACGCCTTCTCATGCCATTGCTGGCTACTTTCTCGATGAAGGGTACTTATTCAAGGCTGGGAAGCTATGCGTCCCTAAGTCCTCTATAAGGACTCTTTTGATAAAAGAAGCGCATGAGGGCCGTGGTCATTTTGGCGTTAATAAAACCCTTGCTGCTTTGCGTGAACACTTCTTTTAGCCTCACATGGCTCATCATGTCACGAAGTATTGCAAGAGTTGTATCACTTGCCAAAAGGCCAAGTCCACTAGCCATAATCATGGACTTTACTCTCCCTTGCCTATTCCGCATGCTCCGTGGGAAGACCTTTCAATGGACTTCATCACGGGACTGCCTAGGTCCAAGAGGGGTAAGGGCTCCATCTTTGTAGTAGTGTGTCATTTTTCAAAAATGGCCCATTTCATTGCGTGTACAACGACGAACAATGCGACGGACGTGGCTTGTTTGTTCTTTGAACACGTAGTGAAGTACCATGGCATCCCCCGCACAATCATAAGTGATAGGGACGCCAAGTTTGTGGGACATTTTTGGAGAACACTTTGGGGAAAGTTAGGCACCAAACTACTATTCTCTACTTCCTTCCATCCCCAAACCGATGGCCAGACGGAAGTCACCAATCGGACCTTAGGCTCACTCCTTCGAGTGATGCTTAAGAACAACCCACGCCGGTGGGAGGACTTACTCTCTACTGTAGAATTTTGCTATAACAGGTCCAAACACTCGGCGCACTCCATGAGTCCCTTCGAGGTTGTCTATGGGCGTAATCCGCTTACTCCCCTTGATCTCTCACCCCGTCCCTTGCAGCAAGAAGAACACTTCGATGCGGCCAACCGTGCTGAGTACATCAAGAAGCTGCACATGAGGACGCAGGACCGCCTTGAGCGTCGTGCCCAACAATATGCCAACCAACATAACAAGGGACGCCAACAGCTCATCTTTGAGCCTGGGGACTTGGTTTGGCTCCACTTGCGCAAGAGTCGCTTCCCTTCAGCCCGGAAGACAAAGCTCCACCACCGGGGGGACGGTCCCTTTCGCGTCCTTGAGCGGATTGGACCAAATGCTTACAAGCTTGAGCTACCAGATTCCTATGGGGCCGTCCATGCCACTTTCAATGTCGCGGACTTGTCGCCATACATGGACCTTGAAGTTGACCACCTTTTGGAGGAAGCGGGGACGCTTCCCACTCAAGGGGGGGAGGATGATGCTCCCTTACTCCCAAGGAAGAGGAAGACGCCATGACAATGCGTTCGGACGGACCCATTACTCGAGCTCGTGCTAAGGCCATCGCTCAAGCAACGGCGTCCTTTGTATGGCGAGCCTCTCAGTCCTTTAGCTTAGTCCCTGAAGAACCACCTACATGGGTGCTGAGCGTCCTTAAAGCCAATCCTGAGGAAGGGGCCCTGGCGTCCCTACCGGCACCCTAGAAGTCCCCATCTCTAGAGGACGCCTGCTGCCAAGGACAATCCTAGGGACTGCACCAGGGCGTCCCAAAAATTCCAACAGCTTCCCTTCCAGCGTCCTCAGCATTAGAGTCCCTCAGCTCATGAAGAGAGTCCTCAACAGAGTCCCTAAGACTTGTTTGTTCTAGTCTTTGTCTTTCCTTTTCCTAGCTAGCTAATGGATAAGTATTACCTTTTGTAGTAGAGACAAGAATATTAGATCAGATTAGTTGTCTGGTCATTTATAGTATGCATAGGGTATTGGGCCAAGACTTGCATGTTTTAGGCCCAGCCCATAAATGCTAGGGTTTCCTTTTGTTGCCTAAGAGTCTCCACTATATAAGGAACTCTCCTCTCTTGTAATCTTCACGTTTGCAACCAATGAGTTTTGGCTTGAATCGAGTGATATCTCTTCCCCAAAACCGTGAACGTCAACCCTTCTATCCCTCTTCTCCGACGCCCTCCTTTCCCCGACCTACCGGTCGTTTCCTCGTTCGACGGCGAGTTCTTCCACCCGTCGAGTCCTTACCACCGTCCCTATCTCTGCCACCAGCGTCCCTACCTCAACTACCAGCTTCCTTACCACCACTACCACCTTCCATAACTCCGCTTCCGCCTCCTTATGTTCCCTCAATAGTCGGATAAGGCCCAACTCGTAACCTAGATCCTTGGCCAAGCGAGTCCTTCTTGGAGTCCCTAGAAGGCGCACGCATCAGCTAACTTATATGCTAATGGTCCTACTCTTTCTATAATCTCATATGGCCCAACATATCGAGGACTCAATTTTCCTTTACTACCAAATCTCATCACACCTTTCCATGGAGAAACTCGTAGAAACACTTTATCACCAATCTGATACTCCATCTCCTTTCTATGTTGATCAAAATAACTCTTCTGTCGGTCCTGAGCAGCCTTTATTTTACTCTTAACAATATGAATCTTATCAACTGTATCTTGTACGATCTCAGGCCCTTCCAGAATTTCTGTGCCTTCTTTATCCTAATACAACGGACTTCTACATTTTCTTCCATATAATGTCTCATACGGTGCCATCCCGATACTGCTATGAAACTGATTGTTATAAGCAAATTCCATCAGAGGAATGTATCTATCCCAAGAACCCTGAAATTCAATAACACAAGCACGAAGCATTTCTTCTAGTGTCTGTATAGTTCTCTTTGACTGTCCATCTGTCTGAGGATGATAAGCTGTGCTAAAATGCAATTTGGTCCCCATAACTGTTTGAAAACTCTCCCAAAATCGGGAAGTGAATCTCGGATCTCTATCTGATACAATAGACACTAGTATTCCATGAAGTCGAACAATTTCTTTCATATATAACTCTGCCAACTGATCCAAGGAGCAACCCCATCGTATAGGTAAGAAATGTGCTGATTTAGTCAATCTATCAATAATCACCCAAATGGCATCATTTCCCTTTTGTGTACGTGGTAATCCCATAACAAAATCCATTGTAATCCGCTCCCATTTCCAAACCGGAATAGATAAAGGTCTCAACTTACCTGTAGGTGCCTGATGCTCTGCTTTAACTTGTTGACAAGTAAGACATTTAGAAACAAATTCTGCAACCTCTTTCTTCATTCCTGGCCACCAGTAATGTTGTTTCAAAGTATGATACATCTTTGTCGTGCTTGGATGCATAGCATAAGGTGCATTATGTGCCTCATCCAAAATTTCTCGCCTCAGATTATCAACATCTGGTACACATAATCGATTCCCAAACATCAATGTGTTATCCTACATAACAAATGGTGTATCTTTACCCTGCCGTATTTGTTCAACAATTTCTGCCAATCTGCCATCTCCAACTTGTGCCTCTTGAATTCGCTGTCTCAACACAGTTCGAATCTCCAAAGTAGCAATCAGTACTCCCTCTGAGTTCAACTGCAGTCTCGCATTTAGACATCTCAAAGAAATCAAATCTGAAAATGGAGTCATGTGCATACTTGCCATTGTGACACTAGACTTTCGACTTAAAGCATCTGCTACAACATTGGCTTTTCCTGGATGATACTCAATTGTGCAATCATAATCTTTAAGCAATTCTATCCATCGTCTTTGCCGCATATTTAACTCTTTCTGACTCATCAAATACTTTAAACTCTTATGACCTGTAAAAAGCTGAAATGTTTCTCCATATAGATAGTGTCGCCAAATCTTCAAGGCAAATACCACTGCTGCCAGTTCTAAGTCATGTACAGGATAAGAAACTTCATGTGGTCGTAACTGCCGCGATATATAAGCAATCACCTTTCCATTTTGCATTAACACACAACCAAGACCATGGTATGAAGCATCACTGTAAACAACAAATCCTCCTGTACTTGTAGGAATCGTCAATATTGGTGTTGTGGTCAAACGATGCTTTAACTCATCAAAGCTTTGTTGGCATGCATTATCCCAACGGAAAGAAGCATTCTTCTGTAACAATTTAGTGAGTGGTGCAGCTACAATAGAGAATCCTTCCACAAATCGTCTATAATATCCGGCCATACCCAGAAAACTACGAAGTTCTGTAACTGTAGTTGGTGCTTTCCATTTTATCACTACTTCAATCTTTTTAGGGTCAACCTCTATACCTCTTCCAGATACTATATGCCCCAGAAATACCATATGATCTAACCAGAATTCACATTTACTCAACTTGGCATACAATTGTTTCTCTCGTAGGACTTGCAATATTGTACGCAAATGATCAACATGCTCCTCTGTACTTCGTGAATACACCAGTATATAATCAATAAAGACGATCACAAATCTATCAAGGAAAGAACGGAATACCTTATTCATTAGAGCCATAAATGTTGCTGGTGCATTCGTCAAACCAAATGGCATCACTAGAAATTCATAATGCCCGTATCTTGTTTAGAATGTTGTTTTAGGAATATCATCTTTGGCTATCTTTAACTGGTGATACCCTGATCGAAGATCTATCTTAGAAAATACTTTTGCACCTTGAAGTTGATCAAACAAATAATCTATCCTTGGCAACAGATATTTGTTCTTCACTGTCACCTGATTCAACTTTCGATAATCTATGCACAATCGAAATGTACCATCTTTCTTTTTCACAAAAAGTACTGGTGCACCCCATGGTGATACACTAGCTCTGATGAACCCTTTCTCTAATAACTCTTGCAACTGTTTCTTCAACTCTTGTAACTCTAGTGGAGCCATCCGATATGGAGGAATAGAAATCGGTGCAATACTTGGGATTACCTCAACATTAAACTCTATCTCTCTATCAGGTGGTAATCCTGGAAGATCCTTTGGAAAAACATCAGAAAAATCCTTAACAACTGGAATATCTCCAACCTCATCACATGTAACAGTACGATCTATGACATGGGCCAGATATGCATCACATCCCTCTCTGATCATGCGAAAAGCTGATGTTGCAGATATTAAACAAGTAGGCACCAATTGTCGATCACCATAAAAGATCACTCTAATTTTCCCAGGTGAGTCTATCACTACTTCTTTTGTATAACAATCCACTTTGGCATGGTGCCTTGACAACCAATCCATGCCCAATATGACATCAAACTCATATAAGAACAACTGTATCAGATCAGCTGGTAACTCTACTGTATCCACTTGTATTACACAATCCCGATATACCGTGTGTACCTTTACCACAACACCAACCCAAATTCACTCTCAAAGGCTCAAGGAGGACTTGGAGAGCAAGGAGAAGAGAAGAGAAGGAAGAGAAGGAGAGATCGGTGGAGAAGGGAGGAGGAATTGTGAGTTTTGTACTTTGTTTTGCTTTGATCTAGTGGAATTGAGACTTGGATTTTGTAGACACTTTGGATTTGAATGCAATTGGAGTTTGATTGGATGTTGATGATTGAGTTTTGCTTGATTTCCCTTTTGATTATGCTTTTCTCTTACCATATGGAGTAGATTCCATAGTCTTGGGCTATGGCGGAATCCCCTAGTTAGATTTGGGTAGAAAACCCCAATTCCATAGCCTTAAGTGCTTGATTTGTGAATCCTCTCTACATTGAGCTTCAATTCTCTTGTGAAAGCAAGGGATCTAGAGCTTGTGTTTGGTAAGAGTAAGCGAAAGTGGTCTCGATCCCATCACAAGTCTCTAGCATCGAAGGTGACGCGAAAGCTCCCTTGGGTCGAGGTGTAGATTGGAGGGATTTGAGGCGAACAACCTCGATCTCACTAGAATCAAACACTTATTGGTTGAATTGAGGAAGAATATCCAAGTCTAGTTGGGGGAGGAACCCAAAAACCCAAGACCGATCTACTAATTGTTCAAGACCGAGATACCCAGAACATCGGGCCCGACTTGCACCACGTCGGTCCCGACCATATTGACCTCGATCCTACCTCGGACCGAAGTGACCTGTGTCGGTCCGAGGAGATCTCTTTTGTTTTCCTTCGTTTTGTCTTTATTTTCTCCTCTTTTTAGTCTTTTCGGGTACTCTCGACGCACGAACTCCCGTGTGTTCGACACCCTACCTCTTTACTACAAGTGAGGTTCGGTTTTATAAATTTAAATTGTGAGACCCTCCGATCCCGGACCGATCACATTGTAATAGGCATCTCTAGGTGGAGGAATTGGTGATATTAGCTTCAATGGTAAAGCCTTTACTTGCATGAATTTTAAGTGTGAGTGTTTATTTTCAAGCCTAAACACATGATGAGTGATACACATTTTCCACATACCTAAAGTGAGGCTTTGTTGCATTAGACTTTATTCCTTGAACACTTGATCATGTGTGATGATGTAATCTTGCAAGAAGCAAGGTGCCACTACTCTTCCATATCCTATGAAGAAGCCCAAGGAGATTGTTGAGGGCAAGTTCAAGCGGTTCTTAAAGCTTTTGCAAGGCTTGAACATCACCATTCCTTTCACCGATGCTGTAAGTGAGATGCCGTCTTATGCTAAGTTTTTGAAAGAAATCTTGAGCAAGAAGAGGTCAATTGTTGAGATGCAAGACGAGGTGAAGATATTGGAGTTACCTCAAAAGCTCGGTGACCCCGGAAGATTTGCTATCACCGTAGGGATTGGTTCTCAACAATTCAAAGCTCTTTGTGATTTGGGAGCGAGCATTTCGGTTATGCCCATGAGCATATGGAGAAGGACTAACCTCGGAGATATGGAGCCGGTCGATATGAGTCTTACCATGGCCGATGGTTCATCAACAAAGGCCACCGGAATTCTTGATGACGTCCCGGTTCGAGTAGGAAGATATTTCGTGCCCGATGATTTTGTGATCTTAGACATGAAAGAAGATCCAATGGTGCCCATTATTCTCGGAAGGCCGTTTCTAGCTACGGCGGGTGCCAAGTTTGATGTGAGAAATGGGAAGGTCACTTTCGAGATTGGAGAGGAGAAAGTGGAGTTCCATTTCAACAAGGCCCTTAATGAACCGGATGCGTTGGCGATCTTGAAATTAGAGGAAAGTGTCAAGTGCAAGAAGGAGAAGTTTGAGTCCACAAGAGAGGAAACGCCATTGAGAGACCATGATATGGTCGATGTTCAAATCCATGATGAGACAAGAAATGGAGATAACCCACCAAATCATGAAGAGTATCCTAATCTATATCCTTTTGATGTGGGAGATTCTTTCATTTGCTTAGATGATTTGAAAGAGGATCTAGGAGATGATTATCTTTGCTTGGATGATTTGCAAGATGATTTGAGTTATGATGTCATTGAGTCTCCTAGAAATTCTTTAGATTTTTGTGGTGTAGGTGATAAAATGCAAGATGAGTTGATGCAAAAGATGCCAAGCTACACATTGGAGGAGAAGGATGATGGAGGATATGGATGCCACACTTTCATCAAACACAAATGGTGGCACTTTGGCTATGAGGATTGTGGAGAAGCACATGGCAAGGAGGATCAATTCACCATTTTTCACCCTCCTTGAAGGGTAGAGGTTAGACGTCAAGCTAGTGACGTTAAAGAAGCGCTCCTCGGGAGGCAACCCGGGTTTAGTAGATTCATTTTCGTAGTTTCTAGCTTGTTTCTTTTTGCCTTAGCTTAGATTAGTTCTAATCTCTTCTCTAGCTTGTATTTTGTGGAAATGTGTGTTGTGTGAGCTTCATTAGCATGTGTGGTATTTGTGGAAATGATGCAAGAACTTGTGGATAGAAGTAACCAAGTCGTGGGATTTTTAGGAACCAAAATCGGGTAGGACCGAGGTACCCAGTACCTCGGGCCCGAGGTGCCCGACGTCGGTCCAGTTATGCCGACCCATGTTGGACCTTGACTTGGTGGAAATTCCTACTATACCCTCTTGACCCACCTTTCTCTTCTTCCCCATTTAAGAGCCCTTTCCCTTACCTAACATCATCATCCCCATAACTACTTTCCCAAAATACCCAATTCTCTCTCAAAACCCCAAATCGATCCTATCTCCCCCACCATACTCGATTCTCAAAGAACCTCACCACAAGATCTCGATCCAACCCCTAGCATCCCCAAACATTGAACCAAAAGCCAAAAATCCCACCCAAATCCCATAGATCTACATCCTTCTTCTAGATCTAGAAGAGGAAAATTTGAGTTCTAAGAGTTGCTTGCTAGAAGTTCTTGTTTTCTTCATATTTGGTATGTAAATCTCAATCTCTACCTAATTCTTTATGAATTTCATGCTTTCATTGCTAGATTTGAGATATGCCATGATTGAATGAGCTTGAACCTTGAGCATCCATGGTGATTTGTATGTTTTGTGAAATTTGTGCTTAATTGTTGCTAAATCCCACTTAGAACTTCGATTGATGATGATTGATGGTAGAATTTGGATTTTAGGGGCATGATAGTGTGTTGTATGGATGAATCTAGGATGAGAAGTCGGAATGGACTCGGTCCGAGGTACCCAGTACCTCGGGACCGATGTTCAACGTCGGTCCAGCAACTCGGACCGAGGTCCCCAACCTCGGACCCGATGTCCCCTGTTAGTCGGTCCGATGTTTTTCGAGCTTCTTTTGTGTGAATTTAGGATTTCATGAGCTTGAATGTTGGTTATAGCATGTTATTCATGATATATCTTGAGGCTTGACCATTGATATGTGAATCTTAGTTCATGCATGATTGAATTTTTGTGGATTGAGTGTGTTAAGTGCAAGTATGGGGTCATCTCTTTGCATGATGAGTTGTTTGTGATAGAAGCTTGTGATTTTGTTGTGGTTGTATAGATTTTATCTTGGAGTTCTTTGGTTTTGATTATGTGTAGGTACCATGTCTACCCGTGCATCTTCTTCAAGGATGGAGAAAGCTACCAAGAAGTCCAAGAAGTCGTCCAAGAGAGTCCAAAGGATGGATGATGTGCGTATTGAGGATGAGGATGATGCTAGAGAGTATGAGCGTCTTATGGGTCTATCTCACCACACTCGGTGGTTAGATTGGGAGTCAATTCAAAAGATGAACATGGATGAGGCTCTTGCTCGGTGCTATAATCATATTGGGCTCAATGTCTTGCTAAGGTGGAACAACACTCACTACCCCGCCTTGACGTCCGAGTTCATGGCAACATTCAAGTGCACATATGAGGGACCCGAGAGTGACGGCATGATTTCCTTCCAAATGGGCAACGAATTGCAAGAACTCTCTCTCCGAAACTTGGCTACCTACTTCGGGTTCCCGTTTACGAGAGAGGAGGCTTATGTTGACAATGAAAAGGTCGATTACCTTTGGAAGTTTTTGGCCGGGAAGAGCGAGATGAGGAAAGGAGCATCGACTAATGAGATAGTCAACCCACTCTTCCGAGTCATGATCCGAGCCTTGGGTTGTTCTATCTTTGCAAGGCATGAATTGAGCAAGCCGATGAAGGAGGAGGCCATGATTCTCTATGAGATGTTGTTTGAGAATGAGAAGCCGATGAACCTCACATGGGAATGGGTGAAGATGGTGAGGGACTTCCAAAGTTCTTCATGGATCTATTTCGGAGGCATGATTGCCCGGCTAGCTCACCGTCTTGAGGTGGACTTGTCTACCTACACACCGGCCCCAAATGGTGTGGAGTTCATGGACCTCAAATACTTCAAGAAGGCAAACATTATCAAGGAGAAGCTAGTGACCGGCGCCTCTACTTACCTAGCTCCACACTCCAACTTCAACAATGTGCACGTTCCCTTGGAGCCTCGACTTTTCGACCTCACTTGTTACTACAATTGGTACCAAGTGTGGGCGGGGAATGTCAATCCTTATGGAGAGCCGGAGGGGACACTCGAGGTTAGGAGACGGGCACAACACATCCGTTTCACTACACCTCAAGCTTCCCCGGACACCGAAGAGGAAGAGCCCAACCGTTATGAGTTTGTGAGGAGGGATGACATGGAGGTGGACGTGCCTAGAGGTGAAGAAGAAGAAGAAGAAGGTGGTTACCAACACTTGCTCACCGACCATGCTCCAACACTCTTGGACCGAGGAGCATCCTACGTCGGGCCCGACTTGCATCAATGTCGGTCCGATGCATTTTTGCCCGATCCGGTCCAAAGCCACTTCGAGAGGGGTGAGGGAAGTGGAGCACACCAAGCACCACCTAGCTATGGAGGATATGAGGGGTATGCCCAATGGTACGGGCCCGGAATGGTGTTCCCCGAGCCTAACCAATCGGTGGACATGAACTTCTTGGCCAACCAATTGTCGCATCTCCAACTTCAACAATCAAGCTTGCTTCAAGAGGCGCACCAACTCAACCAACAACAACAACACCTCAACTTCCAACAACAACAACTTTTTCACCACCAAGAAGACTTCCAAGTGCAATTTGAGGAGGTAAACCGCAACATCGCCTACACTAGACGTGAGGTGGAGGACTTGAGGGCGGCCGAGGATCAAAGGTGGACCGTCCAAGCAAGTTTCAATGAGTGGATGTCCGGGAATTTCTCTTCCCGTGAAGATCAATGGATGCGTCCCGCCCCACAAATTCAACTGCCAAGTCAAGACCCTTTCCACGATCAAGTGTATGAGCGTGAGCGGCAAACACGGCTCCAAAGGAGACAACGCCGTGGCCAACCTCCAAACTAAGCCTCAACAAGCCATTCAAGAATAAGGAATTGTGAGTTTTCTCTACTCTTCTCTTTACTTTTGAGTTTTGATGGGGACATCAAAATTTTAAGTATGGGGTGGGTTAGTAGCTCATTAGTTCCATGTGTAGGTTGTTTGTGTTTGTGTTTTTCTTGTTTAAGGGATGTTTCTTTTGGATAGTGGCATGATTTGTATGATGGATGATGATTGATTTTTATGGCATGAATGGATGAGTTTGTTTTTTGTTTGAGAAAATTTTTTGCAAAAATCCATAAAAATTTGAAAAATTGTGTGAAAATGCCAATAAGGTTTTGTTTTGGAATAGGAATTCCCATCTTAGATGTTCAAAGAAGGCTAATGATGATGTGAGCATGTAAATTCCTTTGCATATTTTTGGATAGTTTAGCCTCTAAATGGATGTTGCTTTTGATGTGATATGATATCTTGCATGTTTTTATTGAGCACATGAGTTCTTGGATGAGTTTTGATGCAACTTAGCTAGAGTGAACCTTGTGAGATGATTTTTGGCCATTTTAGGGATGCTTGTTCATGATTGCATATCCCTCATTTTCTTGTGTGATTAGCTCATGCATGCTTAGTAAAACTTGCTATTGAGGTGTTTATCTATTTTCCAAGACCAATATGAGATTTGTTCTATGCTTTGTCACATTGATTTGAACTTTATTTGATTTAGTCACAAAATGTTCCATATCCTACCTTGAAGATAAACCGTTGTTTGTAGCCCCGTTTTAGCCTTAGACCTTTGTTTGAAACTCCTCAAAAATATGATTCCTAGCCTATATGACTTGACCCTTATGGGATTGGACTTTAGTGAGAGGTTTTGGAATGTATTTGGAGAGTTGAGATTATCTTTGGTAAAGGGCAGGAAATGGAGTTACAAAACCAAGTGGGTAGTGCATCTTTGAAGTGGAAAGAAAAGAAAGAAAAGTTGGAAAAAATAGTGGATTGAAAGCAAAGTGCTTAAGTGAGTAAAAAAGGGCACCGACCGAGTTAAAGTGCACATCGGGCCCGAGTTTAGTGCAAGTCGATCCTAGTGGAAAAAGTGTGAAAAATCCAACAAAAAGTGTAGTGCAAAGATGAAGTGGAATGTTAAGTGAAAAAGTGGGTTGAAAGAAAAGAGAAGAAAAATCAAAGTCTTTTGGATGAGTGAAGTTGAAAGTGGAATAATTTGGTGAAGTTGGTGAGAGACTAGAAAGTTCAATCCCCATTGTAAGCACCACAAGACCAAAGTGATTCCCACCTTGAGAAACACCAAAAGCCCCATTACAACCCGGCCGAATGGAACCTCTTTGAGGACCTCCATTGAGCCAAGTTCATATTCTTTGTGTGCATTGTAATAGGCATCTCTAGGTGGAGGAATTGGTGATATTAGCTTCAATTGTAAAGTCTTTACTTGCATGATTCTTGAGTTTGAGTGTTCATTGCTAAGCCTAAACACATGATGAGTGATACACATTTTCATATCCCTAAAGTGAGGCTTTGTTGCATTAGACTTCATTCCTTGAACACTTGATCATGTGTGATGATATAATCTTGCTAGTATATCTATCACTTGCGCTTGATTGAGTTTTCATATGAGGCTTTACTTGAAGATTGTGCTTCGGTCTTGCTTACATTGTTATTGCTTGAGGACAAGCAAGTTTAAGTATGGGGTATTCTGATGTCTCTCGTTTTGGAGGTGTTTTAGTAGTTGATTTCCGTTGTAAACATGTGTTTTTCATTCTCTTCTTTGTTAGATTTGTTTCCCTTTTAGCTTAGTTCCCGGTTTTCTTCAAGAGTCGGAAACTATGCGAGTTTGATTGTTTTTGTAGGTAATTTGGCAAGAATGAGGACAATTTGGAGGAGCTAATGAAGGAGCCAAGTCAAGGAGTGCAAGAGCCAAGCCAAGAATGAAGTGGAAACAAAGGAAACCAAGGAAGAAGACAAGGATCGAGGCCCTGGACCGAGATACACCAAGTCGGGCCCGAGATCGAGCACCCAGTGATCCGGACCGACGTTCCCAACGTCGGGCCCGAGGTCATTCCGTGTCGGTCCAAGTCGGCATTTGGGAGGATTGTTCCCCAAGGCATATTTTTAGCAACTTTCCACATTTGCCCCTTTCTAAATTGGGATTCCTTGGTCCCCAATCCTTGAGAGGCTATAAATAGAGGTGATTAGAGAGCATTAAAGGGGATGTTTGGATAGACCACACTAAAATCACTCTCTAAAGGCTCAAGGAAGACTTGGAGGGCAAGGAGAAGAAGGGAGAAGGAAGAGAAGGAGGGATCGGTGGAGAAGAAAGGAGGAATTGTGAGTTTTGTACTTTGTTTTGCTTTAATCTAGTGGAATTGAACTTGGATTTTGTAGACACTTTGGATTTGAATGCAATTTAAGTTTGATTGGATGATGATGATTGAGTTTTGCTTGATTTCCCTTTTGTTTATGCTTTTCTCTTACCACATGGAGTGGATTCCATAGTCTTGGGCTATGGGGGAATCCCCTAGCTAGATTTGGGTAGAAAACCCTAATTCCATAGCCTTGAGTGCTTGATTTGTGAATCCTCTCTACATTGAGCTTCAATTCTCTTGTGAAAGCAAGGGATCTAGAGCTTGTGTTTGGTAAGAATAAGCGAAAGTGGTCTCGATCCCATCACAAGTCTCTAGCATCGAAGGTGACGCGAAAGCTCCCTTGGGTCGAGGTGTAGATTGGAGGGATTTGAGGCGATCAACCTCGATCTCACTAGAATCAAACATTTATTGGTTGAATTGAGGAAGAATATCCAAGTCTAGTTGGGGGAGGAACCCAAAAACCCAAGACCGATCTACCATTTTTGCCAAATCGAAGTACCCAATCATCGGGCCCGACTTGCACCAACGTCGGTCCCGGCCATTTCGACCTCGATCCTACCTCGGACCGAAGTGACCCTGTGTCGGTCCGAGGAGATCTCTTTTGTTTTCCTTCGTTTGGTCTTTATCTTCTCCTCTTTTTAGTCTTTTCGGGTACTCTCGACGCACGAACTCCCGTGTGTTCGACACCCTACCTCTTTACTACAAGTGAGGTTCGGTTTTATAAATTTAAATTGTGAGACCCTCCGATCCCGGACCGATCACATTGTAATAGGCATCTCTAGGTGGAGGAATTGGTGATATTAGCTTCAATGGTAAAGCCTTTACTTGCATGAATTTTGAGTGTGAGTGTTCATTTTCAAGCCTAAACACATGATGAGTGATACACATTTTCCACATACCTAAAGTGAGGCTTTGTTGCATTAGACTTTATTCCTTGAACACTTGATCATGTGTGATGATGTAATCTTGCTAGCATGTCTATCAGTTGTTCTTAATTGAGTTTTTCATATGAGGCTTTACTTGAAGATTGTGCTTCGGTCTTGTTTACATTGTTATTGCTTGAGGACAAGCAAGTTTAAGTATGGGGTATTCTGATGTCTCTCATTTTGGAGGTGTTTTAGTAGTTGATTTCCCTTGTAAATATGTGTTTTTCATTCTCTTCTTTGTTAGTTTTGTTTCCTTTTTAGCTTAGTTCCCGGTTTTCTTCAAGAGTCGGAAACTATGCGAGTTTGTTTGTTTTTGTAGGTAAAATGACAAGAATGAGGACAATTTCGAGGAGCTAATGAAGGAGCCAAGTCAAGGAGTGAAAGAGCCAAGCCAAGAATGAAGTGGAACCAAAGGAAACCAAGGAAGAAGACAAGGATCGAGGCCCTGGACCGAGATACACCAAGTCGGGCCCGAGATCGAGCACCCAGTGAACCGGACCGACGTTCCCAACGTCGGGCCCGAGGTCGTTCCGTGTCGGTCCAAGTCGGCATTGGATTGGATTGTTCCCCAAGGCATATTTTTAGCAACTTTCCACATTTGCCCCTTTCTAAATTGGGATTCCTTGGTCCCCAATCCAAAGAGAAGGATAAGAGAGGTGATTAGTGATCAATTAGGGGTGTGAAGTGTGAGGGGGGACGAGTGGCACACACAACACCAACCCAAATTCACTCTCAAAGGCTCAAGGAGGACTTGGAGAGCAAGGAGAAGAGAAGAGAAGGAGAGATCGGTGGAGAAGGGAGGAGGAATTGTGAGTTTTGTACTTTGTTTTGCTTTGATCTAGTGGAATTGAGACTTGGATTTTGTAGACACTTTGGATATGAATGCAATTGGGGTTTGACTGGATGTTGATGATTGAGTTTTGCTTGATTTCCCTTTTGATTATGCTTTTCTCTTACCATATGAAGTAGATTCCATAGTCTTGGGCTATGGGGGAATCCCCTAGCTAGATTTGGGTAGAAAACCCCAATTCCATAGCCTTGAGTGCTTGATTTGTGAATCCTCTCTACATTGAGCTTCAATTCTCTTGTGAAAGCAAGGGATCTAGAGCTTGTGTTTGGTAAGAGTAAGCGAAAGTGGTCTCGATCCCATCACAAGTCTCTAGCATCGAAGGTGACGCGAAAGCTCCCTTGGGTCGAGGTGTAGATTGGAGGGATTTGAGGCGAACAACCTCGATCTCACTAGAATCAAACACTTATTGGTTGAATTGAGGAAAAATATCCAAGTCTAGTTGGGGGAGGAACCCAAAAACCCAAGACCGATCTACTAATTGTTCAAGACCGAGATACCCAGAACATCGGGCCCGACTTGCACCACGTCGGTCCCGACCATCTTGACCTCGATCCTACCTCGGACCGAAGTGACCTGTGTCGGTCCGAGGAGATCTCTTTTGTTTTCCTTCGTTTTGTCTTTATTTTCTCCTCTTTTTAGTCTTTTCGGGTACTCTCGACGCACGAACTCTCGTGTGTTCGACACACTACCTCTTTACTACAAGTGAGGTTCGGTTTTATAAATTTAAATTGTGAGACCCTCCGATCCCGGACCGATCATCGACCACAATATGTACACATGGGTCGTGTTTGTACCGTCATGCCTAATCCTCGGTCATTGCCACGTCCAGAACTTGAGATGTGTCCACCTCTCTGATTGAATGGACCACTTTTGCCAACTGTTGGTGCTGGAGAAGAAAAATTTTGGCGCTTAGCTGGCCTTCCACTTGACTCACCCATATGAGTTGTTGATTCTCTCTTCTGCTTTTGAAAATATACCTGTCTTTCTTTTAACAAGGTCTCTGCTCTAATAGCTACACTACGCAAATTAGTAAAGGTGAGAAGATCCCATGGCGTAATCTTGTTTCGAATATTATAGGACAGTCCTTCCTCAAATCGCCTGCATCTATCTCTCTCTGTAGCCACTATAGCAGTTGCATAATGCGACAATTGAGTAAATTTAACTTCATACTCAACCACAGACATATTCCCCTGTTTCAGAGACAAAAACTCATTTTGCTTTGCATCTCGATATACCTCTGGCATGTACTTGTCTTTGAAGATACTGAGGAATTCACCCCATGATACCACTGAATTCAATACTGCAGCATGTGAAATAGTCCCCCACCAGTCATATGCATCCCCTTGTAAGAGTGATACTGAAAAGTCAACCCGCTCTTCTTCGGTGCATCTCATCATACTAAAAACTCTCTCTGTTCTCTTGAGCCAAGTTTCAGCGTCAGCAGGATCAGTAGTCCCATAGAAATCAACTGCTCCTAACTTACGAAGTTCTTTGAAATTTTCGCTTCTAGACCCTATACTTGGCCGTCGAACTTCTTCTTCTACTAGTTCATGGGTACGAGATACATGTGGATGCATAGGATAATGAGATGCTTCTATAGATTGATTTGGCACGGCTAAACCTTCTCTCCTTTGTGGATCATGCTCATGATTGTCCATGGTCCTAAATCAATGCAATTCTAATGTCAATTACATATGCTATATGATGCTTATGAATGCACAATACCCCTAAAAGACCATATCCCTGCTCTGATACCAAAAACTATTGTGACACCCTCACACCCCTCTGACGTATGATATAATTAACTCCCTTATTATACAAGCATATAATACATATAAGGTTCAACTGTTCACATAAACATATAGCAAAACTCAACAACCATAAGTAAGACACACATAGATACACACACTTGTATCTAGTTACTTCTTATACTAATACATCTCTCTCTAACCTCTATTACAAAACATATGTCTATGATGCCAAATGAGGAGGAGAAGGTTGCATAAGGCATTAGCCGGCCGACCTGTGCATATGTAACATCTAAGAGAAACATGTTTGTAGAATTAGTTGACCTGAAACTAGGTTTGCGATTTATGTGAGTCGCATACTCAGTGAATATAAACCATCATCAATTATTTCACTCATAGCCAATCCAATTAATCATCCTTGTACATATACATATATATTCCATATGAATAAACTTATGCATATGTAAATGCTCATGTGTCCAATTATTATTCTGTGAACTGTGCAAGCCTGAATTTGCCCCGGGTTTCCTGTGAATGGACTCTTTTGGTCCCATGTGATTTAGACCCGTAGGTCTCATATGAATTGGCCTTTTAGGCCTCCTATGATAAGACCTCATCGGTCCCATGTGTTCAGACCTTATTTTTTAGGTCTCTTATGAATACAAATTCAGGGCAAGACAGCACAAAGCCTTTAATGTCATGCCAATGTGATATGCTCAAATGCATCATATATCATGTATCATTTGCAATTGCACAGTCTATGCAAACAATCATGGACATTCCAGAGAAAACACATATCACACATATATCCATATAATATATATATATATATATATATATATAGCACATAGCATATATATACACATTGTAGCACATCATATAACACATAAGCTTGAATCTCCGGTCTATACTCACCTTCTAGGAAAGATTTCTGGGCTCGGACTCCTTCCCCTGATCACGAGTTATCCCTCGTGCTCCTATATAATAACCCAATGAACTTTTAGCCTATAAACTCTTACAAACCCTAACCCTAAATGCAATGAAATGCCAGGATGCAATATAACTTTCACTATATAGCTCCAATTACTATGAAATTTTATCAACACATACTATGCATATGAAAGATCATCTTTCCTGTAGAAAATCTTTTGAAAATCTTGACCGAAGGGAACCGAAATATCGTTACAACGAAAGCCTAAAATCATTACAAAATGTTTAACAAACTATATAACCATCATTGAAAATGCCCACTGATCACTATAATTCAACCCGGATTCCAGATTAATATCAATTATAAACCTAGATTTGGAAACGAAATAAACCCAAATAAACGAATAACTAATTAAATCTTATTAAACTGACTAATTAAAACTTACTATATATAAATCAGGACGGGACGAGCACATAAATTGATATGCTAGAATGAAATCGGCAAACTCGATCGTTCTCCTTCTCTCAACAGCTACGGCAACACCAACAAGAACACCATATGTACTGATATGTTCATACGTGTATATCTATATATATCAAAATAGATGAAAGTCGGCTACCTTAGGAAGTAAGCAAATGAAGTGGGCTAAATTTTCTTGAAAATTACAATTTCGACCCTTAATTCCTCTTTATTATAATTTTTACCTAGAAACTTCAATTAACTAATGTTATTCTAAAAACTTTTAAAACGTAAATAACTTTACTTTGAAAACGAGTATTACTTTTAAAAATTTATCCTGTGCTATGCAAATATGCTATGCAAATGCAATGGATGCACTATGATGTATGCACTTTGGTTGAGGATGTTACACGATCTATTTCTAAAAATATTTTACCGGTTTCATAGTTTACCAAACAAACTAACCTTGGAATTGGTTTCTTGCCATCGTGTTTTCTTGTATAGGATCTCACAACTTGGGCAACCATTCTTGAAGGACCTTGCATTGATGGAGTCCATCTATGGCCTCGGTCGTCTCCATCCGCGCACTCGGTCCAACTTCATTCAAGTCTTTTGCATCACAAATTGGGCCATCCCTCATCGGAGACATTTCAATTCATTACTACTAGATTTAAGCTAGCTTCTTCTAAATTTAAGCAGACCGATTGTAGGTCATGTCAAACAAACAAGAGCCACAAGCTCCCTTTTGGTGTTTCATCTATTGTTTCGCATTTTCCTTTAGAAATAATATTCTCCGATGTTTGGTCATCTCTTGTTGTTTCGATTGACGGTTTGCGTTACTACATTGTGTTTGTGGATCATTTTACTCGTTATACATTGTTGTTCCCACTAAAGAAGAAGTCGGATGTGGCTAACACATTCATTCACTTTCGAAATTTGGTAGAGAATTTTTTCAAGCATAAAATCAAAATTTTCTATACTGGTAATGGAGGTGAATTCATGGCCTTAAAATTGTTTCTTCTTGATAATGGAATCTCTCATTTAACCTCCCCAACTCACACTATTGAACACAATGGTATATCCGAACGAAAACACCGTCACATTATTGAAACGGGACTTTCTTTGCTCACACATTCGGGTCTTCCCACAAAGTTGTGGTCATACGCCCTTAAACATGCTGTCTTTTTGATTAATCGTATGCCATCACGCGTTCTTCGTCATGACTCGCAATTTTTTCGGTTGTTAAAACATGTCCCGGACTACATAAATTTTAAGAGCTTTGGTTGCCTATGTTTTCCATGGTTACGGCCCTACAAAAAGCACAAACTTGAGCCAAAGTCTACTGCCTGTGACTTTCTCGGTTTAAGTCTTTCCCAACATGCGTATTTTTGTCTTGATCCTACGACCTCTCGTGTCTATGTCTCTCGTCATGTTAATTTCGTCGAATCTGAATTTCCGTACCACACCATCTCTTCCGCTCCTTCAACCAAACCAGACGAGCCACAGCGGAGGGAATGGGCCGGGTTCAATTTTCCTCCCTATGGCACCGTCCAACCTAGCCCAACCGACCTCATCTAGCCCCACAGAGGCTTGTGTAGGGGCATGGGATTCAATTGCCTCCACACTTGCTCGTGGCACCCACATACCTATTAGGTCAGCCACCTCACCGATCCTCTCCTCTCCTAACAATCCTCCCATATCTCCACAAAATATTCTATCAAATCCTATTCAAAATCCTCCCATATCTCCACAAAATACTCTATCAAATCCTATTCAAAATCCTATACTTACTCCCCAAGATAGCATATCTTCTACTACTCTAACCGATTTTACTCTTCCAACAAACCCTAACCCTAGTCAACTCGCGCCTAACCTCCCTCACCAAAATCTCGGCCACATACCTGCCATCCAACTTCATGTTGATTTCCCGTTAACATCCAGCTCACCCCCGTCCACGTCACCCCAGCCCTTAGGTGGGTCCCCGTCTGACGCGCCCTCACGCCCCCCCCCCCCTCCAGTCCGCACACTATCCCCCCCTTTCGCTAAATCCTAACCCTAATTTACCTAACTTGAGCCCATCCTCTTCTAGCTCAGCCCAACCTATCCTACCCGCCCATAACGTCCCTCAAATTGAACCTTAGGGTATTATTACTCGTTCCAAAAATAATATTGTCAAACCAAATCCCAAATATCTTCATACCGTAAACGTCAAACCTCAAACCGAGCCAAAAACTATCACCCAGGCCCTTAAGGATCCGGATTGGCGGAAAGCCATGGAAGCTGAGTTTGGAGCTCTTTGTGCTAATAAAACTTGGGAACTTGTTCCTCCTTCTAGCTCACAGAACATTGTAGGCTGCAAATAGGTCTTCAGGATCAAGTATCTGCCCAACGGTGAGATTGATCGGTTCAAGGCCCGATTGGTTGCCAAAGGGTTTCACCAAAGAGAAGGCTGGGACTACTTCGAGACTTTTAGTCCTGTGGTAAAACCGGTCATCGTCCGAGTGATTTTGACACTAGTTGTCGCTCAGGGCTGGTGCCTTCGTCATTTGGACGTTAACAATGCGTTTCTGCAAGGCACATTACAGGAAGAAGTGTATATGCAACAACCTCCGGGGTTCATTGACAAGCTCAATCCTACATATGTCTGTAAACTCCACAAGGCTATCTATGGTTTGAAACAGGCGCCTCGGGCGTGGTACAATGAACTCAAGGCGTACCTACTCCAGATTGGGTTTCGAAATTCATGGTCCGATGCTAGTCTGGTTCTATACAATCACGATGGCACGGTTTTGTTCTTGCTGGTTTATGTTGATGATATCATTGTTACGGGTAATAAGTCAAGTTCTGTTGATCGTCTGATTCATTGTTTGGCTCATCGCTTCTCAATCAAAGATCTCGGTACTCTTTCTTACTTTCTCGGTGTTGAAGTTCTTCCTACAGCAGGGCTCTTTCTTTCTCAGAGAAAATATATTCAGGACACTTTGGCGAAGGCAGGTATGGCTGACACTAAATCCGTATCTACACCTATGGCTTCAACGTTGCTCAGCAAAGACGCCGGTGATCCTTTACCGACGCCTACTGACTACCGTATGCTTGTTGGTAGTTTACAGTATCTCTCGCTCACCCGTCTTGATGTTGCATTTGCTGCCAATAAGCTTTCTCAATTCATGCAGAGACCGACCACTGAGCACTGGGGTGCTTTAAAGCTTCTTTTGAGGTATCTTCATGGCACCATTCACTACGGTATTACAATCTCTAATGCATCAGCATCTAGTCTTCATGGGTTCTCGGATGCGGATTGGGCGGGTGATCGTGATGATTATCGCTCTACGTCCGGGTATCTTGTCTATCTGGGTCGCACACCAATCTCCTGGAGCTCTCGGAAGCAAAAGACCATCGCCAGGTCCTCAACCGAAGCTGAGTACAAAGCCCTAGCCGATGCTGCCTCCGAACTCATATGGGTTCATACATTATTATTTGAGTTAGGTGTTGGCTTGACAAGTCAGCCGGTTCTCTATTGTGACAATCAAGGGGCATATTATTTGAGCTCAAATCTAGTCTTTCATACTAGGATGAAACATGTGGCGCTTGCATTTCACTTTGTTCGGGAAAATGTTAGCAATGGTGTTTTTCGAGTCTCTCATGTCTCTACTCATGCACAACTAGCCGATGTTCTTACCAAACCCCTCTTACGGCCCAGGTTTCAAGAACTCACAAGCAAGCTTGGTCTTACCCGTTCCGGTCGTCCAACTTGAGGGGGAATGTTAACCAATGTATCTAGTTGTTACTATATTTAAGCATGAATCTAGTATATCTTACTTGTTTAGGTAAGTCGTTACTTTTCACTAGTAACTTTGTATTAGGGTTTCACATGCCTTTGTACCCTATAAGTATCTCCGTTCATTCATCAATAAAGTTACGCATCTTTTCATACAACATCTCTCTCTATACTTACAACACTCCATCTACATCTAGTGCATCTTTTTTTTTTTTGACTAATAAGGGCAAAATATTATTGAAAAAAAAACGATTACAAAATGCTAGCTGGGCTAGCTATTTACAACCTCTCCATTTTCTAATCTCTTCAAATATTTTCTAGCAGCTTTCGACTTCGGCTTACATCTAGCCTTATAACAATTTCTAATGTGCCTAACACAAGAATTCGTACACTCCTCAATGCTAATACTCTGGTTGTTGAACACAGCAGCATTCTTGGTTTTTGGATATAATCTACTTCATTTACCGCAGGTCGGGAGCCTACTTCTTTCCGGGATGCGGCGTCTTCACCTAAATGGCAGGCTGCCATGAACATCGAGTTGCAGGCTCTTGAGAGAAATCAGACATGTTCCCTCACATCTCTACCTCCCAGAAAGAAACCTATTAGCTGCAAATGGGTCTATCGGATAAAGTATAAGTCAATAAGCGATATAAGGCTCGTCTTGTTGTTCTTGGAAACCGACAGGTCGATTGCTATGATTTTCATGAAACTTTCGCTCCTATCGCAAAAAATGGTTTATGTTCGAGTTTTCCTCTCAGTTGCCGCTATCATAAATGGAAACTCCATCAGATGGATGTCCATAACACTTTTCTTCATGGTGATCTTAATGAAGAAGTCTATATGATGCCCCCTCTTAGCTATTCTCAGGCTCTTCCCGGACAGGTATGCAAACTCCGTAAATCTCTATATGGTTTAAATCAGGCACCAAGAAATTGGTTTTCCAAACTAGCAGCTGTGTTGAAGGCATTTGGCTTTGTCCAAAGTCGGGCAGACTATTCGTTGTTTTCTTTGGCTCGAAATGAAAATGTTCTTCACGTCCTCGTTTATGGTGGTGATCTTATTATTGTTGGCCACAACTCTTCTCTTATCACCTGCTTCATGAGCTATCTTTGCAGCTATTTTCATATGAAAGATCTTGGCGGTCTTAAGTACTTTCTTGATCTTGAAATTGCTCGTAGTTCTAACTAACTTTCGAGATTTTGCCTTATAGTAGTTTTACCAAAGAAATAAACTAACTAATGCAATCGGTTTGCCATGCATGCAATCAAAGCCCAGAAATAACAACTTAATAATAATAGAAAAGTTCTTATTAAATCAAGTCTAAAAATAGAAAGTTTCTAATGGGATAAATGTGCCTAAGGGGGATGTGTTGGCTCAGACGTGTCGAGTGGGCTTGTGTCGTTGCTCGAAACCTCAAGTTGGTTGGGAATGGGTGTGTTGGCATTGATGTCCAAATGTTAAGGTTGGATAGGCAAAGTGACAAGAAGCATCGGGGCCTGGCTCGACGTTGGATGTGTCTATGCCTTTGGAGGCATGAGCCATTCATGAAGCCATGGCACAGGCACGAATCAAGGGACCTTGCAAGCGGATAACCATGGAATCCTCGACGGCCGTCTTAGAGATCGGATCACCATCCAAGTCAAGATTTTATTCTTAGTTGAATGTAGAATTCTTATATATTTTGCTCATTCTTATAAAATTAATATACAATAATTAATAATAAGATAACAACAAACATTTTAATTTATATGAGCATATTTCATACAACATTTTAATTTATACTAGCGTATTTCATACACCATTAATCATAATAATAATCTAATATTTGTATGTGCTCATATTATTGCTATATGTTTTTCTTTGGGTCAAAATCCACTGGTCCGATGTTTTTTCATACGTACCGGGCCGGACCAGATCGTATGAAAAAAAATGGTCCTCAGTCCATAAATTATCAAAATTTCCAATTCCATTCTGGTTTGGTTCAAACAAGGAATTATTCTTAGCTGAACTAAATCGGATCGAAAATTTAAAATTAATAAATTTAACTTTCATAATACCCAAAATTTAATTTGATCACAATATCTACTGACTTCCTAATCTTTTCTTGCTAAAATCTTCAAATATCCTCTTTCGTTCATGCATATCTTCATATGCTTAATTTGATACTTTCTTTATATATTTTGTGTAACTGATTTAATATCTCTTAATTGCTTAGGTAGTTTAGCATATCTTTTAATCATAGTAGAATATTTAGGTATTTATTGATCTATTATTACTTATGTGTGAGTTTGCAAGATTGGTTGATTTTAATGCATAATAATTAGGGGATATATCATTTAACCACCTCTTATTTTACATTTGTTGCATTTAATCACCTCTTATATTTTTTTTGACACTTAATCACCCCTTATTTACAAATGATTGCATTTAACCACCCTTTAAATTTTTCTGCACACTTAACCACCCCTTATTTGTAAATTGTTGCATTGAACTACCAATTTGACAAGATTGGTATTCTCTCAAAAGTAAATGACTAACTCCCAACTAAAAAACTATTTTCGAATCCTAACACTCCTCTAACGTCGTATAATTGGTTCTTTTAAACCCATCAAAAATAGGCCCGACCAATCTGCGTTATTAAGACCCGATCCAAAATCAATGGATCAAAGATAAACGCAACTTGATCATTGATTGGATAAAACTTGAAACCCCATATCCATTGGATGTTCCTGAAACACTATTTTATAAAAATAGTATATCATTCATAATTGAGTATTCTAAATACTTTATTTTATTTTAATAATTTTTAAAAATGAACTCTATTAGTAGCTAGGTTAATCCAAACCCATATAGAACTCGAAGCGAACCAACCCAAACATGTAATAGAAGGAATAATATTTTTTTACAATGAAAATGAGTTGTTAAGTGCAACTATTTGTAAAAATGGTGGTTATGTGTAGGAAAAAATATAAAGGGTGGTTAAAAACAATAATTTGTAAATAAAGGGTTATTAAGTGTAGAGAAAAGTATAAGGGGTGGTTAAATGCAACAAGTGTAAAATAAGGGGTGATTAAATGCAATTTCCCCTAATAATTATTCTAATATGCACTAAGTCTAATTTCATATTTTATTATGATTACGGCAATCCAGTTCAATATTTATTAACAATATCGGTCCAATCAGTCCATAATCAAGGCTGGACCGGACTAGATTGTTTATAGTGCTTATAGCAGTCCATACCCTAAAAAAAGTCTACAATGATAAAAATGCCCTCGTTTTGGTAAATTTGTATGAATGCCCCCAATTTAATTGTACAGATGCCCAAATTCTTAAAATTAGGCCCTTTAAGAGAAAAAAAAGATAAATTCTTAAATTCTTTATTGTAACAAAAGTGAATCCCCGGCGAAGATCTCAGTCAAGTGAGAAGCTGTGAATGAAAACAGTAAGTTTCCAACGTAAATTCTGCCGTCCTCAGACGAAGCCGGCGACTTGTTTCCCTCTCCTTCTCCCTCAAGCTCTTCCTCTTCCTCTTGCTCTAACAATTGGTCCGTTTCCGATCCGGAGAGCTCCAATTCTCCCTCATCTGCGTCTTCGACGGCGGCCTGAAGGTCATCGGAGGCAGCGGCAGAGGGGAAGAGGCCAGCGGGAGAGAAGAGGCGGAGTGAGAATGGTTGGGAAGTAAGCTTGAGCGGTTTGGGGGATTTTAGCTTCGGGGAGAGGTGGAAGCCCTGATTATTCATTCAAGCTTGGAATGGAAGAGAGGGTGATAAAGAGGTAGAAGATCAAGGAATGGAGGAGAGAGAAGCAGCTGCCGCCATTGTTGGAGCTCGGATGAAGGAAAGAGAGAGCATGTGGTGGGAAGCTGCAATTGACATCAATTTCATCAGCACCGTCCCTAATTCAATGCAATCTCTAAACCTAACCAACCACTTCTCTGAAACTGAGCCAGATCCGAAGAAGTTGAAATTACCAGTTGAGCACCGCCATTAACCTCCAAAATCGCAGATAATCGGTCCTCCAAATCGCCTTTCCTTCCTCTTTTACAGTACACGGCGTAGGTTTCGCCTTCGTCTTCAAAATCCTCCACTCTCGTCTAGATCCTTGTCGGAGTCATCTCCGGAATCGCGCAAAACGTCGCCACCGGAAGTGGAGCTTCGCCGGCCTCTTCCTCCGCATCATAGAAGCCGCGGCCGCCGGAAACACCTTCCTCATCAGCCGTTTCAATTTGTCCGCATAAACATCAGAAAACAATAAGAAGGGGTAAAATGCCTTTGACCCAAAACAAAAAAGAAAAAGAAAAAAGAAGGGGTAAAATGCCCAATAGGTCCGGCGTTGCTATTTATTCTAAAAAGGGGTATTTATGATATTACCAACTTTCACTAGGGTATATATGCAAATTCCCCTTGTTTAAATTGATGTCTGTATTTAGTCCGGATAAGCTCGTATATCTAGTCTAAATAACTCAAATCAGTTATGTATAAAACACTTCAAATTAGAATTGAACATGTCAATTTAAAAATTTCAAACTACAATTATACATATAAAATGAAGAATACATGGGGTCGTAGCACATTGAAAATCTATTTATTTCATATCCGGTCTAGTAATCAACTAAAGTTTACCGGATCGAACCGTAATTATCACCGCAATAGGATAATTAACAATCAAACTCGCATAAATGAAGATCAGATCGACTGAATATATTTTTGACCACCCATGGTTAGAAGGGTCCTTTTTTCTTTTTTTTATCAAAAGGTTACAAGGGTCCTTGTTACGATAGTTTATTATTATGAGGGAGCATATGCTTAATTAGGTACTCTAATCTATGTTTGTATGGTGAGAAAAGGGTTGGTCGGTAACCAACTCCGTATTTTAAAGACTAATACGTAAGTACAAACCCAACTACGAGTAATTAAATACCCCTTGATTACTTAATTAAGACGCTTGATTAATTACTTATTCGAATCATTAGTGCAAGTTGTGTGGAACTGGAAGTGCAAGTGGGATAATTCAAATTAAAAGTTCGAATAGGTTAGCTAATGTACGAACGTATTAGCTGACGTGCATTCAGCAATACGATGAAAAGTCAGCGTTAGTATGCGTATGATAGGAGATCACCAAAATAAATCACCCTGGCTACAATCCGAGCTAGCGCTTATCTTTTTTTATTTGCTTGAAATTGAGACCTTACATATCCTTTTCTTCTTCTTTCGGTGGAACTATTATTTTCTTCGTAATGAATTCTTCTTATACCCTGAAAATAGCAATTTCGTGATAATAGTCATCTGGTCTGCCTATCTGGATCTCTTTTGTGTTTACTATATTAGTTGAGTGACTTGAGTCACGTTTTAATTTAAACAACTTTACAACAATCATTTTGTAGAAGCATGTGGAATCCATCTTAATTAAATTACAAGGTTATCACTAAACCACTTCATATAACACCATTTTGTATACATAGAACTCAAGTACTACTCCCTCCGTCTCATATTGTTTGTCCCTTTTCCTTTGCAATTTGTGAACGAAAAGGGACAAACAATATGGGACGGAGGGAGTATAATTTAGTGGATTTTATTAATAATTTTTATGTGGTGTATTAAAAATCACTAATAAAATAGTGACTTTCATACTTTACAACCGACCTTGTTTTTCTTTAATGTGAATTGATATTTATGAAGAAAAACATTCATAAAACTTATAATCTTTTTCTAAATGGTGAGTGAGACGTTAATCTCTTTTAAAATATTAATTGTTAGTTAAATTGATGGATATTGTTATTTAAAAAGTCTATAACTCTGTCTCTGAAAATCTGCCCATAAAGCAAAATTTTGATGTTTGTAAGAAAAGTGGAAAAAAAGGGTGATTTGAGTAATATATGAAAATAGATGAGGGTACTTTTATAATTTTAAAGAGAAAAAAGGTTAAAAAAAGTGATAAAGTTGATGTAAAAGTTGGATAATGGGAGGTAATATATGATCTTAGATGAATGTATTTTTGTAATTTTGTAGAGAAAAGAAATAAAGTTGATAGAAAAGTTGAATAGTGATGGTAGTATTTGAAATTGAGTAGAGATATTATTGTAAGAAAAATTAGATATAGATAGAAAAATTGATAAATAGACAATCTTATTGAAACGTCGAAAAGGGAAAAACAGACAAATTTATAGAGACAGGCGGAGTATATTTTTCAAGAGTTGTAATCTCTAGATTACTAAGAGCATTAACAATGGAGACTAGCTCCATTTCTTAAATTAAAAAAAAAAAGTAAAAGTTAGGAATAGTCCAAAAATGTGGCAGAGTAATTTTGGTATGCAACCAATATATTGCTACTGCAAGAATAGCAATCTGATACTATCACCTGCAACAAAATCTGATGTGTCCCTTTTTATTTTTCAACTTTTTAAAATTAAAAAACAAAACTCAGCTACTTTGTTCCCCACAATTCAATTGCATTTTAAGAAATTGATAAATAGATTTCTGTATTGTAGCCAAAATGTAGAGAAATTTCTTAATCTTTATGTGATGGAGAGAGAAGGTAAAAAAAAAAAACTTAAAAAATCAATTCCACACTCTCCATTGTGGATGTTCTTAAACTATGACATCACAAAGACTACCATTTGATTCAAATTACCGTCCCCTGAGACAATCTTATTAATATTCGTAAACCAAAATCGTCTCTGATACCGAACACGAGATTTTAAAAGCGACATCTTATCGCAACACGGAGAAAGATAGTGAACAAATCTTCAGAAAAAAAGAACGTCGTTCCAATTTCTTACTCCCTCCGTTTCACAATAAGTGTCGTTTTAGCTCTTAACACAGTTTTTAAGATAAGCAATCATTCACTTTAAAACTTACAACTTTTTCTTAATCTTACCACTCATTACATTTTTTTTGCCAATGAATGAACAACTTTAGTCAACAAATACACATTCCAATAAAAATTATCATCATTCACCCCTAATAAATCACTTTGAAAACCTAAAACGACACATATTATGAAACAAATTTTAAGCGCTAAAACGACACTTATTATGAAACGGAGGGAGCAAAATACAGCTTCTCATATCCAGCACGTGTTGTGTTTGAGCCTGAGCACGAGCATCCTCCCCGTAGACTTCCTTACCCTAGGCATGGCCTTAGAAGTTAGAACGGTGTTTCCTAGTGATTTTTGAGATGTCACATGACCAAAATTATGTAGGCATCGAAGGTGCCCAATTAAGAGTCAAGACCATAACAAGTCCCAAAGTAGAAGGCGCAATGAAAGTATAATAATAATAAAATATCACGGCTTCAAAAATCGAAACAAAATATAGCGGTGCCAGATCATTCCAAAGATTTGGTAAAAAGTCTCAATCTACCCGGAGCTCCCGTCGACGGCGTCCGTCTCTCAGACTCTAGATTTTCCGGCTGTTCTTTTCACAATTTCCTGCCGGAATTGCCGGAGCCATACCAGGAGAAGCGATTTCTCTCTTCCAGCTAGCTACTCCGGTGTAATGATTTCGCGCTCCCGATTGGGACTTTACTTTATCGCTTACTTGTTTCCTTGTATTCTCTGCGATTTCTGTTTTCCGTTTTCGATTCCCTACCATTCTGAAGGTTTGAGTGCGTGTTTGCTTTGTGCAATTGCTCTCTGTAGACTGTAGCGAGGGTTTTGGAGTGAAATGATAGCCTGTGGCGTTGGGTGACGAATTTATTAAATGGCGAAAACGAGGACAGTGGGGAAGTATGAGGTTGGTCGGACGATTGGAGAAGGAACTTTCGCCAAAGTCAAGTTCGCGCAAAACGCCGAGACCGGAGAACGTGTGGCGATAAAGGTCCTCTCCAAGTCCACTATTCTCAAGCACAGAATGCTTGATCAGGTATTTCCTGTTTTATGGATGTGTATTTCGACCTGATGTTGTTGTATATCAGTTCCTCCTTCGTTCATAAACAACTCAGTTTCTGTAGTTGTGAAATGTATTGCTGTTCAGTCTAATTTGCTTTCGGCATGCTATAAGCGTGGTCCAATTGGATAAAACATCAGAGGCAATAGGATGAGACAAATACAAGTGCATGATATGATTTACTCCATGAAATGTTTTCCAAGTTTATGCTGCTTACGTGTTTTAAATGCTATAACAAAGTCATGAGTAATTTGCTTTTGATTTCGCATTATTTTTCTGGGTACTGCTTAGTACACATAGCGAAAAGATTGTGTTAAAACTTGAAAGTAGGTGATGCTTCTCCAAATTTTTTTGCTCATATCCTCTTGCTGAACTATCACTTCCTCAAGTTTTCTGCGTTAAGTTTTTGTTTGTTTTTGTTATTGCTTAATTGGATCATTTATTCTCCAGATTAAACAGGAAATATCCATAATGAAGATTGTTCGGCATCCTTACATAGTTAGATTGCATGAGGTATGTGCATACAACTGTCAAAATGCTCCTAAAAAATATGCAGGACTCCATTTGTGCATCTGCGTTCTTCTGGCTGATAGATCTCTTACTTGGACCTTTTCATTTGAACTCTCATGTTCTGCATCTAAGGTCTTGGCTGGTCGGGCAAAGATATATATAGTCCTGGAACTAGTCACTGGTGGTGAACTGTTTGACAAAATTGTAAGTTTATCCTTTCATTATTATCTTCTGCTTGCTTGCACCTTGTATCTAATTTTTACTTAGCATTTCCTGTTTCGAGCTTTGGCTGTACCAATGTCATATGATTATACTATAATCACTTATGTGGCAACCTGTAACAGTTGGAATACGTATTTGAGAAGTACTAGAATTGAATTGACTTAAATGTTATAAGTGGCAATTTTTCGCACAATGTGAATCACAGCTCAACAATTTGTAAAATGGTCCAAAAATGAATCCGTCTCTAGTAGGTTTCCTAGGTATTGCTCCAATGGGAGGTACCCATAGGGTTAGCATGTTGATTTTTGGACATGTTGTATAATTAATATTCAATTTAGTGATACCTAGGAATGAGACAGGACGAATAATTACCATTCGGCATGCATACTATAATCTTTAATTTGTTAATGACGGACAGGCTAACCAAGGAAGGCTCTCAGAAAAGGAATCTCGAAGATACTTTCAACAACTCATTGAAGCAGTCTCACACTGTCACCATAAAGGCGTATATCATCGAGATTTAAAGGTACATTCGTAACATTCACCTTTTACAAGTTAACCAGAATGAAATCAGACAGACTCCTATTTCGTAAAGTAACGTAATCAGGTTCTAATGAGGTGACTTTAAACATGATTATGCTTTACTATAGTTATTTTAAACATGATGACCATCCAATTGCAGCCAGAAAACCTTCTGCTTGACTCACATGGGAATTTGAAGGTTTCTGATTTTGGACTCAGTGCCTTACCAAAGGAAGTAAGTCCATGTTTGATCTGCTGGGTGTGTTTAAATGTATTTTTTAATTGCCTGTGCATATTAGCTACTTGCTGAATTTCTTTTTACAGGGAACAACACTTCTACATACTACATGTGGAACTCCAAATTATGTTGCTCCTGAGGTAAGTTATTTTTTAGCAAGAACAAAATGACAAGTTTATATCCATAGACTTGTAACAATTCTGCTGGTTGATTATTCATCAACTCAGAGCCTTATATGTGGGCTTCATATGTTTCTGAATATAAGTTCTTTTTGGCAATACCTTTTTAGGACTTTTGGCTTTTGTAATAGCTTGTTCTGCCTTGAAATGACAAATCGATATTCTGAAATTAGCTTCTAATCCTAAAACTGCTCAAGCTCCAATTACATCTTGCTGTCAAATGTACCCTAACTATAGTGCTGCAAATGATTCCTGAGAACATATTCAGTGGTCATAAATAAAAGTTATTCCTACTGCATTTTCCTGACAATTCAAGTTGAACATCATTTTATGTTGCTTATGAGGTATCTTATGGCACAAATCGACATTCCAGAATATTTCATGTGGCTTATTACTTATCAACTAGATCTGCTTCATATACTTATCTGTACTATGTAAGGAATTATCTTACACCTCAGACATACTGTATTTGACCAGAGGAAAATATGAAGTTAGTGTGTATGTCTTGGTAGTTCAAGTTAAGCTCTTGTATTACTTGTCAATTTCATGCCTGAGATATGAGTTTTCAAAGTTGTAATCAACTTGGAATTCAGTTGCAATTTACTTGTCTTATATTGGACAAAACACATAAAAAATAAACCCTGCAACCATTTTTGCTAGTTCAACGTTGTAAGATTTGTCAATTCAATGCCTTGTACATTATGTTTACTTTCTTTTTTTCAACAGTTGGTTATTTTACTTATGCCACCTAGTTGAAATGGGAATTCGACTCTGGATGAGTCTGAGTGTTCATTATGATCGCCTTCATTCTGATGATGTGTTCTTCCCAACTAATTCTGTAGGTCTTAAGTGGGCAAGGATACAATGGTGCTGCTGCAGATGTTTGGTCCTGTGGTGTCATCCTGTATGTCCTCATGGCAGGTTATCTCCCGTTTGAGGAAAATGCTCTTCCTTCTTTATATAAAAAGGTGATTTATAATATCTGCTTCTTCATTAGCCTAGAAATTAATAAAGGTTGTAGATGGTTGCCTCTCCTAAAAATTTTATGGAAAGTTTACGATTTTGGACATCACTACCGCTTACAAATTGTGTTTTTAGTGTTTCATGTAATCACATTCATCCATAGGAAAACTTGTTTAACCATCCTTTTGGTTGAGGTGTAGATCAATGCTGCCGAGTTTTCTTGTCCATTTTGGTTTTCTCCTGGTGCAACTCAACTGATACGGAAGATACTTGATCCAAATCCTAAAACCGTAAGTAACAAAATAAACCTCGAGCTGATCAAGTCAGTGGATGGATGAATGTTATATATGCATGTCTAGATTTGCGTGGATAATTTAAAAAATGGAGTATACTTGGTTATAGCAAGTAGCATCTCAGGCATCTGGGCTAAACATAACAGGCATTTGCTAGATGTTAAGTTGTGGACTCTTGCCTTTTTACTTATAAGTACAATCATTGCATATCACTTTAGGCATATATGTGACTTACTCTACAGCAAGTTTTGTGTATTAGAACATATAAGAGCAGTCACATATCAATTTACCTTTAAGTACAATGATTGATCAATGTTATATGTGACTCTTTCCTTTTACTTCTAAGTACAATCATTGCCTTTTACTTCTAATACTGATGGATGAGTGTAGTAGAGGGTCCTTACCTTAACAGTTATTAAATCTAAACTTGACCTGGTGAAGTTTCATGGAAAGATTAAGCAAACTTACAACCGTTTTGTAGTTATCCAGCCAAATGTGTGTTCGTTTTTAAATTAGATTGATATCTAATAATGTGTAGTAAGAGAGGAGGGATTTTGTCATGTTAGTACTAATGATAAGTTATTTATGTCTTGTATAATACTATGGATGTAAAGTTACCTTAATCACACGTAAACTTGATCTGCTAAGCTTTCTTTTTACCTGTAACTGTCATTACTTGTTTCCTTATAAATGCAGCGTATTAAAATTAAAGGAATAAAAGCTGATCCCTGGTTTAGAGCGAATTATGTACCTATTAGACATGGAGTGGAATACGAGGTCAATTTGGATGATGTTCAGGCTGTTTTTAATGACATTGAGGTTAGAATATTCTTGCTTTTTTCCTTATTCTTATTTCTCGTTCTCTGTGGTGTAAGTTTCTGTTGATTATCCTTTTGAGCACACATAATGTAGGACATGTTAAACATTTTTCTGCTGCATATGTACTTAGCTTGCTCTTCTTTTATGTGGTTTATGCAGGATCAGTATGTGACTGAGAAATCAAGCAGTGACAATAGTCCACTGCTAATGAATGCATTTGAGATGATTACCTTATCCCAAGGTCTTAATCTTTCAGCCTTATTTGACAGGAGGCAGGTATGATACTAACTACTTGATTACTTTCTTTCGTGATACTTGTAATATTCGAGTTTTGTGGGTATTATGAGGCTTCTTACGAGCTAAATGGTATATATCATGAAACATTCAAAGAAAGGATACCATGCTTTGTTTGCTGTTAGTTGCTTGGTTTCTGATGTTAACTTTAGAGGATTATCTCTATCCATAGGATTATGTAAAGAGGCAAACTCGCTTTGTTTCCCGTGAACCAGCAAGAATAATTATTTCTACAGTTGAAACTGTGGCAGAGTCAATGGGCTTCAAGGTGCATACACGCAACTATAAGGTACCTATTATGTTCTCTCTGTCAGTCTGTTTCTCTAGTATTTTTGCTTCCGCAGTTATTTACACAATGTAGTATTTGGCTCTAACCCCCTAGTGGTGAAGAAAGGGCTTAATTATGACTTCTCTCACTGAGCTAGTGTTTGCAGTGTATTATCAGAATACTTGAAGAGGGCTTTTACATATCTATTTTCCACGAGTAACTCACATATCATTTATAATGTTTTGGAAATTTTCTTCCCCATGTGTGACTAAGGGCTGTTTTGCTTGTCGGCTGTTTTGCTTGTCAGACTCATCTTATAATGCGTCCTGATGTTTGAAATTCGTGCTGTGGCTCATTATTTGTCGGTTTTCTTATAATTTGGAAGGTGAAGGAGCTAGCATTCCTTCTTATTTTGCCAACTAACTAGCCATTTCTTATTCCTTGCTTGTGATAGACTAGAATTGAAGGGAAATACAACAAGGGAGGACACCTTGCTGTTGTGTTAGAGGTAAAACATGCTTCATTTTGTTTGTCCCCATTAGTGTCTGTTCATAAATAATTTATTCAAGTTATGCTTGCAGATTTATGAAGTTGCAACCTCCCTTTTCATGATAGATGCTAGAAAGGCTGCTGGAGATACCCTTGAATACCACAAGGTCAGTTTTGTTACTCTGTCTATTAGTCTCGGTAGCTTTCTTTCTTTTTGTGCTACACCATCAAGGTGACTCAAACTTCTCAAGGGCTTTGATTATATACTGACATGCTACAAGTAACTATATTCCCTTGCTATTATTTCATTGATTTAGTTTTTTAAACATAGGTAGATCAAATTACATTTCTGCAAATTCTGTGCTTGTTTTGTTTTTTATTTTATTTTTCTCCCAGTTTTCAATATTTATATATAGCTTCAGCTGTCTACAGTAGAACTGGTTAGCCACAGCATTTTCAACAACATTCTGAACTTAACCAGAGCCGTATATACATCATTGCAGTTCTACAAGAACTTGACTGGCAAATTGGAGCATATCATACTAAAGCCCCCAGAGAACACAGGCCTTCCAAGCTGCTCAAAAAAGGATCTCGCAAATGCAGTTTAGCTTCCCTAAAGCTAAACTCTACTTGGCTTGATTATGCCACAGTTATCCATGTTGTCTTGCACCATAATGTGTTATGTTAATATATGTAGTGGACGTAAAGTGTGCAGGTTGAGAGACCAAATAAGGAGTCCCTTGGCCACAAATGCAATGCTAGGATGATTACCACCTTTATCTTGTTATGAATTGGGCTAAATTGGCAAACATATCTCTTGCAGTTGCAAGATGTTAAGATAAAGAGAAATAAAATAAAGAGGATTTCTCCGCTTGGGACTGCTTGGAGGTTCCACTTTGGCTTTTTGATGACCATGTTTGTTATATAAATTGTGGTTGATTTTTATTTTGCTGCGTCGTCTTATAATATGGGTTCTTAAACATTGATGTTTGTATAGTACTAGTACAGTTTAGTCCTAACCGCAGTGGTGATTAATGATCATAGACAAACTTGCACAATGTCGTCAAAGATCAAAGTAGAAGAAACATTTGGAGCGTTATGTTCTAGGTTCGTCATAGTTGGTAGCCCAACACTGACGTTGCAACTTGAGTTTCTTGAAAGGATAATGAAGACTTGCGTAGCTCTTCATAACATTGTTATTAAAGATAAATGAACTGGGTTCAAAACAACTAGATATGTCCCTCTTGTTGATTTTGCATAAGATGAAGAGGATCAACTGTTATCAAGAGAAAGTCCACTTAAAATGAGCTCCTACATCAGAAAATGCACTCAACTTTGAAATCCGGATACAAATTACCGACTTAAGGAGGACTTGTTGTTGGAGCATGTTTGACTTACCAAAGGGCATCAATTTGATGATGAATGATTTTCTTTTATTTTTTAGTAAGTTTTTTCGTGTATTTTGCAATGAGGTTTTTATGTATGAAGGATTTGGGTGGCCCGGCATGTTTTTGGGCCGGTTTTTTTATTTTGGCCCGTTCTCACCCTTTTTGCAACATTGGCATCCCCCAATCGGCTCTCTTCCATTCCTCTAGCCGTACGCCCTCTTGTTCGTCGGTTCTCCTCATCTTCCCGACACCAAGTCCTCCATCTCGCCCTCATCGCCATTAGCACAGAGAAGCCAACGAGAACGCCCCCGCCGAGGACGAAGACACCGGCGTTCAGATCGCGCCTATTATCAAGCTCGAGGAAGTCGCCATCTCCACCGGAGAAGAGGATGAAGACGCCATTCTGGATCTGTATGTTTCTAAATTTCCTCTATTATTCTAGTCTCCTTTCTTTTCCGATTGAAATTGAAGCCGATTTCCTGTTCTGCGTAGGAAGGCGAAGCTCTACAGATTCGACAGGGACGGAAATCAGTGGAAGGAACTCGGCAGAGAAACGATGCATCTGATCAACGCTCTCGTGTTGGCTCGAATGGCGATGAGAAACTCGGCGTTGCAATCGGACATCGAGTTCGGAACGGCCTTGTGGTTCGTCTACGCCGCCGTCTGTTGCGTGCTCGTGCTCTTCGCCGGAATCATGTCCGGCTTGACTCTCGGCCTCATGTCGATCAACCTCGTTGACCTTGAGATCCTCAAGCAGAGTGGCACTCATACTGAGAAGAAACAAGCAGGCAAGAATCGGAGAGTTGGAAACCCTCGTTTCCTCCCTCTTTTAACTCGGTTTTACTGCTTCTAGGCTCGAATTGAGGGATTCGGAAGTGGAATTGGATTGCGATTTTCTGTGCCCCCTGGCTATGTGGGATCTCGTATCCGTTGCGTGCGAGTGATTTGCGATTTCTTTTGGCTATACGAGTTGTGGCTCTGAGTGAACGGTCGGCTTCCTAAATCAGGGATCTTCGCTTTTTTGAGAGATGGCTGCTTCCGAGGAACAGCTCGCGGAGCAGCTCAAGGTGGCCGGGACTCGCCTTCTCTCCCCGCCGTCTTCTGTTGACGACCTTCTTCCCATACTCGATGTAAGCCCCGGCCTGGAAATTTTTGTTCTAAGGATTGTTCGGGTTCAAAAAAATTGTGAATTTTGAGTTTCACTCCTTGCTTGGGTTGCCTTGTGCGATTTGAAAATTGATTTCAAATGCTATTTTGTTTATTCTCACCTTATTTTAGTGTACAGGCTGGGTTTTCCGTGTTGCATGTATTGTCTAGATTTGTTTGTTTATCAGGATAGCTATTTCACCCCTCTGGTTTCTCCTTTGATTTGATGCATTCAGTTGTTTGATCTCTTGCTTCTGAGTTAGAAGATATTAGCGTTGCTTGTAGATAACCTTTTCTATTTTAACCTTCTAGGCTCGGATTGTGCAGCATATCATTGAAGCCAAATCTAGTTGTAACGACATAACGTATCGTCACTCGTGATGATAATTAGGTGTATTGTCACTCGTGATGATAATTAGGTGTCACTTGTGATGATAATTATGTGTCACTTGTGGTGACAATTATGTGTCACTTGTGGTGGCAATTAGGTATAAATACTTAACAAGTGACAATTAGGTGTGAATATTGTCATTGTGCTGGCAATTATATGTGAATATTGTCACTCGTGATGATAATTAGGTGTCACTCGTGATGATAATTATGTGTCACTTGTGGTGACAATTATGTGTCACTTGTGGTGACAATTATGTGTCACTTGTGGTGGCAATTAGGTATAAATATTGTTACAAGTGACAATTAGGTGTGAATATTGTCATTTGTGGTGACAATTAGTGTGAATATTGTCATGTGTTGACAAATAGGTGTGAATATTGTCACTTGTGGTGACAATTAGGTGTGAATATTGTTATTTGTGTTGACAATTAGGTATGAATATTGTCACTTTTGTTGACAATTAATATGAATATTGTCGCTAGTGGTGACAATTAGGTGTGAATATTGTCACTTTGTGGTGACAATTAGGTGTGAATATTGTCACTTTGTGGTGACAATTAGGTGTGAATATTGTCACTTTGTGGTGACAGTCAACGGTCGGTCAACGCCGGTCAACGGTCGGTCAACTGGTGGAGAGAGGGGTTATGCTATGTGTGCAAATTTGACATATTGTGGTATTTTCATGCTATATGGCATTTAGAAAATGCCATATAGCCAAATCCTTCCTTATGTATTTCCTTAGTACTTTGTTTCACGTGTATCGTTTTGTATAGATATGTATATTCGGTTCAAGTATTGAAGTCAGCTTACTTGTTTTTCTTTTTACTAATTGTTCCCTTCTTCGAACATGCACTTAACTAATATTAACATAATTAAGTATAATAAATATAATTTATAATACTATTATAAATTTCTCGAATTAGTTAAAATATAATTTAATAAATTACTATATAAATGTAGAAAAATGTAGGGTTCAACGCTAAGAAAAATTATGACTAATGCAAAAGAGAAAAAAATAGTTACATAACAAACATGTGGTGCAGTACGTGGTGGTATTATGGAAATCATGGGGCTTTTTATTGAACTAGTTTTACCCGTCGTACCATGTACGACTATATTTTAAATATTAAAATTATTTTCAATACATTATATTAGCGAATTTATGCACATTTAATTTCACTTACTAATAATATACACTATGATAGTATTATTATAGTTAAAGTAAAATTTAATTGGATACCTTTTCTCATTGATCAATTCAACAAACACATAGATCAATTGCAAAACGTGCCACATGACATATGAGAATATCAAAACGTAGATTATAATATGTAGAAATAACATACTTGCTTTGATCAATTCATCAAACATAAAATTATAATAACATGGATATTTAGAGATAACGTAAAATTTATAACGTACTTGCTCATAGATCAATTCATCAAACGTAGATATTTAGAGATAACATGGATCAATTAGATCAAAATTTAGATCCTATTACACACGTACATGGTGCACACCACTTTGATCCAAAATTTAGCCGGATTGGATCAAAATTTCGTAAATTTATAATTAATGTACGAGTGTGTAATTAGATCAATTCATCAATTCGATATTTAGAAATAATGTAAACTTTAGATTTTAGGATGAATCTAAATTGTATAGATAGATAAATTTTGGATAGTTTATAAATATAGGATATTATTTTCATAGATTATGGATATAGATATTATTCTGATATATATATCAATATATGGTAATTAGATAGATACATATGAGAATTTTTTAATTATAAAATTAATAAGGATAGATAACTAATTTGACATGGGGTGGGACCAGAATTAACGTGGAGTCTCAAAATTCTCCGGTTTTAATATATAGTATAAATAGATATGCCTTTCTTTAGGAATAAAATGCACTTAATCCACCTCATAAACTATAGGAATGCGGAATGTGTAGTAGAGTACGTTTAATCCAACGTCACGCTATCGGGCCCGGGCGGCCCCATGGTGACTCTACTTGCATAGGACCGTAGTTCTTGTCTGTGATGGGGCCCCATACCTATCAAAATCAACCACAATTTATATGTTTGTTTGTTTGTTTTAAATATTTGGTTTTGATGTGATCGTGAAGAGATGATTGTATATGTCTAGGCCACGCCAGGCTGCCAGCCGGGTTCACAAAGAACCGTCTGAAACTTTAAAATATATGTCTTGTCCAAGTTTGTTCATATTTTACAAAGTGTAGGTGTTTGTTTCTCTTGTTTTGTTTTCCTAATTAAATCTGTGTATGCATACTCATGAATTGTAGTAGTAGACTTCTGAAGATAACGTGGAGCTTCACCAATTTGGTACGGGTTTACGTGATCATGCGTCCGATTCGGTTCCAATTGAACCAACAAAAACTGCCGGTTCTAGGGACCAGTCATCCTCTAGTTTCAGTTCGTCATTTCTCAAAATTTGCGGTTCTGAATTGGAAAAACCTCCAATTTACCTATTTTTTATAAAAAATCTCCTAGTACGAACCACAGTCGCATTTTTATTTTTTTAATAGAAAAATCGGTTCGAACCGGAAAACCCGAAATCAAACAGTTTATATCCCGCTTTTAGGATGGATTCGGGGGAACCGGTAGTATCGTCTTTGAAACCGAACCCGTTACTAGGTTTACTTACTGCTTTTAACATATGCGAAACCAACAAAAAGAAGTGATGATTAAAAAAACATAAATAATTAATATAAAATCTTTCCAAACGGCTGGAATATGAAGGCTTCCAATTTGACAGCAACTTGAGGAATAAACTATTATGATAATCGACGTCCATATCTTCATGTCTCCTGTTATAATATCAATGATGTCCATATTTCTTCATACCATACTTTATGACGTCGTACACTTTGTCTAGCATGTAAACGTACAATTTTTTTATTTTTGCTGTGAACTCTTCTGCTAATTACTAAAGTTCCAAATTCGAATTCATCAACCATAGACTAAAAATGGTAACAACTTGCACTCATCCAAAAGTTCTGCAAGTTCTGTTTACCAGAAAGGTAGATTAATACTTATAATAAACTTAAATAAGAAGAAACTAGTAAAATCAGCTCAATGGCAATGAATTATGAACTGGGATTTAAAGGCTCCTCTGCTTTTTTTTTTTAACACAAAAGGCAATAGCTCCATGATGACAAAACTGGCACACTCTAATTCATTTACTATCTACACTCAACTAAGAGAATTCAGCATGACAACAACCAAAAAACCTCACAATTTTGAATAAGAATCTAGTGGAAAGTTTAAAACTTTCATGGTGGGAAGAGCCTGTTCTTGCATTTGCATTTCCATGCTAGAAGATAGTAGTTCTCTTCATCCTGTGGTGTGACTTCTGATGGTGATGATGACAAGCTGCTGAATGATTTCTGCCCTGAACTGTGGATCTTCTTGTGAGGTGGAGCCACAAGAACAGCCATGCAAGGAGTACAATTCATACACTTGTTTATGCAACTTGGAGGTTTTGAACCCAAAACCAGTTTCATCTCCTCCTTCTCCTTTCCTTGGAGATCACTATTGATCAATCTCCCAACTGTCCAAAAGCCAGAACAAGTACAAGACATTATAAGAATCTTCTTCCAAGTAAAAATGCAACCACTTGAAGTTATGTTTGGGTTTGCAAGAATGAATCTTTTTAGTTACCTGTTTTGTGAGGAAGGGTTGCAAAAGTCAGGAAGCAAAGGGTAAAGATGAGTGCCCATTTGAGCTGATGCTGTGATTTCCTTGGCAATGCCATCAACAAAGCTGGTTGTTGTCTGGTAATATGAGAGAACTGCAGATACAAAGTGAAGAGGGAGAAGGGGAAAAAAGAGCTCTTTTGATGGCAAAATGGAGAATGGAATGGATAGTTAGGAAAATGGAATGAGTTGTATATATATACTTATATAGTAGCTGATGGCTGATGTTAAGGAGGGCTAAAAAAACAAAAGTGCCAGCCCAATATTTGTAACATTGTGCTTACTTAATTAGGTGTACAAGGAAGAGGGTTCTCTTTTGTTTGTTTATAACTTGAGAAAATTCTCACCTGGGCCAATTTCTTTTTTGTCTTGTTCAGTTTGAATTTATGATCATCTGAAACAATTGCAGGTTGTGGGGGGTCCCAAATGTTATTGGGAGAGGATTGGACACAGAAAAATAAACTGGGTTCTTCTTCTTTTCAGGTGTTCCGATTGACATTTCATCACAAGGCCAAATTTCCTTTTATCTAATCTTAGTTTCCCCTGGCTCCCTTATTATACTTACTCAAGCTAAATGAGACAATTAGGAAATGCCCACGCCTTCTGGGTCAAACCCCAGGTTGAACAGTATGAAGGACTTGTTTGGTCACCTTTTTCACTCAGAAGGTAAAAAAACAGTGAGTCTTTCCCCATGAGAGCTGGTGAAATGCAGGTCCAAAAATGAGATGAAAAGATTAGCATCCAAAAAAGTCCCAAACCCTCTTCCCAAGAAGATAAAACTTTGTGTTTGTAACTTTGTATGAAGCAAAGGAACAAAGATAAAAGGCAAAGGAAGAGACGACATCATTTTATTGCCAATATAGGATACACAATATTCATTCACAATCTTTCTTTCCCCATCTAAGAATTGAATGGTGTTACAATATGTTGGGGGCTTGATCACCAATGTAACATGTTTTTGAGCTGTGGGTAAAACAACCCATATGCATTGCATTAAAAGGGGGTGATGAGATTACATGGTGGGTCTTGACATGCATCACAATCACATCTTTTATTGAATGATGGCATGTGGCCTCTTGTCCATGAAAAATGAAGTTATGTCTCCCTTTTGATCTTCTGTTTGCCATGGTAACTTACATCAAATAAGGTGGCCCAATGAACTTGAATGCATCTAAGTCAAATGTATGATGTTGATCCAATGGGAAGAAACCTGTCAATTCATTGCAAACGCAGGCATTTATTGGTAGTAGGTTGGTTACTTTGTCCTGTCATCAATGGCAAATGAATGACGGTTATTGAATTCCCCTTGCTATGATGGGTACAACTTTTATGGATTTCACATCCGCCTTCATTTGTTTGCTCTTCCAAAGTGGCAAACAGAATCACATCAAGCATACAAAATCCTGGGATTTCTAGGCAAGTTTGCAATAAGAATTAATGTGTAGATTGATTGACATTGATTGGTTAATTTGCAAGCTTAATTATCATCTGACAAATACAAATGTGGAAACTTAAGCACATTTTTAGACGCTTCAACCAATCAACCCCATATTGGGTCAACCCTGGTGACAAATGATAAGATTCTTACCTAATTAACTCTATGTTTTTTTGCTGTTTTTACGGAGTAGTTGTCGTTGTTGTTGAAATTATGCTTTTATCTAAATCTGTTTGCTGGCATATGGACTAGTTTACCCCTATATACTGATTGTGTAAAAGCCAAAAAAAACGCTCTCTTTTTGCATCCTCTGAAAGTCTCACCCTCACGTCCTACCACGTCTTCCACCGTGCAGCTGCCGGGCTGCTGGCCAGAGGCCAGCATAGCCCCTCCCCGCCCAACTGACGTAACCATGGAAGAAAGCCCTCCCCCTACGGAAGGCCCGTCGCTGACTACTGCCCAACCTACAGGCCCCACGAAGCTCTCATTCAAGGACAAGCTGATTCAAGGCACTTCCTCTGCCCCTGCTACCCAGTTACAACTCCCTGATGATATCTTCATCAAGGAAATCCGCATAGACTACCCATATGGCGAAGAGGGTACCCCGTCCATCACAGTCACGCCGGAGCTTGTCCATATGCTTGCCAAAGCCTGGGAGAATGCTGTAGTCATCAAGTTACTAGGGAAGCCCATTCCTTTTCAGGTTCTTGACAGGCGCTTGAAGGATATGTGGAACCCAACCGGGCGTATGACGATCGTAGACCTCCACAACCACTATTCGGTTGTTAGGTTCGAACTGGAGCAAGATTTTTGGATGGCGCTGGCTGGAGGGCCATGGACCATCTTCGGCCAGTGCTTGATGGTGAAGAAGTGGGAGCCGCGGTTCAACCCCAAGAAGGACCGTATCACCACAATATGCACCTGGCTGCGTCTCTCAAACCTCCCTCTTTATCTCTACGAGGAGCGAGCCATTTTGAGGGTTGCCTCGAGCATTGGCCGTCCGATCAAAATAGACAGGCACACAACGTTTGCGTCCAGAGGGAAATATGCGCGGGTTTGTGTGGAACTCGATCTAAGCAAACGACTCAGAGGAGCGCTCCTTGTCGATGATGAAACCATATTGGTCGAGTATGAAGGCCTTAGCGCCATCTGCATCGGTTGTGGTCGTTATGGCCACACCATAGGCGAGTGCTCATCCAACAAGACCCCGGCGGAAAAGACCACCGAAGAGCGGGCTGAAGCGGAGAAAGAGAAAAGCCCCGCCCAATATGGATCGTCAACGGAGGCGGAAAAGAACGTTCCCCCGGAGCAGAACAGGCCGGCAATCCCATCGGAAAACGGTAATCTCACCGGAGCCTGGATGATCGCACCACCCCCGCAACGAAAACCAAGGAAGGCCAAAAAGCCTGCCCAAAACCCTAAGGAGCAGGAAACCAACGGCAATATCAACAGATTTGCAGCGCTGATCATTGACGAGAACGAGGGACAGGAGGTAAAGGACAAGTTGACGCCAACAGAAGGTTCCAACCCTTTAGCCAAAAATAAGGTTGACACTGCAGCCCCCAGCCTGACACAACCCACGCCAAAAACCCTGCAGGGAAACAATCCAAATTTCACTTTCCAATCCCATCCAAGAAAACAAGCCCGCTTCAAAAAATCGGGGTCAACAAAAGCCTACAACGCTCAGAAAGCTTCGGGAGCAGAGCATAACCCAAGGAATGGCAACGGTAAAAGACCGAGGCCCGGTTCGGAACCCATAAGTCCTCCAAGCCCAAAGACCGAAACCCACCAGCCCATTAACCAAGTTCAACCACCACAAGTGGAAGCCCAAAATAACCATACCTTATGTCAACCCATTACAATTACTCAGCCTGATACTCCACAGAAGTCGAATCCTGTCGACCAAAACACTTCTCTGGAGAAGACCGATCCCCCCGACCCCGTTAATTCCGCCACCACGAGCGAGAGACAGCCACCTCCGAGCATGACAAGCCTGGGAGCCCCGTCGGAAGAAGATCCCCCTCAGGATACGGAGATGCAAGATGGTGGTAGACCCGACGACCCGGATTTTAGTCCAAAGGGGATGGACGCTGAACTCTCCCCTAACCCTCCCACTACCCCCCAATGAATTGCTTAGTTTGGAATGTGCAAGGTGCTGGGAAAAAGGGGTTTAGGAGAGCCTGTAGACACTTCCTTAAGCACAATAGGATCGATGTCTTGGCCATCACTGAACCTCAGATCTCGGGCGAACGGGCAGATGAAATTTGCAACCGAATTCGTTTTACAGACAAGGTCCGATCAGAAGCGATTGGCCGTAGTGGCGGCATATGGCTATTCTGGAATAATGATAGTCTTGATCTCCGTATTGTGAGTGTGCACCAACACTATATCCACTCGGTTCTCAACATCAGCAACCAAAGAGCGCATATTGTTGTCGTCTACGCTCCACCAGACGCGAATGACAGAAAACATTTTTGGGAGGAGTTTGAAAGCTCCCTTGCGGGCATCAACGACCCCCTTCTTATCGGTGGTGATTTCAATTGCATCATGTCCATCGATGAAAGAGAAGGGGGCTCTGGAAGGCTATCCGAAGATACGGACAAATTCATTGGATGGGCTAACAATCTCAGTCTCATCGATATGGGATCCATAGGGCCTCGGTTTACTTGGAGACGAGGCAATACGAAAGCAACTTGGGTGACAAAGAGGCTTGACAGGTTCTTTGTTAATATGGCGGGACGTCTCCTTTGGAGTGAAGCTAAGGTGAAACACTTGCCAGCCCTTTGCTCAGACCACAACCCCCTGTTTCTTAGCCTGGATGGCTTTGGAAAGGGCGGAAGCGCCAGGCGTCCTTTTCGTTTCGAAACCGCCTGGATTAGTCATCCCGAGTTCCGCAACTTCGTCAGCTCGAGTTGGAGATCGGACATCAGTGTTACCTTGGCCCTTGAAAACTTGAAAGCTAGCCTCATTGATTGGAACAAAGCGGTCTTCGGAAACATCCACCGCCGTAAAAGGATCCTCATCGACAAAATTGCCAAAGTTCAGCTGCAGATTAGTAGGAGGGCGTCGGACCAGCTGCTCAATCAAGAGGCTGAGCTTCAAAGTGACCTTGCCCTGGTTCTTGATCAAGAAGAGGTGTTGTGGTACCAGAAGGCTCGTCAGGATTGGCTTGCTCTTGGAGACCGGAACACTCGATTCTTTCACCTCAGTACCGTTATCCGGCGAGCCCGGAAGAGAGTGACCAGCCTTAAAGATTTCAATGATTCTTGGATTTCAAATAATGATGATTTAGAATCTCTGGCTATCACATATTTTTCTAACCTGTATTCTTTGCAGGATCAGCAAGGGAACGTTGTGAAGCTTCCAAGAAGGGCGCCCGCCCCGCTCCAAGGGCCTGAAGCAGACCAATTGACGGCACAGGTCTCCCATGCAGAAGTAAAACGTGCCTTGAATCAGATGGGCTCGTACAAAGCACCGGGGCTCGATGGGTTCCAGCCCGTCTTTTACAAGACATGTTGGGACACCGTGAAAGACTCGATAGTTCAGCTTATCCATGAGTTCTTTGTCAGTAGCACGCTCCCGGAGGGGATCAATGATACTCTGATCTCTTTGATGGATAAGGTGGCCTCTCCGGAAAGAATCACTCAATTTCGCCCCATAAGCCTATGTAATGTCACTTACAAGCTGATCACGAAGATCCTCGCAGATAGATTGAAGCCGTTTATGCCCCGGCTAGTTAGCCCCTGCCAGAACAGCTTTATACAAGGCAGATCGATCACCGATAACACCACTCTCTACCACGAAATTATTCACTCTATGTAGTCCAAGCGGTCGGGGAAGAGATGGATGTTACTTAAGCTAGATCTTGAGAAGGCGTTTGATAAACTGAGATGGGATTTTACTCTAGAAGCTCTTGAAGACGCAGGGCTGCCTGCGAAATGGGTGGGATGGGTTAAAGAGTGCATTACTACCCCGAGAATGCGACTCCTTTGGAACGGTGAAGTCACTCGGGAATTCACACCAGAGAGAGGCATTCGGCAAGTCGATCCCCTCTCTCCCTATCTTTTTGTTCTCGCCCTCGACAAACTCAGCCAGATTATTGATACAGAAGTGGAGCGTGGAGCCTGGAAGCCGATCGTCCTGTGCAGGGGTGCTCCGCCTCTATCTCACCTCTTCTTCGCCGATGATATCATCGTCATGGCGGAAGCTTCGCCCGCTCAGCTTAGAACTGTCTTGGACTGCCTGGACCGTTTTTGCATAGCCTCGGGCCAGAAAATCAGCCATGAGAAATCCAAAATTTTTGTGTCGGCCAATACAAGTAGAGACACCGCCAATGAGTTAGAGGTTATTAGTGGTTTCAGAGTCACTAGAAACCTAGGGCGTTACTTGGGAGTACCTTCAATTCATGAGCCTATCTCCAAGCACATGTTCGACAACCTGCTGACCCGGATGAATGCTAAACTTGTAGGGTGGAAAAGTCGGTCCCTCAGTCTGGCGGGAAGAGTCACTCTCTCTAGATCCGTGCTCTCGACTCTCCCTTACTACTCGATGCAATCTTTCAAGCTCCCTTCATCGATATGGAATGAGTGTGATAAGCTAAACAGATCCTTCATTTGGGGAGACACTCAAGGCTCTAAGAGAATTCACCTCGTCTCATGGGCGGATGTTTGTAAACCGAAGAGGTACGGAGGGCTGGGCATTCGCTCCGCAAGGGAGATGAACGCAGCTGTTCTTGGGAAATTAGGCTGGCGCCTAATGACGGGGACGGCGGGTATATGGGGGGACATTATCCTTGCCAAATATGGCGTGCGTATCTCCAACGGCAAATTGGCTGAAACGGCTAGCAGGCCGCCTTCGGCTCTTTGGAGAGGAATCAGATGGAGTCTCGAGGAAGTGGTGTATAGGGGCATTCGCTGGAATATCGGTAATGGTGAATCGGTTCGTTTTTAGGAGGATTCTTGGCTCAACCCCGAGCCGCTGTCCTCTGAAATGGAAATCAATGCAGCTCCGGCCTTGCGCAACAAAACAGTCAGGGAGTTTTGGTCTCCATCTTCAGGATGGGATTGGGCCACTCTTAACAATCTCCTTTCTCCAAACTCCCTCCTTAAACTTGCTAATATTATGATTGTGGATGATGCAGATTATAAGGATAATCTGAGTTGGGGACCGAGCGCGAACGGCAACTACACCGTCTCAAGTGGCTACCGGGTCCAGCACGACAATCCCCCGCCCCCGCAGCAGCTCCAGCTCCTGTTCAAGCTCATTTGGAAAATCCAGGTGCCCGAGAGGACTCGAACATTCTTGTGGCTCGTTGCTAGGGGAAGGATTCTCACTAATGCAGAGCGATTTCGTCGCCACTTGGCTAGATCGGCAGCCTGCAGCCACTGTGGTACTTCCGACGAGACGGTCATTCACGTCCTTCGCGACTGCCCGCTTGCGAAAGAGGTTTGGAATCACCTAATGCCTCAAGATGAGTCGCAGAGCTTCTACGACACCTCTCCCATCGATTGGGCAATCAACAACCTCCAAGGCCTGCACGCTCTGGGAGGTGATCAAGCCAGCGCCGTCGTCTTCGCTATCGCTGTTTGGTGGCTGTGGAGATGGAGAAATATCAGGATATTTGGTGGGGCCTCCACCCCGACGGACAAGGCCGCTTTCATTCTCCGATTTGTCGATAGTATTAAGGAGGCTCACGACACCCATGGCACCAAGAACTCCATAGCTAATACTAGAGTTGAGTCCATCATTGCTTGGGCCAAACCTGATAGCGGCTGGTATAAACTCAACACCGACGGGTCGGTCGCTCAAGGCAGGGCCACAGCCGGGGGTGTTCTCCGCGATGACCAAGGTCGATGGGTGAAAGGTTTTGCTTGTAACCTGGGAATCACGACAGTCCCCGCGGCTGAGTTGTGGGGCATTTACCACGGTCTGCACATCGCCTGGAATCATGGATGCCGCAACATCGTTGTCGAGACCGACTCTTTGCTCGCGACCCAGCTCCTCCAATCCAAAGTTCCCGACCACCATCCGCTTGCCAGCCTGACCCGGAGATGTCAAGGCTTCACTCGTAGGAATTGGAATCTCCAATTCCGACACATATTTAGAGAAGCGAATTCGGTTGCCGATAAGCTTGCCGGTCTCGCTCACTCCCATCCGGTAGGAAATCATGTATTTTGTACCCCTCCCCCTGAGGTTCATTTGTTGCTTGAGCTTGATGTTAATGGGGTCGGCCACCCAAGAAATACTCTGGCTACTAATATAAATAATTGAGTGGGGCTTTTCCCCTTGACCGAAAAAAAAAAACTCGTACTAACTTGTAAGCTTAATGTATCTGTAAAAGCTGAAAAAGGTTTGACGAAATAAGTGTCCAACTTTGAACGCCTCTGGATCAAATTTTGGTTAGAATTTCTTTCAAAATGGTCAAGCTATATACTTGTGATCTTGCTTGGAATGAGAGAAATAAAGCCCTAATCAACATATTTAATTATATTAATACATTCATAAGTTTCTTGATTTGTTTCTTTAGGAACTCTTTGTACACAAAAACAAAACCTTAATTCGGGGTAAATAACCTTAATCTTATGATTCACTTAAGCGCCTATGATGTAAAAGGGTAAAATACCATGTGTTACAAATACATAATTTTCCATCAACAACCATAATATTCACAATCCATCAGTTTACCATAATGCATGTACACAATCCATCAGTGTCGGTTCCTTCACTTATAGCGGTAAAATACATCTTGCGTAATTTGGTAAAATACAACTGTTAAGTATCTCAATTATTGCTCATAGTTTTTCGATAACGAGCATCAATTTTTTTAAAAAGTTTTACGATTGTCAATATATTAAAATTAAAAAATATTTTCAATATAGTTTATCTATTAACTTGTGAAATGTATAACAATACTTTGTATAAATAATATAGTATGTATAAAACAATGGTCGGATCAATCCAATTACATTCAAGTAGACCTGTCAAAACCTGACCCGACACGTAAACCCGGCCCGATCCGGTCGAAAATTTTAGGGTATCAACCCAGTAATTTGAACCCGAAACCCAGTTTCAACCCGACCCGGTAAACCCGGAAAATTTTGGGTTAGGGTCGGGTCCAACCTGGCGGGTCATGAAATTTTCAGGCGCTAAATTTATTTTGAAATTTTTCCTAAAATTTGAAAATGGCGGGTTGCTGTTGCATTTCTATTTGATGCATTCCAGTTCTTTTTTTTGTAAACTTGTTTGCTACATTTTGCTTATCTCTAACTTGTGAAGCTTGTGTCCACTATGAAAGATGTCATCCTTGATTGGATTGAAAGTATACCGATGACTAGAATTAGTAAATTAAATCAGTTTGTGGACTTTTATAAGTTCGTATGTTTTTGTATGTTTCTAATTGCTTGACTGATTGTTGTTAGTATGAGTCATTCATGGCTAAATCCTGATGTAGCTTTCCCCACTTTCACAAAAAAAGAAGTTGATAAAAAAGAATCAAATTAAGCTAGGAAGTTCATTTCTACCCATGCCATACAATATATCCAGAATTTTGTTTATATATATATATATATAATTCTATATATCTATCGAGGAACGCTCAGGTGAGATAGTTATTAGGGTACAACATGAGGTATGAGGGGAACCGTTAGATCAACCTAAATAGATGGTGAGATTTGAGGGTACACAATAGGATTAATTTTAGGGGAGGATTTGATTATTTCTACGTGGCTCCAATTAAGGTAAAAAACGTGTTTTATGGGATTTGATTGGAGAGAAAATCGGGAGGGAGAATCTTTTATGGAAATGATTGAGCTGAAAATATTTGGTTGCATTTTTTAAAATAGGAAGTTGCTTAATTTTTTTGAATTGATAAAGATGAGATCGAAGATCTTTAGAAAAAATAAATAATTTTACGTAAAAGTAAAAAGTCACTAGAAAATCATGGAATAATGGAATATCGACTAGTCAACATTGGAAAAACTTTGTATGATGATTTGAATAATGATAATGTTCAACATGTTTTACAGTTTACTTTATTTAGGTTGAATAATTACTTGTTTTACAGTGAAAATCAATTCGTTATCGGTTGAATAATTAGATGGATGCAACAAAAATAAGAATCTTATATGAACCTTGAATATGTAAATGTAATACATTGAATAAGACAAAAATTAACGATTGTTACATCTCGAATAAATGCTACATTGGATATGAATAAGTACATCTATTTTTTGGAATGTACACTGCTATGAAAAAAACATTATCAATGTCTTCAAACTTCATCCATATGTACCTCGCTGACAATGTTGAAGAACTACATAACAAAACACACATAAATGAATAACAATTTATGCATAATAATACACACAGCTAATATTGTTGAACAAGTGTTCATCATATAATGCAAAACTATCAAAACGAAAAATACACTATTGTAAAAGTTGTCTTATAATCATTGAAAAACACTATTGTACAACATGAAAAATACAAAACAGTTTTAATCTGTTACTTGAAAAATTGTTATTAGTATGTTGAAAAACACAATAGACATACATAAAACAAAAATGAAATCATTCGTTTTATCTCGTAATGAATAAGTTCGTGAAAATAGTTGAAAAAGATTCAAAGTGAGAAACCATTACATATTTGAAACTAATATGTGAAAAAGTTGTCTTATAGTTATTGAAAAACACTATTGTACAACATGAAAAATACAGACCAATTAAAATCTATTATTTGAAAAATTATTATCAATATGTAGAAAAACACAATAGACCCACATAAAACAGAAATGAGAAGACACTCTTTTCATCTTATAATGAATAAGTTCATGTAAATATTTGAAAAAGATTCAAAGAGAGAAACCATTGCATATTTGAAACTAATATGTGAAAAGTTGTCTTGTAATCATTGAAAAACACTATTGTACAACATGAAAAATACAAAACAGTTTATATCTGTTACTTGAAAAATTGTTATTAGTATGTTGAAAAACACAATAGACATACATAAAACAGAAATGAAATCATTCGTTTTATCTCGTAATGAATAAGTTCGTGTAAATAGTTGAAAAACATTCAAAGAGAGAAACCATAAATGTCTTCCCGACGATCTCTTCCCGTCGATCTCATTCAAGCTGCATCCATGCACGCCTTTGTTCATGATTTGTACAAATAAATCGACAAATCTTAGTTAAAACCTAGTTTTGAATTTCAAAAACAACAAAAACCCTCAATCTAGGAAAACCAGATTGTTACCATCGAAATTCACATAAACCCTAACTACTACATACAAGCTTCAAATCGACTAATTGCATAGGTTGTTGTAGACGATTAAAACCTAAATTAAAACAACCGAATCCACGCATATCGATGTTCTTGAACTGAAAAAACTACTTCGAAACCCTAATATATCAAATCCAAGTTCTACTAGGTGTAGAATGAAAGAAATTCAAAAAAAATTACAGAGGAGTAACTAATACTTACCAAGAACACTTGTGCGGGAGGAAATCGTCGATGAGGACTATGGGGAAGTTGAATTGCTTTAATGGAGAATTAAAGCTTTTGAGTTGGAGCGCTGATGAAGACGGCGTAATTGTGTTTTAAAAGAGAGATAAATTTTCTTTAGGTTAAAATTATCGGGTATGTAAAGGGGATATCTCCCAAGATATTATTTCACCAAAAAAAACGGGATTTGATATTATTTACTAGATAGTAGCGTAAATCTTGGGATTGATTTTTGATCTAGTGTTTCTCCACCCAACAACACATATACACCCTTTTTTTATTAAATGCGGACCGTTTGATTAGATTGATCCAAAGGTCCTCATAACACCTCATGTTACACTCTAAGAGAGTGTTTTACTAGAGCATTTTTCTATATATATATATATATATATAGATTAAAGTTCAATAGTGAACACCTAAATAATAGAGAACAAGTGAACAATTATAGACCATTAGATTAAAAGAATCTCAACTGTGGAGATTAGATTCAAATAATGGGTCATTATTGTGATTTTTGCACGTACCCATTAATATAGCAACCAACAAAAGATTTTGTTTGATTTTTAAAAATTATCAAAATTGGAAAGTGATTACAAGATTTACGGCAAAGGGAACGAGAAGATTTGTTTTAAGAAGGAAGGGGAGGATTTTATTTTGAAAAAAAAAGAACAAATCAAAAACAAAATCTTCTCAGTTGCAAAACCATTCCCCATTTTGATTTTCTTTCCAAAATCAAAACCATTCTCTTTCCACTACCATTATCAAATTCACATATATATGGGATAATTACTTAGGTGTCACCTTCCTTATAATTGATTATTTTTTCAAAGCCAACAAGCAAACACATGATCGATTGTACATTACTAATTCAACCACAACGAATTTCGTATATACAATTCTTAGGTTGTTATATACAATATTACTGTACATATATACATCTTGATCTGTAGAAATAGGTCACATAAACAATTCGGCCTCAAGAAATTTTGTATATACATGCCTTAGGTTGTCATATACAATGTTACTGTACACATATACATCTTGATCTGTAGAAATAGGTCACATAAACAATTCAGGCACAACAAATTTCGTATATACATTCCTCTGGTTGTCATATACACGATTACTGTACATATATACAATGATTGACAACGTCGTGGTTCGTGGTGGCTTTGGCGACGTGGTGGTTCCGACGGGGTCTTCCAACAAATTGGTGGTTCCGACGGCCGGCGCAGTGGTGGTTTGATGTTGTCGGCGCAATGGTGGTGGCAATGGAAGTGGTTATACCAGCAAAGTGGTCATGTACAATATTATTATACCTCTATACAATAATGCAATTAGTATCCATCCAGAACAAATTTCGAATATACATCTCTCAGGTTGTTATATACAATGTTACTACATATATACATCCGTAGAAATAGGTCACATAAGCAATCCAACAACAACAAACTTTGTATATACATTCCTCAGGTGGGCATATACAATAGTACTACATATATATACACCTTGATCTGTAGAAATAGGTCACATAAACAATTTACACATAAATTCACGACATATACTAAAACAAATGAATCATATACATAATGAAAAAATTATATACAAAATTACCTGATGTCATATTTATACGATTAATAATTGGCAACGTGGTGGGGGGCGAAACTCCGACGGGGAAAGGGGACACGGACGAATCTCGACGGACGGTAATGGGGGGTGAAACTCCGACGCGGTTCGATTGGGGGCTCCAAGAGGCCGGTGGGAGGGGACCCGAACCTACGGACGAGCATCGGCGACGGGCAGAATCGGGAAGCGACCAACGTCGGGCACCAGATTTGTGGCGCAATCCGGGGGGACGGGCGGAACCCCTGATTTGGAGGGGGGATCCGGTCGGGTGGGGTGCAAGGCAGATGGCGACGGGTGGTCGCCGGAAAACTTCATGGAGAGTGGTGGTGCTAAGGCGAGAGGTTGAGCGGCGATGGTCGATGGAGGATTTGCGTAATTCTGGATCTGCGTAATTCTCCGAATGGTTTCCTGCAATGGAGGATCTGCGTTTTTTTGTATATGCGTAATTTCTAGAATGAAAATTTGTTATTTTCCAAAATGATATTGTTGGTGGTTACAAGGATCATGGGAGAGAATCTCTCATATTTTTGTTTTTTTTTCTATTTTCTTATTAATGAATATTATAAACACTAGTCCCACCATTCATTACAAATCTCATCCGATGGATGAGATTTGTTCTCTTGTTCTCTATAGAGGCTTGTTCACTATAGAACCTACCTCTATATATATATATAGAGAGAGAGAGAGAGAGAGAGGGGTTCCGGTGAGGACTACTCTTATGGTAAGGACAACCCCTTACGGTAAGGAGTAACCTCATCCATTGGATTTACCTCCTTACCTTATAATGGATGGTCCATATTATTTTAATTTTTGTATTTTTCAAAAAATCAAAAAAAAATTTAATTTTATTAATTAATATTGATTAATTTTCATTTTCGAAAAAATCGAATAATATAAAAATTGAACTTACTTTAATAAAAATTGAACTAACACTAAGAAAAATTTGAACTTATTGTACAAAAAATTGAACCCGTACAAAACTACAAATTACAAAATTGAACTTCTAATACACGTAATTGAACTTTTAACATAATAAATTGAACACTTTTGTTGTAAAAATTGAACTACCACATTTCAGGGTTATAATCATTGTATTTGTGAAGAAAGGTATTTTTTATTTTTTTTTAGTTTTTATATGTATTACAGAAAAAATATTTTTGAGTTTTTATTTATGTATTACAAAAAAAATATTTTTGAATTAATAAATTATTAAACTAAAACAAATTTATTTTTGTGAAAATCGAATTATACAAAAAATGAACTCAAAAGATATAAAATTTGAACTCATAGAACAAAATATTGAACTAATAGTTAAAAAAAATAGCGTTTTCGTAAAAAAAAAAAAAACTCTATCCTGAAAATATTTGTAAAAAAAAAAATCTGGACCGTTCATTATATAATAAGGAGGTAAATCTAATGATTGAGATCACTCCTTACCATAAGGAGTAGTCCTTACCATAAGAGTAGTCCTCACTTGAACTAAAACCTATATATATATATATATATATATATATATATATATACACTCACACATATGCACAACCTGGTTTTGGTTCAAGTGAGGATTACTCTTATGGTAAGGACTACTCCTTATGGTAAGGAGTGATCTCATTCATTAGATTTACCTCCTTATTATATAATGAACGGTTCAGATTTTTTTTTTTAAAAACATATTTTCAGGATAGAGTTTTTTTTTTCTTTTACGAAAACGATATATGTTTTTAACTATTAGTTCAGTTTTTTGTTCTATGAGTTCAACTTTTATATCTTTTGAGTTCATTTTTTGTATAATTCGATTTTCACAAAAATAAATTTGTTTTAGTTTAATAATTTATTAATTCAAAATAATTTTTTCTGCAATACATAAATAAAAACTAAAAAAAAAATACCTTTCTTCACAAATACAATGATTATAACCTTGAAATGTGGTAGTTCAATTTTTACAACAAAAATGTTCAATTTATTATGTTAAAAGTTCAATTACGTGTACTAGAAGTTCAATTTTGTAATTTGTAGTTTTGTACGGGTTTAACTTTTTGTACAATAAGTTTAATTTTTTCTTAGTGTTAGTTCAATTTTTATTTAAGTAAGTTCAATTTTTATATTATTCGATTTTTTTGAAAATGAAAATTAATTAAAAAATTGATTTTTTTTTATATTTTTTTAAAAAATACAAAAATTAAAATAATATGGATCATCCATTATAAGGTAAGGAGGTAAATCCAATGGATGAGGTTACTCCTTACCGTAAGGGATTGTCCTTACCATACGAGTAGTCCTCACCGGAACCTAACTCTGCACAACCTTATACTATATATATATATATATCCAGATTTTGTCAATCTCAATACCACACTATTTAACATGTATGTCTTCGTAGTGTTCTTTAAAGTTTCAAATTTTTAGTTCATAAAGTTTCAAAAAAACTTGACCCACCGGCCAACCCGAACTCGCCCGATAACCCGTCAAGACCCGACCCAGATGGACCCGAACTAGTAATGGCCAACGGTGCGGGCCGGCCCAGCCCGGCGTCATGGGCCCAAAAAGCCCGGCCCGGTCAGCCCGCGGGCCAGACGGGCCAAGCCCGGGTGGGCCATGGGCCGGGGCTGGGCCGGACATTTCCAGCCCAGCCCGGTCGGGCTGGTCAACGGGTTGGTCAATGGGCCAGGAGCCCGGCCCAACCCGGCCCAACCCAGCCCAGCTTGTCCCGGCCCGGTGCATATTCATTTTTTTAAAAGTATATATATTATATTTTTGCAATAGTATTATAGTATATAATGTTCATCCAAAAAAAATTATAGTATATAATGTAAGGATAGGGTGCATATTCATTTTTTTATAAGTATATTGTATATTATGCAAGTCTATAGTAATATAAAAAATAAAAAATTATAGTATACAATGTTCAACCAAACCCGGTCCGGCCCGACCCGCAACCCACTCCCAGCCCGGTAAAACCGGCACGGGCCTGGGTGAGTCGGCCCGGCCCAGCCCGTGGCCCAGCCCGTACCAGCCCGGTAATTTGCTGGGCCAAGCCTGGGCCACGGTTTCTTGACCCAGCCCGGTGGCGGCCCGGCCCAGCCCATCCCAGCCCGGTTCCATCACTAACCCGAACCCGATCTCAACCCGAACCCGGAATGACTCGAACCCAGAACGACCCAACCCGAACCCGCCCGACCCGACCCGATTGACATGTCTACATTCAAGCATTAAATCTCTTGACTTACTGATTACTCCGTATTATGTTAGATTTGATACATCATGATATAACAAGTTTAACACTAGGTATATTTAGTAAAGGTTTATATCTTGAAGAACAAGAGAAGGGTAAATAGGAAGAGAAAAATCCATTTCAAAGAAATAAATTCAATAGCGCACATATAATCTAATGTTTTGTTTAAAGAGAAATTCCTATATATACTATATATTTGAACTCCGGGTTGTTTACTAATAATAAATTCTAATTATTAGCTGGGATATGACCATTCTAGTCGAGCCTTTCTTTGAATCTTACGGAGACGTTATGAATTGGGGAAATTTGATACACTTTTCATATACACATGTATTTTACATTTTAGCGCATGGTTGTAAATTTTTGGATACATACCCCCTTAAAGCCGGGAAATTATGTAAAGGTGGATGTGATACACCAGTCTACGTTAAAGGGAAACAAGTGCGTATAACGGCTTCAATGGGCAATCCACTTGAAACTGCGCCTTCGATGCCTCTCTCCCGCCCCACATATCGTCCTCGCCACTGGGACACGGCCTTCTCTCGCGGGTGTAATCCATGCATGGACGAAACCACACCGGAACTAGCATAGACGACGAGCATTGAAACGTAAGTGAACATGAAAACATCCCCCCATGTTGGGCCGCCCACCATTTTGTGTGGACTCAATTCACCTAGATTTACATTATTTTTAATATCTAGATATAGCCAAGAATCAAGATAGTTTAAAAGTCAATTGTTAATTTTCATTAACTTTATACCTCTAATAATTATATTAATACTATTCATAATCCTAAGAAAATCAATAAATCAAAAAAAATCAATGCAAAAATGTAGTATTTCTATGCAAAATTAGCTTTAGTTCAATCGAAAGTAATACAACTCAAAGTTAATTGACACAAAAAATAAAACCAACAAATGGCTGTGTTTTTAAAAGAGAAAGAAAAGGGATAGTGAGTTGTACTATCATTTATCAAACTGTTGCGTTTATTGATCTATTTGAAAAACGAAAAAGAAAAAATGGGTTGTCCTCTTTCCGTACTCTTTTTTGTGGTTTTCTCCATTGTTACAGATTTGGAAGGAAACAGTTAATCCTTCAACACTGTACTATATATCGCTCGCCCTCGTCTTATAGTCTCATCCATTTTCTCACCCCAACCCTCCCCATATTGTCGCCCTACTCTTACGTAGTACAATTAATAGTGCGACGAGATGGTGAGCGGCCGCCCACCCCTACCACCCTTGGATCCACCATCGTTTGTTACAATACAAAAGGATTGCAAGTTTCTGCAAGTGTCATATTCCCCTTGATTCTATATTTAAAGGAATTAGCCAATTAGGAGTAACATCATTTTCAGAACATTAGGCAGTTTTTTTAGACAGGCAAGGCCTTAACTGCCTTGAATGAAATTTTGTATTTGTTGCTCAGTTTTGTTGTATTGCTCTTAGGGGTGGCAAATTCTGACCCGATCCAAAATAACCGACCGAATTATCCATTTTGAGAACCGACCGAGACCCGAAATTTTCTTTTATCAAATCAAATCCGAAACCGACTCAATCCGACCGAATTTAACCCGGTATAAGCAACCTGATTAAGAATGATCCGAACCCGATTACATCCGAAAATCTCAATCCGGTTTCAAACCGAAACCTGAATAACCCGACCCGAAAATACCCGACCGAGAAATATCAGAAACCCGAAACAATCCGAACCCAATTATACCCGACATCCGAAACAACCTGAACCCGATTGTACCTGATAATTATATATGATATCCGAAACCATCCGAACCTAGTAAGATATTCCATATAATAGAATATAAAACTTAATATATTATTAGTATAAAATGTAATACAAAATTGCAAATGTAAGAGATTGTATAATCATGTATTTTGGAAGTGCGATATTTTTTTGTTATTTTAAAACTATTGATCATAATTTGACAGATATTTATAATTTAATATTATCACTCATTACTGAAGATATATTTGTTTGACAAAGTAAAAGATCTTATTTATTGATATATGAATACGATCATGTGAATGGATATGATTTAACTTTTTGAGAATGTATAACATCTCGTAGATAGTAAAATCATTATATTGGTATATGCTAAAATTGTACACTTGAAATATAGAAAAAAATACATTATTTAAAATATAGTTAAATCAAAATTAGATTGATTCACTATTCGAACTATCAAAACCTAATTATACAAGCATAATTACCCAGTTCATTCAAAAATTTGATTTAACAAAAACCCATTCAACCGAAACCGATTCAACCGAAACCGAATCAGCCGAAACGGATTCAACCGAAAACCGTTTAAACTGAAATCCGATTCAATCAAAAATTGAAAAAACTGACTCAACCCAAAACTGACTCAATCGAAACCCGAATTAAATTAACCGGTTATAACCTGATAACCCGAGTTATTCGACAATTTGAATATCCGAACCGATCTGACCCGACCCGAATGCACCCGATTATCCGTTTATATCCGATAATGTTCACATCCGAATAACCCGAAACCGAATTATCCTACCGAAACCGGACCGATTATCCAATTTTCCAGCAATATCTTGTTTTCGTCAAGTTTTAATGATGTAAGGAAGAGGGAGTTGGAGGTCAATCGACGAGCTAAGCCAAGACCTTTCCGTAAGTCATGAGCTTTCAAGTTCAAGAAGGTCCTCAATTATGGCAAATTATCTTTTCAATGCTATCAAGTCACACGTCCAAGGCCTCCACGAAAAAGGATTAAAATTGGAGATATTTTCGAAAGTTTGAAATCCCGTCACAACTTGAGTAGTGTTCAGTAAAACAGCCATAACTTTGGCTACACAAATGACCTCAAGGTGAATCAAGATGAGTTGGAAAGCTTATTCAAATATCTACAACTTCATAGTTGACATCAAGATGAGAATCCAACAGGTTGATCGTCCAAAATGCGTTTTACTCAGAGTAGTATAAGATCTTACGGGAATCTTTGACTTTCCTTATTTCTATCTTTAGGATATTATCTTATCTTTCATATTTTTGGGTTTTATGATTTTGTTAGACTTAGTTTGTTATCTTTTTAGTTTCCTTATCTAAATTTAATTAGATAGCTTCTTTTCCAAGCAAAGCAAGATTCTATCTTAGGATCATTGTTAGAGATAGGATTTTGGCTTCTAGGTTGTCTATTTAAATGGCCAAATTACCACATTGGTATTAAAAAGTGACCCGTTTGGACAATTGGGTATTTAAAAAAGATTTTTGGACATTTGGGTATTAAAAAACAAAAAACTTGACATTTGAGTATTAAAAAATCAAATAACATTCATTTAAGTCTTTCTCCATTGAAAACATTGGTTATTCATATGCAAACCACTTATAAACTATTTAAAAATCATTTTTATGGCTTTAAACCAATTTTATTTTATTTATAATTAACAATAATATGCATATTTTACTAGAAAATCAAAACAAAAAATTTCAAATAAGAGCATTCTCACACTCTAAGTAAAAAGTTTAAGAATATAATTTTCTTTGCAAATAGGAGATTGATTTTCTTTAAAGCATTATTTGGTCATCACATCACAATATATATATCGGCAATCGGTTATTTATGAATGGAAAACAACGTCTTTGATTTTGCTACTTTTAGAGATATCGTGAATGCATATATAATTATAACTGATAATGAGTTAATCGAATTGCACTAAATCGTATGTCATCGAAAACTTTTACTACTTATTTTTATTTACAAAAAAATGTTGATATTTCTATATTTGAGAATTTTGAAAATGTCAATTTTGAAGTAATAAACAAAATATGAAAATTTATTACTTATAAAGGAAAATAAAACATTCAATTTTAACAAATTTGAGTTTTTATATTTGAAAATCAAATTTTCAATTGAGAAATACCTAAATGACCGACTTTTGTTTGTTTAATACCCAATTGTCCATTTTTTTGTTTTTTAATACCTAAATGTCCAAATATAAATTTTAAATACCCAAATGTCCAAATAAGACACTTTTTAAATACACATGTTTTTCATTCAATAAAGCAGATTTGATCCTTTGAAATTGACTTTGAAAAGTTTATTTCTTGGGAGATTATCCACCAAACTATCTTGTTATTTTGCTTGGGATTTTCGGCCATCATCATCAACATCAATCGTTCTTCATCAACAATCCAGCGCACATCAATCCGAGATCCAGATCCTTGGGCGCGTCAACTCGTGGCTGCCTTCACTCCGAAGGTTGTCACGTATCATTTAAGATCTTTACCTTTCATGATTAGGATGTTTAGAGAATTATTTACTTTTCTAAAACTAAAATTTGGTATAAGGTTGTATTCTACACGGTTATTGTATTCACACACTCTTTCTTACTAGTCATTCATTCTTCTATACCCATTTAGAGAAGCAAAATCTGTGTTTTTATTGATCGATTACCCAATGAAACATGGGAAGTCAAGCCACCAGGAGAACATGTTCCACCACCCCTTCCTAAACCAAGCTTAGCCATCAATTTTCCAAGTACTAAAATGGAAAAAGAGGATTGGCTCGTGATGGCTGCAACCCACATTGATGCGTGGCTGATATCATTAGCAACTTATTAATACGTCGGCTAAGAGTTTGGGAAGAAAGACAGGTCAGGGCGTTTCTATTTTGAATAAAGTTTTTATTGTTTATAGTCTGCCCTTACTTACTTCTCTATGGTATCTCTTTGTTTGTCAGACTCTCTGAAACTGAGTGGGAGAAGGATGATGATAATCTCGCAGATCTCTATGGTGTGTGCTACAAGAAGTACGCGAAAGGTGAATTTTGGATTTTCTATGAAATCTATCAAGTTTGGTTCCATGGAACCTGTGTGCACATGAATCTTAAAAAGGCCAAAAGGATCAAGGTTTACAGTTGCCCTTCTTGCAACAACAACAAAAAGAAGAGACACAAGAAGTAAACTTGGCAGCTTTGTGCAATCTGTGTGTTACTTGGCAGCTTTGTTAATCCATGTAATGTGTAATCTGGTGAAAGACTGATATATAGTCTTGTGCAAGTGCACTTGACTACTTGAATTTATGGTGTTCATGAAGTAATTTCATGAACTCCAAAATTCATGGAGTACACATCCATGGTCGATATAGAACATTATATCCATGGATGTGTAATCTTGTGAATGCTCTGTCTTTGAATACCTAGACTAGTAGGGTCTTATGAAAATGCAATTGACAGTTGAATATGTTTAGAGCTCATTAGTGTGTAATCTTCTGGATGTGATGTCTTTGAATACATATAATAGTAGCGTGACGATGGAATGAGAAATTTTGTGTGAAAATTATTTTTTACATCTCCTGCATATCTTGTTTTTCTAAAGCGTCATAATTTTGTTAAGAAATGTTGGATTGATGTATATTTTAGTTGTTGAATTTAATATTTAGGAATCCGATATAGAGCAACTCCAACAAATTCCCCACATACATTGATATATGTGTTTTTGGAGAATTTTGTGATATTTTTGGTCCAACAAGTTCTCTATCCTATTCTCCAAAATGGAGATAGAGGTAGAAAAATGATGTAGTTTCCCTATATTTGGGGAATTCTCCATTTGAAATTGGAGAATTTATTAACGACAAACTAGACATGTCATGTCATGCATGACTATGTCACTTATTGTATGGACATCTTTTTTTATCTTCTAAAAAGAGTGATATTGTTTTTGAAGTTCATATAACCCAAAAATATATGTCAACTTATCATTGGACAAACTAAGTTTTAAGAAAATATTTTATATACATAATAAAACTAATAAATGTACCATTCTCTAAAATAAGGAACCTGTTGGAGTTGAAGTGGATGTCTTTTGGAGAATATGATTTTGGTTGCTCCATCTGTACTCCTATAGTATAAAGAGGAGTCAATGTCTTCACAAAAAATTGCACGACGTGTCATTTATATAATAAAATAATCAATTGAGTCCTTCTTTATACAAATTAGGTAGTTAGAATCTCCTATAATTAATCTTATCTAGTAAAATCTATACTATATATTAATGCCGAGGAATTTTGAACCTCCACGTTAATTCTGATTCCATCCCATGTTTAATTTATTATAAATCAATTATCTATCCTTATTAATTTTACAAATAAAAAATTCTCATATGTATCTATCTATTTACCATATATTGATATATTAGAATAATATCTATATCCATAATCTATCAAAATAATATCCTGTATTTATAAAGTATCCAAATTATATCTATCAAAATAATATCCTATATTTATAAACTATTCAAATTTTATCTATAAAAATATTAACACATGAATGGATTGTAAATTGAAAATCACATAAAGAGAAAAGAAAAGACTAAAAAGAGAATAGGTATCAACTTCAACCCAATGAATTGAATTTTTTTCTAAAATGTCAGTTAAGAACCCTTGTTCAAAGAAAACGCTCTCTTTCCATCTCTCCGGTCAAGGGTTGTGGGGGCTTGGGTTCTTCTCGCCATCACGTGCGAGGTTCACTAAGTCTGGAGTGTTTTCTTTGTTTGATCTTCACATCGTGGAATCTTCAGTGCATCTAATAAGGCTTTTGGTGTTTTCTGTTTGGATTTGACTGTTGTGAGACAGTTATGGAGAAGGGCAAGAATATTCATCTCACGAAAGATGAATGTGAGGAGGTGGTGGAAGCGGTTACCGTTCAGCCTGAACAGCAGCGGTCGGGATCACTCTCTCTGGTGGGTACACTTCTGACAACAAGGCCATTCAATGTATATACTCTAAAGGCCACTATGTTTGGTGCTTGGAGTCTGAAGAAAGGTGCAGTCTTTAGGGAAATCAAGCACAACCTGTTCATCTTTCAATTTGTGGATAAGGCTGATAAACAGAGAGTCATTAATGGAGGTCCGTGGTCTTTTGACAAGGCGTTGCTGGTTCTCCGGGAACCTGGTCTGACGCAACCGTCTAAGCTTCAGTTTGATCGCGCTGACTTCTGGATTAGGCTCTATGATCTACCCGTTCGGGCGTTGACAATGGCGGTTACAAACTTTGTCGGAAACCGCTTTGGACGAGTGATAACAGTTGATGAATCCACTATAGTGGTTGGTGGGCGGTTTCTCCGAATTCGGGTTTCCATGGACATCACCAAACCGCTCAGGCGTGGGGTTATGTTTACGATTGCTGGGCAGAAAATGTGGATCGAGGCCAAGTTTGAGCGCCTCCCGAATTTCTATTACACCTGTGGGATGTTAGAGCACGTCGAGAATGAGTGTGAAAATGATGAAGCAAAAGCTTATAGGAACGAGTATGGAGATTGGTTACGTGCCTCACCAGTAAAACAAATAGTTGAGAGGTCTGCTGTGGAACGTGCCAAAGAAGAAGCATTGATAAGATCTCTTCAAGGAAAATCAGTCCAATGTGATGAGGGTGATGAACGGAGGGGAAGCGTTAATGCACGGAAATCCCTGCAAGCGGTTCTCGAGGAGGCAGACAGGAGGATCGAAGGTGTTGATGAAGAGGATGGCAGGGCTGTAACTGAGCATAATAGAGTGGAGGTGTCGAAAGAGGCTGCTCGAGTGGAGGACCTGTCAGTTTCAGGAAAGCAATAGAACAGTGGTTTGGGGCTGCAAGGGAAAAGACATCATGCATGGGTCCATGCAACCTGGTGAGAAAAAGCAGATGGAGGAAGGACCATTGCTTGACACATGTGAGCAAGAGGAAAAGCATGAGGGCTTGAGTAAGAAGAAATGGCAACAAGTGACTAGAGCACAAAGCGCACTTGATCAGGGAGAGAGGGATCCGCATAATAAAAGAAAGCATGATGACTCTATAGATGATGTCTTGATGTCGGATGAGGATATCGAAATGGTGATGGTGAATCAAAATGGGAAACGATCCAAGCTATCGGAGAGGGAGGACAACCTCCCTTGCCAGGAATTATGATTGTCATAAGTTACAACTGTCGGGGATTGGGGAAGGCCCGAGCAGTTGATCGCCTTGCTACTTTAGTAAGGAGGGAGTCCCCGAAGGTCTTGTTTCTAATGGAGACCAAAAGTAATCGTAAAAGGATGGAAGTTGTTCGAAGAAGGCTTGGTTTTATGGGCTGCTTTGCGGTGGATTGTGAGGGTAAGTCAGGGGGTCTATGTTTGTTGTGGCATGAGGATATGATGACTACGGTGGAGACCTACACAGCTCACCATATTAGTGCCAAGATAGAAATCAAAGGTGGTTATCCGGTTTGGCATTTCTCGGGTATATATGGGTGGCCGGCGGCAGAGGATAAACATCTAACTCTTTCTCTGTTACGTAGATTGCGTGAGGAGGGGTATGAAAAGTGCATTTGTATGGGAGATTTCAACAGAATATTGAGCATTGATGATAAAGATGGGTGTATTCAAATGGACTATAACAAAATTCTGGAGTTCAACACAACGCTGGAAGACTGTGAACTACGCACCCTGGAGTTTTCGGGCCCTTGGTTTACGTGGGACAATGGGCGAGAAGGATCAGAATTCATTCAACAGCGTATTGATCTTTATATGGCCAATGAGGCATGGCTTGACGCTTTCCCGGAATCAAAACTGATGCATTTGGAATGCCAAGGATCGGATCATGTGCCTCTTCGATTGTCTCTGGGGGAGGAGGAGGGGAAAAATATTCACGAGAGGCGGGCTGCAAGGTTATTCCGATTTGAGGTTATGTGGTTGGAAGATGAAGGAGTGAAGGAGGTGATATCTAATGCTTGGAAAAATCCAGGGAGCAGGACGAGTTTAGATGGAATGGAAGGCAAACTGTCAAGATGTGCGGCTGATCTCTCTGATTGGGTCTGGGCCCACTTTGGTAATGTTACAAGGTCCTTGAGAAGGGTACGGGATCAACTAAAGAAGATGGATATGCAGGGAATGAATGGAGAGCTAATTAAAAGGAGGAAGGAATTAAAGGCTGAGGAGAGAGAGCTTATGAAGAGGGAAGAAATTATGTGGTCTCAATGTTCAAGAATGAACGAACTCAGATGGGGGGACCGCAATTCCAGATTCTTTCATCTCAAAGCCACGGGTAGAAAGAAGCGTAATTTGATTCGAAAACTGGTGGATGACCGAAATGTTGGTTGGACTTCAGTGGAAGGAAAAACTAAAGTTGCAATTGATTATTTCCAAGACCTGTACAAATCAGATGTTAGAGCCCCTCCGGCGTCAGCTTCTCATGGAATCGAGCCTCTAATGACGGTGGAAGATAACTCTGAGCTGCTACGTCCCTTTTCTGGCGACGAGGTTAGAGCGGCGCTCTTTTCCATGCACCCTACAAAAGCCCCGGGTCCTGATGGCATGTCGGCGCTATTTTATCAGAAACTTTGGCATATCGTCGGGTCCGATGTTTCCTCTTGTGTTCTCTCCTTTCTGAACGGTGTCCATATGCCACTGTCATTTAATCACACTTTTATTTCTCTCATACCCAAAATTACTACTCCTAATAGGATGAAGGATCTTCGTCTTATTAGCTTGTGTAATGTATTGTACAAGATTGCTTCCAAGGTCCTCACAAATAGATTGAAGACTTGCCTTGACAAGGTGATTTCCAAGAGTTAAAGTGCTTTTGTTCCAGGACGTTTAATCACAGACAATGAACTTGCAGCTTTTGAGATCTTTCAGTATATGAAGACGAAGAGTAACGGGCGGAAAGGTGTATGGCTCTCAAGCTGGACATGGTGAAGGCGTATGATAGAGTGGAGTGGAGTTTCTTGGAGCATAGTATGAGATGTCTGGGGTTTGATGATGCCTGGATTCGCTTGTTGATGAGATGCGTGACGATAGTGTCTTACTCCGAATATGAGAAATATTTGGGATTGCCAACCATGGTGGGACGTTCCAAGAAAACAACTTTTACTCAACTTAAAGAACGTATTTCTGCTCGGCTTGGGGGCTGGAAGGAGAAGACTTTGTCAAGGTCTGGTAAGGAGGTGCTCATTAAGTCGGTTGCCCAAGCAATTCCTCTATACACCATGTCATGTTTTGCCCTGCCTGATGAGCTGTGTCGTGAGATTGAACAACTTCTCTGCAATTTCTGGTGGGGCGAAGAGGGGAGTAAGAGGAAGTATCATTGGCTGAGTTGGAAACGTATGTGTCTTCCAAAAGAGAGAGGCGGACTCGGGTTTCAAGATATGGCAAAGAAACAGGGGTGGTGTCTACTACAGAACCCGGATTCCTTGCTGGCTCGATTGCTTAAAGCACGATACTTCTCACACTCGAGTTTCATGGAAGCACCGATAGGGCATAGGCCAAGTTATGCGTGGCGGAGCCTGCTTTTGGGACGTCAAGTGTTGGAGAAAGGCCTGTATAAGGATGTTGGAAATGGGGTTGATATTAATATATGGATTGATAGGTGGATTCCTCGACCACACAGTTTCAAGGTGCTCTCTTGCCCCGTAGAGGAATTTGGTCACTATCGAGTTGTGGACTTAATTAATTGGTCTACGGTTTCATGGTGACGGGACATCTTGAACAACTCTTCATTCCAGAGGATGTCGAGATCATCAGTAAGATCAGATTAGTTGACCCGGCCATGAGAGACGAGTGGGTCTGATACTACTCAAAGAATGGTCTTTTTTTCGGTCCGAACTGCTTACCATATGCTTGTACACCAGGAGTTAGATGAGACGGTGGGTTCCACGTCGTCTCATGGTGCATCAGCAAAGACATTGTGGCGGCAGATCTGGACACTGAAAACTCTACCTAGAATTCGGTCGTTCGTGTGGCGAGCGGTTAAGGATATCCTTCCCCATAAGGTGAATCTGCAACGTCGGAATTTGGGGTTTGATGTCATTTGTGAATGGTGCGGGCAACAGGAAACGGGGCTCCATGCTCTCTTGCAATGTGGTGAGGCGCAAAAAGTGTGGAAACAATTCCCCCTGTTGCATTACTGGGGTTCCAAAAGCCGATCGATTTTCACATTCTTTGAACACTCCTAATTCATACACAGCCTGCTGATGTGGAACTTGCTACAACTGTTTTGTGGAGTATATGGAATATGAGGAATCGCCGTATCTTCGAAGGCCAACCTTGTGATGATACTGATGTTGCTCACAATGCAAGGATGTTAACAGATGAGATTTGAATGGCTGAACAAAGGGGCGAGATAACAGCGTCTGCTGGCACATCTGAAACAACTCGATGGGAACGACCACCTGAAGGTTTCATCAAGGTTAATTGCGATGCTTCGGTGTCAGCTCTGCAGGGTTGCTCGGTTGGAATAATTGGTCGGGATGATAGTGGCTCAGTATGTTTCTATGGGGCAAAGCAAATTCAACCCACCGATGATGTTGAAACCGCTGAAGCTGCAGTTGTCGTATGGGCTGCGAAGCAGTGCAAGGAGATGGAAGTAACGCACATGACATTTGAATCAGATTGCCTGGCTCTGGTGTCCAAGCTAAAGTGGTGTGCAGATTGGAAATGGGGGTTGGGTCGAATTATTGCTCAATGTTCAAGTCTTTGCAGGGTTTTTTCTTCTTGTATTTGGAGTCATGTGAAGAGAGGGGCAAATCAGCCTGCACATTACTTGGCAAGATTGAAGCCTCACGCTCTTGTGTTTATTTTGGGTCCTAACTCTTTGCCAAAGGGGTTAGAACAATCGTTATTAGCTGATGTGCCTAATGAATGAAAGTTGTTGGTGTTTGGTCTCAAAAAAACAAAAAATATGTGAATTGAACTATGAGCAAACCCGAATCCTTATAATTTCCAAGAGTCCGTTTGGCAAGCCTTCATTTAAGTGCTTATTTGTTACTTATAAGCACTCTTTGGTTATTTTGGTGCTTATAAGCACTAAAAAAAAAAAAGCAGCACCCCCCATGCTTATTTCAAAATAAGCAGACTTATCCTGTTATGTTATAACTGTTTTTTATAATATAAGCAACTCAAGATACCAAACACTCAAAATTATAAGTCTTTAAATGAAATTATAAGCACCAATGCTTATAAGTCAATAAGTGATTTACCAAACGGACTCTAAATAATATCCACGTTAGGATTACGGGACACAAACCCAAATTCTTATTAATTTTACATAGAGTTACGCAAGGTACCAAAACATCTATACTATATATTAAAGCCAAGGCATTTCACGTTAATTTTGGCCCCACTCCATTTAGAAAAATAAATTTAAATTCTTTCTTATTCTTATTTATCGTAACATGTAATCTTAATGTTATACATTAAAATATTAGTTCTATTTCAAATTTTGAGGTGTTTAATTAATAATTCTATCATAATATATAAATCTCAATCTTATCATTATACTTATTTAAATAGATCAATCCTTAACATTTTATTTTAAAAAATAATTTTTATTTATTTAAGTCATAATTAGAGGTATCAAACGGGTCGGGTCGGGTGGATTCGGATTTGGTCTTTGCGGGTTCAAGTTGAGTGCGGGTTTGGGTCAATAGAGTTACAGGTCAAGTCGGGTCGGGTCTTGACAGGTTAATAATAAAATATTATTTTAATAGATTTTTATAATAATACTCTAATTATAATAGGTTTTATAATAAAATATATTATAATATTTAGAAGAAAATATATTCATTCTACATATATATAAAAAATCAGGTCAGTCGGGTTGGGTTCGGGTTTTAACCCAATCGGGTTCGGTTTTTTCCTTTGATCGCTACTATTTGGGTCGGGCTCCAACCCTAAAATTTTCTGTCGGTTCGGGTCGGTTTTCCGGTCGGGTCAGGTTTTGACAACTATAGTCCTAATGCATAAATCTTATTCTTATCATTTTTACCTATTTAACTAAATAATATATTAATTGAAAGTTACATCTTTTTTTTTTTATTATGAAATTTTTCAAAATTTATTTTCTTAAATTTATTTTCTACCGTAAGTTAAGACCACAAAATATAATAATTTAATTTTGTTGGATTTAAATATATAACAAGCAATATATAGGCTATGATGAGGAGAATCTTAGTGATGACAATACCTTATGTTGATGACAATCCCTTATGGTGACTAATCTTCTCCATTGGATTGTCCTCATTACTATATGATGTAAGGTCCAAATTTCTGTAAATATTGTTTCCCAGTTAAAAAAAAAAAAACAAAAGTGTTGACTTTTTACTTTTTTAGATTTATTTTCATTTTCACAAAATTTGAATGCAAAGAATTAGAACTTATTGTAAACAAAAAATGAACACATAATAAACAAAAAATGAACTCGATGGGTAAAAAGTTGAACTTGTACAAATAACTAATTAAACTCATAGTGTTTGGCGTATCAACTCACTGGTTGAGCACTCATGGGTGTACCATGAGGTCTCGGGTTCGAGATTCAAAGGTGGCAGTTTTCCCTCCTTTTTTAATCCTGGTTAGTAACCAGTTCTCATCCCTTATGGATGTTTAAGGCGAGCCAAATAATACTCCTGGCAACCCTAATCCTTTCCCTTATCCAAAAATAAATAAATAAACTAATTGAATTCATAATTTATATGATTTTTTAATTTATAAAAATTGAACTACACTGTTTAAGGATTATACACATGCATAAATTGGACTTAATATACATTAAAAAAATGATCTCTTAATATATAAAAGGGAAACTCCTTTTGATAAATCTCTGGTTTTGACAATTTCTTTTAGTGTCCCGAAAGATAAGTTTTTTCTTTTGATACCCATATGATCTATACAATTTCATTTTCGTAGCCAAGAGTTTATTCAAACCCACACTTTCCCTTTAAAATTAAAATAAAAAGTAAATTAAAAAATAAAAATGAAGAACTACTGCTTACTTCAAGCATTGCATCTTCAACATTCCTTTCCTCCGTAACAAGACACATTACACAATAATTAATGCAATATCATTGGTTCAAATACAACGGGTTCGGGTTTCAACCCAATGGTTTCGGGTTCAATCAGGTCGGGTTGAAAAGCAGAAATTCCGGATCGGGGCGGGTTTGCGTGTCAGGTTAGGTTTTGATAGATTTACTTCTTAGTATACAAGATCATAAGAATTTATAAGTTTATAGAGTCATCTACCCTACTATATTATAAAACGGAGCCCAAGTCTTCATAAAAATTTACACCATGACTCATGTGTCATAAATATAATAAATAATTCGTTAAATATTTGTAACTATATTTCATAAAATTTATTAACAAAATTATGTATATGTAATTAAAAATATCTTTAATTGTTAAAATTGGTTAAACTAAAATATGATCTTGTGAATATAAAAAAAATATTATTGTAATGAAACCATGATCTTTTCTAGAACTATTTTAGCTAATATCCTTAAATAATATCCATAAAAAATATGAAAGCTCTAGAACTCTTAAATAATATCCTTTTAAAAAGTTACCAAACCTAATAAATAATGTATTATCAAATAATATCTTTGATGAAGATCAAGTAGCTAGTAATATATTATCAAATAGTATTAAAATATTAATATAATAAAGATTTATTAATATAGGTGAATTTCATAGATAATTTTTTAATAGTTAAAATATTTTACCTTACTTAATGAGATTTAACAGGTAAAAATCTTATTTATTTGTTTTGAGAGTTTAGAGTTTGGAACATATACAAAAAATATCTTTAAATTTTATAAATTATTTTAACAAAATATTGGTTCAAATAGGTGGACCTTGAAAACAAAATATTCTTTTGCCAATGTCCTAGCTAATTTATTAAGATTACTCGTATATGATATGAGATTTGAACTAATCAGTTATGAATTGAGATCATTTCAAAATCATTTAAAATTATTACCAAATAGTACAAATCTCGAACAATGTAGGGTAATGTGAACATAAGTCTGACATAATTGATCCGAGATCGAGTTTTGACCCGAGTTCGACTTTTACTTGATAATCTATAGCCCAAATAAATTTATATGTTGTTTGATAATATATCTTTTTATATAATTTCTTTAAATATATAAATTCAATCAATTTGATTAATATTATTACGTAAGATTACTTTCCCAAGTAATATTGATTGAAATAATTTAGTGTATTATTTTACTAATATTTTCAATTATATTTAATAATATGGCGATTTGAAGTTTTTATATAAATATATAAAATACAATCACTTTAATTATGAAATTCATTATTTTATTTAATTATCTAGAATCTTTATAAAAATAATTAAAAAATATCTTTTACCTAAAATGAAAAATGTTTTAATTATTTAAATGGAAATTATATAGTCTTAATTAGACCTAACAAAAGTTGACCCGACCCGTAAACCCGACCCGAAATTTCTGGGTTTCAACCCGAAAATTTGAACCCGAAACCCAGTTGGAACCCGAACCCAATAAACCCGAAAATTTCTGGGTTAGGGTCGGGTCAAACCCGCTGGGTCATGAAATTTATAACGCAGAAAACTTATTTTAGAATATACTCTAATATAATGAAATGACAAATTGACGGGCAATTGTGCACCCAAAGGTTTTAACATGCCCAAAGCTAAATCCGATTTTCAACAAAAGACAACTTAAATTAGATCACTTTTCCGCATTCTTCAACCTCTTCATCTTTCTTGCTCCAGTCTATATGGAGGTTTAAAACTTGGAGAACAGTCACAACGACAAACTCACCTTACCTAGTATATTGTTCTAATCTATATGATATGACTTGCTTTCAAACGGGGGATGAGATGGAAATTAGACATTTATAGAGCTATCAATATAATTAAAAGCCAAAATTTATATCAATATATGATAGCTACATAGTTTGCATTCTTACTCCATGTGAATAAGTATAGTATACAAATGAAATTGTGCATCATCTCTTATCAATATGATTTATCGTTCTTTTGTTATCTATACGAGTATTAAAGGCCACAAAACATGATAATTTGTCGCTGAAAGGTATTATATTACCTATAAAGAAGTACACTTCTTTAATGTCTTATTCTCGCGAAGAGAAAACTTGATATAATAATATGCTCTATGATTATAAAGCTAATGTATTTGTTCAAGAAACTTATTTATTTAAAGAAGACTAACTATTTCTTATAATCTATTTGTTCTTCAAAATTATTATCCACACCTTCAATTTTTTATATAAATTTTTATATAATTTATTACTAAATGATTTTTTTTAATAACGTCATTGACCCGCTGGTCAACCCGAACCCGCCCGGTAACCCGCCATGACCCGACCCAGTTCGATCCATGACCCGATTGACCCGAACCCGAACTTAACCCGAACCCGAAACGACCCGACCCGAACCCGCCGAACCCAACCTGTTCGACAGGTCTAGTCTTAATATAACAAAATTAGGTAAGATATCAAAAATATCAAAAAATGCATGAAATATCAAGTAGGAATAAATATTAATTTTGTAGGATGTAAATAAAAAATAAATTCATTATTTTATTCCGTCTTCATAAGTTGGCATAATTTTTTAATTAAAAAACAATTCAATAATTATATCTCATATTAATAGATTATAGTATTAAAATAAAAATATATACTATATATATTAAACTTGTGCCCTTTCAAGCCTTTACATTAATTTTAACCCTACTTCATATTAAATTAATTATATTTTAAAAAGTTCTATATCCTTATTGATTTTACAATACAAAATTTCATGCTGGGCCGGGCAAATGCTCATCATTTTGCTGGTGCACCCAAAGACACTTGACTTGATTAGCCCAACAACTCATCCCCACTACAACAATCGTACGTGTAATTAATTACACGTACTTTGAGTTTGAGTACACCAAGCTTTGCTTTTGCATTGTCCAACTCCATGCGCTTGTAGGAGTGGTTCCTTAGACCAAGAATCTAGAGATGTTCGTCTTGCTATTGCTAAATCTTCAAGTTTAGGAAAATTGTGGTGGGGGTTCGGAGGGGGGAAGAAGGGAGATTGATCGGATTGGTTGAACAATCTTACAAAAGGCATTCTACAATCTGGACTGAGCTTGTTCGGCAGATGGAGATCCGATTTGGAGATGGAGGAGGTTTTCGTTGAATCTTTTACCAAGTATAGAGATTAGAGAGTACATTCGGATTTGATTCAATTTGTTTTAATTGTTTTGTTTTAATTGAGGTTAGAAGATAAGATTATGATTTGACAATAGTAATTTCACATTAGGTTGACATGGCATATAAAAAAAATTAAAATAAAAAAGTGTCCTTGCCACGTCATGTTTCCGATCGCCACATTATCGAACCCGTCGGAAAACATATCGGAATATCGTTTTTAGTTAATATCGCGATAGTTCGATTCGCTAGTGATGATTTTGATACTTGAGATTATTTTTGGTTGAATGTGGATACTTGGGATTATTATAAGTCATTTTTCCTTTGTTTTAACTAAAAGTTGTGGTGGCCTTGCTTATATTTGGTGGCTTCAACTATGTATATACCTTGTCCTTTGCCTTAGCTTGTAAGTAGTAACCCATTTGAGTGCCTACCTTTCTTAACTAACCCACGTCCATGCAAAATATGAAAGAGCAATCCAGAACTGATCGACCCCCCTTTGAACAAGAAGACAATAGTTGGTTTCTTGCATTCACGTCCCATAAACATCAGCCAAAAGCTCTTCAACATTGGCATTCAACGTATTTGGATCAAGATTCATACAGATTGAAGATTCCTACCATTTGATTGTGTGGCCATCATCCAAGATGTGCGACGCTCAATGTTTACAAGTGTTTCAGAAAACACCAAAAATTATTACAGTACTGTATTTCTCAAGTAACTTTCGTGCAATTCGGTCTTCATCATATCAAAATGCAAAGGATTGAAGAATGATAATACGATGCTGATTTAAAATCACACATTTACGCATTGGAAGTTCAGACGTTCTACATTTACACACAAAGTCAAGAACAATCTTACAAAAGGCATTCTACAATACAAGTGTGGCCCTTTACTTCCACTTTGATTGAAGAAAAAAAACCTTAACAACCCTAAATACTGATCATCCAGAAACTATGGTGGCATAACATCTTTAATAACAACTTTTGTGAAAACGAAGCACCATACCCTTACAAAGAGTTGTGACCAAAGCCCAACTTACAAAACATGTACATACTCTACAAGAGGAAAAATCCCTGAGGCTAAAACAACTGCATAATACACATAAACAAACAAGAACGATCCAACTTAGATGCACTGAAAACCCACAAACAGAACACTCTAAATCAGCACTAGGTGAGTTGCATTTCTCAGAGAATTATGGCTTATAAAGGTGGCCGTGGGAAAACAAGCTAAGCTTGCAAAAAAGGGGGTGATCAAGTGTTTAAGCCATAACTCCAAGGAAAAACACCCTAGTTACTGATGTTAGCAGCAGATCCTGTCATGGAAATCGAAAAAAATGGACTACAAAGATTTGCATCCAATGCTGGTTCTTTTCTCCCTTGAATGTGTATAGTGTTCAGAGTTCCTCAGCATCTCCTGACTTAGTAAAGCATGTCACATCTCCACATATTCTCCGCTAATAGATCAACTGCACTACTACTCAAGGAGTTGCAGTGCTTGAGATTCAAACCAACCAGGCTTTCTCCCAATCTGATGAGAGAAGGCAAACTCTTATCTGACAACGCACAACCCGAACAAGCAAGGATCTGTAGCTTCAGCTGCTTTGCCGATGACAATGCAGATAGCCCAGAATCGGTGATTCTACAAAACGACATATCAAGATCCTCAAGTGATTGACAACTATCAGCAATGGCAAATAAGCTCACGTCTGTGAGTTTTCTACAACCCTCAAGGTTCATGATCCTGATTGTTTCACCGTGGGTTCTGACAATGGAAACGATCACTTCATCAGACAAGTTGAAACATCCCTTCAGGTTTAACTTCACAAGCCCTCCTTCACAGTTTTTCACAAGCGAGAGAAGGCCCTCATCTGTGATTCCATATAATCCACTAAGGTCGAGTTGGCGAATCTCAGGGCAAATTATCCCCAAGATAGCAAGGCCAAAACTGCCAAACCCTGCACAGTTTCGAATTGAGAGGGATTGAAGAGATCTACAGCGGGTGGTAGTAGTAGTAGACACAAGTTTTTCTCCTTCCAAAGCAAGATTCTTTAGTCCAATGCAGCTCACAAGGGAAAGAGTTCTTAACTTTGATTGGCAGACAGACAAGAATGTGATAACCCCAGATTGAGTGATCCTGCTTACCTCTTCAAGGTGAAGACTCTCAAGAGACACCGCAGATTTAGAGAAGGCTACCAAGCCATGGTCGGAGACAAAACAACACTTCCGGAGACAAAGCTGCTTTAGAACGGGGCAACCATTTCCAATGGCCTCCATGCTAAAATCTGTCATCCCCAAACAAGAGGAGACTGCCAAAGACGTCAAAGACTGTAGACCCCGAGCATTGCCCATGACCCAGAACCCCTTTTCACTAACATTCTTGAGATTGGCCAGACTGAGGTGGACTATAGACTTGCCATAGTGACCAATAACAGCAAGAGAGAAATCTGAGATGCTTAGACCGCTGAGCTTCAACTTTGTTAGAGATGAACAAGATGATAAGCTTGCTATCCCTTGATCACCAATCAAACGACAGTCCTTGATAGAAATCATTTCTAGCTTAGTGCAGCCGTTAGTGATGGCTTGCAAGCCATCGTTTCCAATCCTTGAGCAAGATTCAACTGATAGAGCACTCAAGTTGGGACAATTTTCTGCAATAGCAATCAAGCCCTTGTTCGTGATAGATGGGCAGTGGGATAGATCAAGCTTTTCCAACAAAGGACAACCTTTGGCTATCTCAATCAAACCCTTATCACCGACAGATGAAACATTCCAAACAGAGAGGGATCTAAGAGTAGGACACCCTCGGGCTACCGCTGAGAGACCATAGTCAGTGACACCACGAGACGAGTTGCTTCCTCTGATAGAAAGCTTCCTCAATCCACCACGGATGGCCGTCCCAACAGCCATGGCGTGAAGCCTTAAATCAGTGGCCTTCTTTCCTTCTAGGGACCTAGATAAAGAGCCTTCTTCTACCGCCCCAACAGAAGTCATATCAGCATCATCGGGATCAGGATTGCAGATGTCGGCTTTCTGGATACTGCTCAAGGTCGAAAGCCAGTGCTTTGAGACACAAGCACATGTGCTCCTCTCTTGGGCTGGCAAACGTCTCAGGATTTCAAAGAGGCATTCATCTGGAAGGACCTCAATTGAGGGCTTCTTTTCTTGCTCCACTTCATGTTCCCAGGCTGTGAACGAAGGGCTGATGCGTAATCTCTTGTGAGGATGGCAATACGCATCCATGTGAAATAATCTTCTTCCATTAAGGAGCTCATCCTCTCCTGCAGAACCAATCAAGCCACATATTATTATGAGACTGCAGAAGTGGTCTTTGTTTATACTTTTCACTAGATCAAACTTCAGCTACTAATTCTACAGCACAATTGCAGTGAAGTTAAGCAATTTCATTTCATGTTTCCTTTGCAGGTTAGAAATGGTAGTGTTCACAGAGCTTGAAGATTTCCAGCAAGATCTCAACCAAATCAAACAACATGTCATGTTCCTATATGCAAAGCTTTGATTTTATGAAACACAACGCTAATTGCTAGGAATTTAACTTCAGATCCGAAAGAAAGAGAGGAGAACGAGACAAAAATACATACCAAAGTAATTGATGATGGCCGACATTGTAACAACAACAACAATGGAGAGAAAAACTCTTCACCGACTAGGCCTTCTTCAACGAAGAAATTGTAACAGGTTCCAGACTAGGAGCAAACAAAGCATTACAGAACACCGAATCCCTAATTCTGGATGAGAGACTAGGGGGGGAAAGAGAGAGAACGAGAGAAGAGGTACGTAAAAATGAAAATGGAAGCTGGAATTGAAATAAGCAATATGTGGAGAAGAAAGAGTTTAAATATGGTTCAGAATTGGAGCGGTTTGCAGAGATACATTGACAGGAGACAGACCGTCGTCTTCCCCCTCATTCAATGTATCTTCGCCCCTTTCTTTCTTTCCTTCTTTGTGACGTCATTCTCTTTCCCGATCCCCGCCCATAAAATATCGGCTTTTCTGGATAGCGTACCCTCAATTGCTTTAGAGCGCATCTCTTTCTTCATTAAAAAGTGATGGATGGTTCACCTATATAAACCTAAATCTAGTTATTTGTAATAATGTCATCGTCATTTTGGGTCTCTTCTCAAACCCTCCCGACTGCGCTCTCGGCATCCCACCGCCGCCGATCTCGGTCTCAACGCAACCCCCACCGACTGCACTCTCGGTCTCAGCGCAGCCCCCACGCCGCCGTCCCGCAACCCCTCAACGTGTTGATATACCAAACACTGGTAAGCTTGTCCCTAAATCTCCTTATCGCCGTCATCGTCTTCCTCTTCTCCGTCCACGCCTAAGAGCACCGATGCTTCTTCCTCCAACTCCGATCCGCGCGCACCGACACTAGCCACCAACCAGCCGCCGGCCCGCCTCCTCCAAGTATAAACCCTAGGTTCGATTTGATTTTTGGATTTGCGAACGGCGAACTCCACGTTCTGACAAGTCGTCCATTATAAATAAATGGAGAAACGCGATATGTCCATAAAAATACCATAGACAACGTTTAAAGGTCCACATGTTTGATGCGATCCCTTCCCTTACTCCCAAGGAAGAGGAAGACGCCATGACAATGCGTTCGGACGGACCCATTACTCGAGCTTGTGCTAAGGCCATCGCCCGAGCAACGGCGTCCTTTGTATGGCGAGCCTCTCAGTCCATTAGCATAGTCCCTGAAGAACCAGCTACTTGGGTGCTGAGCGTGCTTAAGGTCAGTCCTGATGAAGAGACCTTGGCGTCCCCATCCGGGGAAGGCTTCCTTCTGCCAACTCTAGGGACGATACAAGAGAGTCCCCATCTGGGGAAGGCTTCCTCTTGCATTGGCGTCCCCATCACCAGCGTCCCTAGCTCTCACCCAGCGTCCTCAGCTTTGCACCAGCGTCCCTAAGCAGCGTCCTCAGCTTTACACCAGCGTCCTTAGCCAGCGTCCTTAAGCAGCGTCCTTTCCAATGCACCAGCGTCCCTAAGCAGCGTCCTCAGCTTTGCACCAGCGTCCTTAGCCAGCGTCCTTTCAGCTGCACCAGCGTCCTTCAGCAGAGTCCCTCAGCTCTTGAGTAGAGTCCTCCAGCAGAGTCCCTCAGCTCATGAGCAGAGTCCTCAGCAGAGTCCCCAGGACTCCTTTGTTAGAGTCCTCAGCAGAGTCCTCAGGACTCCTTTGTTATTCTAAGTCCTTGTCTTTCCTTTTTCCTAACTAGCTTATGGATAAGTATTACCTTTTGTAGTAAGGACAAGAATGTTAGGTTAGATTAGTTCTCTGGCCATTTATAGTATGTTTAGGGATTTGGGCCAAGACTTGCATGTTTTTAGGCCCAACCCATAAATGCTAGGTTTTCCTTTTTTGTGTTAAGAGTCTCCACCATATAAGGAGCTCTCTCTTTTGTAATCCTCACGTTTGCTATTAATGAGTTTTGGCTGAATCGAGATTGTCTCTTCCCCAAAACCGCTAACGTCAACCTTTCTAACCCTCTTCTCCGACGCCCTCCTTCTCCGGCTAACGCCGACCTTCGTCGACCTCCGGCGAGTTCTTCCGTCCGTTGGAACTATTCACCCGTCCCTTACTCAGCTTCCGCTCCACTTACACCATAGTCCCTTCAATAGTTGGATAAAGGCACAAGTCGTAACCTAGATCCTTGGCTAAAGCGAGTCCTTACCGGGAGTCCCGAGAAGGGAATCGCATCAACTGGTATCAGAGCCCAGGTTACGTAAGCCTTTTTATTCGGACTATTGTATATCACACTTGCTTCCCTTTGTGTTTCCTTGAATCCGTCCTTATAAAAATCCAAAAAAAAAATTTTTTTTAGCCCAACCTTGGTAGTAGAACAAGTTTCTACTACTATAGTCCTTAAGAAAAAAAAAAAACAAAAAAAAAATGTTACTACCCAATTACAATTGCAGTCCTTACATGCTTGGTGATTTCAATTACTTGTTGCATATTGATTTCAGTCGTGCTTAGGTTAGTAACCTATTTGTGCTACTTGCTTCCCTCCAAGGATTCTCTTTCGGTTATTAACCGCTAAAAAAAAACAAAAAAAAAAAACAAAGCAGTCCAAGTAGAAAGCCAAAATAAGGCAACTACTTTGGATTCAAGAGAGTCCCGAACAACTCTTTAGGAAGCAGTCCTCAGACCAGAGGCGCGCCCTCAACAAAGCAGTCCTTTAGCACTTAGCACGTCAATATTGTTGCTTGTAATTGCATTCATCCTTGCGTGTTTGAGTTGCATCGTGTAGCCTTTAGCCGCCTCTCGCACATAAAGCCTTCCTTGACCTTTGTGTGTGCATAGTCCGTCTAAAGAGCTGTTTCTAGTGCTTGTACTTGTTGACTCTTGTCCCCCTTTTACTCGCCATGGACTCTAATGTTATGCTAGGTGTCCAATCCGACGAGGTTCACAACGGCAATAATCCACCCCAAGTCCTCAACCAAGAACTCTCAAACGAGGAACTCAACCCTTCCCAACTCACACAAGAACAACAAGAAATAGCAGAGTTGAAACGCCAGGTGGCGTCCCTTCTCCAAGCCCAAGCGGCAACTCGAGTTTCTCTTGTGAACGCCCCGCCTCAAGTCCTTCCTTCCAGGTCTACTCAAGGACTACCCATCAATCTCTCTGACCAAGCTGGCCCAAGTCAGCTGAACGGTCAAACTTCTCACCATGTGCTTCCCAACAGGACTTCCTCACGAGACGCCCCTCAACAAAGGCGTCCCCAGTCCACCATTGAGCCCCGCCATCCTCAAGGCCAAGTCTTGCGGAGTGATCCGCATGCTTACGATGCTTCTTCAGGCCATGAGTCCGAAGGCCCAGGTATGTACCCTTCCTCTTTCCGTTTCAATGATCGCTATGACCCCAGGAGAGATGGTCGCCAGGCAACGTCCCCTCCACGTTATCAAAGGCGTCCCCAAGACCCAGGTACCAGGGAACGGGACCGTCGGGTGTACAATAGGCGTGACCAACGCTTTGATGAGCACCCCTTACGACGAACACAACGGCATGAAAGGCGCATGGCACAAGGAAGGGAGCCGTCCCTACCTCCAGCACAGGCGTCCTTAGGCCAATCGTCCGATACTCCAATTTGGGAAGACGAGTTTAATGACTTCGACGATGAAGAATATGAAGACTCGGGCTTGCCCAACCCTCACAACTTCCCACCTTTGGGTGATCCACCTGAATTGGACGACCGTCCCGCGGACTGGATTCCCCCGGCTCCGCCTTTAGAACGTCGCCATGAAGAAGTCCCTAGGAAGGAAGGACGCCATAATGCCAACCGGCACCAAGAGCGTCCTCGTCGACATCAAGGTGAACGGCGTAGTAATGCCCCTAGAGGGATACCACCAAGACCTTGGAGTCCCATTGATCGCGGTTTGGACTTGCGTGAAGACCGTGGGGACTATGACCTCCCAGCTACAAACCGTCATGAGCTCAAAGTCCGAATTGAACACTTTGAAGGGCATTACGATGCAGCTGCCTTCCTTGAGTGGATTGCCGCCACAGCGCACACTTTGCGCTATTGTCGGACTCCTTCCCATGAATGGGTCCATTTAGCTACGCTCCATTTTCGTGGTCAAGCACGAGTGTGGTGGCAACGCTTTGTGGACAACCGTTTAAGGCTAGACAAGACACCGGTAACCACTTGGGATCAGCTTGTGTACGTTATGACCCAAAAGTATGTTCCTAAGGACTATAAGAACCAGATGAGGATGGACATTGCAACACTTCGCCAAGGAAGCATGACTCCCATTGAGTTCTTCTCTAAGTTGGAGGATATGTATTACAAGGCTGGCATTTCAGTTGCCCCCTCCACCTTGAAAACTAGGTTTATCTCTGGATTGAATCAGTCCCTTAGGCACCAGCTTGAGCCTTTGCCCATCACAGATTTGAACAACTTGATGCATACCGCCATGACCATCTATAAGAACCAACAAGAATTGCGTTCTTATCAATCTCGACCGAATAGGTATGCTTCCTCTAACTCTCGTCCTTATGCTTCCACTAATTCATCTCCTAGTATGCAGGGACAGGGTTTTTCTTCAAGGCAGTCCCCATCCCAACGTCCTTCCCAACCACATGGAACGAACTCCACAAGCCGTCCTCAACAAGGGCGTCCTTCCCAGCAAGGGACTCCACTTGAGCGTTCCCGGGACATTGAGTGTTTCTCTTGTGGCGGACGAGGACACTATCAAAAGGACTGCCCCAACAAGAAGAAAGTGTTATTCTCCACAAACACAGGGGGTTATGAGTCCTTCGATGAGGAAGAAGTCCCTCCAGAACCATTATATGAGGACTCCTTTGCTGTTCCCCAAGAGGAAGAGTTTGATTGTGCCCCAGCACCAGCGGACTCCGGTCACTGCCTTGGGTTGGTTGCTAGGAAGGCACTCATTTTGAAAGGATCCTTACAGGACCAACGTGAAAATCTCTTCCACACTCGCGCTTTGGTTGGTTCCACCAGCCTTAGTGTGATTATTGACTCCGGGAGTTGCACCAACCTTGTCAATGAAAAGGTAGTCAAACACCTTAACTTGGAAACAACTCCCCACCCTGCCACTTATGGACTACAATGGTTGAACTCCACAGGTACCCAAATCACTCACCAATGCATGATCACCTTTTCCATTGGTCCTTACACGGACACCTTACTTTGTGATGTCGTTGCTATGGACGTCACACACTTGTTGTTGGGACGCCTATGGGCTTTCGACCGGCGCGTCCTTCACGATGGCTTCCTGAACACTTATGTGTTCACGTACCACGGGAAGCGCGTCAAACTCTTACCCATGTTGCCTAGTGAAATATTGCAGGATCAGGTACAACGCGACCGCGCTAAGGCAATTGAAGAAGAACGGGCGCGCAAGGAACGCCACTCGGATGCAAAGCCGTCCCTATTTGATGGCCAACAACAGCGTCCCAAAGTCGTCCCCAAAAGGAGTCCCTCAGACCAAGCGTCCCTAACACCCAAAACAAGCGCGTCCCTTCAAGGCACGGTTGAGCCCCGTGGGTTGGTAACAAGGCCGTCCCCATCTCAGCAGCCACCCTCAGGACGTGCCCATTGCTTCTTGATGGTGCCGATGTCCCTCACATCTTCTACCACAGTCCCTAATGATCCGGCCGTCCCTAGCGCCGTGGCTTCCCTTCTAGAGGACTTCAAGGACGTCTTCCCTGACGACCTTCCCCCAGGACTTCCTCCACTACGTGGAATTGAGCATCAAATTGACTTGATGCCCGGGGCCTCTCTTCCAAATAGAGATCCTTACAAAGCTGGCCCAGATGAAACCAAGGAACTCCAAAAGCAAGTGCAAGAACTCCTTCAGCGTGGCTATGTAAGAGAGTCCCTAAGTCCTTGTGCCGTGCCTGTCATTCTAGTCCCTAAAAAGGATGGCTCCTGGCGCATGTGTATGGACTGCTGTGCAATCAACAACATCACCATCAAATACCGGCACCCAATTCCTAGGCTCGATGATATGCTGGACGAGCTCCATGGTGCCACCTTGTTCACAAAAATAGACTTGAAGAGTGGCTACCACCAAATCCGCATGAAGGAAGGCGATGAATGGAAGACAGCCTTCAAGACCAAATTTGGTCTCTATGAGTGGCTCGTCATGCCCTTTGGTCTCACCAACGCCCCAAGCACCTTCATGAGACTGATGAACCATGTCCTTAGGGACTTCATTGGTAAGTTCCTTGTGGTCTACTTTGATGATATCTTGATTTATTCAATGAATCTCATTGACCACACGGAGCACATTAAGTTGGTATTGGCACGCTTACGCCGTGAAACACTCCATGCCAACTTGGCAAAGTGTACTTTTTGCAAGCCATCCACTGTCTTCCTTGGCTTTGTGGTCTCTAGTGTTGGTTTACAAGTGGACGAGGAAAAGATCAAAGCTATCAAGGGCTGGCCTACTCCCAAGAGTGCAACAGAAGTCCGCTCCATCTTAGGACTTACCGGTTTCTACCGCCGTTTTGTCCATCACTTCAGCGTCCTTGCTGCCCCATTGCATGCCTTAACCAAGAAAGGTACAATAATAGAATGGAAGCAGCATCATGAACAGGCGTTCCAAAGCCTTAAGGACTCCCTTTGTAATGCTCCACTCCTCCAGCTCCCGGACTTCACTAAGCCCTTTGAGATCGAGTGTGATGCATCAAATGTTGGCATAGGCGGCGTCCTCCATCAGGAACGCAAGCCAATTGCCTACTATAGTGAGAAGCTCACTGGAGCTCAGTTGAACTACCCCACATATGACAAAGAGCTGTATGCTCTCATTAGAGTCCTCAAGACTTGGCAACACTACTTGTGGCCACGGGAGTTCATCATCCACAGCGACCATGCGGCATTGTCTTACCTCAAGAGCCAAGCACACCTCAATAGAAGACACGCACGCTGGGTCGAGTTCTTGGAGACGTTCCCTTACGTCGTCCATCACAAGAAAGGTAAGGAGAATGTGGTTGCGGACGCCCTTTCTCGCAGGTACACCCTCCTTTCTTCCCTTCAAGTTCGCTTACTTGGCTTTTCCATGTTAAAGGAGCTTTATGCTTCGGACTCCTTCTTTGGTCCCATCATGGAAAAGGCCACGCCTTCTCATGCCATTAATGGCTACTTTCTAGATGAAGGGTACTTATTCAAGGCTGGGAAGCTATGCGTCCCTAAGTCTTCCATAAGGACTCTTTTGATAAAGGAAGCGCATGAGGGTCGTGGTCATTTTGGCGTTAATAAAACCCTTGCTGCCTTGCGTGAACACTTCTTTTGGCCTCACATGGCTCATCATGTCACGCAGTATTGCAAGAGTTGTATTACTTGCCAAAAGGCCAAGTCCACTAGCCATAATCATGGACTTTACTCTCCTTTACCTATTCCGCATGCTCCGTGGGAAGACCTTTCAATGGACTTCATCACGGGACTGCCTAGGTCCAAGAGGGGTAAGGACTCCATCTTTGTAGTAGTGTGCCGCTTCTAAAAAATGGCCCATTTCATTGCGTGTACTACGACGAACAATGCTACGGACATGGCTTGTCTCTTCTTTGAACACGTAGTGAAGTACCATGGAATTCCCCGCACAATCATAAGTGATAGGGACTCCAAGTTTGTGGGGCATTTTTGGAGAACACTTTGGGGAAAGTTAGGCACCAAGCTACTATTCTCTACTGCCTTCCATCCCCAGACCGATGGCCAGACGGAAGTCACCAATCGGACCTTAGGCTCACTCCTTCGAGTGATGCTTAAGGACAACCCACGCCGGTGGGAGGACTTACTCTCTACTGTAGAATTTTGCTATAACAGGTCCAAACACTCGGCGCACAACAAGAGTCCCTTCGAGGTCGTCTATAGGCGTAATCCGCTTACTCCCATGGATCTCTCACCCCGTCCCTTGCAGCAAGGAGAACACTTCGATGCAGCCAACCGCGCGGACTACATCAAGAAGCTGCACATGAGGACGAGGGACCGCCTTGAGCGTCGTGCCCAACAATATGCCAACCAACATAACCAGGGACGCCAACAGCTCATCTTTGAGCCTGGGGACTTGGTTTGGCTCCATTTGCGCAAGAGTCGCTTCCCTTCAGCCCAGAAGACTAAACTCCATCACCGGGGAGACGGTCCCTTTCGCGTCCTTGAACGAATTTGACCAAACGCTTACAAGCTTGAGCTTCCGGACTCCTATGGAGCCGTCCATGCCACATTCAATGTCGCGGACTTGTCTCCATACGTGAAACCGGAAGATGAACAACTTTTGGAGGAAGCGGGGACGCTTCACACTCAAGGGGGGGAGGATGATGCGATCCCTTCCCTTACTCCCAAGGAAGAGAAAGACGCCATGACAATGCGTTCGGACGGACCCATTACTCGAGCTCGTGCTAAGGCCATCACCCGAGCAACGGCGTCCTTTGTATGGCGAGCCTCTCAGTCCATTAGCATAGTCCCTGAAGAACCAGCTACTTGGGTGCTGAGCGTGCTTAAGGTCAGTCCTGATGAAGAGACCTTGGCGTCCCCATCCGGGGAAGGCTTCCTTCTGCCAGCTCTAGGGACGATACAAGAGAGTCCCCATCTGGGAAAGGCTTCCTCTTGCATTGGCGTCCCCATCACCAGCGTCCCTAGCTCTCACCCAGCGTCCTCAGCTTTGCACCAACGTCCCTAAGCAGCGTCCTCAGCTTTGCACCAGCGTCCTTAAGCAGTGTCCTTTCCAATGCACCAGCGTCCCTAAGCAGCGTCCTCAGCTTTGCACCAGCGTCCTTAGCCAGCGTCCTTTCAGCTGCACCAGCGTCCTTCAGCAGAGTCCCTCAGCTCTTGAGTAGAGTCCTCCAGCAGAGTCCCTCAGCTCATGAGCAGAGTCCTCAGCAGAGTCCCCAAGACTCCTTTGTTAGAGTCCTCAACAGAGTCCTCAGGACTCCTTTGTTATTCTAAGTCCTTGTCTTTCCTTTTTCCTAGCTAGCTTATGGATAAGTATTACCTTTTGTAGTAAGGACAAGAATGTTAGGTCAGATTAGTTGTCTGACCATTTATAGTATGTTTAGGGATTTGGGCCAAGACTTGCATGTTTTTAGGCCCAACCCATAAATGCTAGGTTTTCCTCTTTTGTGTTAAGAGTCTCCACTATATAAGGAGCTCTCTCTTTTGTAATCCTCACGTTTGCTATTAATGAGTTTTGGCTGAATCGAGATTGTCTCTTCCCCAAAACCGCTGACGTCAACCTTTCTAACCCTCTTCTCCGACGCCCTCCTTCTCCGGCTAACGCCGACCTTCCTCGACCTCCGGCGAGTTCTTCCGTCCGTTGGAACTATTCACCCATCCCTTACTCAGCTTCCGCTCCACTTACACCATAGTCCCTTCAATAGTTGGATAAAGGCACAAGTCGTAACCTAGATCCTTGGCTAAAGCGAGTCCTTACCGGGAGTCCCGAGAAGGGAATCGCATCAATGTTTGGCATGGACAAAAATCTAATGTCCATTAAAAAATGTTGGACAAGTTTCTTTAACTAAGATTGTAACACTCGGCCGTTCAAAATGTATGGACAGTGTTAACTTGTCCACCAGTTTTCTGTGGACATGCATGAACCGTCTATCCCTTTTTAATGGACAAAGGGGTGCGCTATAAAGCAATTCGGGGGTGCGCTATAAAACAAGACCCTAAAATATACTAGTAACTGTTATCAATCAAAATCTCTATTTATTTTTTTATTCGGAATGAAAAACAAAATTCAACTACTACTAGTTCATAGGAAAATATGATGATGAACCCGTCATCATAAGTATATGCATGCATGATAGTAGTTGATAATTATCGTCAATAGTAGAATTTTCTAAGGCTCTGTTTGGGCAAAGCTTTTTCCAAGTCCTAACTAGCTTAAAGTAGCCTATCTATAAAATAAAAGCTGAAAACCCTCAAAAAATTTAATTTAAGGATACGGGGATTATGGAGCTTTTTGTAGCTTATTGTTATATATGTTGTGGAAGAATAATATTTGAGTATATAAATATTGGTAATTATGTATGGATATATAAAAGAGGTTGATTCTGATCAAAATTTTTCTTATCCTATAAACTAAAATATGAACAAAATACATAAATATGTGAATAATAAGAAGAAATATGTGAACAAACTCATGTTTTTATTATGGAACGTATTTATATATGAAAGTATATTTTATACCTATTTTTAGCAGTACATAATCTATTTATACATATAAAAAGCTCATTTTATCAAATACCCTTTAGCTTAATTTACTAATCAAGTTGAACCTTTTAATTTTCTTGATCGAGCTCCATGTCTTTGACATTTCTTAGGAATTTCGATTATGTAACAACTTGTTTATCTTTGTACGTAGTAGGAGATCATTGAATTGGATGAACAAGATTCTTTTCTTTTGGTATTGACTACTGTATTTATTTTGTTAATTATATTTACCGTGTCTTATTAAACTCTCATTACTGTACAAAAAGGTGATCTCAAGTTGTACGTTGTTTCCATATATTGCCACATGATTAATCAAGCTATAGCTAATTAATGAACATTGCCTATGCATCTATACAAACCTCTCGCTTCATCGATCTTTCACTTTCCATTGTGAATTTAATAACTTACTAATTTGGCTTGATCTTATCATTTGTCCAAGTCCAGTGCTTCCCTAATCCCTAGCCTCGCTCTCCCAAAAAAAAAATTTAATGTGGTTCTTTAGCTTATGATTAAAACAAGATGGTATTCGTGATCGGCAGAATCGAATCAACCTTGGTGCTCTATATAACCATTTCCCATTTTGACTCATGCTCTTCTATTTTTTATTTTGAATATCAAAGTTTAATTTGAAATTTTTTTTAAAAAAAGAGGTCAACTTTTGCCATCACATAATAAATTAATAAAAATAAACAAAAGAGATATTTTGCGCAATGATATCGAGGTTTTCTAAATTACGCATAGTATACATGGTTTTTTTGAATTCACGTAGTAACCTTAAAGTTTTATACATTCCACGTGATAACCGTAAAAATTTAAAATATAGCCATATCATTTGGTTTAATTGAATAAAGGACTCGTATTTTTAGTTATTTTTTTTAAACTAGCTACCTAATCTACTTTATAAAATACTCCGTATTTAATAACAAACATCACTTAATACTTAATACACGTACTTTTTATTAGGTGATTTTTATAACTTTGAAAAAAAACTAATTTTATATGTTTATGTAAGAAAACTTTATAGAATTTAATTGTTTACACATATTTCATGATAAAATATATTATTTTTTTATAAATCCTTGCTATTTCCATTTAAAAAGCCAATTTTTTAATTGATTCATTAAAAAAACTCTCTTATAAACTTTTTGATAAAACTTAGAAGTTTATATTTGTTGTAGAGAAATAAAAATAGTGGGAAATATTTCAAAATTGCATGTGATTTTCAAAAATTAAAAGGATACTATATTTACCATATCAATTGAGAATATGTAGTTTCATGAACAAATTAAAATAAACTTTATATAGCTTATAACACATGTATATGAATTTTGGGTCATTTATTCAATCAAACAAAATAATGCGATTACATATACGTTTAACAATACATTGAGTCTACCATGCGAATTAGGCAAAACTTTATGGTTACAACGCAAATCTTCAATAAATTTTATTTACTTTGCGGAATTTAGAAAACTTCAAGGTTAGTACGAGTGAGATTTTCCTAAACAAAATGAAGTACATGATGGAGTACGTGTGGAATTAGTATAATTAATTAACAAAACCGTGTTGAATTAATTGGGTTGCAAATTACACTTGTCTGTACACGGTTGTCTTTGGTTGGGTTCCCTTGGACAAAGCAAAGGAGCAAGCAAGGCTCAGACTATTATTCTATTGTAGCCCGTATTGGATCTGTATGCACTGAATTTAGGTGCTGCAGCTTATAGTACAGATTAATTAATACAGTACATAGTATTTTCAACGGTACCTGATCCCACTGTTATTAAGAACATACTATACTATGAATCAAGATCCAATGTACGTACGGCCGACCCAAATGGTATTCACATCCATTCAATTAATCACTGATTATTCTATATATGGACCGTACTTACAGTCACACTAATCTTGTATTTTGCTTCAAATTAAGCACATACATACTTCCTAGCTTATTGTTCTCTTAACTTCCTAGCTTATCTTTTATGCTAAAAGTTTTCTTTTCTGTTTGCTGATGGAGATGTCTGGCCATGAAAGAATCATGCAACATGCATCTAGTGCTATTAAATTAAGTCTTTCTTAGTCCGGCCATATATGTATATATATGATATCATTATTTAAATTGCGAGGAGATAAGCTTCTCTTACATTAAGATATTACTCTTACATTTTAGCTATAGCTACTAGCTAGCTGTAGTGGACTTCAAAAAAAAAAAAGGCTGTAGTGGACTAGTGAGTGGCTTATAATTAATATTATTGTAATGTGATCGAATGATCCAGAAGTCGCAACATTAAGTGTACATACTTTAACTATAGTATTCATTACTAGGGTGTATGTATCTACATATATAATTATGGTTTTTGGAGTAGTAGTATCGTGTGAATGATGATGCAATTTGCCTACTTGCACTCTTAATTTCCAGCCAGGATGCCTCGTTCATAATACCACGTACGGCAGTTGTTTACTCAACTCGGGATAAATATACATGGCCAGCCCAAGTCTCATCCACTAAGATCAAATTGACGAGGTATGATATCAATGTAAACTAGACTTTTCTTAGAATACTTTCCAAATCTTTTAGTCCTTATAAGGTATAAACAACTCAAAGGATAGTAGGATATTAACTTTATCTCAAAAACCTGACCGTTCAATCTTTAAAAAGTTCGAGCCTTTCTCAAAAATCAACAAATCCTCATGTTGTCGTTGTTCCCTCAGACCTTGCAAATTGACGACCCTTTAATCAATGACGGTGAAACTCTTTAGGGGTTTCGTCTTCTTTTTTCAATGGCAAGTTAACAAGCCTCCGAATGCTCCTTAAATTCGTCACTTATTTTCTATTTTCTAACTCTAAAACCCTAATCTTCTATTAGTATTTATAGTAGGTGGTTAAGTCCAATAAGATATTATTTGGGGGATTTGCGAAAATGTCCCACCCAGAAAAACGGTTTGCAAAAACGCCCCTTAAAACAAAAAAATAGCGAAACATGCTAATTTGGGCATTTTTGCAATAAAATTTACATTATTTTGTTTTTTTAAAGTAGAAGTTTATTAAAAAATCATTATAATTACATTAAAAATATTTATCCTTAAATTCTGAAAATTCGTTTTAAATACAGAATTGAAAAATAGAAAAAGAAAAAGAAAATATAAAATAAGAAAATAGTTTTGAAACATTGAGATTTTTTGAAAACAATGAGATATTGTAGAAGATATGGTGGAAGCTATTTTTTGAAAATATAAAACATAAATACATGTGAATCATTATTATCTTCGTTTCAACATTGATCGTTATTATCTTCGTGATTATCTTCGTTTCATCACAAAGTACGGTGAGATTCATCCTGTCACCCTCAGTAAACATCTTGTCATACACAACGAGATATCATGTCACCCTTTTGTAAAATATTGGAGTATCATTTTTTTTCGTGTTAAAAACATGTGTTTCTTCTAAAAAACATTGCTTTTTCTCATCTTTCACTAAAACTTATTTCTAAATACAGAATTGAAAAATACAAAAGAAAAAGAAAATATAAAACAAGAAAATAGTGTTTTGAAACATTAAGATTTTTTGGAAACAATGACATATGGTGGAAGATATTGTGGAATATATTTTTTGAAAATATAAAACATAACTACATGTGGATCATTATTATTTTCGTTTCAACATTGATCGTTATTATCTTTGTGATTATCTTCGTTATTATCTTCGTTTCATCACAAAGTAGGGTGAGATTCATCTGTCATCCTCAGTAAACATCTTGTCATACACAACGAAATATCCTGTCAATCTTTTGTAAAGAGACGATCGTAAATCTATATTCGGGACCGGAGAGATTATTTGCCTTTTTTGTAAGATTTCCAATTTTTCTTTTATTTTTAAAAAAGGATAGATCAAAAAATGAAATCTTGTTTTAACATTAAAATATTTATAGAATATTGTTATTTATATATATTTTCAAATTTGGATAAAAAATAATGTTTGTTAAAATATTGTATTTCTCAAATAAAATATTAATAAAAATAATAATTTTGATTTTTTAAAAAGTATTTCGTTTTTTATTTTATTTGATAAAATTAGTCATTTTGGGCATGAATGTAATATTTTTAGGCATAATCGCAATATTTTTATGCATTTTTGCAAATCGAAAAAAAGGTCATATTTGCAAACTGATTATCAAATAGGGACATTTGGTACTAATTCCTCATTATTTTCTTGGCATAAAATAATAACTTTCCACCTTATAATCAACCATAAATCGATTACACAATAATATCTTCAACACGATCTTCTATTCTATATTATATTCTAGACTCATTGCCAATGTCCATATCCATAAGATATTCTTCCCTATAAGTATTATCATCCTTTTAAATTTAATAACAACTACAGTTGTAAACACACAACTTTAAGATAAGGAAACTTGCTCTTTCCTTAATTAGACTTTTTTGTGTTTCTCTCATGCCACTTGCTAACACACTCTGATCCCTTTGGACCAATTTCTTTATCTTGAACACTATTCCCCTTGGACAAGTGTTTCTTCCTTCATTAGTTCTCTAGTTCTCTTGTTTCCATTGTAGTTGTTTACTCTTGAAACATTTTGACAACACTCAACCTTAATTATAACCTTGTGACGTTTATCATCATCAAAGTCCATAGGACTAGTTCGAGGGATCAATTGGCTTTCGAATAGTTCCTAAGGGAACATCAATTTAATAGAGGTGTCATAGTGTGTAACGTCACGACCATAATTATTCCCCTTGGACAAGTGTTTCTTCTTTCATTAGTTCTCTAGTTCTCTTGTTCCCATTATAGTTGTTTACTCTTGAAACATTTTGACAACACTCAACCTTAATTATAACCTTGTGACGTTTATCATCATCAAAGTCCATAGGACTAGCTTGACCAAAAAAAAAAAAAAAAAAAAAGTCCATAGGACTAGTTCGAGGGATCAATTGGCTTTCGAATAGTTCCTAAGGGAATATCAATTTAATAGAGGTGTCATAGTGTGTAACGTGACGAGGACAATAGAGGTAAACAAAGATGGTAATAAGGATGTTGATCTAGAAATTCGATCTAGAGAGTGGGTAGAGCACTTTACTCTCGAATTTCTCCTTAAATGATAATACCCATTGATTTCACTAGCAATAGAATTATCTAAATCTTTACCCACAAAGCCGTTCATCTAAGAAAGCATGAATATATGACATAATTATTGAGTAGACTCAAGCTCAATATTCGATTGCTCGAGTATGATCCTTTTTATTAATTTGGAATATCAAGCTATTATAATTAAGTAATCGAATTTCCGATTAACTAATATACGATTAACCGAATTTCTGATTAACTAATATCCAATTAACCGAAACATTGGTTAACCGACGCTGCACAACCACCCCTAAATTGAGCGATAACCCGTAAAGTATGTGTAAAATTGGCCCGCATCTAGGCCAGGTTGTTTGGATCAAGCAAGCTAGCTGCAATTCCATAAAATTATTTTTATCAATTGAAGTATTAAATTAGGTATTTATTTTTGCTAAAAACCTTGTTTTAGAGAGATGATAAAAGAAAAATAATGAAGCATTTTTACTGATGAAATCCAATTTTACGAAATAATAAAAATTAATGAAGATTTTTTAACTAGATATTAGAGATTGATTGACAAACCATCATAATTGTTTTGTCAAGGCTATTTCACATCTATCTATCTATCTATCTATCTTCTATCTTCTATCTTCTATCTTCTATCTTCTATCTATACAACATTACTTTTCTCCCTGGGAAATTCTATCCATTATAAACGACATCAGACACCTTCTTTCGCATCTTCCTCATGTGGTTTTTTTACATTGTTTCAGGGAGTGCAATCAAGCGGCCGATTTTCTTGCTAAGAGACAAGTCAATCTTAGTCTTCTAAATTCAGTTATTTCTAGTTCCTCTACATCTTCTTTAGACCTCTTCCCTTCTTTATCTGTAATCCAGCTTAAAGGGTTGTTGAGTCAACAACCCGGGCTGATGAATTTTTTTAAGATCATCCGTTGTGATGATTTAGGCTGGCCATGTAATACTCTGGTAGCCTAATGTTTGCCTATATGAGCTAGTAGCTCTTCTATCAAAAAAAAAAAACATTACTTTTCTCTCGACGAAATCGGGCTACTCGACCAATGAGAAAAATTAATGAACTATATAGTCTACAAGGAAAAACAATTAGCTCCCCTAGTCTTTTTTCCAATTTTGCCCTTTTCTTTTTTTTAAAAAAAAATTACATGATGACGTCATCATATGTCATTGCTGACGTCAACACCCCTTACCATTATCGGCGTTGATAGGCGTTGACCGGTCACTGCTCATCTTGTCATCACCCAACTTGTCATCACATGTTTTTTCCATCAATTAAATCATCTTCATACTCTATCTTGTCATCACATATTTTTTTCATCACTCAACATGAGGTAAATCTTGTCATCAGTTAAATTATCGCCTAATTTAATCAATATGACCCTATCATTCACGTACAAAACTTGTCATCACATACACACTTGCGTCCACGTACCAAAAACCTATCATTCACGTACAAAACTTGTCATCACCCTAACTTGTCACGTATACAACTTATCATTGGCTTAATTATCACCCTAACTTGTTGTCACATATACAACTTGTCATCAGATTTTATTAGTATGCCTATGTGGGATTTGAACCCACATTATTGTACATTAAGCACATTGCTCTATTATTTGAGCTAATAGGCCATAATTATAAGTAATATATAGACAAATTTAACAATGCAAAATAAAACATGAAATCACCCCAACTCGTAAAACAAACTTGTCATCACCCAAACCATGAACACAAACTTGTCATCATCCAATCCCATAAAATCATCCCAAAAACCTTAAAACAAACTTGTCATCACCTAGATCCGTGAAACAAACTTATAATGCCAAAACCATAAAAAACAACTTGTCATCATCACCCAAACCCATAAACACAAACTTGTCATCATCCAAACCCATAAAATCATCCCCAAAACCTTAAAACAAACTTGACATCACTCAGATTCGTAAAACAAACTTAAAATCCGCAAAACACATAAAAAAAACGAACTTGTCATCACCCAAACCCATAAAATCATCACAAAAACCTTAAACCAAACATGTCATCAACCAGATCCGTAACACAAACTTAAAATCACCCAAAAACGCATAAAAAATAAACTTGTCATCACCCAAAACCCATAAAAAACAACTTGTCGTCACCGAGACCCATAAAATCATCCCAAAAACCGTAAACAAACTTGTCATCTCCCAGATTTGTAAAACAAACTGGTCATCAGCAAAACACATAAAAAAACGAACCTGTTATCGCCAAAACCCTTAAAAAACAACTTGTCATCACCCAGAACCATAAAATCATCCCAAAAAACTTAAAACAAACTTGTCATCACTCAGGTCCGTAAAACAAACTTAAATTGCTCAAAACTCATAAAAAACAACTTGTCATCACCCAAAATCATAAAATCGTCCCAAAACCCTTAAGACAGACTTGTCATCACCCAAATCCGTAAAACAAACTTGTCATCAGCAAAACACATATAAAACATCTTGTCATCAGCAAAACACATAAAAAAAACAACTTGTCATCACCCAGACCCATAAAATCATCCCAAAAACCTTAAAACAAACTTGTCATCACCTAGATCCGTAAAACATACTTAAAGTCACCAAAACCCGTAAAAAAACAACTTGTCATCACCCAAACCCATAAAATCATCCAAAACCCATAAAATCATGCCAAAACCCAAAAAATCAACTTGTCATCTAAAAAACCAACGAGCACCTAACCCTAGATCTAGCTCGAAAGAGCCCAGATCTGGCTCGTAGGACCTAGATCTGGCTTGTAGGAGCCTAGATCTGGCTCTTACCAGCCTACGAGCCTAGATCTAGCTCTTAAGAGCCCAGATCTGGCTTGTATGAGCGTAGATCTGAGTCGAATTAAAAGAAAAGAGGGAGATCAAGAAGAAACCGGACCGAAAGGAGTCGAAGAAGAAGAAAAAACCTGAAATTCACCAGATCTGGCGGCGGTAGCGACGGCGGCGGTGGCGGAGGTGGTCGTCGAGGTGGTTGGAGTTTAGATATGGCTCGTATGAGTCCAGATCTGGCATAGACGAGCCCAAATCAGACTCGTACGAGCCTAGATCTGAAGAAATCAAATGAGGTGAAAAAGAAAATGGAGAGGAGAGGGAGGGAGATTTGGTTCTTTGGAGAGGGAGAAGGAGAGAGGGAGGAGAGGGAGAGAGGGAGGATTGAAAGAAAAATGAGGAAGAGAGAGAAAAAAGTGAGAGAGTGGGGTTTTTTTTTATATGGGGTGGGTAGCCTAGTTACTTAATTAATTATTTGGGTAGTCTAGTCTCCACAATATCCCCCCGAAAAAGTCCCCCCCCCCAATCCCCCTTGGGTTAAATAAATGCATACTTTTATTTTTTATTTTTTTTGGTTTTGGTTTTTTAATTGTAATTGCAAATTAACCATATGTGTGAATCATGAAATTTTAGCGGCTAACATTTTACCAATATATTATGAGAAATTCAATTCAAATCAAATCCAACACCTTGTTTTTGACCTTGGGTCAAATAAATGCATTTTTTTATTTGCAAACATGCACATTAGTTTTCTTTTGAGAAGTTAATTGTGCATGTCATAGATTGACAGAATAATCTCGAGATTGATTGTAGTTATAGGGGAGGATTCAATGACAAATGAATAAAAGGTGAGTGTTTATGATATGTATTTAAACTACAAAGTATATTTAAATTACAAATTATCTCTAAAATGTATTTCAATTGCAAAGTATTTTTAGCTAGAATGACGTTGTTCCATATATGAATAGTTTTTGAAATTTAGAGTATTGATCAACAGATGAAATAGTAAAATAATTGAAATTTGTATTAGTCCCTCGTGTAAGCCAAAATAAGAATATGATTGCTCACTTCGTCGCTCGCAAATGGTTGTCTTAGGCTATGAACAAGTGTTTGCTCGAACTCATACTAACTTGCTAGCATATGCTTGTTTTGATGTTATGTATTTAATATTTAAAAAGGAAGTAGAATATGTCAACTTCTATACATATTGTATACTCAATGTATATTTAGTATAAATTTATAACATTTTCATAAATACAAAATAATAGAAATAAGAATCTTATTTTTAAGCTCATTCTAGGTTAGGGACAAATATGGATGAAACGTTGAGATTATGGACTAAAGTGTTGATTAATCATATGTTATAACATCCAAAAAAATTACTACAAACAAATTTATCTGTCCGATGGACTGGACATGCTTTATAGTTTAATGACAAAAGTCCTCATCTGATGGAACTTAATAGGTTGTGAAACAACAACAACAACAACAACAACAATATTTACCCAGGGAAATCCCGCTTGCGCAGGATCTGGGGGTCAGGATAGGGGCATTCCAGACTTAGATGGAATATGCCCAATACAACCCAAGCGAAAAAGAAACCAAACCACTTGAGAAACTAAACAGAAAATCCCCAACACAAGGCAAAGTACAGCTAAAACTAAAACTATACGGAAAACAAAAGCAAGAAAAGATAAGAAAGCTAGATCTAAAAGAGACTAGCCCACTAAGCGAGAAAAACCGGCGGAAAACACACGAAAACTGGCTCCACCAACGGTTGGTCAACTATTTATTACCCTGGTCTTCTCTCTCTAACTCTCTCTCTACACTGCGCCAAATCCACATAAATCCCTAATAAGCTGATATCCTGCTCTATATTGTCCATCCATCGCTTTTCGGCCGACCTCTATCCCTCCTGAAGACCCCTAAATCCCAACGCTCACACCTCCTAATTGTAGCGTCCGGACTCCGTCTTTGGACATGACCAAACCAATGAAGCCTCGCCTCTCGAAGTTTGTCTCCTATGTTGGCCACCCCTAGCTTGCTTCTGATCTCTTCATTTCTGATCTTATCCATTCTCGTATGCCCACACATCCATCTAAGCATACTCATCTTAGCTAGGGGTGGGCATAATCCGGTCCGGACCGGATTTTTGGACCGGACCGGGGTCCCCGGTCCACGAAAATGGGATTTCCCGGTCCCGGTCCCGGTCCCGGTCCGGTCCGGTCCCGGTCCCCGGTCCCGGTCCCGGACCGGGAATTTAAAAAAAAAAGAAATTAATATGAATTGTGTTATAATTTATTTTTAATATTTAAGCTTTATATTTATATTATATACTTAATAATATTTTGTTTTTCATTAATTATATATGATTTCTTTAATTATATTATAATTTTTTATATATAAAAAGTATATTTTATTTAAAAAAAATATTTTTTTTTAAAAATGGGAGTTCCCGGTCCAATCCGGTCCAGGACCGGACCGGGACCGGGACCGGGACCGGAAAAATCCGGTCCGGTCCGGTCCCGGTCCCCGGTCCACAACTTTTCAAGTTCCCGGTCCCGGTCCGGTCCTGGACCGGTGCCCAGCCCTAATCTCAGCGACTGGGAGTTTAAGAGAGATAAAGAGGCAACATAAAGCAAATTTTTTGTAAATCCAATAATATGGAAATATGGAATATAATAAATTATTGAGGAAATAATTCAATGTAAAACGATTCGACACTGATCACCAAAAATCATAGCGTTACAAATTGGTAGGATTAGCTAGAAGGTTGTAAAAGTAAATTGTATTGATAATTCGTTGTCAAAGTTCATAGTATATAGTCCCAAGATTAGACCCATACTCAAAGGTGTTATCAGCTTGGTGGTTAATTGATTTAGACCATCAACAACTTTTCTTGCCTTTCTTTTTTAGTCTATTCAATATACTGGTTAATTGATTCGATCAGAATTATTGCTAATCAACGATATTAATACATACTGCGTTGATGATACACATATCAATTACCAACCACAGAAATAACGTTAATATATAGTAGGAGGATTTTCTGTTGGCACTTACGTATCTGGTTTGTGGGATTTAGAGTGTATATCATATAATTCTGAAAAAAAAAAGTGTATATCTACTATACTATAATCTATTACTATATACTAAAGCGGAAGCAAATTCTGCCACCATATTGCGCCACATCACTCCCTTTTTTAAAAATCTATCTTATTGAATCTTGATTTTATCATAATCTTATAGATACTTAATTAAAATATTAGTTCTATATTAGAGTTTGTGTTGTTTAATAAAAATCCTATCCAAATATATAAATCTCTATCTTATCATTATACACATTTTAATTAATATATAGATCTATCATAAACCTTTTATTTAAAAAAGTATTTTTTTCATCACAATCTATAAATCATAATCAAAATATTTTACCTATTTAATTAAATATCATATTAAATTTATTTTATTTTTCGTAATTTTATTATGCTATTTTTTTAAATCACCAATGATAGCAAATTCTACCACTATATCCAAGACAAATATTCATTCTATTAAAATTATATATTAAATACATTTTTACCATCATATCATATTAAAATATCAATAAAAAAGTATATGTTATATTTAACATATATATCACTAATATTGAATATTGATTTCACTTTAGAAAAAAAAAAGATTTCTTAATTAAGATAATAATTCGTTCACATATTTTCATTACATTTTTATATATTTATTATTTAATTATTTTTTCAGAAAACAATAACATATATACGAGATAATCTGGTTTTCTATTTAACTTATTAAATAATATCTATATATTATAATATTATAATATATTAATCTAAATTTTATTTAAACTTATTTATTTTATTAATATAAGTTAGTTTATGTAATTTAATTTAAATGCCAAAAGCTTTGTATCAATTGTTAATAAAATGTCATAATGCATCTTATCTTATTTCATTCTTCTTCAATTATTTATGTATATATAAAAAGTAAATACATAAATAAAGTTTATTTATATATATGATGATATACAAGAATTATGTCATTTTATAATATAAAACATAAGCGCCATTTTAAAACAAAGTATGCATATGATATTATTTTTAATTGTTGTAGTAAATTTATACATAAAGTAATAAATAAACAAATAACACCCACGTACAAGGTGCGGGTCATCTGCTAGTACAGTATAAAGCAGAACTTATGTCTTTGTTAAAACTAGTTGAAGACCCATACCATGTACGGGTAATGATCATTTTTTCGTTAATTGGTGTATCTACTATAATCTATACTAAATATTAATTCTTATATATAAATTGATTAAAATGGGAATTGAAAAGTTAAGTTAATTAATATGTATCTTTCATAGAAGAAAATTTTAAAGATAGATAATATTGTTTCAAAGATAGAGATTAGATGAGTAAGAAAAAAGATAAAATTAAAAGGTTAGATAATTAAAGAAATTTTAAAGATAAATAATAAGCCTTTGAAGATAGATATTTGATGGGTAAGAAAAAAGATAAAGTTAAAGATTAGATAATTAGGGAAAAAAAACATATAAAATTGTTAATAAAGTGGGGCCAGAATTAACGTGGAGGCTCGAAATTCTCCGGCTTTAATATATAGTATAGAAGATTTGCGCCACCTCATCAACCTTGAATAAAAAAATGTTATTTACGCATGTAATCAATGCTGAATAGAATAATGATTTTATTTTAACAACCGTAACTACCGTTTATATCTACTGTAATATTTTATCCAATTTTTGATAGGTTAATTTATTTTCCTAATATAAATCAATAACAAATCTCGCTAGAAACAATAGAAAAAATGATTTTGGATATCTTTGATATTTTCCTTAATTTTGATATGAAAATAAAATTTTTATTTACATGTTTTTTATTTTAGGTAAAATGATTTTTTCAGCTTTATGAAGATTCTACATTATTAATTAAAATAATAGATTTCAAAATTGAAATTAAATTAAAATAAAATACATATATACGTTAATAGGTTCGAACTTGGGTATATCGGGCTTGAATTGTAAATTCTCGATAACAAAAAGGCTCGGATCAAAATTCAATCTCAAATCGATAAGGTCGGATTTACATTTACATTACCCGTACATGGCACGGGATTTATACTAGTATCATATAATGTCCAACTTAAACAGGTAATTAAAGTAATTGGGTACGTTGATTAAGCTAGATGATGGGTCCATGAATGATTGCATTCTAGATTGATGTTGATGTTCTAACTATACAAAAGGACTAATTTTATATATATATATATATATGTATGTATATCGTGATTCGTGAATATGTTACATGTACATGATTGCATGAATTTAAAGCGTACTTATGTCTTCATTAATGCCTGTTATAATAAGGTCAATTTTGTGGAAAAATCAAAGTTTTGATGGTGCGAAATTGATCACTTGTGTTCATATTATGGAGTCTAATTTCCCTAGGAAACCAAGTTCAAAGTCCATGAGCTCGTGACGTAGCTTACTGTATATATGCTCCTCAAATATATACTATAAGATGTATTAAGCAAAGTTAAACGCATTTGAATTTGATGATGCATCCTTTCTTAACTTTCTTTGAGAATACTCCAAAAAAATGGCCAATATTGACCAAAAAATAAATAAAAAAATTGCCAACCAATATATTGTGTATGTACACATGAAGGGAACCAGAGATATGGTGCATGAATATAAAACCCATTTGATAAGAAATACAGTATATGATTAATATTCAATGAATAAGGTGTAGGGCTGCTGGGAGGAATCAAACTCCTCTCGTCTTCTTTAGTCAGTTATCATAAGAACATGCACTCGTCTTAATTATATTTTTCTTTTTCTCTACTTTGTGATTTAGGCGACAAACAGACAGATTTGGTTAGAGAATGATGGGAAATCAGATCAGATACGTAAGTATCATTTGGTTGATGACGAATGATTAAGAAATCTGCAATCTGCGATGGAGTTGAAGTTGATTGTTCATTTTAAAATTTGGGGTCTACTTGTAAATAATGCAATGGAATTATGGCATGGAAAGTGTTTATCTTTACAGTTCAAACTGTAGAACAAGAGCTCATCTAAAAATATTAGCATATTCAACTTCTCTAATGATAGGTCAGATCAATAGAAATCCTAGAAATCATTCAGCAGGACTTAAAATTCTAAATTTATGCTAACAAAAAAAGTTAGGACCTCAAAAGCATGTCTATATTGAATTATACAATATCAATCGCCAAAATTATAAAATCTATACTTGGAAGTTTGAAAACAAAAATTAACAGCTTAGCTGGATAAATAGGGATTTAGGAATTTGCCAATACATAGCTTTAGCTTAAATAGCCAGCTGGCAAAAGGGTTGATGAAAATCTGCTCTAACTTTTGCATTTCCACAAATTTCTGCATGCCTTGGTATGGTTGGTACATTCAGTAGCCATAAGCAACCACAGAAAGTGAAACACATTGAAAGATCAAAATCCATTAGACAGGTTTATACACAAGAACTATACGCTGATTCCAAACTTGCTGAGTTTTGAGTTGGTGTTGTTACTTGCAAGTCAATTTCATACTCTCAGTCCGTCAGTCGTATAGCCCTTCATCGTCCCATGTATCTACCAAAAACTCCACCATTTCCTGCCATAATTAATTGCATTCCAAGTTCAAATAAAACCAAAATTTTACCCAAGGAAACAAAAAACAGACTAATATAGAAACTGATGGACTCACAGCGAGAGGGATTGGTTTCCGAAAGGCCAGCTTTGTTCCAAGCAATCCATCATATGTTGCACATACACTGCAGGAAATGCAATATTACATACCACTTATAGACTCATGAACAAGCATTATAGATTCAAATGGCTCCTGAAACCAAAAATAAGGATAAACACCTTATGCAACGTTCCCTGGGCTTGTGAGATCGATTTGATTGCTTCTTTTCGCCAATCCACTGGACACGAGTTTGGTTCCACAGTATAAGACCTATGACACCATAAGCAGCAGAGAACATACAGGTTGTGCGTTGCCACAGTATAAGATATAAGTCTTACAACATGGTATTTAAAATGAGATGATGCATATCAGAATTCAAAGGATAGATTATTACCATGATTTATGTACTCAGAGTGGCCATTTGTGGGCTTATTTTCAAAATCATAGGGAAGGCTTTGGTTTGATGTGTTCAGGAAAGAAAGGCTTCTCTGAGAGAGAACGGCAGAGTTAACGTCTATGTCATAGGCACTGCTCGTCCAAAATCCATCCGACATACTGGACTTGTCAACGGGATAACGCGTTCCTCCTGATCTCTCCTGCACGAGGAGGAGATTTGCAGGTTTTGTGCAGCTTCCAAAACAGCCTCTGCTCTGCCAGGAACCAAACTGATGAGTACTCATGCTTTTAAAAGCGAACAAGCAAGTGAGCAAGGGATAGGAGAGAGTCTCACTCCACAATATAAGTTTCATATACAGGCAAGAATTTGATTTAGTTTTCAGGGAACAGTCATACGAAGTATCTATGGATTAGATCCAAGCAGTTAAAAGCCCTCAATCAACTTGATTTATATTAGTGATGATATGGAAAATGGTTAAGCTTACTGAAATTGCAATACTAAAGTTCACAAACCCAACATTCAGTAGTGTTGGGGAGAAGAACATAAAAGCCAGGGTTCGATATTCATCACACACTCACACGACGTTATAACAGTTCAAAATCCTCGTAGGTACCATATAAGACCGATGCATTTGACTATTGCACGCATTTGGAAATAAAAGATGAGGTTCTTAACATCGGCACAACATCATAGATAAGATTCGGTATCCTTTTTGCTAAATGGGTATTGGAAAAACAGATTGAGTTCATAATTTCTCAAGTAAGATACCCACAAACTATCACTGGAGCCAGAGCCACTGTTGTTGCAAGATGTGAGCTACTAGTTTCACAATGTGATTTATAGCAGAGACCTTCAGCTTAGCTTGATCTAATCAGCTGATATTGGATTTGTTCCAGACTCGATCTATGTAATATAAGGGTGTATAACCATGACTAGTAATTCAAAGAAAGCACATGCTGAGCTAGAATGGTAACAACTTCACCAAAAATGAGCAGTATAGCGAAGAAGAAATCCAAACTCAGAAATAACAACAGCAACAATTGTGATATCGAACCGATCTCATCATGTACACAACAGGCAACAAACAGTTGAGGAATGCAGAAAGCCAACTATTAACAAATGAAAGTGGAAGACTTGTTTCAATTTTACAGCAGAGACAACATCATCAACTACTGAGAAACACAATCAAATTCATACGAACCTATGAAAAAAACAGAAACCATGCTTAAAATGTGAGGGCATACATGACGACATACCCCATGCAAGAGAGGAGGCTATTGATCCAAGCAGCAAAAGAACGGAAGGGCATGATTTCAATTGTTCCAGAGATCCAGCAGCCTACAAATTACAAAATAGGGTTTTAACTCTTGTGTTAGGGTTTTATGGGATTGGTAAAGCAGATTTTGCAATTGCAGCGTTGGGATAATGAAAATTTTAGGCGAAACGGAAACCCCCACTTGCATCGTTGGAAATTGGGACGTTAAATTGTCTGGGAATGTGATTGGCCTTCACTTCTGAAAAAGCCGCAGCATATTTGTTATTCGATGGACCCAAATCTGACATCACAATCCACGCTTATTTCCGTAACCGTTACATTTATTTGGATTTCCATCGAATTAAAGTGGAGTTGCAAGTATTTTTAATTGTTTCGTGTAGGAATTAAAATCTTGTGAGAAAATTAATGTATCAATTCCGAATTAGATGACAAGATTGTTGAAACTTCCAACAAACTGATAACTTTTAAAATTTTCATCCATCATCATGATCAATTGCACCATAACGTCCAAAATCTGCCAACTGCCAATTCCTTTAATAGCTAGAGGAAAGAATGAATGATTCCTTGCCTAAAGAGATTACAGAGGCCAGAGCCCCAGTCAGTAGTCACCATTGATAGTGAGACATTACCAGCTAGCCAATTCTGTAATTCCAATTTCGGATTTGTAAGCTTCTTTTGCTGTAGACAAACCAAAAAGATTGCAAATAATCAAATAGGCCTTTCATATCTAGCAAGCTGTAAACAGAGAAACTGTTGGAAAAAGATGGCCGGCTAAACAATAAGTAGTACTTCTGATAAACCAAAACTCCTGCTAATGAAAATACATTAATGTTTGCTGTCAATCATTGTCAAGGTTAGCCAACAAAAAACAGTAACTCCTGTTCAAACAACAAAACGAGCTCTTTTTGAATATCCAATCCCCAGCATACACAAGGATAAACTTGATTTCGCAGGATAAGCGCACCACTGATGGCCTGGAAGTAGTCGTAGCTTGTACAAACTAATCCAGCGGCCTTTTATCAATATAGAAAAATATTGGTTGACACTTGAAATGTTCCCAGCAGTCAGACTACTTGTGGCGATCAATTGCTCTTCCTTGAGAGAAGAGAAGCCAATCCAGCTCTCCAACCAAGCAAAACTGGAGCGTATTGCCTTTTGGGCACAAGAGATGCCAAACCTACTTGAACATTCTCCGTGCTTGAGACTTGTTGCTTTGATGCAATCTCTGTGGGTCTATAATGCACACCAAACATCATGTCAGGTGAAATATTCTAGTTTTTCTTTTGATTTTAGATAAATCAATATTTCAACTTAATAATCCAGTCGCTGCTATACAAATCATATCACTATTCTCACAAGCAATAAGGTTTAAGCAATGGAAACCAGAAAGGCCGATATCACATAACTGCAATCTTTTGCTAAAGATAATAAGCCAAAGACTGCTGAAAATATTTCAGCTAATAAGCACACCTGGGAAAACATATACATCGATCTAAATGGGGTGAAAGTCCTATCTTGAATAAGCACTAGCAGGCTCTAAATGTGCCAAAAAGGAATCAAGGGAGCATGAAGAACTTGTTACTACTAGCTACTTTATAAAAAAGCCGAAACATGAACGTGACATTATTACATTAATAATTTGGCTATTTGGATGGACCAAAGAAAGTAGTAGGATGAAAGAAAAACAGCATAAAAAGGCCATGACATGTTGAGGATTCACATCTGATTCCAAGGGAAAGTGAAACACAGCAAATAGTACAACAAACAAGACAGAGTAAAAAAAAAGAAGAAAGTAGTTGAGAGGTATTTTACATGGAGATGAGGGGCCCTTCATGGGCAAACGTTGAGAAGCCTTGTCTCTGCTTGTGCTTGGGATTGGCGGTGCATAGTATATATACCCGTCCCCTACGTTTCACAGTCTTGCAAAACTCACACATCTTCTTTACAGACGAACGGATCTTCATTATCACTCCTGAATGCAGAAATACAAGCTTAAGGACTTGAGAAGACAATTAAGCTTCACATACTTGGAATGTTAATCCATTGAATTGTAAAGGAACTACTTCGAAAACTTATATTACAAGTTACAACAAAGTCCTGCACAATTTACTCATCAGAGACAACAGGGCAAGAGTACTCTCTGCACATAAGGAACTACAGCCATAAACATCCACAAACACTTCATCCTCTGAATAGCCAACAGTTTAAGCCTCGCTGAGATTTTTCAAGGCCAATTCCAAATTACACAAAAGCAAATCAAGTGATTGCATCAGGTCTGCTTCGGATCAGTTGAGCAAAACACAGTAATAACTAATAAGCATGGAGTCAACACAGGTCAAAATAGAGCCATATACAAGCTTGCATATCAGATACAATCAATCCAGTAAACTCAAGGGAAACATTTCCTACGATCTTCACACAACTTAACGGATTCAAAGCTCACTAATTCCTGGAGAAATATATCTGAACATGATCACTAATAGATATTAAGAACCACGGATTTGGATCCTCTTAATTTCAATTGCGAACGACAAGCTCAAATCCATGAAATTTGGATGTTTTAATTTCAATTCAGAGCGACAAGATCAAAACGATGAAATTTGGATCTTTAAATTTCCTAAAAACTACAACACAGACGAACGAGAGCAAAGGAAATACATACACGAAGTTCTATCTTTCCTCCGTCCTTCTGCCGTCGCATAAAGAATTGACATGTCAAATCCATCAACAAAACAAAAAGAAAAATAACGAGGAAAAACAACTCCTTGCAACGAAATTGAAACAAGAGAAAGGAAGGAAGGTAAAAGACGAACGACTAAAGTAAATATTTCGCATTACCTAGGTCTGATGGGAATCCGAGAGGGGGGCGGAAGTAGAACAGACAGCAAGAGATCGGAGACTTCAACGATAGCGGTGGAAGTGGAAGGGAAACTGTCTAACGGATGACGAAAGGTTATTCCATAACCATAGTTGGGCCTCTGATAGACTTAAATGGGCCAGCCCAAACCATAGTCCAATCAACTTTGAACCACGCTATTGGGCCCAAACCTGCTTTCACATAAACCACTCCTTATCTTCATTCCTGACGATGTCGAGCCACGGGTCATGGGTCGACCCGTTGACCAGTAAATGGAAATGATGTGACCTGAGACCCAATTTGTAAACCTTTACGGGTTACGGGTTTTACGGATGAGGCCACATGCCTCGTTTAACCCGATTATATACATGACAATGTCGTTTTTCACACAATTAACTAATTTTTTGTGGTTATACAATACTGTTCTATTAACATTCAATGCGTTAAAATTATCGAAATGAGCTTCACAAAGTAAAATTAAAAAATTATACAATTCATGATCCAAACAAAGGAAATAAAATTAGACATACATTATTATATTTTTAACATTACCTGAAAATGGAAATTATATGACCCGTGAGGTCCCTCCGGGTTACGGGCGATCCGGACTGTTAGACAACTTTTGTACTAGAGAGAAGCAAGAGAACATCTAAAAGGAAGGTGTTTTGCATGAAATCAGAAACGAACATGAGTTGCTAAATAAAAATGACAAAATCATGCTTTGTAATTTCCAAATGAAGCAAACAAAATCTCAAGCATGTCAAATTTTATAAAGACAGACATGTAGAAAAAACACACACCTGATTATCATTACCTACTTTCACAACACATCGGCCACGTAATTACCAGCTCTACGTATATGTTAGTCCACGTGGTCTCCATGTCTTGGGATGACGCCAGGGCGTTCGAGATAATGCAACAAGAAATTAAAGCCATTAAAACTTTGTTTCGTTACATTAAGCTTGATAAGTGGTAGTGCCATTCCATGCTACCAAAGTTGGAAGATGACCATAAGAAATGCCAAAGAGTACGTACCTCCCAATGATTAAGATCAACAAAAGGAAGAAAGGTTAATACATGACAAACTTTGTGGCCAGTTGCAACATTAATAACAATTAATAAAGGGAAATCCACACCTACAACGTATTTAATCTACCAAATATAAAAAGGACGAGAGTTGGAGCATCCTGGCCTTCAATTTACCAACAATAGTGCTCAATTAAATAGTGCTCAATAAACTAAAAACCACACAAGAAGCCATACATTTCTAACCGATATAGGTACATACATTCAACTTAGTTTGCACTTTGCACGCAGCACGCATGTGTGCGTGAATAGACACTGTCCTCTAAATTGAGTTATTGTACAAAACATATATCATACATGAGGATAGAAACACAACAAAATTTAGAGTACATGGAACATTAAGTGTACGAGAGCGTGGGAGAGGCTATGGTCTCAACATACGTCTAAACTCCAAGAGTGTTCCACGATCCATCTCTCGGTTGTAGGTGAAACCCGTGCTCTATAATCCGTGAGCCATCCCAGGACACAAATTGTCCATTGTTCTCATCAAGAAAGAAAATCTTCTGCATGTGAATGATCACAATTAGCAACCTTTGTGTTGTAGGTGGTGGCTTCGGCTCCAATTTCAGCTTCAGCTTCAGCTCGGGAGGTGGAGTAGCATACCCCAAGCACGCTGTCCAATACTCTACCAAGACTATCCAAGCCCGTACTCCATCATCACCCACACATCAACCCCGATGCAAGCCTGGCAGCCTGCCATCCTTGTAGCAGGTCAATAATGGCAAGGCGATCGTCGATCAAAAGCAACCCGCTCTTCGTACCACCCTCCAAATCATGATGATCATGGGGATGGGAAGGCCCTTGGATGTATCCAAACGCCTCCTTAGCTACATCAAACCGGAACATGCGGCCATACATGACATCTAGCCAGTGCCATGACCCGTTGAGGAAAAGCTGTGGGCACACTACCAAGTCATAGTCATAGAGAACTAGAGTTTCAAACTCGCCTTTCGCATTGACTAAGCCGAGAACCGCCTCGTTAGAAGTAATACTGCTATTACTATTAGCTTGATCAACCCCCTTGTGTTTTATTTCGCTACGAAAACTAAGGTTGTTGACTCTAGTCGCCGACATCGTAGGTGTCGACGACTTCAAGAACTGTTTCATTTAACTTTAACAATACACCAACGTATTCAACATAAGGGTCAAACCACTCTAAAACTATCGAAAACCTTAAGAAATGGACGAAGCAAATAGTCGTGATCCACCCATAATTATCATTTTAAGGTCCATTATGTCGTAATAAAGCCTAGTTCATCTCCTAGGACATAGGATAGAGGCTCGACACTATGTACTACAAGCTTGAAGAACCTGCATCGACAAGAACCCGATCGCTAAACCGGTCCGAAAACGAGTCAAAGGATTAATATAGCTGCCCCGGCTTAAATAGCCGGTTTGGTAGTAATATTAGTCTAAATACTAGTGATCGGATTGAGGCTTAGAAGATTGGGCCTGATCTAAGGCTAGAAGAAAAGAAAAAGCCCAAAAGGCCCAACTCACTTCACTGATCACTAAGTGGAATGATGCGTTCTTGGTGGAGGTCTTCATACCCTAGATATATAAGCTCTCACAAAGCTTTGTCTCCATCAAATTGTGGTTTCCACTTGAGCGGCGCTTGAGAGCTCACAAAAGAAAGAGAGAGAACAAGATTGAAGGAAGGACGATTTCCGACATCGGCGGTGGAGCAATCTGTGGTAGCTTCGACGACGATTCACGCTCGGCGAGATCCTCGGTGGCGACGAGACAGAAGCTTCTTCTCAAGGCTTCGAAAGCCTTAATTGGGAGCTGAAACCTTATTCAAGACTCTTCTTCTCTACTTCTCTTTTCTGGCTTTGTTCTTGTTTGTTCTAGCTAGATCTTTCTTGTATTGGTGCTAGTTCTCGTTTGTAGTTGCTGTGTGTAGCTGATCCTTGAAACTCTCTTGATCATTGGTATTAGAGCAAGGTTTCTATGTTATTCTTTTTCCTGAACTTGCTTTCGCTGTTGTGAAACCCTAGATCTGTAGATTCCGTGTTCAGATCTGTAGCTTTTGTATTCAAATCTATAGCTTCTGTGTTCAGATCTATAGTTTCTGAGTATAGATATATTTTTAGGGTTTTCTGGTTTGTTGTTTTAGGGAGATTCTTTGCTTAGATTTATTCAAGATATCTGAATTTTCTTGTTTGAGATCCTCGTACTACTGTTAAAATCACAAAACTGATTTTCTGTAACAGGTAGCCATGGCTGATCATTACCGATTAAAACCGTTTGATGGAGTCATGGATTTCTCAATGTGGAAGGTTAAGATGAAGGCCATCATGACTAAAGAACGACGCCGTCATTGATGTGTGGGATGCGGACACCACTACTATAGAAAAGGAGGCCAAGAACTTGCCCACGCCGAGATCATGTTAAGGTTGACTGATGAGGTAGCTCGCCAAGTGGTCAGTCATACTAAACCTAAAGATCTTTGGGAAGCTCTAGATGACATGTATTTGAAAAAATCCCTACCTAGTTGAATCACTCTATTATGCAAACTGTTTATGTTTAAAATGGATGTGAATCTGACTTTGAGTGATAATTTGGATAAGTTTCTGAAATTGATTCAAGATCTTGCTAGGTGTAATGATGAAATAAAAGATGAACATCAAGCTGTTATCTTGTTGAATTCTTTGCCTGCTCAATTTGATGTGTTGAAAGATGTTATTCAATATGGGCATGACGACGTAACTGTTAGTAAACTTACTGAAGCTATCATTCAGAAAAAAGAGTCTTTGGAAGTCTTTAAGGTTAAAAATGGAGCTAAAACTGAAAACAAGAATGACTCTAAGAATGTAGTTATGTATGTGAAAGGAAAAGGCAAGAATAACAAGAATAAGAAAAAGGCCGATAAATCTAAAAAACAAAATGAAAAGAAAAGTGATAATTCTTATGTTAAGTGTTTTTATTGTGGAAAAGAAGGTCATTTCTCTACTGACTGTAGGAAAAAGAGGAGCGATGATAAAGAAAAGAATAGTAAAGATAACTTCAATGGGTTTTCTAATGTGTTTGAATCTCAATGCCAATATTTAGATGAGTTGCTTTTGGTTTCTAATACTCATGATAATGATGATTGGATATTAGATTCTGGTTGTACTATGCATGCTACTCCTCATAAGGAGTATTTTGAGTCTTTATCTCTTTGTGATGGTGGTATTATTATGTTTGGTGATAATACTGCTCTAACTATACAAAACGTTAGATGGGTACCAGAACTTAGGAGAAATCTTCTTTTTAAATCTGTTTTGGATGATCTTAAGTGTCAGATTATTACTTCTAATGGGATAAGAGATGTTATTAGGAATAAAGCAATTCTTATTAAGAGCAATAAAAAGGGAGGGTTATATCATGTTATTGCTACTCCATAATTAAATATCTCTAGGGAAGTTAATAAATCTGATATTTTGGAAAGAAACAAGACTTGGCATGCTAGAATGGGTCGTATAGGCAATGCTGGTTTGCATCATTTATATAAGCATGAAACGATTGATGTTAATCCTTATGATATTACTTTCTGTGAAACATGTGCTTTAGGGAAGAAAACTTCCCACGGTTTTTCTAAATCTTCTTATGTTGCTTCTTTTTTTTATCTGACTCTTATGTTGCTTCTAACCCTCTTGAGTATGTGCATTCTGACTTGTGGGGCCTTGCCCAAGTTGATACCATAGGAGATAGAAAATATTTCTTATCTCTTATTGATCATTATTCTATAAAGGTTTGAGTTTGCTTACTTAAATCTAAAGATGAAGCATTTGAAAATTTTAAAAACTAGAAAACCATAGTAGAAAGTCAATCTGGGTACAAACTGAAATGCCTTAAAATTGACAAGAGCCTTGAATTCTGTAATAGCATGTTTAACGAATTCTATTTAAAGCATGACATTAAAAGACACCTAACCGTCCCTAGCACCCCCCAACAAAACGGTACCGCTGAAAGAATGAACAAAACACTACTTGAGAAAGCCGGATGCCTTCTCATTAGTGCTGGAATGAAAAAGTCTCTTAGGGGTGAAGCTGTAATTACAACAGCCTACTTGATTAATAGGTCCCGATCATCTGTAATTGGTTTCAAAACCCCTCAAGAAATGTGGACTGGTAAGAAACCTAACTTAAGTCACCTAGACCCTTTGGTTGTACAGCTTATGCTCAAATTTCCCAAGGAAAACTACAACCTAAAGCTCTTAAATGTGTCATGTTACGATACCTAGAAGGTGTAAAAGGCTGTAAACTGTTATTAATTCAATTGGGGAGGGGGGTACAAGGTCATAACTTCTAGGTCTATCAGTTTTAATGAAAATGATTTTCAATTCATTTCTAATGCCAGCTTCTGAGAATTCAGGTACCCCTCAAGATAAGTCAAATGGAGAAAATGACGGCCAGTTCTTTGAACCACACGACATACAAGAAACAGATGAGGAGGAGTTTGAAATTGGCCACCACATGAAAAGCTCACATAATGATGGACAATTCACCCCCTCAACTTCAGCACAAAGTGTGCCCATATTGACAGCACAAATTGGGTGGGGCAGGAAGTAGTACCAACTCTAATCTTGAGTCTAGTTCTGATTCCTCTAGTTCCTCTATGCATGACTCTGTTGATATTTCTGCAAATTCTGAAGATAATTGCATGATTTGAATGAAAATATGCAAATTGATGATGCTGTTATTATACTAGAAAATTTGCATGATAATGACTTAGTAGATTACCAGCTTACTAGAGATAGGGAACCTAGGATTAGGATTCCCAACACTAGATTCTCTGATTTTTGGAACCTTCATGAGCTGAATGATTCTTACTTGGTTGAGAGCTACCATAAAATTGTCGAGTATGCTTTCATTGTAGGTGAAGTTATAAAGAATTACACACATGAAACCTATTAGCAAGCTATTAAATGTAAGGATTCACATGAATGGTTACAAGCTATGCATGAGGAAATTCAGTCTATATATGTCAATAGTACTTGGACCTTAGTTCCCAAGCCTAATAAAGTTAGGTTAATTGACTGTAAATGGATCTTTAAGTTGAAAGAAGGAACTAATCCAAATGAACCCCCTAGGTACAAAGCTAGACTTGCAGCCAAAGGGTTTACCCAAAAAGAAGGTGTTGACTATAACAACATTTTTGCTCTTGTCATTAAATACAAAACCATGAGACTCTTGATTGCTATGACTGCCGTGTTTGATTAGGAGTTAGAACAAATGGATGTTAAGACAACGTTTTTGCATGGAAACTTGAATGAAGTCATATACATGAAACAACCGCAAGGTTTTATTGATAAAAAGAATCCTGATCATGCTTGCCTGCTTAAGAAATCAATTTATGGTCTTCAGTAGTCCCCTAGGCAATGGAATAAGAAATTCGATTCTTGCATGCTCTCTATAGGATTTAAGAGAAGTAGTTATGACACTTGCTGTATTTTAAAGGTGTGAAATCTGCTTCCCCCTTGTATATTCTTCTCTATGTGGATGATATTCTTTTAATAAGTAACTCTAAAGTTGCTATTTCTGGAGTCAAATCTGGATTAAACAAATTCTTTGATATGAAAGATTTAGGCCCTGCACAGAAAATCCTAGGAGTTAGAATAATAAGGGATAGAAAGAATCGGATCATACATTTGTCTCAATCTGATTACCTTTACAAAAGTACTTGACAGGTTTGCAATGAAACAAGCTAAGCCTGCACCTATAACAATTGGAGGGCATCTTCAAATCTCAAAGAAGGCTTGCCCAACAACTGAAGAATGGAAAAGAAAGATGGAGATGGTTCCTTACGATGTAGCTGTAGGCAGTATTATGTATGCAATCTTATGTACTAGGCCAGATCTTGCCTTTGCTATTTCTTTATTAAGTAGATATATGACAAATCCAGGTCCTACTCACTGGATTGCCATGAAATACCTTTTGAGATATGTAAAGGGAACAGATAATGTAGGTCTGGTATATGCTGAGCATAGTCCACCACTGCATATGTGGACTCGGACTATACTAGTAACAACACTCGAAAGTCCACCACTGCATATTATTACTATTGGGCTGGGAACTGCGTTTCCTGGAAATCCTAGCAACAGTCTATCGTTGCGCTCTCCTCGATAAAGGCTGAGTACATCGCAACTATTGAGGCCTCGAAAGAGGCGACCTGGTTGAGAGGCATTTTAGAGAAGATTGAAGGAAAAACATATTTGCATACCCTGTTCATGGATAGCCAGAGTGCCTTGTATTTATGCAAGGATCCGGTGAACCATGAAAGGACGAAACATATTGATGTGAGACATCACTACATTAGACAACAAGTCGAGAACCATGAACTTAACGTGAAGAAAATACCTGGAGACGAGAACCCTGCTGGCTTTGGGACAAAAATAGTTCCCTCGAACAAATTTGTCTTTTGCAGGGATCGACTCCACATCAATGATGTACACTGAGATGTGGGGGCCGAATCAATGAAGAATAGGAAAGACGTTTGGATCCACTAGTGTTTTTTAAGAGTTGTTTCTTTAGGATATGTACTAGGCTTAGGAGGGCAATTTGTTGTAATTATGCCTAGTTCATCTCATAGGACATAGTATAGAGGCTCAACACTATGTACTACAAGCTTGAAGAACCTACATCGCCAAGAACCCGATCACTAAACCGGTCCGAAAACGAGTCAAAAGATTAATATAGTTGCCCCGGCTTAAATAGTCGGTTTGGTAGTAATACTAGTCTAAATACTTGTGATCGGATTGAGGCTTAGAAGATTGGGCCTGATCTAAGGCTAGAAGAAAAGAAAAAGCCCAAAAGGCCCAACTCACTTCACTTGATCACTAAGTGTAATGATGCGTTCTTGGTGGAGGTCTTCATACCCAGATATATTATATAAGCTCTCATAAAGCTTTGTCTCCATCAGATTGTGGCTTCCACTTGAGCGGCACTTGAGAGCTCACAAAAGAAAAAGAGAGAACAAGAAAGAAGGAAGGGCGATTTCCAACATCGGTGGTGGAGCAATCGGCGGTCAACTTCGACGACGATTCACTCTCGGCGAGATCCTCGGTGGCGACGAGACAGAAGTTTCTTCTCAAAGCTTCGAAAGCCTTAATCGGGGGCTGAAACCTGATTTGAGACTCTACTTCTCTTTTCTAGCTTTGTGCTTGTTTGTTCTAGCTAGATCTTTCTTGTATTGTTGCTAGTTCTCGTTCGTAGTTGTTGTGTGTAGCTGATCCTTGAAACTCTCTTGATCATTAGTGGATCGGACGAATCTCCCGTTCTGAGATTCCCCAAACGTAGGGTTTAATCCCGAACTAGGTCACAAAGTCTTTGTTCTCGTACTTACTTTACGTTCATATTTGATTGAGTTTTTCATTTACAGATTCGATATCTAGGGTAAAAATAGCGCACTATGTATGCAATATGGACTCATATGGAGAGGTTATTATGTATGGCATGTAATATCTTCTTTTCAAATTAACTATTTCGGCCATACCGAAAAAAAAAACTATTTCGTTTTTGCATAATGATCTGAATGGTCATTTCGTGGATCACTTAAGGGTTAGGCTTAGTGCTAGTCCTAGTAGTGAATATGAGTATTTGAATCAAGTGAAGGTTGTATCATTATTGGGATGGTGATTTTGTTTTGCGGGTTGTGATATGATATATCTAGCTTGATTTTCATCTCAAAAAATAAAAACACCTGAATCTTGAATCTAAGGCTTGAACAGGAAAAACGAACTAGATCTAAAATTCACCGCTTATTGAGTTGACTCACATGCATACAACCTTCACAGTATACAAACAAGTGAGCGAGGATGTCATTGCTTGCTTTCACTAGCCTCAACAGCACATGGATGCACATGAGTTGTCCACTTTGTACCCTGCAACTATTTTCATTTTTTTTATTTGGTTAATTAAAAATCACATATAGTCACATGCATATATATACAACGTACCTTCACTTGCTAAGATATCGATTATCACATTGTACTTTAGCATTCACTAGCTATATAACACTTTCATCTTGCGGCTTCTGACTTACAAATTTTGTATTTTACTCATGCATGAAGTGTGGGGATAAAAATTGGGCATTTTGTTACTTTATATTTTTATTAATATTGTATGGTATTTTCTAATAAGTTTATTATTACTATTTTTAAGTTTATTTATTGTCTATTAAATATTAAAATTATAGGAGTGATAAACACATGTTAGGTAGTGTTTTAGGTCATGTTTAGTTAGGATTTTTATGGTTTTTGGTTTGGTTTTAGTTAGTTTTACTAGTTTTGTTAGTTTGTAGAAAGATTCGGATATCTACACTTTGTTGTGGTTTTTGATTGTAAATGTGAAGACAGCAAGTGTAGAGGAGGTGAAGCCAAAGCATTGGAGGAGGCAAGAAGGGAACAAATTCATGAGATTAGCCCCAAGAGGTGATGGGAAAAACACACTTGGGTCCGGACTATGTATTGGAGTTGTTGTTTCGATACCTCTTCCTTGCAAGGGATGGATCTGAAGCTACGGTGGTCGGATTGAGCTGATTTCGGTGGCATTGGAAAGCTAACTCGAAGAGCTACAATTCGTCTTTTTACTCCGAGTCCAAATTCCAACTCGAAGTGTGTCAAAACGGCCTTTGAGGTGTCACCTGTCGACCAGTGCGCGAGACGCGGGCAGGGGTGTTCAAGACGCGGCCGCGTCGCATGGTTTCAAACCGCGTTTCGTGTACTGAATCTCAGCGGTGAAAACGCGGGATGAGACTTTGAAACTCGACCGAGTTTTGGGTGGTTTAGGCCGGGTTTTCGCCTGTGTCTGCGATATGTCCGAGTTTTATTATGAGATATATTTGGGCCCTTGTGGGTTGCTTTTAGATATACTTTTGGAAGACTTATTATATATAGTTAGCCCTAGTTTTAGGTTTCATTATCTTTTGAATCTTGACATTGGTTATTGAAGACTTGGAGAACAAGAACTCTTTGAGAAACTTTGTAAGCTTTTCAATGTCTTTCAGTAGCTAAATTCCTTTTGCTTGACTAGTTAATTGAAGTTGTGAACAAAGTATTATTATGAGGTTTGATTGTTCTTGATTTTCCTTGACTAAATTGTTTTCTCTATGCTTAATTGATTAATTTCATCCTAGGGTTTTATTAGCTTGATCACCTAATATGATTTCTAGGTTAAATTACAACTAGATCTTTCTAATTACCGGTCGGGGTTAATTAGATCATAAGTAGAACCTTTAATCAATCTAGGACTGGTAGGACTAGTTGATTAGAGAAGAGAATTCAATTGTATGTTATTTGGATATCTGGTTGTTCTGAATACATGTTTCTATTGATACTTGGATCTTTATGTTGTTGTCAAGTTGAATCTAAGAGGTCTCCTAGGTTATTTGATAATTAGGGTTGTTAGTACCTGTTGGGCTAATAACTAGAACTGAAGTAGGATTAATAATGCCATGAAGTTGGGTTATTAGCGTTCCGCAATAGATTAGTCAAGGTAAAAAGAGAATTTTGATAATCAATGATCAATAATCAAGTTCACAATGGATATTAACTAGTTGAGCATATTTCTCCCACATTTTACATCTCATCTTTAGTTTTGCATTTAGTAGTTAGTTGAGTTCTTAGATTCATATTCAAAACCCCCCTTTTTCCTGACTAGCATAACAATAAACACTGAAACCTGAGTCTCTGTGGGATCGACCCTTACTTCCCTACTACATTCTTAGTTGGGTTGTTTGGATTATTTTGATAGGTATTAAGGCGACTAAAATACCGTTATCAAGGAGAATAAACAAATATTCTATCTTTAATGAGGATAGAAACTTCAATCTTAAATTGCTTAGAGAGCATGTAGTCGACTTTGATTTGCTTGGGCTAGTGTGATACCCGGCGAGTCCTAGACAATTTTTGACCTCTCTCCTCTTCTGTGCTCGGAGAGTATATATCGTCATATGAATGTAGGCTCTCTTTTTGTTTATCGACATTATGTCCTTTGACTCCTTTCTGACTTAGGCTCCAAAATTGGATTAAGAGAGTCACATCTCTTGTTCTGTAGTTTTGTAGGTCTAGAAGGAGAATGGTGCATATTCGAGGAGAGGGAATGGAGCATTAATTAGTACAAATGACAGATTTTTTATTGTAGTGATAAATAACATGTATGTTGTTAGGAAACCGCTAGTTACCTAAGATTTTCGTGATGATAAGTATTAAATGATTTGATGCCTAGTTTGAGCTTATCTTTTAAGTTTTTCAAGTGAAAACAAGTATCATTGGACACAATGGAGAACATCGGGAAAACCCATTGAAAGGAACGTAGCAATCATAGTTAACAACTAGACATCTAACCCCAGCGTTGTTCGGGACGATTATTCAGTATTATTTGGTAGCTTTGTATGATTGTTGTTTATCTATGATTTCAAATGCTTTATTAGCATCAACTAAGTATAGAAGAAAGACAATAGATTAAAACTCATTTGTCCAGGGAACCACCTGTAGCACTATTTCTTAGACTGATCGATATCGATCACATGGCGTAGGTTAGTTGAGTAGTTGTTAGAATTCGTTTCTAGTGTTGTTCTTGGGGTTTGGTTCATCACATTTTGGGTTTTAAAACTTTAAATATTATCTCTTTCATGAAACGAGTTAGATGTTTTCTTGTTTTATCGCCATGCCCGTGTTGTAAGATCTAGATGTTCAGTTGTCAACTAGCTTGGTGTGCCTCGTGAGGTGTACTACTGAGTAAGCCTTGTTAGAAAGACGAGGTATTAAACAAATTAGGGTCTAAGGTCTTGATTTTTGGATGTTAAATTTAGAGTCTAAAGTTTAGGTCTATGCTCTAGGGTTTGGGTCTATGGTATAAAGTTTAAGACTTAGAGGTTTGGGTCTAGGGTTTATGTTAGACTTAGCTTTGGTTAGATTTAGGGTCCAAAGTTTATAGGGTAGGAGTTTCGGGTTTAGCTAGGTTTTGGATTAAAGGTTTAGGGTTAGGGTCTAGGGTTTAGGGTTCATGGTCTAGGGTTTAGGGTTTGGGCTCTAGGATTAGGGTCTAGGATATAGGATAAATGGTCTAGGGTTTAGGGTTTAAGGTCTAGGGTTTAAGGTCTAAGGTTTAGAGTCTAGGGTTTAGGGTTTTTGGTTTACGGTCTAGGGGTAGGATTTCATGGTCTAGGATTTAAGGTTTAGGGTCTAGGTTCGAGGAATTAAGGTTTAAGGTTTAGGGTATAAGGTCTAACGTAAACGTTAAACCCTAACCACTAGACCCTAAACCCTAGAACCTACACTCGAAACCCTAAACCCTAATGATTCTTGCATACCACTTATCTATTGGAATATTAAATATAATATTTCTTGCATACTATTCAAATATTAATATGAAAGTTATACCATCAACTTTTTTATTACTATCTTATTGGTATTTCAATAGGAGGATAGTAAACAAAAATTAAAAACTGTATTTAACATATTATTTTAATAAAATAAAGATGTAGTATATATATAGTGGCAGAATTTGCTGCCTTTGATGGTTATTAAAAATTTATATGAAATTTACTATAACTAACAAAAGTTATATTATATGGGTAATTTGTTTTAAACCAACACTTATCTATTGGATTATTAAATAAAATAATTCTTGCATACTACGAAATATTTATAGCATCATGTTTTTATTACTATTTTTATTGGTATTTCAATAAGAGGATAATAAACAAAAGTGTATTCAACATACTATTTTAATAAAACAAGGATGTGGTATATATATAGTGGTAGAATTTGCTACCATTGATGGTTTAAAAATTCTTATAAATAATTACGAAAAATATGATGTAATTTTTAGAATAACATTTTAGATTAGATCTATTTATTAATTAGGAGGGCATAATAATGAGTTTAGATTTATATACTATGGTATAAAGTATAGTATAAAATAATAATAAACATTAGACGAAAATGGGTTTCTAACCCATTGGGAGAAAATATTGAACAAAATAGTCTACAAGGAAAAAAAATGAGCCCCCTAGTCTTTTTTCCAATTTTTCCCTTTTCTTTGTTTTTTTAAATTACATGATGACGTTATCATATGCCATTGCTGACGTCACCACCCCTTACCACTATCGGCGTTGACCGCCTTGTCATCAGTTCACGTACAAAAAACTTGTCATTAGTGATGACCAGTTTATATAAACTCAACATTCACGTACTCAACTTGTCATCAGATGACAAGTTGAGGTAAAACCCATCATTCACGTAAAAAACTTGTCATCAGTGATGACCAGTTAAGAAATTGACCTATGTCGGATTTGAACCCACATATTGTGCATCAAGCACATTGCTCTACCATTTAAGCTAATAGGTCATAATTATAAGTAATATATACACAAATTTAACAATGCAAAATAAAACATGCCATCACCCCAACTCGTAAAACAAACTTGTCATCACCCAAAAACATACCCAAACCTATAAAATCATCCAAAAAAACTTAAAACAAACCTGTTATCACCCCCAGATCCGTAAAAAAGCTTGTCATCACCAAAACACATTAAAAACGAACTTGTCATCGCCAAAACCCATAAAAACGAACTTGTCATCACCCAAACCCATAAAAAACAACTTGTGACTCAGGCAAAGTCGTTGTTCCCTAATCAAAAATAAATCCCAAACATGCAAACACAAGTATAGTAGGCAAGCAAGGGGTCGAACCCAAAGGAATCAGTTTTATTCAGATTTTATGTGGTTTTCATGCAAGTAAGCAAAGGGGGGTTTTGAAAGTTGTTTTCAATCAAAGTTATCAAGCAGAGTTCATTCAATCAATTCCACTTTATTAATCTGTTGATCATGAATTCATCCACCTCTTTATATGCTTAGGTCAATTCCAATCCCAATCATTAGAAATCGCAAGTCCACGGTCCAAGCAATTCTATAACCCTAGGCAAGGACGCTTAACCTAGAATTAGCATAGAGCACAGGGATAATAGGAAATCAAATCATGCAATCAAGCTACGAGTCTCATGCATAACTTAACCATTGAATACTCTTCCCTAAACTAGTCCACGGTCCTAGAATAGAGTTGTTTCGAGAATAGGAAAGATGCATAGACAACAACCAATCCTGATTCAAACAATAGATCTAAGTCAATCAAACAAGTTGATCAGGCTTATAAAATCAAACATAGATCATGGAATGAAGCACAAGAGTATCAATAAAGACCTAAGGATAAAGAGGTTACCAGAATTTCACAACTTCATAATAAAGCTTCCTTGATTGAATAAACTCCAAGGGAGAGTTAGTTCTCCATTACAAAGAAAACTCTAATCTTTATTGAATTACAATTGATTGACAAGAATTGGATTCTCTCAAAACCTAGAAAAGGTCCCTCATATATAGCCCAAAAGATCAACCTTTTCGGACTAAATAAGATAGGAAACCGAAAGATAAGAAAGGAAACAAGATAGAAACGGTGAAATCTCGCCCGTCTGGAAGTCGGCTACCACCGCGACCGCGGCACCAGATCCGCGCCCGCGGCGGCCTTCAAATGGTCAAACCGGGTCAGCTTCTACCGCGGCCGCGCCATGAGCAACGCGTCCGCGGCCTTCATGCCTTTGGCTGGTTCGCTCCTCCACTCCACCGCGCCCGCGCCATAGGTAACGCGTCCGCGGCCTTCATGCAGTGGCGATTCTTCGTCTTTAAGCTCTTTAACTCTTGATTCTTCAAATCTTGTGTCTTCGGTCTTGATATTACAATAACGCTCAAAACTAACCTAAACACTCTCAATATAGCTCTAAAATACAAGAGTTATCCTATACAAAGTAGAGCGAATCAACTTGTCATCACCCAGAACCATAAAATCATCCCAAAACCCTTAAAACAAACTTGTCATCACCCAGATTCGTAAAACAAACTTATAATCACTAAAACACATCAAAACGAACTTATCATCACCCCTAGACCCATAAAATTATCCCCAAAACCTTTAAACAAACTTGTCATTACCCCAGATCCGTAAATAAACATATAATCACCAAAACATATTAAAAACAAACTTGTCATCACCCAGACCCATAAAAAAAAACTTGTCATCACCCAGAACCTTAAATCAAACTTGTCATCAGTCAGATCCGTAGAAAAACTTAAATTGCTCAAAACTCATAAAAAAACCACTCGTCATCACCCTAAATCGTAAAATCGTCCCAAAAACCCTAAAATTAACTTGTCATCCAAAAAACTCAAAAACTCAAAAACTCAAAAACTCAAAAATCCAAAAACCCAACCCTAGATCTGGCTCGAACGAGCCCAGATCTAGCTCCAACGAGCCCAGATCTAGGAGAGAGGGAAGAGAGGTAGAGAATGGAGAGAGAGAGAGAGAGAGAGAGAGAGAGAGAGAGAGAGATGGCGGAAGAACCTGAGGGCGGGCGACGACGGCGACGGAGTCCGGATCTGGCTCGAACGTCGTAGATGGCGGCGGCGGCAAGAGGAGAGGGAGGGTGGCGGGCGGCGGGGATGAATGAAAATGGAGATGAGAGGGAGGGAGTGTAGGAGAGGGAGAGAGTGAGGGGAAGGAGAGAAAAAAAATGAGGAGGAGAGAGAAAAAGGAGAGAGTTTGGGGTTTTATAGGGAAAGAAGAGACTAGTTTGTACAATAAATTTTTAGAGGGGGTAGTCTCTTCAATATTTCCCCGAAACCCCCCTCCCAACCCCAATCCCTCTAAAAATTATAGTATAAAGTAATAAGGGTCCGGATCCGGTAGGAATGGATCTTAGGGTAGGCAATATGAATAAACAAGAGCCGTTGGATGAGGAGAGATCAAGCGCTCGGGAAAAAAGGAAAAAAAACGGCATGGCCGAAATTTTCGCGTATTTTTCATAAAACTAGTGCGCGTCCAAACTTTGTTCAACTCTATGGCCGATTTATTCAACTCTATGGTCAATTTGTTCATCCATATTTGTTCAACTCTATTGCCCATTTGTTCAACTGTATGGTCAATTTGTTCATCCATGTCATATTCTATAGCAATCAAAGTTTGTATAATTTGTTTCGCTTTGGCAATTTATCCACTTCTATGGTTAATTTGTTCATCAATATTTGTTCAACTCTATTGCCAATTTGTTCAACTCTATGGTCAATATGTACAACCGTATTTGTTCAACTCTACTGCCAATTTGTTCAACTCTATGGTCAATTTGTTCATCCATGTCATATTCTATAGCAATCGAAGTTCGTATAATTTGTTTTGTTTTGGCAATTTGTTCACCTTTATGGTTAATTTGTTCATCAATATTTGTTCAACTCTATTGTCATCCCATCCCCACGGAGTGATTGATGGAATCGAACAGATTCGGTCAACTCTATGATCAATTTGGTCATCAATATTTGTTCAACTCTATGGTCAATATGTACAACCGTATTTGTTCAACTCTACTGCCAATTTGTTCAACTCTATGGTCAATTTGTTCATCCATATTTGTTCAACTCTACAGTCATTTGTTCAACTCTATGGTCAATTTGTTCATCCATACTTGTTCAACTCCATTGCCAATTTGTTCGACTCTATAGTCAAGTTGTTCATTTATATTTGTTCAACCCTATTGTCAATTTGTTCAACTCTATGGTCAATTTGTTCATTCATAATATACGTTGTTGAGCAATATTGACTAATGTCAAGATCTGTCAGGTACTATTCTGACGTCTGATGAGGAGACCTGGAAAACAAGATCGAAAAGAATAGAATGGCTCAGCATCATTATTACTTGGAATTCAAAAATAAAGAAAATCAAAGTAGGTTCAAAACGACGGAGAACATCTCTTACGCTTTGGCCGATGCCCTGAGCGGAGATATTAAAGGGAGAGAGCTTGGACTGAGTGAAATCAATCTCGAAGCAGCTTTCGTTATACAATATACCGGCTGTCCAAATTCTTCAAGTTTGCAAGTGAGGACAAAAGGTACATACGAGTGATTAACATGATATTCTAAGGATACATACGAGTCATCCATTCTATTCTCATGAAACAAGTTCTCGAAGAAAAAGAACAGAGACAACACGAAATCCGTTGCAACTCTCCTACACCCAGTTTAACAAGTCAAACACTAGCTAGCTAATGATGATGCATCAACATGAAAAAACCACCTTTAACTAATTAACTCTAATAACCAATAAACAAGAACAATAAGCATGGATAAAGTCTTCAAATACACAAAAAGGTGAACAAAACAGCAAGAAACAACGCATATCTAGATTGTCAACAAAGCAAGAGGCGGCACTAGTCACCAAAGAAAGCAACTCAATTGTTATAGATGATTGTCGTCACGAAATCTAAAGGCCTAGCCCATCCAATATCCAATCATCACATGTGAAACTCAACTCAAATCAAGTGCTCCAAAATAACCAATTTCAGATTAGATTCCATTAAAAGACCTGCATCTCAAATCTGATGCTCTGAATTTAAAAATCAACGAGTAAATTCAACAGAAGGCACACAGCCGGTGACAATTTCAAAACCTATATCGTCAATTTGAAAAGCAAAGCCATAGAAGAAGGTCTAATTTGTTGTGCATAGTTGATTTTGCAGATTAGTGCAAAGCCACAGGAAGCTCAAGGCTTCGAAATTTAGCTACGAAACTATTCTTACCCCCATTGAACAGGATCTGGAGGTCGTAGAGCTCGACGGCGACTGAGCAAGCAATGGAGGCCGTGTCGCGGAGGTTGTTGACAGAGACATACTCGGCTGCGCTGGGGGTGTCATCGCCGGCCTCGTGAGTGACGTTGAGGCCGAGCTTTGTGAGCATGTGCTCGCACTGAGCGAGGCCTACGGGTGAGAAACGCACAAGAGGTACTCCTTGCGAACGCCTGGGAGAGTGAGAAGGCAGTGGTGGACGGGGAGTTGGACCTCGTCGACGATGTGGAGGCGGTGGCGGAGGAGGAATTGCCGAAGCCCGAGCCTGAAATCTGCTGAGAGGATGAAGTCATTAAGGTTAGAGCCGAGGATCGGGAGACGGCCTTCGCAAGCGTAGGATTTGAGAGCGGTATCGATGACAACGGCGACGGAATCCGCTGAGCGAGAACTCTCCGATGGAGCCGGGGAAGGAGAGGCGTCATCGGAATCTGCTGCCGAAGCCTACGAAGATGAAGGCAAAGGAGATGGCGATGAGTGAGACGGCGATTTGTCTGACGCTGGTGTCGGAGAGGGAGATCCGGAGAAGTTTGTGGAAGGAGGAGGTGCCGAAGGATAGGTGTTATCCGGTGATGATGCAGGCGATTTTGTCGGTGGAGGTGAGATATTTGCATCGGCACCAACTTCTGGTGCAGGCTGCGATTTTTGAGATGGGAAACAAAGGACAGTGCGTTGACGGTTGATAGAAGGGGTATTTCTCACCGTGAGATGGGAATAATCGAAGGGCAGAGATCTATTCCTATTTCTCACCCTAAGACTCCTTCTCTTAGGAGTCTTTCTCAAGTAATAATAACAATATAATAACAATACTATGTTAGATTGAACATAATACAATTTAACTAAAGAGAATTTAATTTGAGGCATTTAAAGCAAAAAAGAAATACAACTTTACATGTAGATAGATAGATAGATAGGATAGATAAAATAAATAATAACATAGTTAGCATGTATAATATATAAGATGAAAGAATAAATTAGAGTGAGAACAATTAATGTCAAAAAGTTCCAAGTTTACATGTAGGTAAGATTTGATAACATAACTAGTGATGTGCATCTCAATCTCTTTTGTAACTAAGACCTACCTAATATGAAGTCATCTTAGTTTCTTTATTACTAAAACCAACTCATGCATGGAGAATAGGCCCAAGATCATGAGAAGTCATTGAGTCGACGTCTTTAATACCACATTCAATTTTTATGGGATAGTGGTGTACCACCTCGATTTCACAAGCAAGGATGTTACCGCCAACAACCTCGGATTTCACCGTCGAAAGTCGTTTAAGGCTGGGTAATATAACACTATAGACAACAGAAAATGAATTCATAATATTTATAACAAAAGTCGAATTCGATTACATAGGCTCTTACTTCCTCAATTGTTGCTTGAATAAAAGTGGAGTGTTGCAGCGGAAATAAGAGTCTTAGAAAGAGGTGAAAGCATGTGGAACCACATAACAAGCAAAATATATTAAAAGTCTTGCATTCTTCCTTCCTTCCTTCCTTCGTTCCATCCTTCCAACATATTTTGAGTCTTCGATTACTCCTGGATAGTCTTCCCTTTTCAATCTGATATTTCAATAAGAGGCAAGAAATGCCAACCAATAGAGTTGGAAAAGAAAGAAGGGATGTTAGTCTAACGCGAGACTAAACGAGTGGGAAGATAAGATGTCGGTTATGATAAAAGGCCAAACGTAGCAACAATCTTAAACCAAATGATAAGTGGTAGGTGCACGTCAATTGAGGTTCATCATGGTGAGAGCGAAACAACCTTTTGAGCGAGAGGCTAGGTGTTTGGCTCAACAACGAAAGCTAATGAAGAAAGGCAAAGCTTCTTTGTGGGAATAGGACATTATTTAAGATAACGTCCAAGAAAAGAATTGTGTTTAATGATTGGTTGGGAACTTAATTATTCAAAGAATACTTTGAAAAGCTTCCAACACTAATCAAATAGTGATCAACCTCATCGTAACACGAAGATGTTGACAAGGAGGTGGTCAAAAGGAGGCTTATACACCTGAACCCATCTTGTCATATTATAGGGATTTTAACAATTCGAGTACGCATTCAGATTAGAAAGACGATCGTTCAGTAGTGTAAATCCAGAGTGATTTCCAAGTTTTACTAATCTAGAGTATTATAAGCATCTATTGAAGAAGAAAGATACATCCTTTTAAGTTTAAGAAGAAGAGCTTAAGGGTAATTGTTACAAGTTTCAACAATTAACATTACTATGGGAACAACAATACAATATAGTAGACAAACTTGTTGTTAGAGCAAAAGAGGCCCGATTAGAAAAGTGTAACGCCAAACCAAGCCCTCGTGTCCTAGTTGAATGAGGTTGGACAACTTGTCAAGAACGAGGTGAGGAAGAAGAATGTTGAACGATCAACAACTTGGAAATAAGAAGTATAATGTGACACAAACAATTAAAGACGTATACAAATTAAACAACCATTTTGGACGAAAAGATATTTGAATTAATGAATTGCCATGAGTACAACATAATAGGGTGATGTAATATATGTATGGACACTTAACATACGTGTGAACCACAAGTTAAGCAAAATGATAGTCCAAAATGACCTAAATTTCGTTGTCAAAGAACCACAATATGACACGTCTACCTTTGTGCTCTCCATTCAATGTGATTGCTCCCCTTCAAACGTCACTCATGAATGGAGGAGCTAGATTTATGTATCCATTTGTACCTTGTATTAAGCATACGTACATAATATTGTTGATATTGATGGATCTCATATTTTCAGTTTCTCACCACCCAAATTGACTTTATTTTTGTTTTCCATTTCCTAGACATGGGAAACTTCTTGCACCTTTCTTGTTATGGAAACTAGATATTGCTTGATCTAAACTCCAATCTACGTTTCTCCTGATTTTAGATTTTAGATTTGGATGTGGTGTGGGAATTCGGTTTATAAATAAATGGTGGGCCTTTCAGCCATTGCCAATAACTCATACATGTGAATAACAAGTGGATTTTAGATAAGCAAAAATAGAGTTAATCAGAAAAGGGTTTATTCACAGCCTCTCGTCTCCCATTTATTTATTATTAATCTCCCATTTCTATTTAAATTTACATACCAAAGAATATAAATTACAACCTTCGTCCTAACAGATCGTCCCAAAAGACAAAGTTCCTTCGATTGAGAAAAATGGAATAAAATGGTTAAAAATTTGGATAATATAAGTAAAAAGTGAGATTGAGTAAGGAGAATTTTGTAATTTTATAGATATAAAAAAGTTAAAAAGTGATAAAGGAGATGAGAAAGTTGTATAAGAGGTGGTAATATATGAAATTAGATAGGGGTGTAGGGGTAATTTGTAAAAAGAAATGATAAAGTTGATCTGAAAATTGGATTAATAGGGGATAATATATATTATTGATTGAGGGTTTTATTGTAAGAAAATAGATATAAATGGGAAGACATTCAAAAAGAAATACAAGACAAATTTTCGAGGATCAAAGAAGTAAGATATAAATTTGGACCCTTTCTAAATTATATATACTTATATCCATATCCATCCATATCAATATTCATGCATGTATCTAAGGGCTTAAATGCTTAATAAATCAAAAAACTCTTGTATTTGAACGGAGCCCTCTAATTAAAAATATTCTACTACACCCCTCTACTAATATAAAATTGTTTTATTGAATCCCTCACCACTAATCATTTGTTTTATTGTTTTATACCACATACGACGTTATTAGCTATATAAACCACGTATTATAACTTAATATATCAAGTATGGTGGTTCGTTTTATGTATTAAGTATATCTTGTTGTAGTAATTGCGACTAAGTCTTATGTGGGTTAAAATTGAAGAACGTGACGACTACTAATCAATTACGGGAACCAAGTCAGCGTGTGTGTTTCATATAACAAAAGATCAGTCATTCAATAGAGCAATTTTATATGATTAGAGGGGTTTAATAGAATATTTTTAAGTAGAAGGGTTTGTTTGCAAAAACATGCACAAGTACAAGAGTTTGTGTATGTAGTAAGCCTATATCTAAGGCCTTGTTTTGTTTTGTTTTGTTATAAATTGTGGAAATGTAAACAGAATGAAAATAAATTTAGTTCATTTTAATGTCATGATATATTGATAAAAAAATATATATTCATTTCTCCCAAACTCTTATAGTTAAGAAATTTGAGTTTTTTTTTCCCTCTAAATCATTCCTCTACTAGAGGGAGGAGTAACAAATTGGAGGAATCACTCCCTTCTAACTCACATTGAGATGTTGGAAGATTTTGTTACATTAATGTAACATAACACTAAAATTGTCTAGATTCGTTTTTATTCCGTTTACGTTTTCATAAACTGTAACCCACGGACCCTAAGATTATTATATATTTTGAGTTATACCTTACTCGCTCTTGCTTATACCTTTATTAATTCATATCAATATGGTCGGTATTTCACATCTTTGGCATTGATATCAAAAAGTGTTTAAAATTTAGCTTTTTTTTTCTGTACAAAGCTAATGTGGTGAATTGAGAAGACTAATGTGTGAACAAATCGATCAACAGTAGTATTACACACGAAACAATGGACGAAGGCCTTGTTCTTTTCACGAGACAAAAGATCTTTTTATCCAAAAGATTATTTCATTTTCCTCAAAAAAATGTGCATTCCTCTCTACTTTTCACATAAAATAATTACCAACAACTAAAACAAACCCGAAAACAGTACAGACAAAAACAATAACAACAACAATAACAACAACAAAGGTGCCCATCCAGATGCGGAAGCGTTTTTATTTGCATTTGCCACTATTTTTGGCTTTGCTAAACCAGAAAACAGAAAACGAAAAATTATATACAACTTTCCCTTTCACTGAACAAATACTAGGGAGTACTAGTATGCAATCAATAATGTACACAATGAAGAAGGCAGAAGAATTAGAAGCTCATCAATCTCAACTTTACAAGAATTACACGACATGTTGTAATGTACAACCAGTCTCCACCCAAAAGCAGGTTAAAGTAAAGTTTGCCCCCTTTGGGTTTTGAATTATAAATCCCCTTCTACCGAATAAAGAAAAAGGAAAATAAAAATAAGCCCTCCTGTTTTCCTTTTTTCCCATACTGAATCACAACTGGACAGGTAACCATCGACCAGTCCAGATTCAAGAAACTAGAGCCTTCTTCTGTTGTTGTGGTTGTGGATTATGATGACAGAGAAGAAAAGACTGACTGGTCAATAGATAAAAATAGAAAAAAAAAAAAAAGTAATTAATAAGAGTAACCCATTCTATGAACCACCCGATCCTTGAGAATCCCATTGTAGAGAGCCATCCTGTTCGCCGGCATTCCCCCTCTGGCCGCCTTCACGCCGGCGCCGGCGGAGTTCTTCTTCTGGATTTGGCTGCTCAGTCTCTTCCTGAACTCCTCGCTGTTCCCCGACGGCTCCACCACGTCCTTCGCAAACCTTACTTTCTTCCTCTTCTTCTCCCCCTTCCTCTCACCTGCGCAATTCCCACAATTATCCAGTCAATCGATTAACTAATTGATCAATTTCGGTCAAAAACAGGTGGTTTAACGATCGATCTGAAACCACGAAGAACGATGGGGGAATTAGAAAGCGTACCGGAGGAGATGCAGGGGCGAGGAGGGGAGGCGGGTGGGCGCACGGGCCGGAATCGGGCCTCCGACGAGGGCGGTGGGAGCGGGAGAGGCAGCGAGAGCGAGAGGGACTTCTGGATCTTGAAGGCGAGCACGATGAAGGCGGTGCCGGATACGGCGGCCATGGCGGTGGCGAACACGACTCCAGGCACTGACGACATGGTCAAGTCAACGCCGCCGGTTGGTGGTTGTCAGCGGTTGGCTTCTTCCACAAGTCTGACCAAACCAAAATCAAAACACCCTCTCTTTCTCTCTCCTCCTTGGACAGAGTTTTTCTTTTTTTATACGGAGAAAGGGGACGAAATTTTGAAATTTGATAGCTTGGGGGGTTTGGTGTGGGTCTTTTTAGCTACTCCGCCCCTGAATATTCAATTTCTTTTTATCTTTTCACAGGTATGTGTATGTGTGTTCACACGTAGAAAACCGGAGTTATTGTGTGTACGTATTTGATTGTTTCACGAGAAACCCGAGTCATTATTCACAGCCCCACGTGAACCCGGTTTACTCGCTTACTCAATTATCGACCTTCTCTGTTTCCTGACTCCTGATTGGTTGGAAATTGGGTATATTTACGGACAACTTTCTTCTGTCTTTGCTTGACCACTAATAATGGAGCCCAGATGTCTCACATGGGCTTCTTTTCTTTTCTATCCATAACATGTTTCATACGATTTCAGTCTTAAAAAATTCTAAACAAAGATTGTCATTCATCTAACCAAATAATTTGTACGTACAACCTTGTTATCTGCCTAGATAATAACCCATGGCGGTTCCAGGAAAGATGTTAATGACAAATTGGACCCATTAATTTGGGTTAAGATCTATAAAATAGGCCAAAAAAAACATTATGTCAAATATCTTCTTCCTTTTGTTTCTTCATCGGTTGCCCTGCAACTCCGGCAACATACTTACTCGACGCCTGCCCACGCCTCCAAGCCTCCTAGCACCATTTTCCGCCCTGTCTCGCCCCATGCCGCTTCCCAACTCCATAGTACCACTCGGTACTACTCCGGCAAACGGGGGGCGGCCGCCCACCCACGCCCTCTGGATCCGCCACTAATAATACTCCGTAACTTCTAGAGCTATCAAACGGGTCAATTCGGTCGGGTTCAGATTTCGTCTTTTCATGTTCAATTTGAATGCGGTTTAGGTCAAGTCATGTCGGGTCATAAGAGGTTATCTTGCGGATTCAGGTTGGTCAACGAGTCAAGAATGTCAAATTTTTTTATGATACTAAAATAATATCATGATTAAATAATAATATTTAAAATTTTTTATATAGTTTTTTATAATAAAATATATCATAATTTTTAAAATAAATAACATATGAGGTCAACGAGTTGATTTTGGGTTTCAAGCCAATCACATTCGGGTTTGGTTGTGGACCACACTCTAAAAAACGCTCTCTTTTTCAAGAAGTTTTTTCGCTAGCGTGTGTTGATGATGGACGCCACCTCTACAGTGGGTGGTGGTGGTGGTGGTCAACCACCACCCCCGCCGGCTCCCCCGCTTCAAGTTCAAGCTCCCGTTCCTCCCCCACAGGCCCTTGCAGCCCCTCCGGTTCAGGCCCGTACTTGGAAGGAGATTGTCAAGAATGAATCAGGTTATCAAAGGCCGAAATTGGCGCCGGAGTTTCTGGATGGAAAAATGAGGGTATCCTATCGTGGAGGTAAAGGAAGTGACCCGATCATAACGGTTCAAGACGACGTCTTGAAGGTTCTCGCTGATGTTTGGAAATCTTCGTTGATTGTCAAGGTTCTTGGGACCTTCGTGCCTTTTCATGTTATGGAGAAGAAATTGCGGGAATTATGGAATCCCTCAGGAAAGATTATGTTGGCAGATCTTCCAAATAACTATTATGTTGTTAGGTTTGAAAAAGACCAGGACTACTTGATGGCCGTCGCCGGCGGGCCTTGGATGCTCTTTGCCCACTACCTGATCACCAAAACCAGGTCGCCGGATTTTTAGAGTCGGACATTATCGCTTCGTCACCTGCATGGATTCGGATTGCTAAACTTCCGCTTGTCTACTACGAAGAAGAATTTCTCACCAGAGTAGCTGCTACCATTGGGAAACCGATTAAAGTGGATACAAGGACTTTGTTCTCGAATAGGTGTCGTTTCGCGAAAGTGTGTGTGGAGATGGACCTAACATACCCGCTTCCTGGAAGTGTGGAAATCAATGGACGGAGGTTCAACCTCGAGTACGAAAGACTCCACTTGATTTGCTTCAATGGCGGGTGTTATGGACACCTCATAGCTAAGTGCCCTAAAGCGTAGAAACTTGTCGTGCTTGTGGAGGAAAGTCATGAGAAGAATGGGGCAGTGGATGCAAACAAAGGGAATGCTACTGTTAATGTCTCGGCTATGGAGGAAGATGACTAAGCGTCACGCCACGGACCATGGATGGAAGTTCAAAGAAGAAAGAGGAACCCTGAGAAAGGCAAAAACAAGGCCACCGGTGGCAATGGCCAGAACGCCGGCGACGGAAAGGGGAAGGCGAAGTCCGACGGTCATCAGAAGCCTAAGCCTAAAGACGTTAATGCAGTGAATGTTAGAAACGGAGGAAGTCCCGAGGCTAATCATAGTCGGCATAATCAACGTCAACAGATCCCAAGTCATGCCGTTGGAACCGTGGTTCCTTCTGCCACGTCAAGGGGGCCGAAATTTACGTCAAAAAAGAATATTGAAGTAGGGCAAACATCACGCGCCGGTAAGGTTAATAAAAAGAAAAATAAAGTTAATAATAATGCTAAAAAAATAGTGGTAGTTGTGGGCCCTAGTGCAGTTGACGATCGTGGATCCACTAAGAGGCCCAGAAACGCGGAGGGTCCAATCTCATTCAATCCCAAGAATCAGCAGAACTCGGGGAGAACGGCGATTGCGACCGGGGCCGATCAGGAAGGTGTGCAGGTTATGGCGTCAACCGCGGGCGAAAACCCTAAACCGAGCCATGATTCGAACGATAGGCTTATGGAGGACAATGAAACTCTTGCAGGGTTGCGTAGCCAGATCATGGCGGCGGAGAAAAACTTAGGAACTGAAGTGGTGGAAACGAGTAAGGATGATATGCAGGAGGATTCTTCGGGGGAGTCAATTCCTACATCATCTTGAATTGTTGTTATTTCCCTCCTTCATTTAGTTTCCGTATGGATTGTATGACTTGGAACTACAGAGGAGCAGGCAGTAAAGGTTTTAGGTGAGCGGTTCGTTACTTGCTTATACATTACAATGTGAACGTGCTGGTTATCCTCGAGCCCAAGATCTCGGGTGAAAGGGCGGACCCAGTGTGTATGCGGCTTGACTTCTCTAAATCAGTCCGTATCGAGGCAATTGGGTTTGCTGGAGCCATATGGCTGTTTTGGAACGATGGTACTACTGACATTCGAGTGATCCGTTTATATGATCGTTTCATGCATGTCCGGCTCCAATTGGAAGGAGAAGTTTTCGATCTGATTTTAGTTTACGCTCCTCTTAACGAAACTGATCGGGAAAGTTTTTGGCAGGATTTGCAGGAGTGTTCGTCAGCTATCCAGGGTCCATTTTTTATGGGTGGTGATTTCAACTATGTCCTTCACTCTTAGGAGAGTTCGGGTACCGTGGAGCCGCTTTCTCCAGATACTGATGAGTTCAGCAATTGGGTCGACACGGAAGGGCTGTTGGATATGGGTTTCTCGGGATCTACGTTTACTTGGTCCTCGGGGAAGACCCATGTGACTTATAAAGCGAGCCGTTTGGACCGTATCTTCATGAATGTGAGTGCCCGTCTGGATTGGCCGAATGCCGAGGTGAGACATCTGCCAGTTGTTTGCTCGGACCACGCGCCGCTTTTACTCTTTGTCATCCGAAAGCTGAGCATAATCGCAGGAGACGCCCGTTTTGTTTCGAAGCGGCTTGGACCACGCATGCTTCCTTTCAGCCCTTCGGCGAAGAGAAGTGGAATGGTTCCGTCTCGACGCCGCAAGCCCTTCAATCGCTTAGGGAGGTTTTGCTCAAGTGGAAAACGGAGACGTTTGGCAATATTCATATCCGGAAAAGGGAGCTGCTCAAAAGGTTAGCTGGAATCCAAAGAGCTTGCGGGAACGGGGTAAATCAGTATCTTATTGATCTCGAGAACAAGCTGCGGCATGAGTTATAGAGTGTTCTCGAGCATGAGGAGATTCTTTGGTGGCAAAAATCTCGTGAGAATTGGCTTGTTGCGGGAGATCGGAATACCTCCTTTTTTCACATCTCTACGATTATGAGGAGAAGGCGGAACCGTATTGACGGGCTAGTGGACGATGATGATTGTTTGATCACTGATAAGGGTGAAGTGGAGAGGCTTGCCTTGGATTATTTCAATAAGCTTTTCTCCTGGCCAGCGGGCGACCGTGATTTTGGTAGTACTTGCTCAGGTTGCTTTCCCCCGATTTCTCTTGATCAGTGGCAACTCCTTGTGAACCCGATCTCGGACTTGGAAATTCACGTGGCTATTAAGCAAATGGGAGCTACGAAAGCGCCGGGTCTTAACGGGTTTCAGCCGCTCTTTTTTCAGAAGTGTTGGAGGCTTGTCGGTTCTTCGGTTAGGGGATTTGTGAAAGAATTTTTCAGGACCGGGAAATTGCTTGAAGGAGTCAATGAGACGTTTATCGTGCTCCTTGCCAAGGTTGCGAAGCCCGAGATGATTGGCCACTTTAGACCTATTAGCTTGTGTAATGTCATCTATAAGGTGATATCCAAGGTTTTAGTCAATCGTATGCGGCCAGTTCTTTGTTCTCTTATCGGTCCTACGCAGCGGAGTTTTCTCCCGGGAAGGATGATCTCTGACAATATTGTGCTCGTCCAGGAGGTGGTGCACTCGATGAGGAGGAAAAAGGGTCGTAAAGGTTGGTTGATTTTGAAGATCGACCTTGAAAAGGATTAGGACTGTTTGGATTGGGACTTTGTTGTGGATACGGTTAGAGATGCTTGGTTTCCGTCGTGTTGGGCCGATTGGATTCTTGAATGTGTTTCGACCACTTCTACTAGGCTCCTATGGAATGACGAAGTTACCGAAAGTTTTAAACCAAAGCAAGGTATACGACAGGGCGACCCCATTTCTCCTTACATATTTATCTTGTGTATGGAGCGTCTTTGTCATATGATCTTGGAGGCCGTTAATGACGGGGAGTGGAAGCCAGCCAAGCTCACTAGGAGTGGGCCGGATGTGTGCCACGTGTTATTCTCTGACGATGTGGTGTTAGTGGCGGAGGCCTCGGTGCAACATATCCGAATCATCAATGGGATTTTGGCTAATTTTTGTAAGGCCTCCGGGCTGAAGGTGAATGCGGTCAAGTCTAAGATGTTTGTGTCGCCTAATGTGGATGCCAGGACTTTCGAGAATTCGCATAGAGAGGCTGAGTTTGAGGTAACGTCGGATCTTGGGAGTTATCTTGGAATGCCTATTCTTCATTCTAGGGTTACGAAAGATACTTTTAGTTCGCTTTTGGACGAAGTGAAGGGTAGACTTTCGGCTTGGAAAAGTCGTTACTTAAGCATGGCCGGAAGAGTTACACTTGCCCGCTCGGTGTTGAACTCGATCCCTATTTTTACCATGGCCACATGATGTCCGCTTTTTAGGTAAGATTTTTAGGTCTAGGTAGGTTAGTTTGAGTTGTTTTTCGTGCTTGAGTCATGTGTTTTTGAGTCTTTTTGCATAAGTTTTCGTATTTCCTTGAGATTCGGAAACTATGCATATTTGTGTCGTTTTGTAGGTATTTTGGAGTTTGAAGAAGAGTTTGGAGCAAGACCAAGAAGCAAGGACAAGCTAGGAGGAAGACTTGAAGTGGAAGAGCTAAGGAGAAGAGCCAAGAGGAGCAAAATCAACAAGAGAACTGAAGAAATCGACCCCAGGATCGAGCTAGCTCGAGCCAAGTCAAGAACCTTGAAGACCAAGGAAAAGAACTCTCAGGATCGACCCCTAAGGGGGTCGTGCTCGACCCTAAGAGGGTCGTGCCAGGATGGAAATTTCTTCTCAGGACCGACCCTAAGGGGTCGAGCACGACCCTATTTGGGTCGATCCTAGGCACCGACTCTCTTTATTCCGGATATATTGTTCGGTTTCCTAATTTGTATTTAAGGAAGGTTGTTTCTTTGTGTTTCCTAGTTAGATTAGGACTCCTTTTCTTCTATAAAAGGAGGTTGAACCCTTTAGTTTAATTAATTCATCCTTTGGGGGGGGGTGATTGAAGGCAATTTTTTAGGAGAGCTAGGGAGAAGACTTGGAGAACAAGTGTGAAAAAAATTGTAAGATTGATCTTTTGTTTATTTTGAATTTTAATTTGGTTTTGATCATGTCTTCTTCTTCTTCTTCCTCCTTGTCTCTCTTTGCTATGTGTGAGTAGTTCTCTTAAGTTCTAGGGTTGGGTGAAAACCCAACACAATCATGCATGTTTAAAACTTGAATTCATGATTTGAATGTTTGATGATCATATCTAATCTATCTTGTGCTTAATCCTTGATGAAAGTTGAGGCATATCTTGTGATTGACTATAGCGAAAGTGAAAAGTTAGTTGCTTGATTAGATCTAATAGGATTATTTGCGAAAGTTGATATTCCTAGGTTGAAAGATAGGTAGAAGGTTGTTTGATTTGCGAAAGTTGATTGAATGGCTTGAATTGTTTGCGAAAGTTAACTTTTCTATGATCTAGATGGCATGATAGTTGTTAATTTTTGTCGGAAGCATGTATGGTTGTTGTTGTGGTAGCCTTAGCCCTGGAATTTGCCTTTTTTTTGATTAAAATTTGTGTCTTTGCTTTGATCCCAACCCCTTCGTCGTGTTCAAGCTCTTGCTAGTGTTTGAGTGTGTTCGCGTTTGATTTGCTCTCAGGACCGACCCCCTAAGGGTCGAGATCGACCCTCCTCAGGTCGATCCTGAGTTGGTGTGTTTGTGTTTCCTTTGCTTTTTCATAGTACTTCGACTAAACTTAGAACTATCCTCACTCCCGTGGACGATACTGACTTCGCTATACTCAGCGGGGTCTTGACTACAAATTTATTTGTTCAAGAAACCCTTCAACACCACAATGGTGTTACCTCAGGAGCTTTGTGACAAGATCGACGTCGTGGTGCGTGGGTTCGTTTGGGGGCATGATGCAACCAACCGAAAAATGCATCTTGTGGCATGGGACAGAATTAGCAAACCTAAGAGGATTGGGGGGGTTGGGTATTCGACCCTTGAACGTCATGAATCTTGCGGTTATCGGCAAGCTTTGTTGGCGTTTTATCCACGACAACTCGAGTCTTTGGTGTAGGGCGCTGAGAGCGAAGTATGTGCGGGCTGATGGGATGATCTCGGGGGGCTCTTTGTACATTTGGCAAGGTATGAAAAAAGGCTTTGATCAGGTCTTAAGCTCGGGTACGACGTGGGTTGTCCGTGACGGAAATATAGTGAAGTTCTGGCTGGATGTGTGGATCGGTGATGAGAGTTTGGTGGAGCAAGCTACAGCGCCGGTGGATCCGTTGTGGAGGCAGAAGAAGGTCCGGGATTATTGGGTCGATGGCGGTGGCTGGAAGTGGGGCGAGTTCGAAGGTTTGTTGCCGGCGAATGTGATCATGTAGCTGGCGACGATCGGCTTGGTGGAGCACTCAGCGAATACGCTGGTTTAGACGCCGAGCGTGGATGGCAACTACACGGTGTCGTCGGCGTATGGTCACCTGTAGAAAAGCCAGTGCATGGCCGGTGTTGACAGTGGCGATTTTGAGGCTATTTGGAAGATCAAAGCTCAAGAGAGGGCGAGGCTTTTTCTTTGGCTTGCGATCAGCGGCGGAGTCCTCACCAATGCGGAGAGAATACGGAGGCATCTGGCCAACGACGACACTTGCGGCATGTGCGACAGGGGAGTTGAAAGCCTTGAGCATTTATTTCGGGATTGCCCTAAAGTTTTGAGGTTTTGGCGTAAGATTCCCACCCCGCCTGATGTGCCTAATTTTTTCTATTGTTCTTTTGCAGTTTGGGTGAGGGCTAATGTTCTTTCAAGGCACAGGCTTGCAGAAGGTTCGGTGTGGAGTGCGGTTTTTTGCAATGCCATTTGGTGGACATGGCGGTGGAGGAACGAAGTGGTGTTTGGCAGGGCGAAGGAGGTCCATGATCCTGTCGGATTCGTGTTGAATCTTGCCAAGGACTATCGGGCTGCGAAGCATGGTTGCTCGGGGGGGCGGCCGGAAGGAGGAGCTGGTGGTTTCGTGGTGCAAGCCTACCGAGAGACAAGTGAAGGTCAACACGGACGCGTCTGTTGCGAGGGACGGGCGTGCTGCTGCGGCGGGGGTCTTGCGGGACTCGGAAGGTGATTGGGTGGGCGGGTTTGTCCACAACTTAGGGATGTGCTCGGTTCTGATGGCGGAGCTTTTGGGCATACGTAACGGTCTTGCGCTCGCTTGGGAGAAGGGATTCAGAGATGTGTGGGTGGAATCCGACTCCACCTTGGCCGTCCATCTTGCTCTTCAGCTGCCTTGCTCGTCCCACCCTCTTTTCAGCCTGGCCAAGGAGTGCCAAGGCTTTCTGGCGCGGAATTGGTCCATCCGTGTCACTCATGTCTTTAGGGAAGCTAATGCAGTCGCCGACTCCCTTACTAGCCTTGCTTTTAGTATTCCGCTTGGTTTTCACATTCTTGTCGAGCCTCCTGAGGACTCTCTTTCTTTATTGCGTGACAATTTTGAGGGTCGGACTTTCTCTCGCCTCGCGAGGGTCTAGTTCTTCCTTCCTTTAGGGCTTTGCCCTTCTTTAGATCAAAAAAAAGACATTCGGGTTTGGTTTTTATCGATTTTCGAGTTCATTTCTACATGTTTCAACCCACTAAGTTTCGGGAACTAAGAGGTGATTTTACTGGTTTTTAACTGCTTTAATAAGATCACATTTTTGTTTAAACTGCATGGATTCGTAATTGCTAAAAATAATAGTTAGCCAATATAGATTTTAGACATATAATGCTGAAACATATATAAATATAAACTAACCTATAAACTGCAAAAAAATATCATTCGTTAAATTAGTTAAATTGGATAGCAAAGATCAACCGATCACTTCTCTTGTCTTACTTCTCTTGTCTTTTAAGGCACGGGGTAAAAACGTCATTTTCGCTCTTCCAATTTACATTCCTCCAAATCAGATCCTCCAACCTTTGAGCAAAACTCTTTTACACTTAGAAGAGTTACAACAAAGTTCCTTCATCCCCGCCGTCTTCTTCCACCTCTCTCCCTCATCCTAGCTCCTCCCACTGCCCTACCCTTCCTCGCTGGCGTCCTCTTCAAAATCCGCAATGGCATCTCCCATAGCCACCCTTGGTTAGAGCACTTCAACTAACCGGCCTTCTTGCTACCACGATTGCTCTTGGACGCCGCCTCCCATGCTCTGACGGAACTCATTGAACTTCCCATTCAAGTACCTCCTTCCAATCTCTCTAATGAGAAAGTATTTTTTTAGATGTACGTAACCTGTTTGACAAAAATCCTAAGAGAAAAGTATTTTTTTCTTAACTGAGTTGGATTTTACGTTAACATGCTATGATTTTACGTTAACTTGTTATGTTTTTAAGTGAACCTCATGTGTGTTGTCAAACAAGCGTTCATTGCCATAAAGACAAATACCTGCATTATCAAAAGAAACATGTGAGCTATAAATAGAAATATATGAACCATGAACATATGTACGTAAACAAAATACAAGAATATGTGAACCACAAAAAAAAATCTATGGACAACAAAAAAAATATGCATGTTGTTAAAAAAATGCATGATGTCATAGTACGTAGAGGTGGTATTAACCGACCCGACCTGCAAAACCGACCCAACCTGCCTGAACTGAAACCCAAATCGAAATCAAAAAGTTAGTGAAATACACAACCCGAAAACCGAACTGACCCAACCCAATTAAGATCGAACCAAAATTGGGACCGAACCCGAAATGACCCCCGAAATGACCCAAACCCGAAATGGCCCAAACCCCCAATGACCCGAACCCGAAATCACCTAAATCTGAAAAGGCCCGATTAACTAATTAATGACAATAAAATATAATATGACATTTCTAAAGAACATTTTAATTGATAATTTTATATTACATATTATATGAACATAAAGTCTTACCAATCAAGTAAAACCAACTAATGAATGCAATAAAACAATAATAAACTGTCAAAATCTCTATCCATATTAACTAAATTTGCAAAACAAATTACACACTAACTAAATTGATGCAATTCGATCCACTCTAACCCACTAAAAACTTGAACATAATTATAGCTAATCACTCTAATTCAAACTCCAACTTAACGTATTAACATGTCGAACATGTGAGAGTCATTAAAACCCGAACACAACTTAATTTATACTAACCAAAAACCCGAACACAACCCGATCCACTCTAATTGCACTCAAATATTACTCAACCAACGCTAACCCCAACCCGAACACAGCCTGACCCGCAATAACCCAAACCAAAATAAACTCGAAATTTACACAAACTCAATCGGCTCGAACCGAATCAACCCAAACCGAAATTTATGTTGAAATGGACCGAAACATGGCCCGAACCGAAACGACCCGAACCCGAACGGCCCGAACCGAAACCGACCCAAACAGTCCGATTTGCACCTCTAGTAGTATGTGAATTGAAGTAGAGAGCATGTGAACATTATAAGAAATATGTGAACTACAAACATAAACATGTGAATTACAAAAGAAATATGTGAAATAGAGTCTTAAGCATGCATGATCGGAGAGAAAGAGAGAAATCTTCTATCTATCTATCTATCTATCTATACAACACTTAAAATTCTCCCCCTCTTGTCACATTAATGACTTCTCTCTAATTGTTTTTAATTTTTTTTGTTTTGGGTGAATTATCTATCTCTACAACTCTTATTTTTCTTTTCCTTGTCAAACAAAAGCATTATTTTATTTTTTTTTTTTTTTTTGTTTTGATTTTTTATTTGTAATTGATTATGAATGCATGGTACTATGTCTTATTTTTTTACATACATATATCATCTTATAATATTGTAACTTGAATGCAAAGCCTTATCATTTTTTTAGCAAGAATGTAAAGGCTAAAGGGCTAACCATATGCTTTCGATTTAAATTTCTTCCAAAATGTCTATAAAATTATAAAGAGTAATTCCTACACATGTTCATTCGGCTAAAAAACTTAATTGTAATAGAAAAGCCATATTATCAAAATAATTCTCATAAGAAATTAATAAAATAAAATAAAATAATTTCATATTTTATATATTATTTTATCTACTATGTTTTGGACAAATCAATACAAAATACTTACATAATCTATTAATTTTAACAAAATTGTGTTATGACGACGATTATAATTTTCATCTTCCAGAAAAATACGGTGAAAGAATTTGTCCGTCCATCGGACGGGCTAGCTTTCTAGTATAGGTAATAGTAGCACTTCTTAAGCATCCCCCATTTTCTATATAAATGTGAACTACAATACGAAATATGTAAACTACTTATATAAACATATTAAGTACGAACATAAATACGTGAATTAAGACAAAAATTACGTAAGTTATAAAAAAAAGTATTTATATATATTTACAAAAATGTCACTGTGTCACTACTTTAATTACTCTATTTTCCTATATTGGGCTTAGACTCATTTGACAATTAATCTTCCTAATCTAATGGATAAGATTCATTTATAATTTGCATCTTAAGGATCATTCACACCAGAATCAACATCTTAGACTTATTTATGGCAAAACTAAAATCTATTCAATTTAAAACCCATAAGGATATACATTTTAAAACTTCTAATTTTTAGGTCTGAATTAAATATTAACACTTTATTATTTGATCAAAATCTATATTATATAAAAAAATTTATCCATTTCAAACTCTCACATTAATTTTGATCCCACTTTAGATTAAAATACTTATGTTTGATAAAGAAATATTTTTATTTATTTACAACAAAGAATACAAGGATTGTTATCTTATCCATATATATGTAATATGTTCATAACTAAATAATATCTTTCTTATTTATTTTTAGATAAAACTACATTATCTTTATTTTATCCATATAGGTATGTTTATAACAGAGTAATATTAATGATCTTTATTTTTATATCAATTTCATCTAAAGACATTAAAATAATAATATTAAATCACTCATATTTATTTTAAATAATTTATGTATATTATAAAATCAATTTGTATTTAGCTTAACCTTATATGTTGAATAAAATATTATTATTTTATCTATGATTTTTATTTAAGTGATCTAATATAAAATATAATTTAAAATTTATTCTTAACATTGAATCATGATCTTAGATTCAAAACATATTGTTACGGTTTTTGATAAAATATTGTTAATATCCAAGTCGTGAAAATATTATTATTATTATTTTATCAATTGGAGATACGCAAAAATATTATCGATTGTTTCTCATACATGATACGGGCAATAAACTAGTAGATATAAATTGATTACCATAGTGCTATAAATAAAAGAAAAGGAGAACTCTAAGAATATATCGCAAACATTATTATTATTATTATTATTATTATTATTATTATTATTATTAGAGCTTTTTACAGAAAACCACCCGTTAAATACCCCATATTACTAATAACCACCCGTTATTCGCGAATTTATTTTAAAACACTCACTAAATGAAAATCGTTAACAAATAGCCACCCAAATATTGTTCCGTCAAAAAAATCCGTTAAGTCGTGCGCTTTTACCATTTTGCCCTCAACTGTTCACCAAAATTACAATTAACCATGGCATATTTTTTCGAGCAAAAAAGAAAAACATAGACGCTCCTCCCAAAATTAACTGTTCATGGCGTATTTTGTCAATTGTTCAACCATGGCATATTATACTGATCCAAAATTAACTATATAAAATGACAACCCAAAAAAAACATTACATATGCAAAACGACAGCCCAAAAAAAATATTACACAAAATTAACTATACACAGATCCAAAATTAAATATATATAATTAAGCTCTATTTGTATATATGTTACACGCTCCTCCCTTCTTCCCCAATTTGTCTGCAGTCACTCAACCATGTTCAGATCCGGCCATCTCCGACCACCAAGTCATCTCCGTCGTCGCTTTCCTTCGCCAGACGCTTCCACATCTTCTCACGACTCCGCCTGAACCACCAACGCCTCCAGTTCTCCAGCATCGACGCCGCCGAGCCATACATCTACGAATTAGAGCTCGCTGTCAACCACAGATCCAATGGCGCCGCTCTCATTCCTAACGATTCCTTTGCCAAGCTCCAGATCGGCATAGTCGGATCCGGAAAATACATCTGTTGAAGTCCGAAAATATCGAGTGTAGTGTAACGCGATGAGAGCAAGAGATTTGAACTCAACTGAGTCAAGTGTAGTGTAACGCGATGAGAGCAAGAGATTTGAACTCAACCGAGTCAACAGACGGAGAGATGGAAAGTATTTGGTCGCTTGAAGTGTTTAACGCGATGGGGGTAGTGTTAAACTGTGGGATTAAAATAGCAAACAGATGATCTCTATCGCGTTTAGGTGTATCGGGTTACAACAATGATCTTAGCTCGAGATCTAGTGTATGTGGTTCGCGAGGTTTTCGATCCCCGTTCTGGCGCACAGAGCTCGCTATTTATAGTTGAGGTTTGAGCTGGGTAGGAGCGAGATGTCGATGTGGGACGAGTGCCGCCCAAGTACGTGTCGCCCCTTGGTTGGTTCCCGGAGCGGTGGCCGCAGGGCTGGCCATTCAAAGGCCAGGATGGGACGTTGCCGCCCACCCACTTGCGTGGATGGGACGGCCTTCTCTCCCCGCAATCATAATGCTCGTAGCGCGATGAGAGCAACCCCCCCGGACCGGGCCTCCCTTTGTAGGGAATCTGCTTTGCAAGGTATCATTGATTTGGACAACGACGTATCCGATCGCGATGGCGGTAGGGTTTTAGGGTTCGACGCTACCTTGAGAAGTTTATACTTGGTGACATCTTATTTTGGTAGGGTGACCTCACCGCGTTGACGGTTCCTGATATCAACACAACCCCATGGACCGGGCCTCGATGCCTGTTTGAGGGCGGGTCCAACCAGCACTTGAGAACCGGAGACGCGGCGTGAGGAGCGCGCTAAAACCTTTGGAGATGCGCGGTAAATGAGGGTGACGAGACGGGGAGCGTGGCGAAGGGACCTGTTTGGGCCGTTTTTGCTTTGTGGGCCGTCCATTAGACGGGGCCCAGATTCTTGCGGCCCGCTGGGAACCGAACGAAAAGGGCAGTCCCGCCCTTCGCCTTTCCCACTTCTCCATTTTCAACCTCCCACGTACGCCACTTCGCTCCCGCTCTCGCCCTCCTTGCTCCTGTTTGCCGGAAACCGCCCGTTAGTGACGCAGTCGCCCACGCTCTCCTTCGCCGCCCCGCGATAACTCGGTACGCTCTATCTCTCTCTTTCCTCTGTACTTTTCTGGGCTTTCTGGGGGGTTTTGGTGTTTCGGGAAAACGCCTTAATCCCAGCGACGACGCAGCCGCTGGGTGTCGACGGCTCTCGGGGCGGCTTCTCCCGAGAAATCGCCTAATAGGGGGGGTTTGCGTTTTTAAGACTTTTGGGTGGTGGAGGGCGACGGACGTCTCCGCCCTAGCCCAGGCCTTTCGCGGTTTTTCCTGGGCGGCGAGGCGGGAGGCGAAGCGTCTTGGGGGGACGAAGCGTCTTGGGAAGACGAAGCGTCGTCCCGTCCCATCGTAGTCTCATCACTGAGACCTGCCCCTAGGGGCACGCGCTGAGCACGGCGGAATGTTCCTCTGACATCACGCGCGGGCTTTCAGGCCCTCCGCCTTTGACAGGGCTTCTCGTCCTATCGCGCTCCGCCACGTGCCCGCGTTCTGTTCTTAGTTGCTTTTTATATTTGTAAGATTTTCTTTTTTGTGCACACATCACGGCTGGGGTACCGTGTTTTTCTGGTTTTTCTCTACGCTTACTGCCTCTGAGATTTATCCTGTTTATGCACTCATCGCGTTATTTCTTTTATCATGATTGTCTCTTCCTGTGCACATCATTTCTATTTTCCTTCCTCCAGGAGCCTCTTTGCTTCCGTGCCCTGGATTTGGGGTTTTCCAGCGACTCCTGCCCCTCAGGCGTGGATCGCGGTGATAGGATAGCGAACTGGGACGATTTCTACGCTCTTGACCCCTCCTTTGAGTATCGGGAGATGTCCGGGTGTGACTCTCAAAACAACTTCCGCGAGCCCCCCGATTTGAGCGAGAGCGACCCTACCACCGTATCCGCCGCCCGCACAAAGAGTGCCTCGTCATCGCGATCAATGGCCCGCTGCTTCCCCTACGACCCTCATGACGAGGCCCTTGAAGACGAGGCGTCCACTTCTGGGACCGCGAGGAGCTTCCCCTCGCGGTACTTAACGAGCGTTAGGGCGGTAGTCCCTCGCTTTCGCCAGACCAGGCCTACGCGGCTGGCGGACTATGAGAACCCGGAGACACTGGCCAAAGGTTGCGCGTCCATCCTTACCCTCGAGGAGCTGGATGAGATCGCGGCGGGATACCCTTGGCCAGCGGGAGTGGAGCTCCTGCTGCCTTTGGACGGGGGTAACAGTTATGCTGCTTATGAGGCGGGCCACGTGGTTTACGCGGCGACCCTCATCGCGGGCTTCAGGCTTCCGCTACCGCGCTACGTTTCCCAGTTCCTATTTGATCTCGAGCTTGTCCCTGCCTCGATGGCCCCAACTGCTGGAGTTACATCGCGGCATACCACCTAAGGTGTTTGGAGCTGAAGTACCCCCCTTCCGCGGGGCATCTACAACAGATTCTCACAATCAAAGCGGACAAGAGGCGCATTATTAATTTCAGCCTCACGCACTGCAATCTTATCATCACTCCCTCCAATGTTGGTCCGCGGTGGAGGGAGAAATGGTTCATCGTGCGTGATTTCCAAGGCGACGCCATGCTCTGCCCCCTTATCGCCGACAGGTTCCGTCCTTACAAACGAAAACGCGGTGCGTCGAAACAGGCCGCCGCGGCGAAGAAGGCCTTTGCCGCGCCCTTTAAGAGAGAGCAGAACGTTTGGATAACGCAAGAGCGCCTTGAGCGCGCGGGACTCAGATTGAGGCCAGCACCGCCCCAGGAGGACGTGGTGCCCTCGTCGACCACCGCGTCCCCGGAGCCCGAGGGCGAGGGTATTTCTATTTTTCTTGAGACGGTTCATTTTACTGCAGCCCTTGTTTCGGGCAAGTCTGCCCCTACCGCCTCCGCAGGCCCCTCCACCGCCCAGAAAGAGCACACCGCGAAGGGTGCACACGACCAGAAGGGGCGGGTCGATCCTCCGAGACAGAAAGACAGACGTGGCCAGGGTCCTTTGAAGCGAAGGACCGCGGAGGACGCGGTCCGTGTCGAAGGGGTGGCCCCGAAGAGGGGTAAGAAAGACATGGGCCCGGCCAAGGAGCCGGCCTCTGAGACCGCGAAGGGCCCCGCCCAGATTGTGACGGGCGCGGGCAGCCGCCGTCACTGGTCGCGACGGGCCGAGGTGGAGGGCTTTGCTTGTGCGGGGCCAAGCTGGGGCACCTTTCAGGAGGGTCAGTATGCTTATGACTCGGAGAGGGAGTGGTTCCAAACCCTTAACGGGACCCAGGTCGAGGGGGAGTGTATGAAGTATGGCCATATGGTACGCGGTCCCTGCTTGTCTTGTATTTTCATTATCATTCGATTTTTGCTTTTTGCCTTTCGTTTTGACGTTGTTGTGATCTGCAGGTCAACGCGTGGTTGAACTATCTTCCTGACCGGGTGCGCGAGGAGGAGGCCAGGGCGGAGGCAGCGGTGAAGGCCAAGGAGGAGGCCGAGGCGTCACTTCAAGAGCTGCGCACGCGGGCGGAAAAGGACGCCGCGGCACTCAAGTCGGCCAGGTCCCAGGTCGCGGCGCTGAAGAAGGATGCCGCGGGGTTGAAAACGCAGAATGAGGAGCTAAGCTCGCAGTTGGAGGAAACCAGCAGAAAACTGCAGAGCACGATCCCCGACTTCCTCGCCTCGCAAGAGTACATGGATCGACGCGTTGATGACGCCCGAACGGTCCAAGCTCTTAGCGCTGTCACGGCTGCCCTCTAGTATTGCGAGAGGTACAAAGTGAAGTACTTCGCCCCCGACCTCCATCGCGAAATGGGAGCTGTCTGGGAAAATGGGGTGGCGAAACCACCGCCGGGCGTGGAGGCGGCCGGTATGGAGGAGACGGACGCTCCGAACGTTAATCAAGAATTCTCCGCCCTTGACCCCGACACAGAGAAAACTCCTGAGGACCCACCTCCCTCCGAGACCGCGGCTAATGCCCCGAACGTCTGAACCCTCCCTTGTCAAGTTTGAAGATTTATTTCATCTTTTGTTTTTGTTTTTTGCGTCATGACCCGATGTTTCATTCGGCCCTTGGGGCTTTAGTACTACTTATTGCCGTGCTGCGGCTGTAATTAAACTTTCGACGCGATCTACGCGTTTCAACTATTTTTGCCGCCATGCGGCCTTTTAATTATGACTTGTGTTTCTTTCTGTTCTAAGAACTCGTGAAAATTCGCCGTACCCAACCCCATGCCAAGCTAGGTGCTAGGACCGCGCTTGACACTAGGTTAATGTAAGACTTTTGCGAAGACTTGCCGTACCCAACCATATGCCAAGCTAGGTGCTAGGACCGCGCTTGACACTAGGTTAATGTAACTTAGTGAAGCTTTTGATGTATTTAAGGCTTTATGCGACTGCGAGGGGTGAAACCCGACTCGAGCGCACCTAAGCGCATCGCGCGCGTTAGCGGACAACCCCTAAGCGAGGACGGCAACTCGGGCTTCCCTAACGACAGTGGAGTTTTTGATGTTTTAAGGCTTTGTGCGACTGCGAGGGGTGAAACCCGACTCGAGCGTGCCTAAGCGCATCGCGCGCGTTAGCGGACAACCCCAAGTGAGGACGGCAACTCGGGTTTCCCTAACGACTGGAGTTTTTGATGTTTTAAGGCTTTGTGCGACTGCGAGGGGTGAAACCCGACTCGAGCGCGCCTAAGCGCATCGCGCGCGTTAGCGGACAACCCCAAGTGAGGACGGCAACTCGGGTTTCCCTAACGACTTGAGTTTTTGATGTTTTAAGGCTTTGTGCGACTGCGAGGGGTGAAACCCGACTCGAGCGCGCCTAAGCGCATCGCGCGCGTTAGCGGACAACCCCAAGTGAGGACGGCAACTCGGGTTTCCCTAATGACTTGAGTTTTTGATGTTTTAAGGCTTTGTGCGACTGCGAGGGGTGAAACCCGACTCGAGCGCGCCTAAGCGCATCGCGCGCGTTAGCGGACAACCCCAAGTGAGGACGGCAACTCGGGTTTCTCTAACGACTGGAGTTTTTGATGTTTTAAGGCTTTGTGCGACTGCGAGGGGTGAAACCCGACTCGAGCGCGCCTAAGCGCATCGCGCGCGTTAGCGGACAACCCCAAATGAGGACTGCAACTCGGGTTTCCCTAACGACTGGAGTTTTTGATGTTTTAAGGCTTTGTGCGACTGCGAGGGGTGAAACCCGACTCGAGCGCGCCTAAGCGCATCGCGCGCGTTAGCGGACAACCCCAAGTGAGGACGGCAACTTGGGTTTCCCTAACGACTGGAGTTTTTGATGTTTTAAGGCTTTGTGCGACTGCGAGGGGTGAAACCCGATTCGAGCGCGGTTAAGCGCATCGCGCGCGTTAGCGGACAACCCCAAGTGAGGACGGCAACTCGGGTTCTCCCTAACGGTTAATGCATTGTTGGACAGCGTAGGGTTGTTGCCTTGTCTTATTCATATGATAATTGGCATAATAAAGACATTACACGTGATAACAAACGCGGTGACAAACCTAGTCATGACCTAAATTCTCGACTTAAAAACACTAGGGACAACTTCCGGTGCTCTCGTTGGGAGGTGACACCGCGCTGGGAGCGTCCTTTCCCACCCCCTGCCCGGTGGAGTTCCCGCTTGTGGAGGAACTCCCGTTGGTGGTGGAACTTCCGTTGGTGGTGGAGCTTCCGTTGGTGGTGGAGCTTCCGTTGGTGGCGGAAAACTCCCCCGCGTAGGGTTCCTGCGCGGGTGCGTACCCTTGGTAGTACTGCGCGTGTCCATACTCCAGGAAGGGGGCCTGGCCTGGGGCTGGGAACCCTGCTGGAAACTCGGGTTCCACCCCGGCATGGCCTGTGGTTGTTGCACGGGCGGTGACCCGTAATACCACGGAGGCGGCGGCTGCATCCCGAAGGCCGCGCTGTCAGCGTAGTAAGCGTTGTTGCTGTTAGCGTCCATCACTCTGCGTCGGTTGAAGCGGTGCCTGCTTAGTTTGAGGAGGTCCCCACGGACGGCGCCAATGTTGAAGTCCGAAAACACTGAGTGTAGTGTAACGCGATGAGAGCTCTTTATTTGAACTCAACCGAGTCAAGTGTAGTGTAACGCGATGAGAGCAAGAGATTTGAACTCAACCGAGTCAACAGACGGAGAGATGGAAAGTATTTGGTCGCTTGAAGTGTTTAACGCGATGGGGGTAGTGTTAAACTGTGGGATTAAAATAGCAAACAGATGATCTCTATCGCGTTTAGGTGTATCGGGTTACAACAATGATCTTAGCTCGAGATCTAGTGTATGTGGTTCGCGAGGTTTTCGATCCTCGTTCTGGCGCATAGAGCTCGCTATTTATAGTTGAGGTTTGAGCTGGGTTGGAGCGAGATGTCGATGTAGGACGAGTGCCGCCCAAGTACGTGTCGCCCCTTGGTTGGTTCCCGGAGCAGTGGCCGCGGGGCTGGCCATTCAAAGGCCAGGATGGGACGTTGCCGCCCACCGCTCACCTGATGGGACGTTGGCGCCCACCGCTCACCTGATGGGACGTTGCCGCCCACCCACTTGCGTGGATGAGACGGCCTTCTCTCCCCGCGATCATAATGCTCGTAGCGCGATGAGAGCAACCCCCCCGGACCGGGCCTCCGCTTTGTAGGGAATCTGCTTTGCAAGGTATCATTGATTTGGACAGCGACGTATCCGATCGCGATGGCGGTAGGGTTTTAGGGTTCGACGCTACCTTGAGAAGTTTATACTTGGTGACATCTTATTTTGGTAGGGTGACCTCACCGCGTTGACGGTTCCTGGTATCAACAACATCCAATTCCTGGCCAAAACCCTAGCTCGCCAGAGCCACGCCGTCCTCGCCATAGCCACGTCGCTGGCAAGCCTCTTGGCCTCGAAGAAGTCTTCGCAGATCCAAATTCGTACTCATTTGCCATAGCCACGTCCTCGCCATGTAAAGCCGATCAAGAAAGAAAAACTACAAAAAAAACCTTTCCTCTTGTTCAGATCTAAATTGAGAGCAAAGACAATAGCGATTGTGAAATCCGATTTTTCCTCTTGTTCAGATCCAAACTGAGAGCAGACAAATAGCAATTGTGAAATCCAAAAATTTCCTCTTTGTTCAGATCCAAATTGAGAGCAGACAAATAACAATTGTGAAATCCGATTACACAAGGACGAATTTGACGGAAAAAATAGATAGTGGGCTTTAATAAATGTACAATTTGTTGACCAAAAAAAATAATTGTACAATTTAATTTTGAGCCGTGAATCCCGTGATTGCCCTTATAGATATGGTTAATTGTAATTTTGGTGAACAGTTGAGGGCAAAATGGTAAAAGCGCACGACTTAACGGATTTTTTTGACGCAACAGTATTTGGGTGGCTATTTGTTAATGATTTTCATTTAGTGGGTGGTTTAAAATAAATTCGCGAATAACGGGTGGTTATTAGTAATATGGGGTATTTAACGGGTGGTTTTTTGTAAAAAGATATTATTATTATTATTATTATTATTATTATTATTATTATTATTATTATTATTATTATTAGGGGGTGGTAATTGTGAGATGGTTCTCTTAAGAGACAAATAAGAATGAATCTAAATCATCTAGTTATACGTATGGAGCACTATGTATATGAACAATATAAGTTTCAAAATATGACCGTGTATTCTCATACAAAATAATTGTGCATTTTCATACATAATGACTGTATATGACAACACTAAAGATTATGTATATATTTTCATTAATTGTACATTACATTACATGTGGAAAAAGTCATACACAATTAGATATAGACATACATAGTTATGTTCAGTGAAAATGCACAATCATTGTAAGTGAAAATACACAGTTATATTATTTGAAAAATGCATAGTCATCTATCAATTACACACTTACATGAAGAAAAAATCAGATATAGAGCATGCACATTAATATCAATCGAAAATGCACAAACCGTGTTATTTGAAAAGACACAATCAAGTTAAGTGAAAATACACCGTCATCCTAGTCATATTTTACACACGCATAAGAAAACATCACACACAAAGAAGCATGCAAATCCGTATTAACTGTAAATGCATAGTCATGTCATTTGAAAAGTCATAGTCAAGTTAAATGAAAATACATCGTCATTCTCGTTACATTTTGCACACTCATTACACATTCATATGAAAATTCACACACAATGCAATACGAAGCATGCACATTCATATTAACAAAAACATGCATAATCATGTTATTTGAAAAGGTACAGTCACGTTAAGTGACAATATATATTCAATCTCGTCGTATTTTGCATACTCATTACACACTCCACGAAAAAGTACATGCAATGCGATTAGGAGCACGTGACACTGGTTGAGAGACTCACCTCAAAACCATGTGACTCTTATCTAGTTCGAACCTGCTTCGAATAGCTAAGTGAAGCCTAGACCCGAAAAAAGTAGCTAATAGGCTAAGGAACATAGACTAAGAGTATATGTGAGAAACCAGACTTATATTGTTTTGAGAGAGATTAATTACAAGTTGCTTGAATAGTTTGCAAGGCGGAGAGAGTGTATTTATAGGCAAGTCTCCCCCTTCAAAAGGCTAAGAAGAATTCTAAAGACCCCTTGACCAATTCCCAACCGGGCCACTCTAGAATCTTCCCCCTAGTCTTCTTATGAACTCTTCCCAACTCTCTAGAATGCTCCATCAATCTCTACACGGCCCGATACAACTCTAGAGAGTTGTATCCATATGTGGAGTGTTGTACTATAGTCTATGCTCTATACAACTCTCGAAAATTCCGGAAACCCCTACATGTCTCTTTGCCCCTATAAATTTCGGAAACCCTTAGATGCCTTTTTACCCATATAACGATTATCATACTTTAGTGGCCGGATTTTCAATTAATCAAAGTTCCATTTCGCGATCATGTCCATCATTAACCACAGACACGTAAATGTGATGCTTAGACCTGGCAATTCGGGCTGTTTGGGTCAGTTTGGATCGAGTCGTTCGGATCGGGTTCGTTCGGGTCAAACAGTTATTTCAGGTCTTATTCAGTTCGGGTTCGGATGTTGTTCGGGTTCGGGTCTAGTTCAAATTCATGTCGTTTCGGATCGTAATATTACGGATTCGGGTCACTTCGGATCGGATGTTGTTCGGATCAGATGTTGTTCGGTTTTGGGTCTAGTTCGGTTCGGGTCCTTTTCGGATTGCTTCTCGTATCATTTCGGATCGGGTCAATTCGGATTCGGGTGTTATTTACAAAAACTCAATCAACCGGTACACATGATTTTTATTTAAAACTTCTAAACAGTGTTATTTCATTTTTGTATATTTATGTTAGTTATATGGTTAAAATAATTTATCAGGCTTATCCTATATCATAAATCATTAATTAGATTGGATAACATATTATTGACACATTCAAGACATATCTATATTTTTTAACACGCGTCTCAATTTAACCATGCTAATTAGTGTCAGGCCCGGCTAATTACCCGGTTGAACCGGTTAGATGGAGCAGGGCCCCCAAATAATTGGGAACCCTTATGTATCAAATGTTTTACGTAAGATTTAGGGATACAACATGGATTGGTGGTAGGGGTGAGAAAAAATATCCGATCCGCCGATCCGGCCGATCCGATCTGATAAAATCCGCACCCAAATGGATAGCTCGTTTCGGTCACTTTGGATCGGATGTTGTTCGGATCGGATGTTGTTCGATTTTGGGTCTAGTTTGGTTCGAGTCCTTTTCAGATTGCTTTTCGGATCATTTCAGATCGGGTCAATTCGGATTATGGTGTTATTTACAAAAACCCAATCAACCGGTACACATGATTTGTATTTAAAACTTCTAAATAGTGTTATTTCATTTTTGTATATTTATGTTAGTTATATGGTTAAAATAATTTATCAGGCTTATCTTGTATCATAAATCATTAATTAGATTGGATAACAAATTATTGACTCATTCAAGATATATCTATATTTTTTAACATGCGTCTCAAACTCTCAATTTAACTATGCTAATTAGTGTCAGGCCCGGCTAATTACCCGGTTGAACCGGTTAGATGGAGCAGGGCCCCCAAATAATTGGGGCGCCTTATATTTCAAATGTTTTAGGTAAGATTTAGGGATACAACATGGCTTGGTGGTAAGGGTGAGCAAAAATATCCGATCTGTCGATCCGATCCGCCGATCCGGCCGACCTGATATGATAAAATCCGCACCCAAATAGATAGCTTAAATTATTATACATATCCGATCCGGGAATCTTTTTGGATAATCGGATCGGATACGGATCTGGGGTTTGAGTGAACGGATATACGATATATCCGGTATTATATATATACTTATATGTAAATTTTGGTAAAATGGTAAAATATTTAAGTAAAAGATGTAGTAAAAGATGTGTTTTTACAAGATTTAACTCATTTGGGTTCAATTCTTACAAGATAGTTATATCTTTTTTTATTCATAACTAATTTTCTTATTTTTAATAATGTAATTTGAAAAAGAATGCTAAAACGGATAATTTGGATATCCAAAATATCCAGTCTCGGTTATCCGATCCAAACGGATATTTCTTACCGGATATCCGGCTAATAACGGATCGGATACGGATCGGTACTTTTGACCAAAAAAATTTCAGATATCTGCGATTTCGGATCGGATAATCCGTTTGCTCACCCCTACTTAGTGGTGTAGAGTTTAGAAATGTTGTAAAGCTGTTCGAAACTCCATTTCTCTCTTTTCTTCATTTGTTTTATTTTCTTATTGTGTGGGTCATTGGGCCTTGAAGTTTTCTTCTTTCACAGCTGAGGCTTCTTTTTTTAGTTTGTTGATTCGTTTTTTTAAATGTTGCTTAGCTTTTTAATTTTAAATGACTCTTAAGGAATTAATTTTTTTACTCTTTTGCTTTTATTTCCTAATCGTGTTAGTTTGCTTTATTTTTCCTTCTTATGTATAGTTTTCCTAATCAAACCCTAATTTAAATATTTTGTTATACAACTATATATAATGATTAATGTTATTTCGGAAAGTATATTCGTATACAGTATACTAAATTGTTGTATCTAGTGTATTTTATAGTAAAGGAGATATAATAATTAAATACGTTATATATCTGAGAACAAAAGTATATTACTTATTAAGTGGGCTCAACACACAATATATATTAAGTTATTAATATATAATATGATGATGACTTACACTTATACGACACACAAAAGTATTCTTAGAACGTTCGTATTCATACTTAATGATGACTTACACTTTTGATAAATGTAATTATGTAAATATGTTGACTAATTGTATTTTTTTGATGAGTCCACATAAATATTTTCTAATTTAAAAATTAAAATGCATAAATTAGTTTGGGTCATTTGGGGTTAGAATTAGTTCGGGAAGTTTTGGATCGAGTCATTTTGGATTGGGTTATTTTTGGTCAGTTTAGTTCGGGTCAGTTCAGTTTACATTTTATTCAGGTCATTTCGGTTCGGGTCAGTTTCAGATCGGATCGGATTCAGATCGGGTTTGGGTCATGTTCGGATGGTTCATTTTTCGTTGTTCTGAACCAATTTCGGGTTCGGGTCGGTTCGGTTCGGTTCGGGTTTCGGGTCGGGTCACTTTTGACCGGGCCTAGTGATGCTCAAGCAACCAACTAAAATTAACTGAACAAGCTCAGCCAAACGCCTCCTATGACAAGCCACTTCCATCTCCCACCACCGGCACCACCGTCGTTATCATAACCAATTATCCAAATTAAACATATATACCAAACTAAACACCATTTGTTTTTTCTTTCCCTTGTTCCTACGCGAACGGAGAGGTAATAAAGAAGCGCATATATTCGCACACAAAGTTGGAATATTCTGTTTCTATTTAATTGAAGCCACCCCCACCCCCCACTTCCCCTCTTCTTCACGCCCACTGCTTTCCGTCTGCAAAGTTTTCGTGATTCCAATTTCGGTTCATTCGGATTTTCGTCCACCATGAAGTTTGGGAAGAGCCTGAGCAACCAGATCGAGGAGACTCTCCCTGATTGGAGGGACAAGTTCTTGTCCTACAAAGGCCTCAAGAAGCGCTTGAAGCTCATCAATCCCAGGGACGCCGACGCCGCTTCCCGCCCCGCCAAGCGCCCCAAGACCTCCTCCGCCGACGGCGACCACGTCGACGCCTTGGCCGAGGAAGGCATGTCCAAGGAGGAGGTTGATTTCATCCGCCTCCTTGAGGACGAGTTGGAGAAATTCAATACCTTCTTCGTCGAGAAGGAGGAGGAGTACATCATCAGGTTGAAGGTATATTTATCAGATCCATTCAATCTCTTCTTGCAGAATCGTTTATTAGTTTCTCTGATTCCGCTCTTATTATCTCCTTTTGAAGTATCGAAATAGATTTTCCGATTTCTAGGTCGAAATCGGCGTCGAAACGATTGACAACATGTGGAGTCTTATCTTGTTTAATTACGGCGTTCTTATTACGCATGCCTGTTATTCTGATCTGTTCAACCTCTTTCAAGATCATCCTGATGTGGTATTATGATTCCGGAATTTTGCTGTGTGATTGATTGCAGTACATGATTACATTGTGAAAAATTACTGCATGTGCTTTATTATTTCCTATCTTGGATTGCAGTATAGGTTACTCTTTTGAGCATGATCCTATGCTGACAAATCTGTCACACTTTGGGAAACAGTTGAATTGGGCAAAATAGTAGCCTGTCTTATTGGGCATAATACTTTTTCAACTGAAATCAGTCAAGATTGCGTTCTTTGATAGTTTGTTGACTTGTTCATGGTTCCTTTTGTGCAGGAACTGCAAGACAGAGTGGCAAAAGCCAAGACCTCAAACGAGGAGATGCTCAAAATTAGGAAGGAGATTGTGGATTTCCATGGAGAGATGGTTCTGCTGGAAAATTATAGTGCTTTGAACTATACAGGTAACCATTGAACTTCCATCTTTGGCCTTATCTTGCCTTTGCTTTTTACCATATTTGAGTGGATAGAATTCATTATATGCTTTCAATCGTAGGCCACTCAGGAGGTGATAAGGGAATGGTGTATGCTGTGAGATTTATTATGACAAAAACCTTGACCCACTAGGATGGGTCAACTTACCAAGTTGATCTATATCTTAACGAATATTTTGCAGCTTATCCATAGAATATTCCTTTGGGAATTTTTTAGGGAGAACAACTACAATACTTCTAGTACTCCAACATCTAAGTTACTCTGTAAACTGTAAAGCCTAGGATCTTTGAGTCAAGTGGTGAAGCTCTCCATTGGATATGGATGGATTTCTTTGGTGTTTATCTTGAGTAGGTTGATGTTGTCAATGTCGGTTGACTTTCGTCACTAGATCACTGTCTCTATTCTTTCATAAATTAAAGAATTGAAATATGAAAAGGATGTATCTTCACATGAAGACTTGGTCTTCAATCAAATAGTTAATATCTTAATGATTCCTGCGTCTATTGACTTGGTTTGCTTACTTCCTGCCATGTTTTTTTGAAAGACTGAAGTTTGGTACTGTTTGCTCAGTCAGGATACGATACTGTTATCCTTGAACCATATGTGATCCTGTGATGAAATTCCTTTTATCACGCCTGAACCCCTAACCTCAAATCCTCCATTGCAGGACTGGTTAAAATCCTGAAGAAATACGACAAGAGGACAGGCGCCCTCATTCGCCTGCCCTTCATCCAAAAGGTCCTCCAGCAACCCTTCTTCACTACAGACCTGATATACAAGCTAGTGAAGGAATGTGAGCGTATGCTCGATGTGCTGTTTCCAACGGAGAAGCCAACCCTGCCCTCTGCAGCAGCAGTAGCAACAGAATCATCTGGACCCACCATCAGTGGAAACACGACCGATCCAACCAATGACAACAACGAGGCCCGCCTCCTGGAAGGTGGGCCCAAGGAGCTTGCAGAGATCGAGTACATGGAGAGCCTGTATATGAAGAGCACCGTATCAGCTCTTAGGTCTCTCAAAGAGATGAGAAAAGGGAGCTCAACTGTTAGCATGTTCTCACTCCCTCCTTTGCAGACGTCTGAGGTGGACGAGACGTGGAAGAAGGCCCCTGTTATTGAACAAGTAGCAAAGTAGTTGAACTGATGTGGCATTAATATTCGCAGCTGCCATGAATCTGTTTGTGTTATATAATGTTATAAATGGGGAGTGTATTGTGCATGCACTTACTAACAGAGACCTTTTAATTCGTTATGGTGACGACTAATGTAACTTTGCATTTACTAGCCGTTTTTTGGAGAACATGTACATTGTCTCTGTAAATGGCGGTTTGGTGCAGATCCACATATGGATAGAGGCATAAGGTTTTAGCCAAGGCTAAGGATTATCGCTCACTAGAATCAAGTATTATAGCTATTTACAAATCAAGTATTTAGCCAAGGCATAATGTTTCAATATCGCTCACTAGAATCAAGTATTATAGCAATTTACAAATCAACGTAGCGCTCTTCGTAATTGGCAGAGAAATGCTGGCAAGAAAACTACAGAAGTTGAGTGAAAACCTGAAACCTCTAAGGGGGCGTTTGGTAGGATGGTATGGGGAATGAGGTATGGGTTTGAGGAATGGAAACCCGATACCGTGTGTTTGGTTTGTGCGTTTTTAGTATCGAAACCGATACATCATACCGGTAGGTATGGGTTTCCCATACTCTACCTCATTCTTGGGTTTGAATCTCATTCCCGATTTTACACTATTCATCATCTTCAACCTTCAAATTCCTTCCTGTCACATGTGTTTTTCCGTTTATTACTGCCTAGATTTTCTGTCTCCAACTTGTCTTCTTCGGGAGGATTGAATCTATGAGGAATTTGAGCCTTCAATTTCAACAATTTCACTCTTGATTTTTCAATTTTGGGATTCGTTGCATCATTAAAGAAAAAAAAGAGACTTTGCACAGCTAGAGAGAGAGAGGGGGGAAGGTGATTGAGTGTACATGTGGACGATGAGGCATACCAAGAGAAGGTCTGGGCGTGCCTTTTTTTGGGTGAAGAAGTTGCAGAGAAAAGGTTGCCATGGAAAGCTGAGGGAGAAGGTGTGAAAGAAGAGGAAGGGCTACAACGCAAAAAAAAATGTCAAAACAAAACCCTAAATTTGATTCCCAAATTTTTACCAAACTATAAAGTATGGGTTTCCAACCCCATACCCTTCTAACCCCATTCCTAGTCTCATTCCCATACCTAAAATTATACCAAACGCCCCCTAATTGGTTTTCCAGTAGCAAGAGGGGGGACGAGGATACCATTCTTAGCCTTCACGGATGACATAATTATATTTGCAAAAGGGACCCACAATGCATGTAGTCTGATGAAAAATATTATTGAGGATTAGTGTGCGGCCTCAGGTCAAAAGGTGAATTAACATAAGTCGGCTTTTCACACTTCTAAAAAGGGGGGAAATCAACAGAAACAAAGTATCAAACAAGCATTAGGAATTAACACAATGACAAATTTAGAAAAGTATCTCGGACGCCCGATCATTAATGGAAAAGTAAACAAAGAAACCTTCCATTCTATAATAGGAAATGCACAACGCCAACTATCAAAATGGAAAGCCAATACTTTATCCCAGGAAGGACGGCCAGTCCTGATAAGATCATATCTGGCTACAAAGCCAAACTATTTGATGCAAAGTTTTATGTTGCCTAAGCATGTGCACGATGAAATTGATGCGATCAATAGAACATTCTTCTGGAATAAGGATAGACATTATAAGCCCCTGGTAGGATGGGACAAAATATGTAAACCAAAGGCATATGGCGGCTTAGGGATAAGGAAAGCGGAAGATATGACCAAGGCATTACAGATGAAATTGTTGTGGAAAATTCTCACAGAGCATGACAATGTATGGGTCAAAGTTGTGAAAGAAAAATATTTACGAAGGAACACGCTTGCAGAATATAGGAATAAACCTAACACATCATGGCAGTGGAAAAGATTGATTAAACTCAAGCCGGAATTTGAAAAAGGTCTACGGTGGCAAATAGGAAATGGAAAGTCAGTAAATTTCTGGACTGATAACTGGGTAATGCAAGATCCGTTGGAGAAGTTTGTAAACAGAAATGATATAGAGAATGTTTCCATTAAAGTGGAACACTTTATTTCAACGACAAGAGAATGGAAAATAGATGAATTGAGAAGAACTATCCCTACAGATATAGTAGATAAAGTATTACTGATACCTATTCCGTATAATGAGATTGAAGACAAGCTTATATGGGCACCGAGCAGAAATGGATGGTTTTCAACAGTGTCAGCAGTGCGCTTAGTTACGAAGGAGGATGAGATGAATCCGAGTCCACATGACTGGATTTGGAATCTTGACATCTACCCAAAAGTGCAAAATTTCTTATGGAAAATTGATACGAATGGATTACCTACCAAACAAAGGCTTTATGAGAAAAACGTTGCAATTCCGCAAGGATGTCTCATGTGTAATGGAACCCACGAGGACTCAATACACTTGATGGTTAGTTGTCCGTACACTCTAGGGGTGATAAAAAGCATAAATGTAGATACCGAGCGAATAATTAGGGCGTACGTCCACCCACAGCAAAACCCGAGGAATGTTCTGAACGATATTAAAAAATTATTAGGGAAGACAGAGTTAATTGAACTTGTAGTAATTTGGTGGAGCATATGGCATCAACGAAACAAGATGATCTTCCAAACAGCGCCTAGCGATTTAATTCAAGACCTAAGCTTATATATTCGAGCACAACTGAGGCAATGGGAACAAGCTAAGAGGTGGCAAGAGGATGAAGAAAAGACACAAGATAGGATGGTTCAACGACAATCAACAACACGACAAAAATTAAGACATTGGAAAAAACCAAAACCTGAGTTTGTCAAACTAAACTTTGATGGCTCTAAGATAAGTAACGGAAACGCTTCGGTTGGATCGATTATTAGAGATATGGATGGAAACCCAATAACTGGAACTGTACGAATATTTGGCAAAGTATCGGTTTTGATGGTTGAAGCTCTGGCTTTGTGGGATGGAATACTAAAGGCCAAACAAAGTAATGTTCGTAGAATTGAAATTGAATGGGTAAATGTAACAGTTATCAAAGCTGTTAAAGGCCTGATCAATTGCCTATGGGAAATTGAAAGAATTGTAGCTGATATTCTCGTATCCCTGCACGGATTCGAGTCAGTCCAAATTTCACATGAGAGTAGGCAATGCAATGTTGTGGCCGATAAAATTGCGAGTCTGGGCCACAGTCACTCATGGGAAGCAATTCAGAACCATCACGAGCTCCTAACTCTCATCCACTCGGATGCTCTAGGTTTCCCGCCTTGAGAGGGATTCCTAATCCTCACTAAGTCAAAAAAAAAAAAAAGTATGATAGCTATTTACAAATCAACTTAAGAATATACGTGCTCTTCTCAATGTTTCAATATCGCTCACTAGCATCAAGTATTATAGCTATTTACAAATCAACTTAAGAATATACGCGCTCTTCTCACTGTTTCAATAGACCGACTCTTCGTTACAAGTTTGATCTTGAGCTAAAGAGATTGTTCGACCATTTTTCCTTTTGAGTTTAGTCGTTAAATTTATACCATCAATGAGCCTCAGTTTAGTGGAATTTTCGATGTGGGACGAGCAAGATACTCACTTACTGGTGTCATCGGGGAGTGAGTGTGTGGTCCACACTCTCCGTGCCATCGAGCTGAGGAAGTGAGGAGTGACTAAACTACTTGACATAGGTTGATTGTAGAGTGGAGCTAACGCGGTGTGGTCAAGGCTTAGGTGGATTTGCTTTCAACACTCACAATGATACGAGAGGAAGCGAATGTCAATGTAGAGTATCTTTTGTTTTGATGGGAGCGGTGAACTTTGAGGGACAACACATTTTTCACATAACAAGTCATTTTTCTTATCGTCTAGCTAGCATGTTGAGAGATCGTGCACCAAAACGCTACGAGTTATTCTTGATCATTTGTTGTTAGTGATTCTCGGGCAACTCTGGTATTGACGATAGAATAAGATTGTCTCTAGGGATTATCCTTGCGTACGAGCTGATAACTCACTTGTTGATTTCCAACTTTTTTTTACCTTCCAAACGTTTAATCAAAAAGTAACCATTACCCATAAAAAAAAGTACCCATCACCACTCCCGCGGAATCAATCCGGTTCCGAATTTGGGCCCAATATAGATCCAAATCAAATATGGTAGGAGAGGAGAATGGTTAGAACGACGTCGTTGCAGCTTGTTTTCATTCTTTAGTTTTTCAATATTTCTCCAGCTTTCTAGTACCTTTGCCTGAACACGGCCCACACCCGTCCTTTGTGGTTGCTTTTGCCGCCCCTACACCACACCACACACCAACCAGTTGTATAGTATTATTCTACTAATATTCTCCAATCCTCTTGGAAACGACGCCGTTCTGTTCTCATCGTCGTGACGGCCTCTCCATCTTCATCCACAAGTAACTATTGCTCCAACACACCACAGAGAAGAAACCAAACTCCCCAATCCTACCAATTTTTACAGAGGCAACACCCATTTGCTGTAATTGACTCCAATCTCCCTCTTGGAAGAATAAAAGGAAAGTCTTTGAATCCATTGGAAACCCTTCCGAGCTAGGAAAGGGCGCCCGCAACTTTCTTCGAGACGCAATTTTACCCTACTACTACTCCCACTTTCCAATACCCAACACTCATCCTTTATCCCACTTCAATTCCTCTCTCTCCGTGACAATCACAGGCGACCCATGGCTTCCCTGATACCCATCTCCCAATCCCACCCAATTTCTAGGAGGTCCGCCTTCACCCAACCCATCCCTCGCCCGGGCTCGGTCTCCTGCTCCATAAGAAACCCGAGTCTGGATTCGGCCATGGTGTTCGGTCAAAGGGGGTCAATTGGGCACCGTCAGTTGAGCTCGAGGCCGGCGGCGGTGGTGGCGGAGGCGACAGCGGCGGCGGCGGAGAAGCAGAAGAAGGGTAAGGCGTTTGTGGATGAGATGAGGTCTGTGGCCATGAGGTTGCACACCAGGGACCAGGCCAAGGAAGGGGAGAAGCCCACCAAGTCCCCCGAGGAGACTTCGCCCACCAAGTGGGACCCCACCGTTGATGGCTACTTGAGGTTTCTTGTGGACAGCAAGCTCGTCTATCAAACCATGGAGGGTATTGTGCAGAAAGCCCCTGTTCCTTACTGTGAGTGCCTTTTCTTCTTCTCTTCTTTTGGTGGATTCAATCTGTTTACTGCATTTGATAGTTTGTGTGTCAATTCAATTCAAGCATGAAGAAGTTTATGGTTGGTGGGTTGGTATGTGTTATTTTGGGAATGCATAGTTAGTCTACAAGTTGAGCAAGAAATGCAGGCCTGAGGTGATTTCTTTTGGTGATCTGTGAATGTGCTCAAGACCTTGATAACTTGGTGATCGTCATGGTTAGGGTGTAAAATATTATTCATTTGTGTAAGCGGGTTCAAGATAGATATTTTCTTTTGGTGGGTTTATGTTGCAGTTTTAGACTTTCAAAACATCTTCTATTATTGGTAGAGTTCATGCTGTTTATGAGGTAGCTAAAGAAGGCATGTACCTGACCTTTTTGCTTTAATCTTCATCATGCACCACGAATAAGTAACCTGTTGAAAAGGGTGTAGACTACAGATTTGTATCTCCGTCAAAAGTCAGAAGCATTCTACTTTCAGAGCTGCTAACCGATAGTGTCACTTCAATCGCCTCTTGTTGGTCTAATGTTTCTTGTTTAATTGTCTCCTAGGCTATTGACTAAGGGCCATATATCTGAACTTGGTCATTACTCATCATAAGTCTGCCACTTTTTAACAAGACATATTAAGTAATATAGTAGCATGTTCCTCTTTCATTTGTGTTGAGTTTGTCAATGTCATGGGACTGGGGCATGGCACTTTTTTTTGCTTTCTATTAGTTAATGAATACATGTAATCAGTACTTCTATCATGATATGATATGGATGGCTTTTTAGTGTGGATGGAATTGAACATATACCTGCTGAACCTGCTGAGAGTAGGGTCACTTTTTTTTCTACTCACCAATGATCATGGGGTCTCATCCAACTGACAGTTATAACAGAAACTGTAAGAGTATTACGTGCACAATTATAGGAGCCAAACAAATTTTAGAAATGATTCTTAACACATCTTACTACCATGCAAATGTAAGTAGCAAGTCATTAGACATATTGCAAAGTCATCGGCTACTAAATTCAGTGCTACCTGGAGGACGCCTAGCGGTTTACATGACTTGTGGATTTCGGGGCCTCGTGCTTCAGATATGAAGCAACTTGGTGTGTTCGTTTTGTATTTTAGCTCTTATATGTGTGACTTTATTTTTTGTATTTTGGAGATGGCAATTACTTTGTTTGACTTTCATTTCATTTACCAGTTCATTCAGCCAGATTTTGTAGTTGTAATTTTTATTCTAACATATGCGTCTTTCATCTGTAGATGCTGAGTTTACAAACACAGGGCTTGAAAGATCAGAAAGTTTGACCAAAGATCTGGAGTGGTTTAAAGAGCAAGGCTACACTATTCCTGAGCCATCCACTCCAGGCCGCACTTATGCTACATATCTTGAGGAATTATCAGAAAAGGATCCACAAGCATTCATTTGCCATTTCTATAATGTCTATTTTGCCCATACGGCTGGTGGGCGTATGATTGGGAAAAAGGTATTATCATACAAGTCTGAAAATTTTGGATATGGCATCTGCTTACATGATTCCGATTCCCCACCTGAGTTACTTGTAAATTTGGCAACACACCCTGCAAATTTCGTTTCTATCATCTGGCTGGATTGCAACCCTTGGAATTGGGCTTCGTGTCTAGTTTGAACTACTTGAGGAAAAAGAAGAGTGTGGGACTTTGCTTGCCTAAATTGATTGCTGTTTTGTACTCTTTGTGCTGTAAAACTAAAATGTGGGTTGTATGTAGTAAGATAACTCGAAACTTATCCGCACGTCTTCTATTGTAGGTGGCTGAGAAGATACTCAATAACAAGGAATTGGAGTTCTACAAATGGGATGGCGACCTAAAACAGTTGCTGCAGAACGTAAGGGACAAGCTAAATAAGGTCGCTGAGGTATGTATTCTGAACCCCTTTCCTTGCGGTGTTACTTAAACCTCTTTTGCTTGTTGTAAAGTGAATGTTCTCAAGACCTTGTTCTGAATAAGCTTTTATGTATTTTGGTTGCAGAGCTGGAGTAGGGAAGAGAAGAACCATTGTCTGGAAGAAACCGAGAAGTCGTTCAAGTACTCCGGGGACATACTTCGTCTGATATTGACATGAACTCGTTTACCAAACGGAAATCATTGCATGTGTAATTTCATGAACGCTTAAAATGGGGATCTTTAGTATGCACTTTATATGTCCTTTTTAAAAAAAACAGACAACCACACAGGGGCGCAAGCTATAATCACCTTGAACTCTTTATCAGCCATTAGTTCATTACCATGGAAGTAAATTAGTGGAGTCTCATGTTTGAGATTAGTTGTTTAGCAGATACCGTGTCATCTGTGACTCTCTCTTGAATTTCCTTTCTGAATAGATGATTTTGTGGCCTGGTTCTGGCCAGGAAGTGATTTTAATATTCCTCGATCCAGAAAAACGGGTCTTCCCGTATATAAATCCGAGAAGTTTCAATATGGAAAAGCACACCCTCTGCTAGATTCCATTCAATTAATCATCATAAGAATTATACAACAAACAATAGAAATAATCGGACAAATGTTCCATCCAATTGTCTGAAATTGCATCTAAGCCACTTATCTTTACTTTTCTCATCCACTGTAGTAAAGCGATCCATTCTTCGATTCGCTCAACCTTGGAAGGAGAGGTGGATTAGACAAAAACTTCCAAGTTCCATCGCTTTACTATGCTCTACAACATTTGAAGCTTGAACTGTCTTTAACGCTTTGAAACAATGATTACCATCAAAGCGTCTGTAGCTCAGTGGATAGAGCGTCTGTTTCCTAAGCAGAAGGTCGTAGGTTCGACCCCTACCTGACGCGTTCGATAACTTCTTTTTTTTGCTCCAATATATGTTAATAAGGAGTACATGAGCAACTCCTGAAGCTGTGATTGTCAAGGAACCTAATACCGTGATGATGTGATCTGGTGATCTATCACCTAAGCGAGACATGTTTGTATATGTGTGCTCAAAATGCAATAAAAGATTGACATTTGATAGAGCAATCTGCATTAAACTTTGTTGTAAATTTTATATAATTTGTCAAAACAATATAGTACTGACTCCTAACATAATTTTACAACACAGTTCTTTTAAAAGAAAACTTAAACAAACCACGCGTTTGTCCATGAAGCGTGTGCTTTATACCCTGAATCGAGCTTTGATATTCACTGTTCGCCCGTACTCATGAACCCGCCAACAAATCCAGCTCCATTGCAGTTCCCACATAAGATTTCCTTTCTTCCCCTGCAACAACACGCGCATTCAAATGTTGTGTGCAAGCAAGAGTAGGGAGGGCAAGTTACATAAAATATAGCCTTAATACTTTGCAGTAATCGGGGGCAATCAGAAATAAGAGTGAATGCCGAAAAAGAAGTTGAAGAAATGACATATGGATGGGTTACCTGCAGAGCCAACATAATGCACCAGCTTTAAACTGCCCATTGAAATGGTCTTTGGTGTTCACTCCTGCTCCTTCGCATTGTCTGCATTGCACAGTACCTAGTCCAACCATATGAACAAACAAGTATTTTCTTCTGTTTTGCAGCAAGTCAGATCACGGAAATATCTTCTATTTTCAACTAAAAGCATGTACACTAGATTCATAACTCAAATGTTGCATTTCTCTTAAAAAAGGTCTAAAAACACAGAAAAGATTAGCTACTTGTTTATCAGGGTGTATTTGGTATGATGGTGTTGTATTTGGTAAGGTGAAAATGTGCTAGCTGATAAGCTATTGAGATAACCAACAAGGTGACAATGTACTCATAGCAAGGCTTGATCATATATTTAAGTGAGTGCTTTCATCTTAATTACTTAATATAGTCCGGAAGGTAATGGTTTATGATTGCTCATAAAAGAGTAAACTATGGTCAGCATATGAGAAAACGCTGATGTTGAAAACTAAGCTATATGAAAGAGAGTAGAACTAATTTATTGAATGGATAAGCTATATGAAAAAACATGTAATTTCCTCACCGTTTCCTTCGCAATCAGAGCAGATTAAGCTCGACGACTTGGTGGCCGGCTTATCCCCTCCTGTTGCCTGTTCACATCATCAAAGAGCACTCACAGACTGATAGTAACACTCAAATTAACTTTAAATACTGACATACAGATCAGCTTAACCACACTCTAAGCAAGCCCATAAGCTCAACTTCAAGGCAGGTGAAGCAATTCAAAACAAAGGGGCAATAAAGCCCTAAACCCCCAGTTTTCGGAAATGAAAAGAGCTCACCTTAGCTTCCATAGCCTGGCGCCTCGAAGTTCCCAAATTCGAAAACCCTTCATTTACAAAGGTGACCTTCCGTGGTGCACTATTTCGAGCAATCGAAATCCCTATCAATTCCAACATAACAAAATCTAAGTATTTACAAAATCAAAAAGTGTGTGAGTTGAGCTGGTGGATGGATATGAGAAAGAGAGAAAGAACCTGTCTTGTTTGGCGTGGTTAGGGAAGCCACAGCGGTCAATCCCATCGAGTTCGCCATTTTTAGCGCTAAGAGAAGGTCAGAGTCAGAAGGTCCTCAGCCCAGTTTTTAATGGCGGAGCATGTACAAATCAGGATTCACCCGCTCCCATATGCACCGTTGAAGACCTGAAGAAGACAATAATTCTTCACAAAACGGATAATTACCAAAACCACCCTATAAAAAATGGAATTTTTTATAAACCCACTTCTTTTCCTACAATTTTTGTTACACAGCCCATAAAATCTATATATATAGATTTCGGTTCTATTGATACATTAGTTTATAGTGTTATAAAGTGGATAATTATGAGCTATTAGATCTAAACATAATAAATAGACCAGATTTAATCCTAAAGAGAGAAGATTTATAAAATCCCATAATTATAGAAAATTAAAAATCACGTTGTTTGGACTGTGGGTAATGGAAGTAATCTTCGGGTTTGGGAGGATCCGTGGCTCCCTCGTCCTTCAAGTTTTAAGCCGGTTACTCCTCGTGGTGATAATGATCCAAATATGCGAGTCATTGACTTAATTAAATGGCATGTGGGTTCCCGGCGACGTCAGCTAGTCGAGGACTTGTTTCTCCCTTGCGATGTTGAGCTCATTCTTAGTATCCGTCTTACTGATGCTTCTATGCAAGACGAATGCTCCTGGTATCTGTCGAAGGATGGTTTTTACAGCGTTCGTACTGCTTATCATGCTCTTGTTCAGGAGGAGATTGCCAAGAGGGAAGCGGGGGACGCTAGCACCATATCCCCAAGCACTTCCTTATGGTCGAAACTTTAACTAAAAGACTATGAAGGTCCGGAATTTTGTATGGCGAGCCTGCAAAGGGATTCTCCCAGTGAAGGCGAATCTATTTCGCAGGAAAGTGGTTGCAAGTGATCGTTGTGAGATTTGTGGAGATGTTGAGTCTACAAATCATGCACTTTTCCTATGTTCAGCAGCTAAGCAAGTTTGGATGGCTTGTCCGGAGCTCTGCGCTCTTTTCAGGCCAAATCTTCACTTGCAGGACCTTGTCGATTTGGCCTTGCACTTGTTTGACCAAGATAATGTAGCCTTATGGGCGGCGCTGTTGTGGGGTATTTAAAATTGAGGAATCTGTATATCTTTGAGCATGTCGATTGTGATCCAGGGCAGGTTATTTCGGAAGCTCGACAGTTCTGTAAAGACTCAAGGGAGGCTGAAGGTCCTTCAATCTCGGTTAATCAGCCGACTCCTGGTGCTAGGAAGTGGAGCAAACCCCAAGATGGTGTCGTCAAATTCAATACAAATGCTGTTGTTAGCGAGCAAGGTAGGTGCAAAATCAGTTTCTTGGCCAGAGATGAGCAGGGAATCGTCATTGCTTTCGGAGTGAGATCTGTGCAATCTACGAGCTGCGTCGAACTTGCGGAGGCAGAAGCTATATTATGGGCAGTGTCGGTTGGTGCTGATCTTGACTTGACTCACGTATGTTTTGAATCGGACTGCCTATCTTTGATCTCGAAGCTGAGGAAGTGGACACCATGGAAGGGACAGTTGGGGCACATTCTCCGTCAAATTCGTGCTCATAGTAAGGGTTTCATCGCCTGCTTTTGGAACCACATTCGTAGGTCTACCAATATGGCCGCTCATAGTCTTGCTTCTTCTTCTTCTTCTTGTTCAGACTTATGTATTTTAATTCCTGTTCTTCTTTCTTTCCTGGGTTTGGATGTTATTTTGTCAAACGATTTGATTCTGTAATGCATTAGTTTGGTTTGTGCTCAAAAAAAAAAAAAAAAATCACGTACACATATGCATAATTATATTATGTCATATCCATTATTATAACATGTCATATGCATTATTATAATTGTCATATGCATGATATTTTACTGATTGTGTATTCATGTATACAACAAATAAAGCATCATGCATATAGAGTATTAAAATTAAGCGTATAATGTGTTATAACATATTGGTTATAACACATTATATACATGATTCTGAAGCCTCTTCTCACTGCATTTTTGTTTTTTGCATTTGGGTCACCCCTCTATTTATCTTCTCTAGTTGGTGAATGTATGCTAGCTTCTTCCATTAACCCTCCATGTTGTTCATCCTCTAGTGAGTTAAATCTCGGTTTGTGGTTTTCATTTTTTTTAATTGTGTATATAAATCAATATAATTTCACTCTTTCTCACTCTTGCTTCAAATTTGTTGTTGCAAGTTCATAGTCCCCTGATGCAATAGCTAGTGAACCTGAGATGGATCTAGATGAATTATTTCGCAATGACAATCCCTTATCATATGACTCAACGGGTCCAAGATGCTCTGAACCAGAGTGTGATTGTGGTGATGAGTGCGATGGAGTTCACTCCTTTAGTCAATGGCGTCTAGAACCGCCTTTGGAACCATTCGTGAAACCACCGGAGAAAGTGACAAGTGAGAAAGAGGGCCCAAAAAATCCCCTAATGTTGAAATGGTGCCTGATTCTGAAGAGAGTTATGGTGGTTTGGATTCTCTTAGTGGTGAATGTGCCCCTAATTTTGAGGAAGAAAACTAAGATGAGCCAAGTCCCCTGAAATCTATGCTCACATATTTTCCAATCTTTTGATATTTGACTTGATTGCTTGCTTGTTGTTTGCTGTATGTTGTGCTTTATGTGTGATCACACTTGGTGTTACATTCATATTGAATCTACATGTTGCTTTCTTATGAGCATGATTTTGTATGTTTCCTCATATTTATTTGCTGTCTTTATAAATCTAAATCATCATCTTTAGCATGGTTCCTGTTTTTTGTAATTTTCTTAACTGAGTTGGTTGTTGTGAAACTGAGATGCTTGATCATGAGTTCTTGTATGTTTCTGTATGGTACTTGATGAAATAAATGTTGCTCTTGTGTTGGTAAATTTCTTAAGCATAATTTGAGCATGTTTTTGAATCTTTACAAAACTATGTGTTTGTAAATTTCAATGATGATACTTCTTGAACTGAGATGCATGATCTTTGAGTACTCACTCCTATTGACATTCTTGTGAAAGCCAGTCATTTAAATGGCTTTGGCATGCCACACTAGTTGTCATGGGTTGTGTAGTTGATCATGTATCAGTGATGTACGGGGATAGTCTGAGATTTTTTTTCCCCTTTTTTTTTTATCAATGATGATGCCTTGTAAAGCTGAGATGGATGTTCTTAGGTGGCTCACTTCTGATGACATTCTTGTGGAAGCCAGCCAGTGAAATGGCTCTGGCATGCCACACAAGCTGTCATGGGTTGTGTGGCTGAACAAGCATCAATGATGGCATGGGAAAAATATGAGATTGTTTTTTTTTTAACTCATTTAAACTTGTTCCATGGTTTTGACTCTTAGTCTGTGGTAATGATTTCATAATAGGTTCATATTGTATGATTACAAAAGTCAGTTTCCAAATACTTACATTTCACACATCTACTTACACATTAATAATTTCTTTATACAAAAATTTACCAAAAAGACAGCATTCATATTTTCCCTACATGAAAGCATGCTCTTCAAATGGATCATCTTGACTTGCTTGAGTGTTGTCTTCAAATTCTTGTTCCTCTTGCACTCCACTTCTGCTTGCATAAATTATATCCCATGCTTGTTGTATTGCCCACATTGGTGCTGATACTTCATTTGGTATAATTCCCTGAGCTTCTAGTCTTCTTTTGATCACATGTGGAATATCATAATCATTCCCTCCCCTCACTTTCATGACTTCATTCATTACATACTGAAGTGTCATCCATACATTGCTTAGAGTCTTAGGATCTAGATCATTGAATGTCTCATGCACAACATCTAACATTTCATCTATATCCTTAGGCATTTTTTTTATGCATCAAAGATTGAATAGACCTAAAAAATCCATGTCTAAAATATTTAAGTCATGGTTGTTTCGTGGTTGTTGACCTAAAATAAAAGTGAATCCATTTTGCTTGTATACCTTTTGCCATTCTGCATCTTGTTGACTTATGTGTGTCTTTGCATTATCTTGTTGAATGAATATGACTCTATGATCTACTCCATCTTGTAGCCACTTTGCCTTGATTGCTGGTACTATTTGTTCAATCAACATGCTCCTTGTGAACTTTTGGTTGATAGATTCAACTAATTTAGTCATCATTGCCCCCTTCACTCTATTCTTTGAATTTCTCTCTGTTGCCTCCTTGTATGTGAATGGGAAAATACCAATCTTGTCATCAAATGTGCACTACCCCCCTCAATTAAACCTAGGTCTAGCCACTGTTGCAGTGAGCATTACCTTTGGTATGAACTTGTTTGAACTAGTTGATCTGTATTTCCCTCTCTCATGTTGTGCTAGATATACACGTTGAGATTTCTTGCTTAAATTGAACCATTTTTCATCAATGTGCACGAAATCATACATTGGATAATGCTATGTCTTAGTTGCTGGTGTGGCTCCATTTAATAGGCTTAGAATCCACTCTAACCTTGTAATCTTGTTTTCATCCTTGAGTCCTAACTTGAGAGCATTTATGTGTGGTCTTATTATGCCTCTTTTTAGTATCCTGTGTGTAGAACTCTTTGACATCTTTGGCTTGCTTGCCAAATTTCTTATGCAAGTTTTTTTGTCCCCCTTGTTAAGTAATGTTATTTTTATAATGTCTAACTTTGTCCTCTTTCTGCCTCCATTATGATGCTTTGTGCCGACATTAGGCATTTGCATTGCTTGTGCTTGTTGTTGAACCATGTTCCATGTTGTTGTCCTCCTTGTTGACCCATTAAACTCATTTGCAACTTCTTGGATTGCTCCTCGCATGAGACGTCCCTTTTTTGTTGGTATTTGATGCAGTTTCATAAGAATGTGAAACTTTTGTTCGCTGTTGAGCTTTGACTTACTTGCCTGATGATGTAAACCTGATGTTTGTTTCTCTTGAGTCTCCTCAGTTTGATGTTCTCCCTCCTCTGTCATTTCCCCTACTAGCTGATTGAGATCAAAACTATGCTAGCTCTGTGCTGGTACTGTTGCAACTTCTTGGGGTGGATCATCGTTGAGGTCAAAAACTGAAGTCATGAGTTGAAGCAGTGATGCACAATAAACTGTATTTTAATTATTTTTTTTCTTGTCTTGACTGTAATTTTAGTTTGAGCAGAGAATGTTCTCTGAAGTTGTAAGCCTATAATGTGTGCTTTGAATGTGTATTTGGGTGTTTTAAAGAGCCAAAACTTAGCTTTTAGGGGTGGATCTGTGTGCATTGAATGCACTAATTCTATTGATCCCCCACATAAATGCATGCTTGTTTCTGATTGGTTGAGAAACAGACCTATGGACCCCCCCTAAAAGTCTCCCCTTTCTCACGTGCTTTTTATCCCAAATTGTAACAAGTACAAATTGCATAAATTACAGTGCCAAACTTGCTTGATGAACAATCTTATTGGAATAGAGGGGAGTATTTATTTTGATATTTTAGACTTTAAATCATATACATAAATAACTTTATAATATTTTATAAATTATTTTAATTAAATCTTTGTTCAAGTAAGTGTACTTTGTAGATATAATATTTTCTACCAATGTGTCTAACAAATTTATTACAATTGTCCGTACATGGTACGAGTGTTAAACTAGTTATGATTATTATAAATAAATAAGTTATATGAGAAGAAGATGCAAACCGACCATTTTGTTTCCTCTCACTTACCAACCCATCTCTAACTTGTTTCTATATGCGTATTTAGGGTTGATCGAAAAAAACCGAACCGAATCAAAACCGAAATTCATGAATTTGGTGAATTGAAAAATTCTGGTTCAGCTCGATTTTTTGGTTTTCGATAAATATAAGATTTGAACCAAAACCAAAATCTTGAAATTTATTAAGTCGGGGACCGAACCAAATTCCATCAATTTTGGTTTGATTCGGTCTAATTTTTTGGTTCCGGCTGAATCGTGCTCACCCCTACACTTATCAAAGCATCATGGCTTCCCACTTTTTGTCCAAGTATACACATTATGACAGTTACAAAAACTTGTTATTCATACGCAAACTATTGGCCTTTTTCATAATCATTTCATTTGTAGAAATATGACTAGTAAGATTATATATAAGTTGTAATATCACATAATGGTCCAAAACAAGTAAATGATTATAGTGTATAATTACAATTATTTCTAAAAGAGGAAGTGATAAGCATGGCCTATTAAATGAGGATATATACCTTGGACCAAATTGAATTAGGACAACTTCTAAAAACCCTTCATCTCGATCGAGAGACATGGGGTTGAATGTTTGCCTACGATATTAAGAGTTTTAATGTTTTACTCTCCCCGAATCCAAACTTGTCCATGGTTTATTTCTTTTGGGCATTTGTACTATTTTTAACTGATCTTGCTCTACTTGTTGGTAATTATGCTAAATGACTTACTCATTTCGACTCTCCCCTGCCATATTTTCTTATAACCTCTTGGATTACCAGATTTGTTTGGTATTTTAAATTTTTACCTTGTACGACAATAGACACATGTATACATATCATATCATGCAATAAATGAAATGGAATTTTAAAGTTGTATCCCATGAAAATGGTGGCCTTGTGGTGGGGGAGATTCATGGGAGCACCAAATTAATAAGGCATATTCATTTATTGGCATTTATGGTGTGATCCCTCCTCATTCATGAAATAAGTTTGGCTCGATCATCGCTATCGATCATCATATATAGGTACAAGATGAACGTGACATTTCATGGCTGGACTTTGTTTATGAAAAAACAATGTTATATCATATGAAAATGGCCGTTACTAAAGTCCTTGCCTTTCAGGACGGGAAATAAGAACCGAAAGCTTTAAAAAACTTTATTTAAAAAAACGCTTTTATCAAGTAAAGGGATTTTTCAAACATGTGAGAACTCAGAATGCCTTTCTCTCTTTATTGACATATTATTATTCAACGTGAATTGTAGTTTATAGCTCGATCACACACCATAAAATGTAAATACGCCCATCATCGTGACTATATATTAAAGGGCTCCTCACTTTCTACAAAATGGTCACTTTAATACCTAATCTTTAAGTTTTACCTATTGAATACCTAAACTATACAAATTGAGACCTATTAAATACCTCTTGTGATGACATGTAAAAAACATTTGCCACGTAGGTGCCACATGTGCACCACATATATACTATATTTTTCTTTTAATAAAAAATAATTTTTAAAAAAGATTAAAAAGCAAAAAACCCATCTGTTCAGCTCTTCCCGTCGTCGTCTTCAACACCGAAGATGCATGAACGGCGGCGAAAGCTCTCCGGGCCGCTAGTAGAGCCTTGAGGGGAGTAGACGCCTCCTCATCGTCCTAGCGGCGGAGATCCCTTCCAGATGCGGCCGCATAGTCTGGCGAGCGAGCGGGGGAGCGATTGGAGATCTGGAGAATCCAGCTTGTGGGAGAGCGAACGGGGTCTCGTCGGGACGAGGACGATCAGATCTGGAGGTTGTAGAGAGGCCACAGAGGAAGGAGAGGTCGGATTTCGGGAAATTAGTGGTTTTCGTGGCTAAGAGGGCTCGAGTTCGGTGGAGTCGGAAGCGGTTAAGGTTCCGATGTGTAGAGGGATTCGGAGTTGTTGGTGGATACGCCGGATCGGAGGGGGAGTTTGGGAGGGAGGCCATCGGATGTGGAGGAGTACGACGGATAGAGAGCGAGGCGTTGTCGGAGTTCAGAGTTTGCTCCGGCGGAGGCGGCGACTGCTTGAAGAAGTGGTGTAGAGGACTTCGATCAGGGCAGTGGTGGCGGATGAGGAAGAAGGAGACGAAGAGGGAGAGGACGACGACAACGATGATGAGTTTGGGTGACGTGGCAGAGTGGTGGGGGGGGAGCGGGAGTGGGGGACGGGCAGGTGGCTTCGACGGCGGGGCGAGGGATGGGGAAGAAGTCAAGAAGGGCCGACATTTTTTCTTTCTTTATTTTAAATCTTTTTCTTATTATTTTTAATGCTAAAAGTTTGTTTCTTATTAAAGGGAAAATATAGTATCAATGTGGTGCACACGTGGCGTAGATGTGGCAACTACGTGGCAATTTTTTTTTTAACATGTCATAACACCAGGTATTTAATAGGTCTCAATGTGTATAGTTTAGGTATTTAATAGGTAAAACTCAAAGATGAAGTATTGAAGTGACAATTTTGTAAAAGGTCAAGGAGCCGTATATGTATTTGACCTATATTAAAGAAGGTTAAAAATAATATTTATCATGACATGTGTCAACTCTTTATTAGATCACAACACCCATCTTTAATAAAACAATTTAATTGGTTAAAATTTCATTGGTAACCCCCACATTAGAAATTTTCTTATCTGCTGATTTCCATTTTAATTTATTTCTAAATAAAAAAAATAAACTTTAAATTTTATACATAATATTTCTAGAAATCTTCATAATTACTAATTTCCATTTTAATTTTTTTCTAAAATAATTAGACTTCAAAATTTAAACTTTTCTATAATCTTTCTTATCTACTAATTATAATTCCACTTAATCTTAATTTTTGTAATAAAATCGTATTTGGATCAAAATCTTAATGTCAATTCAATGCCTTTTATTAGCCACAATTAGATTATGTTAATAAAAAATCTTAATTTCCAACAAATCCAACCATATAACCATTTTATCCAATCAATTTGATTTGTTGATAGTTAATTGACTCAATTTTTTGTTGGTTTAAATTTTTATTGTAGATTCTCCATATAAATAAATTATATGTACTGTGTACATATCATTTTGATTTGATTTGTTTTCAAAATAACTCTAAAATAAAATTATTTACTATAAAATAAAGAAAGATTGATAAAAACAAGTATTCGGTCCTTATATGACCAAATTATAATACTACAACTCTTTGTTTGATGAAAAGAATGTATCATCACATAAATAATGTATCATTAAAATAAATCCCAAAAGAAGGAAATTATATAAGGAAATAAAAGATTTTATATCAAACTATTGTACTGAATAACTTTGATAAAATTTAAGTAAGTTTTTATTTCAATCAAATCGTGTCTTTAACACACGGGGACTGATACTAGTTATTGACTACCAAAATTTTGTTAAAAGATACATTATTTTCTTTGGGCAATGAAGATATGCATTCGTTATTTCAATAGATTATCTTATGTGTAAAAAAAACTATTCATATATAATTATGATAAAGAGTCATGTAACAAGGATTGTTGTGGTGAGAAATAGGAATAGATCTTCACCGTCCGATCTAACGGATCCAATGGCTCAGGTTTAATCAAATTTAGACCAATCTTCCACCCGCGCACGTCCTTGTGGGGCCCCCATAAAAACTGTGTTTTCGGAATTCATTTTTTCATTTTACATTTTCACTCTCTCTCTCTCCTCCCAAACTCTCTCTCTTGCGGAACCGCTTCCGACTTCGTCTCCCCTCAAATCTTCACGGTTTTCGCTCGATTTTTCGGTCGTTTCCTGCATTCAAACTGCGATCTCTACACTCAACAATGGTGAGATCGAAGTCGTCTCCCTCAAACACGCGAGGTATGCTCAATTCGAAACCCTAGGTTTCGGTTTTTTTTATTTTTGCTTGTTTCGAACTCTAATTTTTTGATTTTGTGCAATTTCGCTTGTTTTTGCTTGGATTTTCCGTCCAATTGTGTGCTGATTGAGCCGGATCTGGTTGATTTACAAGTGCATACAACTGGTGCGACGGCCCTAGGCTCTCGAGAGGCCCGTACTTGTGGATCACGACGGCGTGCTCGGTGGTTTCGCTAGTGTTCTTTTCGCTTAAGGCCGAAGTGGACAAGATCTATAGAGTGCGGATCCGAGCTCCTCGTGGCCGGATCTAACCGAGGCGGTGCTCTCATGTGCGCTTTGCCTCTCGTCGCCGGATCTGGCCGGATCTAGTTCAATCCACGATCGTAATTGCACTATCCACGATCGTAATTGCACAATCCACGATCTAGTTCAGTTTTTGAGCGAGTTCTCCGGGATTCTCGTGCGACTCTACTCTTTAGGTGACGTATACTGTTACGGGAAGCGACCGTGTTCTGGTTGTTGGTGTGGACCGCAAGAAAGTTCTCGAGACCACCATTACTGCTGGGAGAGCTTCATTGTGCCGAGGTTATTTGTAGTGTCCAAGATTGCCGATCCTTGTGGGATGGAGTGGTTCTCCATCATCTCCACTTCAGAGTATGAAATCGCCTTCTTCTCTCTTCTTAACTTTCAATTGTTTCATAGCTTTATTTCAAAATTCAGATTTGCTGATGTATGTATGTATGTTTGGTATTGTTGTAGCCCCCATCTTTACACATCTGGCTGGAAGGACATCTACGTGGAAGGCACTTTCTGGTGAAATTTTGCAGGTTGCGTTCAATGGGAGGAAGATGTGAGGAGTTTGGAGGATGTGTCAGCTAGTTTGATTTTGTTATGATTTTTTTTTTTTGACCTAGAATCCACCATTCTCAAACCTTCGTTCTCAGCTCTACTGCTCTCAATTCGAGCCATTAATCCAGTTCATACATTGATGTGTCAGCTAGTTTGTTGGTTTATTATGTCATTTTAGTGTCAGGACCTTCTTTGATCATGATAGTAGTGATGTAGTCTGATCCATGTTTGATACTGCCGTGCAAGCTCTATTTTTGTACAATCCAGTTCATACATTGATGTAGCAGCTCTTTGTTGACTATTTCTTGTTGACAATTGTTTCATAGCAGTTCATACATTGAGTTGAAAAGTGTAGATGAAATGGTAGGCATCTGATTTAATGTCTGTTTTGAATGATCGATTTTGCTGTTGAATGTGTGATGAATAAGCTGGGATTTCTGTTTGAATTCAATGGATTCATGATATTGTACAATTTCCTGATTTTTGTTATGGGTAAAATCACTTCCAAGAGTGTAGACATTAATCCTTATGTGCAAACAGAGTGATTTTGTCATAGTGAATTTGGTGTGATTGAATTCCGACCTTCAAATAGGTGTTGTAATGGAGTGATTTTCTCCATTGGCGTTTTTAGGTTACTCGTTTGTCAAATTGACCATAGAGTTGTACAAATTTGACCATTGAGTTGAACAAATTTGGCCATTGAGTTGCACAAATTTGACCATTGAGTTGCACAAATATTGATGAATAAATTGACCATAGAATTCAACACATTGGCAATAGAGTTGAACAAATATGAATGAACAAATTGACCATTGAGTTGCACAAACTTGACCATTGAGTTGCACAAATTTGACCATTGAGTTGCACAAATATTGATGAACAAATTGACCATAGAATTCAACACATTGGCAATAGAGTTGAACAAATATGAATGAACAAAATGACCATTGAGTTGCACAAACTTGACCATTGAGTTGCACAAATTTGACCATTGAGTTGCACAAATATTGATGAACAAATTGACCATAAAATTCAACACATTTGCAATCGAGTTGAACATATATGAATGAACAAATTGACCATTGAGTTGCACAAACGTGACCATTGAGTTGCACAAACGTGACCATTGAGTTGCACAAATAGAATTCAACACATTAGCAATAGAGTTGAACAAATATGAATGAACAAATTGAACAAATTAAGTTGCACAAACGTGACCATTGAGTTGCATAAACGTACCATTGAGTTGCACAAACGTGACCATTGAGTTGCACAAATAGAATTCAAAACATAGGCAATAGAGTTGAACAAATATGAATGAACAAATTGACCATTGAGTTGCACAAACGTGACCATTGAGTTGCACAAACGTGACCATTGAGTTGCACAAATAGAATTCAACACATAAGCAAAAGAGTTGAACAAATATGAAAGAACAAATTGAGTTGCACAAACGTGACCATTGAGTTGCACAAACGTGATCATTGAGTTGCACAAACTTGACCATTGAGTTGCACAAACGAAAAAAAATAAAAAAATTAAAAAACAAAAATCCAAAAAAAACGGAAAAAAACGGAAAAAACGCGTATAAAACGCGAGTAATACGCGAATTATTCGGCCGTGTGGCTTGTTGGGCTGTTTTCCCTCCGCGTGATGGACGGCCGAGATTTATTCCTATTTCCTACTATAATAATCATTCTTATCTTTTCCGGACCCTATAATTATATATACATGAAATTGATAAGTGTATTATACGGTTGTGTTCATAGGTAGCACGATGCCACAAATTGTAATTTGCCTTTGTATTTTCCAGTGTATTATTGCAAGATAAGTCAGACAATGGAGTCATTTAGAAGGCAAAAAAAAATCACTTTATTTAAATTTTACGAAAGATTTCCAAAAGCAAGCATAAATGACTATTTTTATCATAAAATAATACTCCTAAATCCAGCCATTGTAAGTCACATTTATAATCACATACATTTAAGTTTTTTTTTTTTTTTTTGAGGAGGAAACATGTATTGAAATACATTGAGGATCTGAGATTGGAAAAAAAAAGATTGAATTGATAAAATACATGAGCATTATCCCAACCCTCACGTTGTGCGTTCATCGCATTTGATACTAGTAGTCCAAGTCAACTAGTTAAGGGAGGGACCAAATCTGTGGAAGCCCGGGCCCAAAAGCCCGACCCGGACCCGCAGCTCACAAGTCCCTCATCATCTTCTCCCCCTCCTTATAATGGGTGTAGATTTGCCCTCTTTTCTCCCCTGCCAAATCGCCAAATCCAGATCTCCCTCTTCTCCCTCCTTCCAAGTCCCAGATCTGATCTGACAATGGGAAAGGGCGATTCGCTGAGCGACGGCATGATCAAGAAGATCGTGCTCTCGTACACCTACGTGGCGATCTGGATCTTCCTCTCCTTCACCGTCATCGTGTACAACAAGTACATCCTGGATCGGAAGCTCTACAACTGGCCCTTCCCGGTCTCCCTGACGATGATCCACATGTCGTTCTGCTCCTCCCTCGCCTTCCTCCTGGTTAGGGTTTTGAAGCTGGTGGAGCCGGTGACCATGTCCCGAGAGGTCTACCTCTCGTCCGTGGTCCCCATCGGCGCCCTCTACGCCTTCTCCCTCTGGCTCTCCAACTCGGCCTACATCTACCTGTCGGTGTCCTTCATCCAGATGCTCAAGGCCCTGATGCCGGTGGCCGTCTACTCCATCGGCGTCCTCTTCAAGAAGGAGGCCTTCAAGGGCGACACCATGGCCAACATGCTCTCCATCTCCTTCGGCGTCGGGATCGCCGCCTACGGCGAGGCCAAGTTCGACGTCTGGGGCGTCTTCCTCCAGCTGGGGGCCGTGGCCTTCGAGGCCACCAGGCTGGTCATGATCCAGATCCTGCTCTCCTCCAAGGGGATCAACTTCAACCCCATCACATCGCTCTACTACGTGGCCCCCTGCTGCCTCGTCTTCCTCTTCGTCCCCTGGATCTTCGTCGAGTACCCCGTCCTCCGCGACACCTCCAGCTTCCACCTCGACTTCTTCGTCTTCGGCACCAACTCCGTCTGCGCCTTCGCCCTCAACCTCGCCGTCTTCCTCCTCGTCGGCAAGACCTCCGCCCTCACCATGAACGTCGCCGGCGTTGTCAAGGACTGGCTCCTCATCGCCTTCTCCTGGTCCGTCATCAAGGACACCGTCACGCCTATCAACCTCTTCGGCTACTTCCTCGCCTTCTTGGGCGTCGCCTACTACAACCACGCCAAGTTGCAGGCCCTCAAGGCCAAGGAGGCGCAGAAGAAGCTCGCTCTCGCTGATGATGAGGAAGGCGGCAAGCTCTTGGAGGAGAGGGACTCCGCCGCCATCGACTCCAGGAAGAGCGACAATCAGTCCTGAAAGGTTTAATTCGGATTCGAATCCCCCTTGGAACCCTAGCTTTAGCTGCTACTACTAAGCTTTATGCTGCTGCTTATGTTACTGCAATTCAATTGTTTTGTTTTTTTCGTTTTCGGGAGAGATAGAGAATAGAGATCCCTAGCTGATAGGATTGGATCCATGGAGCTCCTCCTCCATTGTCCATCTTCATGTTTGGGAGAGGAATCAGAGAGAGAGAGAGAGTGATTGTTGTGAGGTTGGTTTGAAGGATTCTTGGTGGTGTGTTCCCTTGTCTTCTTTTTGTCTTCTATACTTTACAGCCCTGGATAAAAAAAACGCCAATGCAGGATCTCTGCCTCAGTATTTATATTTATGATGATTGTTATGTTTAGTTTATTTTTAGATGTTTATGGTTACAATCCCGGCCATTGTTATGGTGTTAGTGTTTGGCACTTCTCCTGCGGTTGTGGTTATTGTGGAAATGGGATTGGTGTGGTTCATTTGAAGAGAAACTGTTATTCTTGTTGTGTCATTGTCTTTGGCTTCTGCTTACCATGGTGATGACTCATGATCTTGCAGCATAGAGTGGTTAGTCTGATCAACCTTATCCTGATCATCCAGTTATTCTGCAGGTCTAAGAAAAAACAACAATGAATGAATGAATGGATGCCTTGACACATTGTGTTAGTTAGTATGTTACCCACCCTGTTCTTCTAGATTCAGTTTACCTGCAATTCCTTCCATTTTGGTAGATATACAAAATCCTGTCTTGAATATACAATCGCTTGCTTCTCTGTGCACGAACCAGTTCCCTTACATTGTACACTAATGCAGATTAGTTTAACTTTTGCTTGTCGATAGACATTTTGGTTAAGGGGTAACTACTCTATTCTCCTTAGCACCACACAAGAGTAAATCTTGTCTTTAAGCCACATATCAGCATATTATGTAGCTTCCAAGATCTCTGAACCCCCACTTAAATGAAATCTAGCATACCCTACAAATTGTACTTTTTAGTTTTTGGCAAGATGGGTATGCAAGTGAAACCTTTTCAATTCTTCATGTATATGGACATCGTTAAGCTGTTGTACCTGTTTGCTTTACTTAACATCACTTGGCATACTTAATTTTTGACAAATTTAGAGGTGTTAATACAGCTAGGAGATTAGAAAAAAATAATAAGAAAGTAGTGCAACTGGGGGTAGTAGAGTGTTTCTTCACTAACTTGGTCAACTTTGGTGAAGTGAGATGTGGCCAACTTTTGGTTGATTGAGTGTTAGATCCACCGTTTTAGCCACCATGATAGGTCAAATGTCTATGTGGAAAATCCAAGTGCCATCTAAGTTGTTTCCGTCCTAATGTTTGTCACTGCAATTCACGTTGACATCCAAATTCAGCAATAGATTCTTTTGCCCCATGACATACAATTAAAAAACAATCCTTATAATCAAGTTCAGAATTATCCAGCGTCTCAATAGCAATATCATCATTACATAACAACAATCTGAATCATCTCACACTCATGTCATCAAGGAAACTACAAGTTATAGGCGAAAAAACACAAACAAAAGCCGAAAGAGAAGGGTGCTAAATGCGAAAACAATCTCATCAGTCAAAGCCTCCAAGGGACGAGAACTTATATGGGGCTATCACTCCGAATATGCAGCAGCATTCCCTGATTCTTCTTCAAATCAAGAGCTTCTCAATCGCATCCTGCAAATGTGTGTAGAGAGACGAACACAAATTTGAATTAGCAAGCACATAAATGGAAAGGGGGAGAAAACAAAGAATCAGGACTAGTATTAGCAAGGCACCTTCAATTGATTTATTTGGGATCTCAATTGGCTTCCTTCATTGCTGGTCACAGAGCAAGCAATCACTGGTCTCGTGACTCCACAAGCACGGCCAAGAGCTTGCTTTGATGGTACAAAAACATATGGCACATTCTACACAGACATACATATGCACACATTATTTCTCCAGCTGAATTACTTTCGCAAAATCATCAACTCATAGAGAACATATAGTACACAGACATAATCACCTATCCCATACAGAAATGGACGGATAAAGTAACACAGTGCAATTTTAGAACTTTTCATTTTGCTAATGGAATTCAAAGCAAAGACAATTTGCTGAAATAACAAAGCATCAGATTCCCTATACTCTCTCACAAGTTCACCTAAACCACAGCTTTTTAAATCAATTTCTACACCCATAGGAAAATTAACGTAAGGGTCATCCAACAACATGTAACCTTGTTTATGATAACAACAGGACATTGAATCATCCAACAATACATGAGTTTAGCCCCAACTGCAATCACTTGTTTTATCAGCTTCTGATATGTTGTCTAAATCCACTTCAGCTTATTTGGATTGCAAAGACTAATGAGTAATGAGAGGAGTGTTCTACCAAAAAGCTGATATCAACCTATATTAAAGCATGTCTCACCACCACTTCAAGCATAAGCTGACATTGAAAACAACATGAACTAATCCCACCAAAATAAAAATCAAATGGCACAAAATTTAGTGACAACACACAAAGCAAAAAAGTACCTTGTCCTCAGCAAGCAAAGGAAGATGGAGAAGGATCTCAAGAGGCTCAGTATCAGCAGCCATGACCACAAACTCAGAAATACCTCTGTTCAAGGTCTTCGTGGCTGAAACCAAGCCAACAATTAATATCCAGACCACCATATGAAAAGGAGAAGCTGAAGAGTATTTGGAACACAAAGCCAGAATAAGGATAACAATGAAACAGGGCATACCTTCATTGGCACCCTTCTTGAGCTGCTTGTAATTGGCAGCTTGAGAAACCAAATCCATGATCGTAATGGTCAGCTGAGCATCAGCCAGAGGGTAGGCCTTGGGGTTCACTGCTTCTCCTCCCTGTATTCACCAACAAATCCAATTAACACCGCAATTTGTCCAAGTAAATGAGATACAAATTCACTTCGTTCTCAACAGTGGAGAAAGGAAACGTACCATTTCAATGGCGGATCGAGAGCAAGGAAACGAGGGAGGAAGCTGAAAGCGGGAGCAAAAAAGGGGGCTAGGGTTTTAGCACTAGCAAAAACAAGGGTTTAAAGGCGGAGACACATGCCCAATTATGGAGTGGAATATATAGAAACTGATATTTATGTTTTGGGGGAATTGATAAAACCACCCCTTATATTTTTCTTGCTTTCAACATATCCCCTTATAAAAATGAAGAAGAAAAAACCCTAGATGTATTCATAAAATATAATCACAAATACATAAAAAAACCTAGATTCAATTATCTTGCAATTTTATGATGAACATGAGAACCTTTTTAGAACAAAATGAGGAAGAAAAAACTTATATGTATTCATTAAAAATATAATCACAAATACAAAAAAAAAAAAAGAAAAAGAAAAAGGAACACATCATGAACAAAGGATCGAATAAAATCAAGACATATACAACATGACAAAGGAAATCTCTTGATGAACCAAATCGCAAGGGGAATCATAAACTTAACTTTGATGGAGCATGTTTCTTTGAGGAGATAACATCCTTTGGGTGCATTATCAAGAATCCAAGAGGTGAAAACATCAATATTGTGAATGGAAATTTTAGCAGCCAATTATTAGTCTCGATTGCGAAGTCCATTACACTAAAAAAAGGGTCAATAAAACTATCAGACTTCGTATCGCCAAGTGAGAGATTGAAGGCTATGCTCAATGAATGCCATGGATGGCATGTGATAGATCCAACACATATATCTGACATTGGCACGATTCCCATATTTTTAGAGATATCAACGTCTCTTATTGTTAAAAACTAAACATTGACTATGATCTTCCATCTTTACAACTATTCTAGAGCTTCTTGCATACATATGTAACAATGCTTTGGAATTACATCTATAACGAACCCTTTTAACTCCTTTCCTCATACAAAAAAAAAAAACGAATGACTAACGATTTTCTGCAAATTTTATGTTGTAATCATGCCAAGGAGTGTTTTTTACAATGTTATAATAAGTGGTGCTTTTACGCAAAACTATGGAAAACGAGGGGCGGTTTTATGAATTTAGGCCTTGAGATAAAAATACGACGTCGTTATTGAGAAAGAAAATTGTAAGACCCGCCGTCTTGGGTTGCCTTATTAACCTACGTTCTCCAAACGCAGCTCGTTCTCTACAACCCTCACCCTCTTGCTACGCAAACCCACCAAGACGAGAGAGAAACACTAGGAAAGATGGAAGAGGAAAACCAGTATCAGATTGACCTTGGAAACCTCTTGGTTTACAACCCTACTCACCACTTTCAGTCTATTCCTTCTTCCAGGTAACAAAGAATAAAAAGCCCCCCTCTTTTTCGTTATTTTTGCTGTCGTATTGGCTGAATTTGTTTTCGTGTACCATATGATACTCTGGCTAGAAGATATTGGCTTGTTTTCGCAAAATATGTGATCCATAAATCTGTAGAAAGATGTTAATTTTCATCGCCCTGTCGACTCTGAGAGTTGTTGAGTATCTGTAGAAAGTGCAAATGATTTTGGAACTTTGGTGCTTTATTCACGAATTCTCTTGTGTAGCTCCGTTTCTAAAACACTCTTGTTTTAGTGTATGTTTGTGGCTGTTTCTGTTGTTTTAGGGTGTCTTTGTGTTTGCTTGGATGACTGTTAAAGCAATTAGGGTTTGCAATTAACTCGGCCTCTTTACTTTAAGAAGAAATCAGCCCATGTTCTTTTTCTCTGAGCATTTGGCGAGCTCAGATGTGTCGGTATCAATGACAATATATGCGGAATAAGCATCGGCTAACGTTTGTCATAATGCTATTGCTTTGCATTTTGGGATAATTTCAGGGAAGATTTGGTGAAGGAATGTATTAAGGAGGGAACAATATTAGCCCAAGCACTTGCAAATAGGCTGTTCAACTTGCCTGCAAATGAAGATGCAGATGGACCGATTGTTAAGCTGCCTCCTCCTACTACCAGGCTGCCTAGGCAAAAGCATGTATGTCATCTCTTTCTTGGGTTTGCTGACTTTCTTCAGTCTGTACTCTCTGCTACCTAAATAGAGATTTATGTGGTCTGTACTTATGTTGTGTATAGTAATGAACATTTTATTGTCCCGGCACAGATTATTTCTGTATAGTGATTCAAAATAGAAAATTCCCCCCCTCTGTTTGGCTCAGTAGATATGAGATTATTTTTTAACAAATGGTTGATGTCAACTATTGGGGCAATGAATTATTCTCTGAAAATTAGTCTTGTGTTGATGCTGTCATGTATTAATTAAGTGCTACAGATGATGCATACATGGACTTTGTTTTACTTTAGTCCTGGATTGAGCTTTGACATTTTCGTTCATTAGATATCTTTTTTTGACTTTTACCATGTTAAATTCATTTTCCATGCAGCTTCCAAGGCCTAAGCCCCCTACAAATTGGGAGAAGTTTGCCCAGAAAAAGGGTAAGATTTCTGAATGGTTTGTACATTTGTTAAAATCCGTTCGGATATTCACCTGGTTGAACTTTCTTTGTGTCACTTATGTTTATTTTTTAATTTATCTTAGGTATAGTGAAGCTGAAGAGGGACAAACGTGTGTGGGATGAACAGACTCACAGCTGGAAGCGTCGTTTTGGTTATGATCGTGTAAATGATGATAAAGATATACCCATCATCGAGGCCAAGATGACAGACGGTAAGTAATTACATTAATCAGTTATCATCTTCTTTTTTTACAATAATAGTTTCATCAACTTTTTGTGTTCCTGGCCATTATAAATGTATTATCTCTAGGCTATATGCCCATGACACTTTGTGCCCGTTTTATTTGCAGAACCTGGTGTGGATCCTTTCGCAAAGAGAAGGGAGGAGAAGAAGGATCGTGTAGCAAAGCAGGAAAATAATCGTGTGAGGAACCTTAAAGAAGCATCGAAGGCTGGTGCACTGCCAAGGTGCTCACTTTGTACCTTTCATCTTTTCTGTACAGTTATGATATTCACTTTAAACATTGTAAAATGATTAATCTTCTAATTTGGCTTGAATTTAGGATAATTAGATTAGATTAAATGGCAAACTGGACCTGTTGAATGAATTACCAACCTGGTAGGCTGGCGCACTACCAGGTTGGCAATTCTACCAGTTGAATGAGTTTAATGTATTTATTTCAATTTAAATATTATTTAATTGGAGGTGCTAATAGTGCATCCTGTCTAAAATATTTGTAAGATGTGTGGTCATTAGTCAATCATCATTTGGTTTTAAAACAAAAGGTAGTACCTTTGTCCTTTCCCTTAAGTCTCACCCACTTAATCCCTAAAGGTTGTTTTGAAGGATCTGTTGGAAGAATATTTTTGTTCAGTATTAACGAGTTGTGTGATCTTTACTCTGTCGTAGAATTCGGTAATTTAACATTTTATAGCTCCATGGGTGATTTTCTTCTCATAAAGGATTCTCATTTTGAAAGTTCTAACATACGTGCTGTCTTTGCAGCCACATTCAGCTGGCAGCTACATCTTTACCCATTACAGGAACTCAAACAGCCCCTAAAAGATTCAGCAAGTCCGAACTGGCTGAAGTAGCGGGTAATGCTGCAACCTCAACAGCTAGCGGTGGAAAGTTCGATAGGAAGTTACCAGGAGAGAAGCCACAGAAAGCGAAAGGAAAACATCGCAAGGTACATGTTTCCTTTCTCATAATGCTTTATACTGTAGTTAAAATAATGTTTCTTCATCTCTAATAACCTTTTTTTCTGTTTGCAGTTCTTACCTGTTGCAGAAGGGCAGGGCATGGGTTCACAGGAGAGGCAGCAAGCTGAAAAAATCCTGAACAAGCTAATCTCACAGAACTCGCATGATGTTGTTGATGTGAAGAAGGTAAGGCGATTGAGCTTGTTTTTGCTAATTAGGTGTTGGGGGATGAATGTTAACTTTGTGTGCTTTTAATGTAATGCAGGCCGTGAACAAGATAAACGTACAGAAGGAGAAGAAGGGGGAGAAGAATGGTGAGAAGAAGGGAGGAAAGAAAGATAAATCCTCGAGCAAGCTAAAGGCAAAGAAGGGATCTTTCAAGAAATCGCCATATAAGGGAGCTTCAAAGAAGGGGGCATCTTCGAAGAAAAATTGATTATTACTAGACAAGTAATAGTTTGTTGTGTTTTTGCGTATGCTTTTAATTAATTATTCCAGATAGAGGATGCATGCTTGTTACAGGATATGCTGAAATTGAAATTTTGGTTAGATATGGCAGTGCTGTTTGTACCCATGGCAATTTGATATCATCATATTTGTATCCTTCATTTATTTATGTTTCAAGTTCTCAAGTCAGTTGATCCAAAGTATTTACAAGATAATTATCACCAGGTATACTTCCCGGTATATCAAATTCTGCTGCTTCTGGAATAAAAGGTCCATTAAAATTATATTAGAATAAGGTAAGCTTTAGTTTCCCTCAGGCTTTGCAGAAGGGGCTAGTTAAAACCTGAAGACATAACTCTTTGTAAAATAACTGTCTTAGAGAAGAATTGTAGCCAGATCTTAGGAATGAATTAAATTCCCAAAGAAAGCACATAACAAAGGTGTACTAGCATTAGATCATGTGATAAACACGAGATTCTTTACCCGAATTTGGCCAGAAGCTTAAACAATCAAAAGATCCCCATGGCCAAGCTCAAAAAGTACCCCGAAGATGTCATGATCACTGTCTGTCAGCATTTACTTACGTCTAGTAGTTAACCCCAACCAACAGCTTACTCTAACCCAAAACCATATAATACCATTACTCTAACTCGAAACCATATAATACCATATTGACACTTCAAAATGCTAGCTATTTAGAGAGCTCTTTAAAAGAGCTGTTATCCCAGTAGGCTGATAGTTGATGAAAATGCAGCTTCAATCCCATCCAGTTGGGACAATGGAGCTATAATCAAAAGGAGCTCCATTGGAAGAATCAGCAGTGAAGGACGGCTCATAAGAGCAGGGATAATGATGATGACCATCATATGGCAGAGAGAGGCTTCTGGATCTACCATAGTACCTCTGACGACCACCACCGTATGACTCTGATTTCTCAGCATGTTCATGGAGCCAGGTGGGGACCTCCTGCTTCGCTTGCTCCATGATCTCGACAAGTGCCTTTGCAATTGGTGTGTTCCTGTCATTGAAGAATGCAGTTGCAATTCCAGATTTACCAGCTCGGCCAGTTCGGCCTATACGGTGGACATAGTCATCTATGTTGGTTGGCAAGTCGAAGTTGATGACATGGGCTACACTAGGGATGTCTAATCCTCTAGCAGCTACATCTGTCGCCACTAGTATTGGTGTAGTCCCACTTTTGAACGATTTCAAGGCCCACTCCCGCTCCTGCAGTATTAGAGTTACAGTGTATCAATGTCTAACAAGTATATTGCATGATATACTACAATCCATTTCACCACAATAACAATAACTCAGTTCCTTGTGATGATAAATGGATATATTACAAGTTCTGTACCTAGCTAACTATTCTTTGTTTTGTCTTGTCTGAATCAATTTCTGGAAAGTTGTGGTCTATCAACAAATTTGGACTGGAATAATCGATTGTGGTATATCCTGGTGTCTGTAAGCAAATTATAGTAACAACTAACAACGGTATGCCAGAGTACTAACACATAATTTTCAATGAGCACTAATTTTTCTGGTCAATTGGTTAGAAGTTAATAGATTCTAGCTACTGAGACAAAGATGTAAAGGTACAGGAATATAATGGCGAGATGAGGAAATGGCAGCAAGAAAGTATCCAGTAAGCAAAACTACAGAAACAAACCATTTGCACTTTATCTCCATGTATTGCATTAGCAGGAAAACCTTTGCGACATAACCATTTCTCTAGTGAATTGGCTCCCTTCTTTGTCTGTACGAAAACAAGGGTCAATGGGTTCTGCAGCAAACATGACAGGGTTCAAGATCAAATATAAAGTGACAGAAAATGGCTACTTGAAGTATGAACCACTGCAGAAGATAGAGCATGACATCGTGAATACCTTTCCTACAGATCTCTCTGAGTCCTGGGAAGTGAGAATATCTCTCAGATGATCTCTCTTCTCAGTTTCCTGAACAAACTCGACTCTTTGTGATATCAGATCAGTACTAGAACCAACCTTTCCAACAGAAAGAAATATGTAGTTTGAGAGGAACTCCAAAGCAAGTTTCTGCATGAAGAAAACTAGATATTAGAATAACCAAGAGGGAACGTAAGTAAAAAGTTGTGATTTGAGTACAGAAGGTTGATAAATAATAAGCAAAACTTTGAAGGGTCAAAAAATTGGGATGACATAAATTATTGCAAACGCTCAAGGTAGAAATTAAATTAAATTATAGGATAGTACAAAGTTATGCTGAAGATCCAGCCAAAACAATGTAAATTACATCATTTTCCATACCCAAGAAGTGAATTATGACCTAAAATTAAATTGAAGTGTCTTCCATTGATCTGAAATATTCAACTGAATGAGCAAAAACTACATATACAGAATTTGAACTAATTCTACTTTAGGTAATGCATTTGACTCTTTGCAAGGATGGTTTAGGTATATAGAATTAAATTATTGTTCCTTGCATTAATAACTTGAGAATGCACCATCTTCGTTCTTCACTAAACCAAGAACATGAGGCCAGACAAAATCATGTATCCTACAACTAAATCAAAATCACATGCACTAGAAGAGGTAAAATCGGTATAATGTGCAAGAAGAAGCATTGTAAATGGACCTGATATTTGAGTCCTAAGGTAGACTTAATGCCTATAAACAGGGAAAAAAAATACTAGATCAAAAACAATTCCATGATATAAGATTACCAACATTTTGCATGCATTCAGCAAACATGATAATGAAGTGAATTAACAGTGTTACAGTGGTGACAAATCATAGAAACCTGCACAGTAGTAAAAGTGTAAAACAAGACATGAGGAGGGGAAAGACCTGTATTTCATCAGGAAAGGTGGCACTAAAGAGCATTGTCTGTCTTATGCCAGGTGCAGGCATACCCATCTGCTGAACAATCTTCCGCACTTGGTGCTCAAAGCCCATATCCAACATTCTATCTGCTTCATCCAGAGTTAAGTACTTGACTTTGCTAAGAGATACTCTTTCTCTTCCTATTATATCAATTAGGCGTCCAGGGGTAGCAACTAGAATATCAACTCCCTTTTGCAGAATACGCAACTGCAATATGTGTGCAAAGCACAAGGTACAATCATGAGTCAAAAAGATGATCCCAGTGGCATATCACAGTCACAAATCAACAAATATATGATCGTAATTGTTGACAACAATCGAAATGATATGTTGATGTCACACGTTGATAAGTAGCTATTGAATGCTAAGCAGATCACACTATAGCTGAAACTGCAGAAATCCACACGAGTACTAGTGTGAAAAAATAGAGAAAAAAATCAGCCAAGAGTTCCGATAAATCAGTCTGTAAATGAGATTAATAAGCCAGCACAAAGAGAAGGCGGATAGCATGTCATTATCTTATATGATACAGAGAAAAGAACACAGCGTTACATACTTGGAAAAAGGCCAAAAGCCATGAAGAGAGCCAACACTGTCTTTACAAGTCATCAAGCAAATATCATTACACCTCCAACTAAAAAACATAGCTGTTTATAACGAGTCAGTAGCAGCAATATCACCACATTGAGAAGAAATTTGATATGATATGGAAGCCAGAATAACAACCTGATTGGCCATTGGAGCTCCACCATAAGCCACAGCCACCTTAACACCAGTCTGATAAGCAAACTTCTTAGCTTCGTCATGAATCTAACACACACAAACCAACAACAACATTAAAAAAAGAAGCATTAGTATCAAGAAAAAATGTGCTCAACGTTATCCACAAGAAACGGAGGGATAGGTAAAATCAAATCCACCTGGCAGCAGAGCTCCCTGGTTGGGGAGAGAATAAGAGCAACAGGACAAGCCGGCTGCCACCACTCCCGAGGACCAGCAGACGTCCCCCGAGCAGCATTCAAGCCCTTGCTCAAAATCCCGGAGATGATAGGGAAGCAAAACGCGGCCGTCTTGCCAGAGCCTGTCTGAGCGCAGGCCATCAGATCCCGACCTTGGACAGCTATGGGGATGGCGTGGCGCTGAATAGGAGTGGGGCTCGTGTACTTGCACCTCCTAATGTTGAGGTTCAAGGCCTCGCAGAAATCGATTTCGGCGAAGGAGTTGGCCGGCGGAGGCACGTCGTCTCCGATCACCTCCACCGGTATGTCCTCGTAAGCCTCGAAGTTGATCACGGTGTTGGCGCCGTTGTTGTTGGCGATCTCCGGGCCGAATGGATCGGCCTCGAGCTCCGGAGCCTCGTGGACCTGCGCACTGGGTTGGGGAGTCGGCCAGGATCCCCAGCAGGAGTTCTCAGTGGACGTAGGCGGAGTGTCCCAGCTGGTGGCGACCGGGGACGACGAGTGATCCCAGCCGCCTTCGTTGACAGTAAGACCGCCGAGATTGTTGGCAAGAACCTGCACGTCCCAAGGGTTAGGGGCTTCCGACCTCGGAGCGCCTCCGCCGGAGCTTTCCACGCCACCATGGGAAGGCCAACGGCCAGAGCTCTGGCGATCAGTTGAAGGAGAAGAAGAAGAGTTGGCATTGTTCCAGGTTGCGCTCATCTTCTTCGTGTGTTTTGATTTTGGGGGTATGCAAAACCCTAGGAGAGAGATGGAAATCTTGGATTTTGCGGAATTCGGAGGGTACGTATTGTGAGTAGAGAGGAGGAGAGGAGGGAAAGCAGAAGAGTGGAAGCGGAGTGGAAAACCGAAAAAAGCTTGCTGAAGAAGGAACTGAAACCCCACCCTCCCCGAGCAGAGAATGACAAGACGGAAAGGATAGTGAAGAGAAAAGGAAACGAGAGGGGTGTGATCTGCTGTGCTGCGGTGTACCGTAGCGTATCCTGATTCCTGATGATGCGCTTTTGGTGGGGTGGGTAGTGGGTACAAACAATACAGATGCAACAGTCATATAGTCAATAGTCATGCACCCATGCAATGCAGGTACTAGCTAGTAGCCTCACTTCAGTAGTGGTGGTACACCGGTGGACGCTCTCACATGGCCACATGGGTACTGTATTTCACATTTGAACGCCTTTCTGTTACTTGCCCGGTTGCCCCATTCCCTTTACTTTCTTCACCTTTGGGGCCCGTTTCGTATCCAACGGCGGAAACGGAACGGAATGGAATGGAATGGAAACGAACCTAATCCGCATTAGCATCATGATACATGATGAATCACCTCAATTTTCATTCAAAAACTACCGCAATGAGGTCTTGCGGTACCCTTGTGGCACCTCAATCATTCCCTAATCTAAGGGTGGGGTAACAAAACACCTCAATCATTCCTTTCATCCCTTCTCTAGACACACAAATTTCAAAGTTTGAAATTAAAATATTTTTTTCAATCAATGTATAGTGACCCATAATTGGACTAGGTTCATTGTCATTCCATTCTATTCCGTTTTCGTTTCCGCCGTTGGATACCAAACGGGCCCTTAGCAACTTTATTTTAGTATCTTTTGTTCGAGGAATTGTCACAAATGCATAGGAGGTTTTATGTAGCTCTTATGAAATCATTACAAAAGATACTTTTAGAAATTGGCTGAATTTGTTAAATGATCTACTCAAATTCATATAATTACCCAAATGAGATGTTGATCGTCACCGATAAGGGATGTTATTGGTGCCAATTTATTGGTGTTCGCACCTTTTTGTAAGTTTATGAAACTTCATTAGATGTCATTTTGTGTTCATTGTTTTTTACAATAGTGATACTGCAATTTCCTTCTACTCGCTTCTTCAGTAGAGTTTCATTTTGATTATGTCCAATTCGACCCAAATCATACGTCCGACTTTAACGAGTGAATCTCTCAAAAAGGATTTTATATATTCATTAAAGTTGAATCTCAAATTTCATAGACCTGAAAAACGCCACTTGTCACCTAAACTAACTCACTTTGGTTCATGTGGCAACGTAAGTTGAATCTCTAATCTCATAAACATTACCTTATTTTATACGAGAGGCAACATATAATATGGGACTAAAATGTAGTACCTACATGTTTTGATCATTTTTTTCATATGCCTCATTTGCTAGTTTCAAATCTTAACTGATAACAATGTAAAACTAAGCTCAATTCGACATGCCATAAAATAAAATAAGAAGTAACTAGTTTAACCCTCGTATTATGTACGAGCAACTATAATAAATTTGTTAGACACATTGGTAAGAGAAATATTATATCGACAAAGTACACTGATTTGAACAAAGATTTAATTAAAATCATTTATAAAATATTATAAAGATATTTATGTATTGTTTATAGTCTAAACTATCAAAATAAATATATAAGATTTCTATTAATAAATTTTATTAGATATCATATAAGTAAAAATCTTTTAAATCATCTGAAAAATTTACATGCCTTAATTTAAAAGATCATATTTAATTAATATAGATATAGATTCTTAGATAGAAAATATGGTAAATGTAGTCTAGATTATTATTTGCTTAAAAAAACTGAATTATATTTGAAAATATATTATATTTGTTAAAAAACAATTTCAGGATTATCAATTAGAAATTACGTTTTGATTTTATCTTGGTTTTTTGTACAAATGGAAAGATCATATTTTATTAAATAATATCTGTATTGGAAGATTGTAACTTATCATATAAAGAAGAAAACGCATCACGTGCGTACGGTTAATATAGAGAGAATTGAGAATGCTCCCCAGCCGTCGATGTGTTTTAATCTAACGGCGAGGAATGTGATGTGCGTGGGACGGTTTAAATGGGAACGCGCTATCCGTCTCGCTTACATTACACACGCTTTTATATTTCCCTCGTAAAACCACCAACAATCAAATCAGTTTTGCTTTTTTCGTTCTTCTATTTCTCTCTGCTTTTTCTCTGTTGCGATTCATCTCCTACTTCCGGCGATTTTTGCTTCGTTCTTCATATCTCATTACGCTCGCCTTCGATTTTGACATGTCTTCGTCTCGTAGTTCAAGCAAAGGTGATATCGAGTTCATTGCTAGGGTTTCTTTCATTTGAATTTTGTTCTCCATCGTTCTCTTATTACATTCGATTAAGAGTTGAAGTAGGTGTTCGAAATTAGGGTTTTTGGATAATCTAATGTTGTAAATGTTCGTTTTTCTCTTATGTTATGAAGTCGATGCCGCTAAATCGAGCCGTTTTTCGTCTGATAGAGAAAAATGAGCCAAGAGGAGAGAAGATCGTCGGTTGCATACTGAACCGGGTATTGATTTTTGTTTCTTTTTTGTGGTATGGTGTTGTGTTGTACATTGTGTTGCATGTCAAATATCTTGTGTTTGTATTTGTACTGAACCTGGTATTGAATTCAAGTGAAACTCATGTCTGTGTATTCCAGTTTGAATGTTTGTGCATTCCAGATTATGTGACTGTGTGTTTATTTATAATGTGTTTGTGTGAATCCTTTTGATGTACATATTATATGTGTGGTTCCTTATGAAGTGTGTGTGCCTTTTTTTACAATTGTCTGTGTGTTACATATAATGTGTTTGTGTATTGTGTTTTTCTAAGTTGTACATAGTAGATCTAAGTGTGTTTTTTCGAATTTCATGTCTGTGTATTCCAGATCTTGTGTCTGTGTGTTTTTTAAAGTTGTGTCTGTGTGTTTTTCAGAACCGTCCAATGTTGTAGTAATCATTGATGACGAAGAAGTAATCACACCTCCAACTGAATCGCAAGTTGTTTTCTACAACTGGGTCATTGGAGATAATGGGTTGAAAGAGTAAGTTTTCATATGTTGCTGTGTTTAATTGATCTTATATTTGGATGTGTAATACGTCTTTTGCTTTTGTTTTATTAGGGATTTGCTTTTCAAGATGGATTCAACGAAGCTATCAAGGAAAGATATGGCAGTGATGAAGGATGAGGTTTATATCGATACAAACATGATTGATGCATGGAGCGCTTTTCTGAACGAGAATGAAGAAACTAGAAGCCCCTCCTCATCCCCTATGAGGTTTTTCACATCAACCAATCCTTTGGTATGTCACATCATCTTATTTTTTTGATTGTGTTTGTTTTTGCTGACATTTGTTGGATATGTAATTCTTCCCTTTTTAATTGTTGCAGACTCTCTCTGCTGTTTTTAATTTCGGGGATTTGGAAGAAAGAAGTTTGCTCTTCAGACAGGGTTTGCTTGAAGATTTCAATTCCTGTGCCTTCTTCAATAAATCTAAGAAAAAGATTTCTGATGTGAAAAGATTTCTGATGTGAACATGGTATTTTTAATTTTTGGATTTGTGATTTGTTTTCAATGATGAATGTGTACCCTCTGTTTATTAAGTGTGTGTTTTGTTTATATGTATGAGTGTAGTATGTCTTCCCAATCGTCCACGCAGAACATTGGTTCATCATTGTCATTGATGTGGTTAAATTAAAGTTTCACATCATTGACAATTCTGATGCCAAGATTATTGTGGAAGGCAAATATGGTGGGATTCCAGATCTGTTGGTAAGTTAAAATTTTTGTTTTCACCAGTGTCCCTGTGTTTGTATTTCCTTTTAAACATGTATGTGTGTTATTTATAAGCATGAATGTGTATTGTTTCAAGTTATGTCTGTGTTGTGTTTAATACTTCTGTGTTTCCAAATGTTCATTGACTGTGTTTCTTTTAAAAACATGTATGTGTGTTATTTATAACCATGTATGTGTTCTATATATGTGTAGTTTAAAACTATATCTCTTTGTGTCTCTTTTAACATGACTGTGTTTTTACTTGTAAGTGTCTGTGTGTTATGCATAATGATGACTGTGTGTTTTGTTTTTTACAAAGAGAAATGTTTGTGGAATTCCTTGTGGATCAAGAGATTTCCATGTTGCCTAAAGCATTCAGAGATGAAAGGAGGACTCTTGATATAAGAATGATGATGCCATGGAGGAACAGTAAGAATACCACGGACTGTGGTGTATATGCCATGAGGCACATGGAATCCTTCAGGGGAGAAGATCTTAATGATTGGGAATCAGGGCTAAAGATAGAGGAGTCCAAGAGATAAATGTTTTGGTTGAGGCAACTGTACTGTCATCGCTTGCTCACCAGCGATTTCAATGAAGTGAAGGACAGTGTTAACAAGTCCTATGTTGAGGACACGAAGAAGAAGGAAGGACCAAAGAGGAAAAGTGATGAAGGAAAGTAGACCGAAGAGGTCTAGATTGAACTGATAATTTATGTGGGGGTTTAAAACTTGACTTTTATGTGTGTAGTTTTTGAACAAACTTTTTTGGGTTGTGTGTTGTTTTGAAAACAAACTTGTGTGTTTCTTTTTAAAACTGTATGTGGATGGATGTGGATTATGTATAACAATGTATGTTGTTATTTTTAATTAGGAATGTGCATTACGTGCAACCATGACTGTGTATCAAAGCAAGTAGGAATGTGCACTAAGTACATAAATGACTAAGTAACAAGAAACAAGACAAAACATGATTGTGTATTAACTATTGCAATGACTGTGTATCAATATCAGTCACGAATGTGTATTAACTAATAATATGATTGTGTATCAAGATCAAATATGAATGTGTATTAACTACTAATATGACTGTGTAATAACTACATCAATGACTGTGTATTAACTAATAATATGTATGTGTCTTAAGCTTCCATATTCTCGTCCAATTGTTGTTTCCGCGAGCATGTCCTCTTGTTGTGTCCCGATTTGAAGCAAACCTAGCATGTCCTCGTCTCAGTTTTATACTTTTCCATTCCAATCTCTTTCCCCCCTCTACGACATTTCTCCCTCCCTTTGGTTTTTTCCTGTGGTGGTGGATGCACAGTAACTGTACTTGGGCGATCACCAACAAACCTTTCGAAAGTAGATTCGGACGTCCTTGGCGGTAGCATTGCTATAAACTTTTCTCTTTGCTCCTTCATCACATTTATTAATTCCTTCATCATATCGACATTTTCATGCACGATATTAATGCAACCATGCATTTCTGTAAACACGTCCAAGAGAAGCACCTTCTTCTCATCATGCACTTTGCTTGCATCATAGACGGAACCGTCAGTATCGTGTTCTTTGTCCACCGAAGATTTATGAACCTGCTTGGTAGCTTTTGGAATCCAATGCTTTTGAATGCCAAAAATAGATGAGAGCAAGGCAATCCAATAGTCAAGAACTGGTTGCAAGAGCAATGCAACTCCTCTGTTTGCATTGAATGTTTGACAATACACACCTTCTTGTTGAGTGAACACCTAATATGGTAATGGTTGACATCACCCTCTCTCTTAAAATCTTCTACCACACAGTTATATAATGCCTCGGATATCGACTCTTGCAACTCGTAGAAGACATTGAACGTGTAAATTGACGAGCAATGTTTCTCCAACCCTAAAGGTGTTTTCAAAGTCGGGAAGCAAGTGGTTGAATCTAAATCCAACTTCTGTTGAGTATGTCTTTGGCTATCTATTGCAATGTTATACTGCATCATAAACTCAACAAGCGTTGCGTTCTGTCCAATGAAATGCCCAAAAAAACTATTCTGTCTTTCTGACCTTGACGTTGTTCGAAGATGTCCACCCATCCTGACATCTTGGAAGAATGAAGGGATCCAATAATGTCGTAACTCAAACAACAGAGGAAGCTAAGGATTATCCTCCTGTCTGTACTCGATTACGATTGAATGACATGCTTCCTCAAACTCTTGGGGTGTCAGTTCCTTGCTCCAAACAATTGAACCAAATTTCTTCGAGAATTGTGCGTTGTTCTCTGTTGTAATTTTGCGGGGTATCTTATACATTATATGCCACATGCAAAAGCGATGCACGGATCTGTCAAATACTTGTTCAACAACAACTTTAGCAGCCCGGTCCTGATATGTGAGAAACACATATGGTTGATCTCCCTTTGCATTCTTCAATTTTTCGAACAACCAAACATAAGATTCAATGTCCTCTTTTAGTAACAATCCAGCACCAAAAGTAATTGATCTTTTGTGGTTGTCAACTCCAGTAAAAGGTATATATACCATATTGTACCTGGAAATCAACATTCTTTTCTTATAAGGATGACTGTGTGATGTTATTATATATGGATGTGTACATTTAAGAGGCATGACTGTGTGCATATAAACTATATGTCTGTGTATTACGTAGCATATGGAAAGTGTACTGAGAATAAGCATGACTGTGTGATGTTAAACAAAATGAATGTGTACCATGGGAAAGCACGGGTGTGTACCTAGGATAACAACGACTGTGTAATGGGATATGCAAATGTGTATTACGTAGTATATGGAATGTGTACTGAGAATAAGCATGAATGTGTACCTAGGATAACAATGACTATGTAATGAGATAAGCGTGACTGTGTGATGTTGTAACATATGAATGTGTAATTCGGATAAGCATGATTATGTGATGTTTTTAACATATGAATGTGTACCTGTTCATTCTGTATATAGCATCTGATGTGACAACATCTCCAATATTGAGAAGCTTTTTCGACCAATAGGATCACACCAAAACAGACGACATAGTTTCTGCTCTTGATCAACTTCATAATCAAATTCAAATGCTTCACACACCTGCTTCTTCTTATAGAAGTCATCAATAATCATTTTAGCATCACAGCTAACCATAAAGGCATTCATATCACGTTTGAAGTTTTTGAAATCAACAAGCGTTGCACCAATTTTAGAATAAGATCCAACTAGCTCCTTGTACACCTTGTAAGAGGAACTCAAACCAATATTTGCCCTCATGCAGTTTATTACAAAGTCCTTGTGAAAGTTGGACACTTTCCTATTGCCCTTTGCAAAATGCCTAACGGCATCATGTAGCAATGGGTGTGTGTGTGTCTCTCTTCAAACCTCCTTACAACGTATCCTTCGCACCCTGCATACCAAACACTCAGTCTTGCATCACATCCACACCTGTTGGAGATTGTTCTTGTTTGCCTCTTTGTTGATGATTCTTGGTCACCAGTCTTTGTTTCATCCTTTGGAACCACATTTTTAAATCCCTCTCGATTACAAACAAGGTATTTCCAGATGATGAGGTCAGGCCACACATTGTAGCATATCTCTTATAAAATTCAACAACATCAACAAGGTTTTGGAATTTCTGCCCTATGTAAGGTTTAAATTCAGGGACACATCTTGGAATATAATACTCTGTATTTCCAGGAGAAATACTCATCACAGAGTTGTTCTCTCCTTCTTCAAGGTATTGAAGCTTATTATGATCACCTAGATAAAAAAGGGAATGCAAAGACATAAGCAAACGTTACACACAGTCAATTTAAAATACAAAACACAGTCAAGTGAATATATGTTACACAATCATAATTATATTTGATACACATCCATAATACAACTCTCAAATAAAACAGCACACACACGTCTAATCTACTACACATTCATGAACACCAACAACACACAGTCATGTTAAAATGCTTACACAGTCAGAAAGTAACGCCATCCATAGTCATGTATTTCACACTAAAATTAAGCACACACTCACATGTAATATACTACACAGTCATATGCTATTACAAAACACATTCAAGCATCGATTTATCACACATTTATTCTTAGTGTGCTTTTTGTTCCCAACCAAAAACATGATTTTACACTTGTGTAAGGAGTGAAACTTGATCGAAAAAGTTAGCATGAGCATGAGCGGACAACTAATGTGATGTATAGTTCATATTAAGAGTGAGTGAAAGCGAGCATGAACATTGAAAAATCTATAGTACATAGCAATACTGCTTCTCAATTGAGTATGTCTGTGTAGCGAATTGCTCCTCGATCCTAAAAACTGGAATTGGAATTCAGTATGCGAGATCAAAAACAACGAATGAAATCGAAAATACACAACGATATTCATCATATGCATTACCTGTTTCATTAGATCGTAGTACAATTTGATTGTCTTCCATGGGAGATCGAGTTTGAATTTTGAATTGATTGCCGCGCACGAAACCTTTCGCTTTTTCGCTGAAAACAGAGAAGCTATTTTTTTGGAGGAAGAGCTAATTAAAATCGTTCCGCGATTTTAATAAGCTCTTGCGAGCTTTTATAGGCCTATTTCGCTAGCGCGCCGTTGGATCTGGAAGATCCAATGGTTGTTATTTGGTCTTAGGTCTCTCTTAGAGGCCCGTACGCGCTTGAACCGCCCTCTATAAAGAAAGGCCCAATGAATTATTTTATTGTAGAAATGACACATGACAATTTTTTTTGTGAAGACATTGACTCCACTTTATTCTATAGTATATTAATATAAATTTCAATGCTTGTGTTTGATTCATACAATAGAAGCAAGACTATAACTCTAAAGAATTTGTGCTTCCTTATAAGCTTAGAAGGTGTATTTACCATAATTGAGTAGGTAAAAGATCTACTCCCTATAAGTTTTAACGGGTCGTCGAGGCGCCCTGGTCAAAATCTTGGGATGCCCCGGCTTTTAAGAGCATGTGGATGACCGTCTTCAATATAGACGATCAAAATACATTGTCCAACTATTTTTTTGCCGCACCATCTGCAAAGATACAATCTGTAACCTCTACAAAGTTGTAGATTTTTGCAGCAAGTTAGACGGTGGTCAGGACTGTCTAACACATCTGCAAAACTCTACAACTTTGCAATGCAATTACTCCACCCTTGTTTCTTTGCTGCTTTGATTTCTTCGTCGCTCGGCTATAAAAGTCCATTGCCTCTTCGTCCTCCTTCGCACCTTAATTCCTCTCATTTCCTCCCACCACAATTCGAAAAAAAATCCAACTTATTTCATCTTAATTAAAAAAAATGTGGTTTACTAGATGATCTAAAAGTCGATCGAGTTTGCCATCATCGGATGCATCATTAGAGGATATCAATTTAAATAAGTTTGACGAAGATGTACCGATAGAACCTATATGTCCCAACACCAATACCTATGAGGGGTTTCGATATAGGTAAGAATCCATCTTATACCTAATTTAATATTTATTAACTTTACTAAATTATAATGATATAATATATGTATAATAGTTATTTAATATTTTTGCATGTATTACGAATTTACAGTGTTGTGTTATAATTGAATGTTGCATGTAAAATAAATAAATTTATTGTAATTTGCAATCTTGAATTAATTAGGTGAATTATGTAAATCTATTTAATATTTTTGCATGTAGTAAAAATTTAATGTGTTTTCTTATAGTTTAATGTTGCATGTAAAATAAATTGAAAATAATTTAATATATTTGTAATTTGTAATCATGAATTAATTAGTTGAATATGTTCATTAGTTATTCAATATTTTTGCATATATTATGAATATAATTGTATTTTGTTATAATTTAATGTTGCATGTAAGAGAAGTTGAAAATAATTTAATATATTTGCAATTTGTTAATTCGTTGAATTAATGTGTAATAGTTATTTACTATATGTACAATAGTTATTTAATATTTTTTTATTAATACAAAGTTATTGTGTTGTATTATAACTTCATGTTAACTATAATATAAAGAGAAAATAAATTAATCAATATCTATTACTATATACTAAAGCGGAAGCAAATTCCGCCACCATATTGCGCCACATCACCCCCTTATTTAAAAATCTATCTTATTAAATTTTGATTTTATCATAATCTATACATACTTAATTAACATATTAGTTCTATCTTATAATTTGATTTGTTTAATTAATAATTCTATCCCAAATTTATAAATCTCTATCTTATCATTGTACACATTTAATTAATACATAGATATATCATAAACCTTTTATTTCAAAAAATATTTTTTCCGTCATGATCATAATATTTTGCCCATTTAATTAAATATCATATTAACTTTAATTAAATTATTTTTCGTATTTTTATGATGGTATTTTTTAAAATCATCAATGGTAGCAAATTTTACCACTATATTTAATACAAATATTCATTCTATTAAAATAATCCAAAAAAGTTATATTAAATATTATTTATATATTAAATATTATAATATATTCATCCGAATTTTATTTAAACTTATTGGTTTTGTTATAAAAGTTAGTTTACATAATTTAATTAAATACCAAAAGATTTGTATCAATTGTAAATAAAATATGATAATGCATCTTATCTTATGTCATTCTTCCTCAATTCTTTAAATATATATTTATGTATGTATAAAAAGTAACTATATAAATAAAATTTATTTATATATACGATGATATACAAGAATTATGTCATTTTATACTCCAAAAAATAAGCATCGTTTTAAAACAAAGTATATGTATGATAATATTTGTAATTGTTAAAGTAAATTCATACACAAAGCAATAAAAATAAATAAATAACACCCCCGTACAAGGTACGGGTCATCTGCTAGTATACTTCTAAACCTGAAGCAGTTAAGGACAGTTTTGTCATTTAGGTTTTATAAACCACTCACCATATTTTTAATAAGTGATTTTCATAGTAATTTTCTATCCATTTATACTTAACAAACTATATAAGTAGATATTTATATGGTAGTTTCTATATATCTTAATTTCCTAAATACAATATATATGTGAAGATCTCACATAATATTGATTTTCTAAATCCAAAAATTTATCAAGAGGAAAAAGGATATATCTAACAATATATAGATCGAATAGGTTCCTATTTGGAGAGCAAGAACGTAATGATATTTGGAGAGCAAACACTTATTGATATTTGATATCATATACGTATTTGATGAGCAAGCACGTATTGATATTTGGAGTACTAAATTGTTCATATTTTTTGTTTGATATTTAAATCAATCATTCAGGTTAATATTTGATATTAAATATGTTAATTAATGCTTCAACTACAATTACTATTACGTCTGATTACTATATAAAGTAAAATAATGAGAACAAGTATTTTAAATATCGAAACTCCAAAAATCTATTGTATTGTCGATCTTTATATTTACTAAGAATATATTGAAAATAGACAAACTAATAAATTAAATTGTTAGGCAAGCAAATATTGAAATGCACATATTATTTTATAATTTTTAATCCTAAATATACACAATTAAATCAAATACATGCATGTGGAAATGATTTTATAACTTAAAATTTTCTTAAAATATAGGTGTATTGAGATAAAAATATTAATTTTATCGATTTGGTAGATTGACCATTTTATGTTCGGATTGTGTACAAGTTTGTGTTGTCTAAATTTATGAGCTAATTGAGTCTAGAGTTATGAAATGGGTAGGTTCGGACGAGTTCGCATTCGATTTTCGGGTTTGGGTTGAGTGCGGGTGGGTCAACTAGGTTACAAGTCAAGTCGGTTTAGGTCTTGACAGGTTATTGTGTAGGTTCAGGTCAAGCTAACAAGTCGGAAAGTTGAATTTTTAAGGATTATTGAAATAATAGTATGATTAAATAAAGATAATTAATAGTAAAATAATGTTTTTATATTTAAATTTATTATAATAAATAAAATAAAATATATTAATTCTACATATATAAAAAAAATTGGGTCAATCCAACAAGATGTGTCAGGACGTGTGGGATTCAACTCAATCGGATTCGGACCAACCATTCCATTGCCCCTGCTTTTCGAGTGGGGTTTTAACCCTTAAATTCTCGGTCAGTTTCTTGAGTCAAGTAAGGTTTTGACAACTTTAATTGGGCCGTACAATTGCAAATTTAGGCCGACCAGTTAATATTATAATCAATAACTTTATAAAAGATTATCAATGAATCAAAAATAAAATTATTAATTAAGTTATGAGTCGAACATTTTGGTTTCGGATTAGGCATAAGGTTAGGATATTATATATAGAAAATAAACTTATTGATGGGGTTGGTTAAGTATATTGGTCATTTGAGTTTGGACTATTTTATCTGAAAAATAAACTTATTTATTGGTTAGTTTTATATGTTGATCATTTTGACTTCGAATTGAGTACAAGGTTGGACTATTTCATTCGTGGAATAAAGCTATTGACATAGTAGATTCAGTAAGTTGGTCATTTTCACTTAGGATTATGTGCGAGTTTAAATAATAATGCACGGAAAATAAACTTATTGATGAGATCAATTTCAGTAAACTTTGTATATATAGGTTCATGCCACTAAAATTAATTAATGAACCGATTCTAAATGTTGTAGTTTTCACAATATTTATCGGATTCAAATAAATTATGTACTTAATTTATAATAAATTATGTACTTAATTTATAATACTTATATCATATATAAATTAATATATGTTAAATTTTATTTGAAAACCCCCGGGCAAGGCCCGGGTTATAACTAGTATATTTGTAATCTTGTAATCTTTAATTACTTAGTTGAATTATCTAAAATATGTCCAAGTGGGTCTAGTGGGTTGGACTCACTTGGACCCTGAACTGATTTTCATGAGTTGAAGTTATTTAATCCACTACTCTGATTTCCTCTACGTAGTCATGAGTCCGGTTCAGTTCGAATTGGCGAATCGAACCGGCAAAAATTGCCGGTTTAGGAGCTGAACTGGCAAAAGCTGTCGTTTTTAGGAAACGAATTGGCAAAAACTGTCGGTTCTAGGAACCGAGCCTACAATTCCAATCTAACTCTCGATTTCGATTTCGGTTTCGGTTTGGGTTCGGAATCGGTGAATCAGCGGTTTCAAATTGCCGGTTTCAAGGATCACCTATTATTTTTTTTAAATGAACACTAGACACAAACCGTGGTCACATTAACGTAAACTGCAGTCGTAACCTTAATTTTCTGTAAGAAAAATCAATTCAAACCAGAATCGAAACCAGCTTGGAACCGACTCGGAACCGGAATCAAACTGCCAGTCTGGTTACCTGTCGGTTTCGGATTCAGGGGAGCCGGATCCTTGACAAGCTCTACGCCAATTACTTAAGCCAAAGCCCAAAATAATTTGGATTTAAATTAAGCAGGTTTTCACATGGGGTAAAGCAAGGGTAATACTAATTTGGCTTCAAGATACCATACTGCTTTTATATGTCATCAAATTTCTTAAACCCTGTTTTCGCCAAACAAGCAATGGTACATCGAACTGACATGAGAAGTATTAGAGCAACACAAACAAAGATGATCCGTGTAAAATAAAGCATGCCCTTCATCAACTCAAGGAAAGGATAAAGGAAACAAACCACATGCAGAATACAAATGATTTCCCACACACGCACACACAGAAAGAAATATCAATATATAACACAGAAGAGAAAGAGGAGCTAGAAAAAGTGAACAAATTAAGATCAAACTAAGCCAATTCATGATTTCATAACGTGTCCAACCCAAAAAGTGTCAACCAACAACCTGGCGATCGAACCTTTTCCCTTACAAAAATCATCAAAAGAAAACTTCAAATATTAGTTCTTGTACAAAGTACTCATCATTTTCATGACCCATATCATATCATTATTTCTTACCGGAACTGTCCCCTCTCCGGGCCCGGGACCGGCCAAAGACACCGCAGAAACAGCAAGCAGGCGCCCTAGGAGGCGGTGGGTCGTCGACGTCGCTCGCTTGATGAGCCACCTTCGTCCGATCAGACGACCGGGCAGTGTCGGATTTAGTGGTCTTGATCAATTCAGCAGCCTTTTCAAGATCTTCTTGATGCAGTTTGTTGAGTTGTGCTAAGAACTTGTCGTCCCAAACTAACCCTGATGAGCCTTGCCTTCTGAAGGAAAGTGCCGATCTCTGCAACCCAGCCATTGAACCTACAATTAATTAGCTTTAATTAATTTGTTCTTCCTCTCTCTCTCTCTAGGGAGAATTCTTGTGATCTTGGGAGTACATATATATACATGTAGGACCAAGGGAATGAAAATTGACAAGTAATGGAAATTGTTTATTCAATTCCTTCCTTTTTATTTTATATTGACAGATTGTTGTGGTAGGAAATTATGATACATCATTATTTGATATTTTAGTAACTACTACGTATGTATATATATAATAATGAGCAGCTCAAGTACTATGAAATTGAATGCCAAATGCTCCGTAATACATTATATAGGGAATCTAAAAATTAACATGCATATAAAGTCCACTTAAACCTAATTGATTGAGTTGTTAGACGAATGTATTGGCAGACTGAAAAATTAAACATACGTTGTCAATAATTTGCCTGTTCATTTTGGTAAATGGGCTACAGATTAGCTTTTCATGAAAAGATGATTAATTATATACTCCCTCCAATCCATAAAAAATGTGGTTCTAGCACTTAGATGTTTGTCCACTTTATATGTTGCTTTAGATTTTCTATGGTAATTGATTATGAGTGAGTTATGCAAATTAGTATTGGAATTTGTTTTTATTAACTAAAACTTTTCGTTCATTGGTCTAAAAATATATTAAGTCATTACATAGAGGAAAAAATGTATAATTTTGAGTTTAAGTAATACTTTACTTAAAAAATGTGTTAAACGACACTCTTTAAAAATCAGAGGGAGTTGATTGTATCTTTAGGGTTTCTAATAAAACTCTCGTATCTTGGACATTTTTCATTTGAACTTTAAAATAAAAATCACTACATTATACATATATGATATATTATGGGCTTATAAATTATGTTAATATAGATAATTATTCCTTAATTTCTTAATTTCATCTCTAATAACTTCAACAAATGCGCCAAAAACACATTCAATAAATCCCACTGGCATTATGAAAAATGAATGTGTTAGTATTTAATTTCGAATTTAAAACCTAATCCACTTATATTCCTTCTTTATTTTTTGTCTAGATTTTGAGATTGGCAGGTTAACGATGAAGGTCAAAACGCGGTTCTGTTGGCCTAATGTACAGCTTCTGCAAAATGCATAAATCATTCGAATATTCTAAACCTATACTGTCATTGTCCTCTGTTCAAACAAAAAAAACCTGGCATTGTCCTTTTATTTAAAATCGAATGGTTGCATTTAATAGTACTCCATTAGAGATTGCGTTAGGTTTAACCAAACAATCGCGTATATCACGAGCAACACAACAAAAACACCTGTAGTCCACCTCTCCATTATGATAAGATTAGATTAAATTTAAGGTTAACTAGACAATTACTCCGTAGTAATGATTTGGTGTGGACGCTCATATCTCCATCAATGTTGAAACTCAAGCTAAAATAAGATCAAGCATAATAAGATTGACACTGTCTCACCAGAGGTAAAAAAAATTGGGCCTTTGAAATGCAAAATCCGGGGAACAAGAAATCCCAACAAAGGAGCAATAAAAGCATGAAGCTCTTGCAACGAGTCCAGCCAACCAATGGTAGGCACAAGAACCTACTGTGTTAATCAGCACACAACAAATTGTGCTTGCCAGGTTTCTGTTGCTTTTATTTTATCTCTAAAACTCTTCTATATAACTAGCCAGTTACAAAGTGTCTTTCGGGACCGTAATCAGCTGCTCGAATGAAATCAGAACTTGTAAACCATTTCCTCTGTATATCCAAGGTCCTTAAGTACGCCCGACACCTGCATTATAAAACATAGGAAGAATGAGGAAATAAACAGGCAACTTCATTACGAAAGAAAAGAAAAGGGAACTACATTGCTCAAGAGTGCTATAAATAGATGGTTTCATACCTCGCCTTGAGTCCAATCTTTGGCCTTCTCTCCAGATACATGTTTCATCATTCCAGGTGGCCCACATACCTAAGTAATCAATAGATGAAGGATGTGGAACCAAAGTGAGATATAGTTTTGTCAAGGAAAGAGAGTGAAGTCATAAACTATTCAACCAGTCTAACAAGCCAACCGAAAAAAGAAACAATTTTTTTGGAGGTGCAAATGTAAAAATAGAACTCACCAAAACAAGTGTATCCTCCCCAGGACTAGGCAAACCTTTGAGGGCCATATCCTTTGATACAAATCCCACACCCCCGCTCCAATCTTTTGATGGGGTATCCACAGTGTAGAATACCTGCGTACATGGCGAGAACAGGATAAAAGTTGCCAAACATTAGACTTTAAATTATATAATAAATTGGGATGATTATGAGGAAACTATACCTTAAGGTTGGGATGGCTAGAAGCTAATATATCAAGCTTCTTTTTCAGCAGTATATCATCTGGGGAAACATTAGCATACAACAATGACACCTGAAATGCATAGCAATAGCACTTTTAGCAAAGACAAACAAACACAACAAGTACATCCCATCAATATTTTCTTATAACACATCATGTATCAACCATCAACTATCAACCGTCACTAAATACTTATCAGTGATTCAGCATAAATTTTCCACACGATCTAAAGCAAAAAGTAAGCACAATAATTGGATGTTCAAGGAAGAGCTCTAGAATGATGCGGCTCTACCTGGGTGTTGTCATCAGGATTCCTTAGTATCGCTTCAATCACCTGAAGCATTGGCGTAATGCCACTTCCACCAGCAATCTGTGAGCACATAATGAATACATACTTTAAATATCCCTATCGACATTTTAACACCATTACAGAAAATGCCTGTTCATCCTAATCATCAGAAAACACTTCAAAAACACAAGGCTACCCTCTTTTTTTTATAAATTGCAAAACATATCACTCACCATGCCAATGTGTTTCTTCATGTTTGGGGTATACCTAAGCTTCTCAATTGGTCTGCACAAAGTCATTCAGAGATGGTCAATCAAAGAATCCACTTGCACTTCATTTAAGTAGCCCAACAAAAGTAATTGTGATGACTTTACCCTTTGACTTCTAGCACATCCCCTGGTTTCAATTTTGCAAAATGTTGGCTCATCTTTCCCTCAGGATAAATCTGTACATAGAAAAAGAAACGAATCAGTAACACCACAAGATACACAATAATATGTAACACTGGATGAAAATTAAGGATAGATTGCATAGCTAATACATTACAAACCTTAACCAATAAATCAAAGTATCCCTTGACATCTGGATTGGATACAGGAGTATACCTGGAGATAGAAGGCACGCGAATTGAGCATCCAAAACGTAACTCAAAGCAAACTATATTCAATCAACGATTCAGAAATTGCTCTTTTGCCAAAATTAAAAAGGTAACGCGTAATTACGTGCTTCATATTTATTCAACAGGCATTATCAGAATTTATAATACATTTGTACCTACCAATATACTATAGCAGACTAAAGATTCAATATGTTGGTAATTCATATCATCAGTATATGATTAAAAGCCATAAGATAGGCTAAACCATTTGTACAATATATTACATATAAGGTGCTAGAAGACACAGATTAATGTTCACCACGGACACTTACGGCCGAATGACATATTTAGTTTTTCCTTCGGCGTCCTCCCCAAGTGGTGCCCTAAAAGAGTAAACACAAGCAGGAAAAGTTAGACTCTCAAGAGTCCAAGAAAACATCTCACTTTGTCTTTCATATCAAGAGGATGCTAAGGAATGAAAAGAGAGTAATAGTATCCAAATTGAAGCTGCAGTTTTACACCTACCTTGTGAGAATGCATGAAGCAATATCAAGACCCAACTTCTCATTTGGATCAAATGAGAACCTGAAAAAAACAAAGAACTTAAGAAGTTCAGTCATGAAACATTTCACCTATTTATTTCCCTCCTAGATGAGTAAACTGAAGAAACCATAGAACTCTATATTGATGCATGGAGAAGGCCCAGATACATCATGCTCATGGTAATTAATAACCATTTGGATTGTAAAGGCCAATGAATAGTTTAAGTTTGTACAACTTGTTCAAGGATGTTACTTAATTTCATACAAATGTGATAGAGGGTTAGCATTAAAGAATGTTCAGCTTCAAATATATACAGCTTTCAGCCTATTTGGGACTAGATACACTCCTCGATATTTTCACTGCAGTTACACCTCATACGAAATCCAATATATATTTTCAGTTAACCATCCATAAAGTAACTATGAAGCTATTTCAGATCCTTTAAAAGTGAAGAGAGTTGTTGGAATAGCATCTATCTTTCTAATCATGAAATGGCTATTTGACACAGTTTTCAGAAGCATGTGAGAGAATATATTAGCACCTGAACATCTTAGTGTTGTGGCTCACTTTTGCTGTCTCGTGGAGCTTAAATTCAGTCCAGTTCTCGGGATTTAGGGCTGCAATCCAGGTTACATTAATCAGTCAAAATGCAAAAATCTACTTGACTGTCATATCTACAAGAAGATCAAAAACAGTACCATCACTACTAATACATTATTACACTGCAAATAAACCTTACAAGATAGAAGGGCAACGCTAGTTCAAAAGGGTTTCAAACCTTATTAAAGACCACAACAGAAAAATGATTGATGACAATATAGTGGAAGGCAGAAGAGAATAATGAGTATATAAGAAAGGAAAAAGAGAGGAAGTGAAAGCTTTTAGACGAAGCATTTGTTCAACTAATATAAAAATGTAGACAGAAAGTTTAATCTCCCAGAATGTGGGAAAAATCTGAACAAAAGTTAGCAATGTTATTTAAGTGAATGACATTTTCTGTTTCAAGACATTAAATGAAATGCCACAATGCAAATGCCTTGGAAAGACAATTTTCTTGAAGGAAGGATTATATGTTCTGTTCCAAATAGGTGATCGACAATAGACACTTTCTGGTAACAAATGACATAAGCACAACACATGGTGTAGATGATTGCAACTTCCAATCCATTAGCATTTTGCAACCATGATTTACACACATAAGCAAATCCCATTTACTATACCAACAAAGTGTAAACTCAGATATAACAACATTTATAGACAGAACCATGAATACGCAAGGGAGGAAGACACACCCATTTTAGCTGCAGCTCCTTCATCAGCTGCATCTAGATGAGCCTACAAACACAAAGAACAAAAACACGCCTAAGCACAACCTGGCTCGAAGCACCTTCACGATCTCAGCAGATAAAATTTCACAGATATCAAATCACCAAATCCACTGGTGCTAATAGGAGGAACCTAGTACTAAACCTAACCCAAGTTTAATAATAATTCCAGACCAGAAGTCCATCAAACACCAAATTGGTTTAACCAATTGCCCTGTCAATCAACTAATCAACTTTTTGCAGCAACACATTATCGGAAAATTGAATAGCGAGAGGAGATTACCAAGGTCGGGGAGGAGTACAAGTAGTAGAAGGAGAATCCACCAGAAACAGCAGCGATCGCTCCGAAAGGGAGACTGAAATGGGGCTTCTGAGGACCTCCGAATGCATTGGAGAAGAGGATCGGCGCAGATTTGGCTAGTCTCCTGAAGAAAAGTGTCATCTCCTCCGAATTCGATACACACAAAACCCAAATTCGAGAGCTAGCAAGGAGAAGACTGAAAGTGAGACGAGGGTTTTAGAATCGGCGAGAAGAGTGAGATGCTCCCCCAAATATAACAAGGCGTCCGTCCCTCCGAGTGAAAGAAATGTCAGCGTACAGTATTTGCACTTGCTTACGTGTGCGTGTCTGATTGGGTACCACTTTAATTACCAATTTTAGTTTTTTTGGAAAGCGGAAAATCAAACTAGCTTAATTAGTCGGTTCGGCCGAGGTTGGATTCGGTTTTTCTAGTAAGGTTCAATTGGATTATAATAGGACAAGTTGGATCTGATCTTGACACACCACTATGTAGGTTTGAATTGACCTAACAGGTGAATTAGTTGAATTTTAATTATTATCAAAATAATATTATGATTAATAATAAAATATTATTAATAATTGTTTTCATAATAAAATGTAGTATAATATATTTAAAATAAAATTGGGTCAATCCATCGAGTTCGGGTTAATTGGGTTCGGTTTTTTCTATATCCGTTATTTTTCAGATCGGGTTTCAACTCTAAAATTTTCGGTCGGGTTGGGACGGGTCAAGTTTTGAAAACTACCTTTAATTAAGAAATGAAATCAATTAAGATTAGGAATTTCTTTATTCATAAAAATATAATCAAATAGGGATTCAGCACCAAACAAATCCTAACTTCATACTAATAGTTTTGCATGATAGTGGGGAAGTTGTGCATCTTTACGTGAACTATTAAAATAGGAGATCTATGCACACATAGGACAAATATCTTTTTTTTTGGTTGAATGCACACATAGGACAATTAGGCTAAAGCATATCTACATTAGCATAGCAAAAACAAGGAAAATATGCAGGATCAACAACTTGAGTACAAAAGCTTAGAGATTTCAAATGTAGCCGTATGCATAGTTCCACCAAAAACTGCTGCATATATATTCGCTCAAAAATATGTTAGAAAAATTAACAAATAGAGTTGCGAAAAGGGGATTCCGGAGCACAATAATTTACCACCTTTTTTTGATGCTCGTCATGTCCAACAGAACTCGATGTGGACAATCTTTACCAGCATACAAATATTAAAATTCTTTCAGCAATCTCTTTTTCATAATCCAATTTCCCACTTGTTTCAGGGTCAATTAGCTAAAGTATGTCTTCATTTCCTTTACAATTATGTGGTTAATTCCATATTTGGTATACACATGAAGCACATTTCAACCATCTTCAGGCGATTGTGACTTTAGCATTCTTTCAACTAGCTAAACCCACAAATTAAACAAATGTCATTACGATATAAAGTAATAAATTGCCAACTTGAGCTTGGTGCCTAACACTGCTCTATATGCTTATTTGACTTTGACTAGTACACACAAACAACATGGTCTTTATCATTTATATGCACTTGCTGATCGTCAAGTATGCACTTATCTCAGTGTTTGTGAACTTGAATGTTCAAGTATTAGTGATTGATACTGAATAGAAAGAGTAACTGCATAACAAATTTAAAACACAAGCAAAATGGAATTATAGAGTTTTTCAGTATGAAGGAAAAAAAAGCCTTGGCATTACAGTTAAACAAAAACAGCAACAAAATTGAAAACAAGGCTCCTTCAATCAGTGAGCAATTTGGCAGCTAACAACATGCTCTCTTCAACAGTCTTTAGCCAATGCCACAGTCTATCAACCCTCTGAGCTTCTGGCTTAATACGCGCCGCCCCCTACACATCAAATCATGCCGTTTGTGTTACTAAATTGAAAGTGAAGAGATAAGGGGAAAAACAAAAGGCACCAGTCAGTACAAGACCGAGATTTCTCACCAAAATCCTTGGGAGTCTTGCACCTGTAGCATTCGGTTCTGCTAGCATAGTTGTGTAGACTACACCCTGGCCTGCAGATGAAATCAAACAAGAAGGTTCATCATCATATGCATACATTTTGATCTGTTTGCCATTTATGGTCTATACTAATTAAGGACATAAAGTAGTATTTACCTTGAGCAAATCCAATCGCCTGACTTCCATCCTGGTATGAGAGATTCAGCACCAAACCCTGCAGCAGGCATCACATTAGCTCCATACACCGCAGAATAGCCGGTTTTCAGTGAGCCACAGCGGTAGCAGTTAGCCCTGCTCGCGTAGTTGTGGGCCCCACAGTTGGAGGTCTGGCAGTACCAGTCGCCTGCCAGCACCTCCGTCCGGCTTTGAAGGTAGGCTGACACATCAGCAGGCCCACCGTACTTGGGGAACCCGCATTTCTGGCATGACTCCCTCTTCTTGAAGTTTGCATGCTGGCATGCTCCACACAACCAGTCTCCTCCTGTCCAGCTCATTCTTGATCTGTAGTTCAACAACACCAAGAGTTCAACAAATGATATCACTCAATAAAGAAACAAGATAGGATGACTGGAAGAATTGGCTCACCTAAATTGGAAGCTTAAGGTGAGAGATGAGTTGCAAGCCAATATAAAAAGAAAGATTGTAGGAAGTGATGGGTTTCTGGTTTGTTGAGGTTCCAGCCTTTATATAGTTGATCAAAAAGGCTTTGTAGGTGTGGGGACAAGGAAAATGGATCATCACATCATATCATATCTAAGAAAGCGCTTCTTGTGGTTTCCTTAAACTCAGATTCCTCAGATATGGAAACTATTGAAAGATTAGACCTTTATTTGGCCTGCTTACCTAACTGCTGTTTTTGTAACCCCAAACTGCTAGAAGTGATTTAAAGGGGAGATATTATTGAAATGGTGGACATTTTAAGATGTTTAAGGGATTTTGAGCGCTTTTTGTCCCTCCAAAATTAGTTTATTCAGTTGGTTTTTTCTTCCATAAGTGAAAGATATTTTTTTGAGCCCAACTTGGAGGGCTTACTTAGTTCAGGTGCAAATGGGTGAGGCTAGAATTGGTAAGAGTTTGATTGAGGAGAATCAATTCCCTGATCATTTACATGCCCATTCATCTTAATTAGTAACACGATGATATTCTTTTGTTCCTCGTTCCATGTCCCGTAACCTTTAAGCCAGTTATTTCAATATAAAACTAGGCATCTGATCTCAAAACATCCATATCCAAAGAGATTAGAGAGAGTAAAGTAGTTCTATAGCCTTATAAGCATACTCTTTTCCTAGGTCAAAACTCACAAAGTGTATCTTCATGCTACATTCATCTGACATGGCTTTTCATAAATCCTAACAATATTCCTACAACCATCCTTTTCATGGGCAAATTGTCCAACCATTTCAACACTCTCCATTATTGTGCAGAATATATGAAATGGGACATCTCATATTACACATCAGAAAGGCTTAATAAGGTCGGTCATACCTGATCAAACAAGATCACCCATACTTAAATCTGTACAATACAATCTGACATGAATGGCCACTTCACTTTGAACTAAATCAGAAAATAACATTACCCATTAATTGAACAAGAGAAAAAAAATTCAGATTTGGGCAAATGGAGATATGAACAATGTCTAAGAGGTCAGAGGTCCACACATGCTGATGTGTGAAACAGGTCAATCCAATTTGGCAGCCTGTGATTGGCTAAGAAGGAACCCAATCAGCATTTCGATCTTAGCATAGGATATTCCCAAGTGAAGAACATTAAACAAAAAGCATAAGGATAGTTTCCGTCTTCCCCACTGCCAGGCTCAACAATACATAAAGAAGGCCTTTATTCTCTCAATAATACTGCAAAGAATCCCAATCCTGATAGCCATTAATATTATACAAAAGAGTATAGCCGTTGCTTTTTCTAAAATTTGAATATTCTTCTTCCCCCCCTCCCACTTAGAAACTATCCAAGTTCATCCATCTTTCGATTCCTTTTTCCTTTTGGCCATGGATTTTGCGCGTAATAGCGTACTGTTGGCTCTGCATAAAGATGTTAATAATGGATAGTCTGGCAGGACTCACCGAGTCTCCGCGTAAGGAATCAAACACAAGAGCATAAATCTGCACCAGATAGTAGCTTTGTGTATAAGCATCTTTAATTGGGCTTCACATTGATGCAAAAGCATGTTTGACATTCTGTAATATCTACTAAGCCTAGCTCATCTCTAGGATAGTGGCATGACACATCATCACCATGGGCTAGAAGAACTTGTACGTACAGGATGCCGAGCACATGTGTTACATGTCCACAAATTAAGCTAAAGTTTAATATATCCGCCCCGGTTTTGAATCGGTTTTGGTGGTAATATTAAACTAGGCTAAATTAAGTGGACTTATATGTATACACGTGGGTTTGTCTAAGCTAGAGGAAAAAGGCCCACATAAGGCCCAACAATGGGTGAAGCCCATCTCATCAAATGGAACGGCAGCTCACCTCCAATACCTAATATATAAGCTCACAAAAGCTTGTACTCAGACAAGATTTGTGGTTACTGTGTGCGGCGCTAGTGAGAGAAGCCAAAAGAAAAGAAAGAGAGAGTTAGAGAGAAGAAAGCAAGGTGATTCCGGTGCCGGTGGTGGAGAGATCGCCGATCAAGCTTGACGGCGGTTGCTTCTCGTAGAGATCCAGGGCAGCGACGACTCCGAAGACTCAGCTCGAGCCTCGACAAGCCTTAATCAGGGGCTTTAAATCTGATTCGAAGACTCTTCTTCTCTTCTCTTTCGTTTCTGGCTTGTGTTCTTGTTTTGTTCTGGCTAGATCTTCCATGTTTGTACTTGTTCTCGTCTGTGGTGTGTGATTGTAGCCGATCCTTGAAACACTCTTGATAATAGTGGATTCGGACGAATCTCCCGTACTGAGATTCCCCAGACGTAGGGTTTAATCCCGAACTGGGTCACCAAGTCGTTGTGTTCGTTTCTGTTTTCGTTATTTCTTCATCTTTCATGTTTGGTTGATTTTCGTTTACAGATTCGATTTCTAGGGTTAGAAAATAGCACATTCCATTATTTACTGCAACGAATTTTGATCAAATAGTTACTGGTTTTAGTTCTTATTTTTTTGGTCTAAGTTACTAGTTGAAGTTCTTGAAAGAAAGTCTAGAGTCTTTTAGTCATAGACAAATCAGTTTATAAATTAACCACAGGTTAATGAGATGTATAGAAAATGTGTGTATGCATATATAGTTGTTTAGTTGCTACATGTTTAATAGTCATTATGAGACACTGAGAAAACATGTTAAGTATGAATTTCTCAGACTTGTCATAATAATAACCATTGTTCATTGAACATAGATCAAACTACACAACATTGTGTACGTGTTACAACACTAACCAGTGCGATGGCTCAATAACCAGCGTACGCACCAACCTAGGCAGGAACATGAGTATATGTCCAAGTTTGCTTGCAACGAGAGTCTTTTTGCGCTGAGGATCAGTTGTAAGTCCAAGGGTCAGCGCATTACTGGCACCCTTCTGAGTTAATATTCGACACGCATAACGCTTCCATCATCCCGACACTACCTATAAATCTTCCATCTTCCATCTTCCCCACGCACACTACCTATAAAGCTTAGTGATGGATGGAAGCTTTATGTGAAACAACGAACACCGCATTAAACATCTCTAAAAAGAACGAATAATGAACCCACAGACACCACACTCTATATGAAGATTGCATAGGTCTGGTGAAGTCCAAGGAGAAGAAGATATCATTTCCTAGGAAGAGCATACATGAGGCAAGAAACCAAACCATTAAAATCGTGTTGCTGGAAATGAAATACAGAAGCAACATTTCTGATAACAACGTATTGAACAATTTGAGTTGTATAGACTTGACTAATCCAACAAACCGTTGTTATTGGCGGGTAATTCTTAGTTTCTAACTGTATTTCAAACCGAAGCACGATTTATTTTTTTCCTGAAATAGAACTCGTTAAAACTTATCTACCATTAGCTACATACAGAGGGAAAATCCATGGCGTTGTTCTCATCTCCATCCTCTGTTTCTGTCCTCCAATTTCCTCCCAACTCCGACCCTCCCTATTCGCTTCTCCAGACCCACCCAACCCTATCCCTTCTCTCCAACTGCAAAAACATCCAAACCCTAAAGCAAATCCATTCCCAGATCATCAAAGCCGGCCTCCACCACACCCAATTCGCCCTCAGCAAGCTCCTCGAGTTCTGCGCAACCAACCCATCGGGTGACCTCTCCTACGCCTTGTCCTTATTCGAATCGATAAGCGAGCCCAATCAGCTGATATGGAACACCCTTATCCGGGGCCACTCTCTGAGCTCCGACCCGATTGCATCCATCGGGCTCTACATTCGTATGCTCATGTCTGGTGTTGACCCCAATTCCTACACTTTCCCGTTTCTGTTCAAGGCTTGTGCCAAATTGGGGGCGGTGGTTGAGGGGAAGCAGATTCATGCCCAGGTTTTGAAGCTAGGGTTGTGTTTGGATGCGTTTGTGCACACCTCGCTGATCAATATGTATTGCTATGGTGGCGAGCTGGCTTGTGCCCGCAAGGTGTTTGATAAAAGTCCTCTGAGAGATGCTGTTTCTTTTACGGCTTTGATTACAGGTTATTCTATGAATGGCTTATTGGCTGACGCCCGTAAGCTGTTCGATGAAATTCCCATTAGGGATGTGGTGGCGTGGAACGCTATGATAGCAGGGTATGCACAAGGAGGGTTGTTCGAGGAGTCGTTGTCCCTTTTTGAGGAGATGCAAAGGGCTAGGGTGTTACCCAACGCCAGCACGTTGTTGACCGTTCTCTCGTCGTGTGCTCATATGCGACGTATTGAAATGGGAAGGAGGGTTCATTCTTGGGTAGAAGCAAATGGCCTTGACGCTGATACTAGAATTGTCAATGCACTTATTGATATGTACTCAAAGTGTGGGGATTTGGATACAGCTTGGAGCTTGTTTGAGAGTTTGCCTCGTAGGGACTTGATCTCTTGGAATGTGATGATTGGTGGGTATACACATAATAGTCAATACAAGGAAGCATTGTCTCTGTTCAGAGAGATGCAACTCCATCAAGAGCCAAATGATGTGACGTTGCTAAGCGTTCTCCCAGCCTGTGCTAATCTAGGTGCTCTTGATCTTGGAAAGTGGATTCATGTTTACATTGATAGACACCCAAGGAAGCTTTCAAATACCCTTCTTAGAACAAGTCTCATTGACATGTATGCCAAATGTGGGGATATTGAGGCAGCTAAACATGTCTTTGATACCGTGGAAGCTAAAACCTTGTCTTCATGGAATGTAATGATATCTGGGTTTGCCATCCATGGATCTGCAGACCTCGCCCTTGAACTCTTCTCTGAAATGATCTCATCTGGATGGCATCCAGATGACATCACGTTTGTAGCTGTTCTTTCAGCCTGCACTCATGGTGGCTTAGTTGACCTCGGTCGCCAGTATTTCAATTCTATGATCTCAGACTACAAAATCACCCCAAAATTGCAACACTACGGCTGTATGATCGATCTGTTTGGGAGATCAGGACTGTTTGATGAAGCACAAGCCCTAATGAACACAATGGAGATTCCCCCTGATGGTACCATTTGGGGCTCTTTGCTTTCTGCTTGCAAAGCCCACAAGAGAGTTGAATTGGCTGAGCAAGTTGCAAGTCATCTCTTTGAGTTAGAGCCTAAGAACCCGGGGGCTTATATACTCTTGTCCAATATTTATGCAAGTGTAGGTAGATGGGATGATGCGGTCAGGATCCGAACGAAATTAAATGATATGGGAATGAAAAAAGTTCCTGGGTGTACCTCAATTGAGCTAGACAGTGTTGCTCATGAGTTCGTGGTTGGTGATAAAGTACACCCAGATAGCAAACAGATATATAAAATGATAGATGAGATGGATAAGCTCTTGGAAAAGGCTGGACATGTACCAGATACATCAGATGTGTTACATGATATGGATGAGGAGCTAAAAGAAGAGGCATTGAGTTATCATAGTGAAAGACTTGCTATAGCTTATGGATTGATCAGTACAAAGCCTGGAACAACCATTAGGATAGTGAAGAATCTGAGGGTTTGTCCAGATTGCCATTCGGCTACAAAGCTCATATCAAAGATCTTCAACAGGGAGATAATAGCCAGAGACAGAAACAGATTCCATCATTTCAAAGATGGATCTTGTTCTTGTATGGATTATTGGTGATTAACTTGTATGGATCAGATGTGAAATGGAAACACTACATCTTTATTTATATATATAACTGATGAGTACATGATAACAGATTTGCCTGTTTGATGAAATAAGAGAGTACAATGGAGACCATGGGAATGTTGGGAAAATTTATGGATTCAAAATCTCTAGGGTTTAGTGTTGGTGAAGGAATTCCTTCTTGCAGATGCTAAGATAGTCTTGTCAGCAACTATGAAGTAAGCTGCTCCAGCCACTGAAGAGATGATGAGAGCCTGGGCTGTGGGGTTCAGGATGGCCCTTGGCAGCATTCTTGCACTTGCTATCTGCAAGTGGGGAATGGTCAATAAAATGGTCAGACAAAGAAAACAGAGAAAATAAGAAAAATAAGAAGAGTGAAAAGTGAAAACTTACTGTGGGAACGGCAGCTGCAAAACCAGCAACCACAGCTGCTTTTGCTCCGGCTAGAGCACCCTCTGTTTTCACACCAGAAAAAAACAATCATAAATTTTATGTAAAATAAAGAAAATTTATCACTTGGAAATTTCCCCAAAAGGGTAGGGATTATGAGAGTGATACTTGTAGCAATCAAAGTAGAATCACATGGGTCAATCAGTCAATGCCATTTGCAGAAGACAGTATTTATTAATCATCCTTAGGTTGAGCCTTTGGACTTTGAAGTTAGGCTTTTCAAATCAAATTATAAAGAATATATTTGTTTATTTCACCACTTGAAGCCACAAAATCCCCATGAAATCATTGGCATCACCCACAATCAGGAAAAATTTCATCCGGACCCAGCAATAATGGTAATTGAAAAAAAAAGGCAGTGCAAGTGAGAAAGAGCAAGAAGGAAAATGAGCAATTGGCATAATACCATGAGAGCAGCGTTTGGCCATGGCTAGCCTTTGATCAAGGTAACTCAAGCTGGATCTCTCAAGGGGAGACTTTGCTACAACATTCTTTGCCATTGTAGCTTAGTTTGTCTGTTTTTTTTCCTCTGGAGTGCTGATTGATGAAAAGGGATGAACTAAAAATCGATGCTTTCTGAATAAGGGAATGACTGAAAGATTGTGAGGAATTGGGATGAATTTGAAAGAGGTGAAATGGTTTGGTATATATACTACTCCAGTTGTTGGGTGGTAAGGTAAGTAGTAGATAACTAGATATGGAAGTTGATGGTTTTGCTGGAAACCAACAGGTGGGGCCTGTGGCTTTGTGATTGCATCTCAGAGTTACATGGTTTTTGAGTTATATCCTGAAACCAGGCAAGTTTCCCCCCTAAAAGAAAAAGTGCAACTTTAAAGTAGTGCCCATGGGTTCATCTCCTAAACTGAGGGATTAGCAGACAGTATTCCCACCTACTAACAACTAACCAGGAGAAAATGTGATTCTTATTTTGATAAAATGGAACTTTCTGTAAGTAGGAAATCAATATATTAAATAAACATTCATTTATCAAGAAATTGGTCTAACTTTACTAAATTGTCTATTTTTATCCTTCTGCTAACAAGGAATTTGTTTTTTTTTTAAATGTATCCGATCAGACACATCTCGTGCATACAACTCAAATAAACAAACAACATATGGTAACCTGGAGATACACGTTAGATGTAAAGGGTCGAGCTATCTCCCGCTTAATTACTACTTAAATCACTTTTTGTCGTTAATAAAAGGGTAAAGTTCGGAGAGTGTCGTCTCCCTTCGACTAAAAAAAAAGATGAGGTTGTGGAGAACAACTCTAGACATCTCATATACGGATGGAATATTATTGGTATGGGTATGAATATGGTGTGGGTAAGAAATTCCAATCTAAATGTACGAAATTGTTAATTCCAAACAAAAATTTTGATTTTTTCCTAAATTATTTTGTAGGGGGATTTGCCAAAAATTATTATCGCCCAAAAATGTTTTATGATACAGAGAGCAAATAAATTTTTAGAATTTATTCACTTTAAATTAGGACAAAATGGGTAATCTATTATAATACAATATAAAGCGGAATCAAAGTCTTTCTTAAAATTTGCATCACATCATCCAAGCTAAATAATATAATAAATTTTTTTTTTATTGTATCCCTTAAAATTTATATTTATATCCATTTGATATCTTATTCAATTTTTTATATCTTGTCCCCGGGGCATTGGCATAGCGGTTGTGAACACTTACAGTGTGCTTTTGGTCAAAGGGTTCGAGCCTTGCCATTTACACTTTGTGTGTGGGCAAGACTCGTCACTTTGTTTCTCTTTCCGCAATTTACCCCCTCCACGTGTTCAGGACAAGGGTGCGTGGAGGCGCAGGACTAGTCGAGGCGCAAGTATCAGAATACTTGCGATTCAAAAAAAAATTATATCTTACCTAACTTTGGTATCTATTAAAACATTTTTCATTTAAGGTTAAAGAGATTTTTTTATCCTTTTATGAAGATTCTGGATAATTAATTAGAATAATGGATTCTATAATTTAAATTATAAAAAAAGAAAATACTTATATAGGTCAATAGATTCAGATTTGAATTTTCTATTGGGTTTAGATTCTACATTATCAAGTAAAAGCACAAGCTCCGGTCAAAATTCGATATCACATCCATTAAATCGGCTTTATATAATTTAACCAAAGGACTAATTTATTTTCTAGTTTGTTTTCAAAGAGGACACCATGGCATGGGGTTGTCTTAGAGCGTCAAATAAACAAATGACAAAATCGTAAACCTGGCATGGGGTTGTGGTAGAGCGTCAAATAAACAGATGACAAAATTGTAAACCTTGAAACACCAATCTAACTAGTATTAGTCCCGTGCCTTGAATGCACGAATTTGATTTAACTAAAAACTTAGTTTAAATTTTATATAAAGTTATTCAAGAAAAACCAATTCACTTGGGTGAGACAGAGGAGAGTGGAATTTCGTGTGTAGGGGTGAAATCCTGAGTTTGATATAAATCTTGTATCATTTTATTTAATTTGTTTCTTATGGGGTCTATTTTATTAGTACAATATTTCGAATATAATATAAATAAAGATTTATAGAATTATAACTTTTGTATATGGATTGAATATTCCTAAGATTTGTAGGATTTATTTTAGTGTTTACGGAATATACTTTTAATTATATATTTAATTGAAGTTGACATATATTTTTCTGTATTATTATTTTAATCTCAAATTTAATATAGAGTAAGATTAATTAATTATATATTTAAGGAAATTTTATAGATTCAATTTTTTTTCTGGTTGAATATAGATTCAATTTCAATGATATATATTCTTTCATATTTTACATACATGTGGGGTCTACAATCGAAATTAACCAATTTATTTATTTTATTGAAGATAAGTGATGCGACCCAATGAGAAGGCAACCCGTGTCGGGCTAAATATTATTTCTAACCTCTACTATGATATTAGTACACTTAGTGACCAGACGCAAAACTCAAAACAATAATACGTAGTAATACATATCAAGCTACACGAGGTACATGAAGCATGTGTGTTAGTGGGTTAATTTAGCATATAGCGCCCATGTGATTGCTATATTGGTAAAAGATCCTCTTTGCATGAGAAGTCACTCATTAATTTGCATATGTATGCATGTGTAATAGCGATCTGTGTAGAAACAACACAAGCAAATGGCGTGCATATTTGACGAGGGCCTGGGAGGTATGGGCCAGGCCTCATTATCAACGCCCACTTTACATTGTAGTGTTATCTACAAACTCGACCAAAATTGGTATGCATGCAGGTTCAATAAAACAAAATGGATCACATTTGCAGAAAAATGAATTTAATGGGCTCGACCCAATAAATAGTTAGTAAAGCCCGACCCAAAACAAGACAAAATTAAGTTGACAGAATTCCTAGCAAGCTTGCGGCGTGAAGGATCTGCTGGCATGATTTACTTGCAAGTTGCAAAAGTATTTTCTTTTTGCCCAACCAACATTAAGTTGCTTGAATATTACAAGGTCAATCTAAATCATCTTTACATATGTTTTAAAAATAGATCAAACAATAAAGATTGTTGACTCAACAACGTTAAAAAATAAATATTACATAAAGAATTTTAGTCTTGGTTCAAACAAATAGAAAAAATAACGAGCCTAAGATGGGGAAGATTGATATGTTTTATGGCAAGAAAATCTATGGCAGGATTACAATCTCTACAACAATGAAAAAACACCACCGGAGGAATATGAGAAAAACAATGTTTGATATCAATAATAATTGTGTGTATTTCCCAAGACACTTTCCATAGACACTTTGAAGAATTTAAAATTATTAAATTATTACCTTTAATTATAATTTTATTAATGTTCATTCACGCAATATCTTTAGCTACTTCCAAAAGAAAAATCGCCTTAGCTTTTAAAACAAATATAGATTGTAATTGAATCCTGTCACATCGAAGGATAGCATTTTTATGAGCGCGAAAAATAAAGTTAGGAAGTATAGACGCATTTAATTGGTGAGAAACGTCAAAATTAAGTTGTATCCATTCAGAAGGGGGTTTAATCTTAAGCTGTTATTGTTAGTGTACTCATTAGTGTTAATGAATAGTATTTGAGTTAAAGGGTTACACTTCGGAAATTTGAGTTGAAGAGGGTGAAGTACGCAAAGGATGTGGAAGAGAGGTCGTTTGGTGGGGATGTGGAAGAGTCAATTCTTTCAATGTTAATTTATTTCAATTTCTTTTTTTGTTTTAAACAAAATTCTACAAATTAGATGATGGAGTGGATATTGATAGAATTTAGCTACGGAGACATGGTTATGGAGACTAGAGGGGTATCAAAAGAAACGAATTTCTTAGGACACCAAAAGGAATTGTTAAAACCTCAAGAGTATCAAGAGTAAAATCCCTAAAACTAACATATGTTTACTTTTAAATTTTAAGAAATTGTAATAGCAATTTGGTATCTTGTCTTTTGGAAATACTTGCTTAATGAGAAACAATACCAAATATCCATGTCTAAATGTGGCAATAGTGCAATACCCATGTTTATTTACAAGAAATGGCATTGATGTGGATGTGCATGATATTTTTAGAAAATTGTCAAATTCTAAGGGATAATCACATGTAATTTGGTATGACTAATGGAATAATTGAACTAGAATGTGTTTTGTACTCCAACATGTCCAAAAAGCCCAAATTTGATCGACCAAAGAAGGCAGGCGTACATCACACCTTCTCTTCTAAGGTAGGAGCGGTCATAACAAACCTTTTGTTTTATGCACTGCTCACTAAACTTGTCCTAGCAGATCCTCAAAGTAGTCAAATACAAGAAAAAAAGATCAATCCAGTAACTCATTTTGATTGAAAATCAATCCCAACCTAACTTAAAGGAAGACTTCTTTATTCATTTGAGTAGATGATCTTATGTAGGGGTCGAATGGTTTTGGTAGAAGTTGTGGTGGAGGCTCCTCCTTAATATCCAAACGGGGGTTACTTCTAGGTGGTTTGTTTGCACTTTCGAGTTGGAGATGACCCATTAACCAATTTTCCAATGACAGTTCATTATATTATGCTTAGCTCACCCTATTCCTTGTTTTTTTTTTATACTTCTTCATCGTGCGATTGAGTTCTTTTTTTTGCTTGTTTTGGTATGTTTCGTGTTTGTTTTATCATGACTGTTTGTCGTGGTTGTTAGAGTATCCGTAATACAAAAAATGTAAAATTTCTTAATAAAATGTCAAAATAATAAGAAGTTAGTTTTAAAGGAAAAATGATGGAAATAATTTTTACCCTTCAAAATTTCCTTTTATAGAATTCCTTCATAATTTTTTTTAGTCAAATCCTTCAAAAAGTTTTGAAATTTATCATTTTGTTTTTTGCGTTTAAGAAAATGGAATTTCCAAAGGTATTTCAATTATTAATTTTGTGAGTTTTCTTTGGGTGACTCAATCTATCAAACCTTGTACAACTATCAAGTACATCAAGCCCAAATTCTTGCAATATTTAATTTTAACCGAATCCTCATAGTCATAGATGAAGCAAGAGATTTTGTTTATTCAAAAAAAGAGAAGAGGTGTTGTAGCAGAATCAAACAGCTAATGCCATATCAACAAGTTATTCTAAGGTTGTTTGTTGGCAAGTGGCAACCTCATTGATCCAAATTTTGCTATTTCTATGTGCCATGATTAATTTCCATAAATGCCTAAAATCATGACTGAATATACTCTTATCTTACAACTTTTTTTTGACAATGTTAAGTATCAAAAATCCCGCATAATAATATATTTCGAAAACGCATTACAACATTAAAATTGATAAATAAATAAAAAAGATAAAAATTTACAAATCTCGCACATCTTTGTTTCTCCTCCTCCTCTCCATTGTCTCCAACCACAACGCCCAAAACACCAAACCGCTGCCAAACTGACAAGATTGTATTTTGAGGGAAAAGCTCTCACATTTTCCTCCTCGCCGTTGCCGTCTGCGTTTCAGGTGAGTTCCAAAATCTCTTGCGAACGAGTTTATAATGCTTTGTGCTTTTGGTTGATCTCTATGATTCGCAAATTGTCCTCCAAAATTAGTTTTGGTTTGAAATTGGAGACGTTTCAGTAAATAAAGGGGTTTTTCCGAAGTCGGACATTGATCGGAGGTGCTTTTTCCGTGATTGATGATTTTGATATTTCAGTTCCTTACTTCTTTGTAGTGGCCTTGGCTGATCTTCAAGCGATTCTGTGGTTTCTTGTTGTTATCGTCTTCCAATTCGCTTGCTTTCGGTTTTGATTTCATTTGATGGTTGAGAAATCGAGGAATCGTTGTTTGCTAGGCCCCAAGTTAGTTGGTTGGGGTAATTTCTGGTCCATATTCATCTGCTACGGCTCCGATATTCCTTTTCTGTACTACCTGTAATCTCATATCGGTTGCAATCACGTCGATTTTAGTAATTTCGAGTGAATTTTTTTTCATAGTTTTTGATTGTATGCTGGTGTATGTATTTAGATTCAGACTTGTTTAGGCCTATCGTCCCCCGATTCGACGAAATAGTGTTCTCCCTCTGCCGAATGAGTTTCATGGATCTGATTAAATTTAGTTGATGCTAATTATGGTACGTGATCATGGATATTGCTATATTTTGACTCATGTATACATGTTTCTGTTTGACTTGCAGGTTTTTTTGCAAGAATTTTGTGTGTGATAATAACATGAGGATGAAATTCAAGAAGGGGAGTAAAGTGGAAGTATTTAGCACAAAAGGAGTCTCATCTGGTTCTTGGTATTCTGCAGAGATAATACATGGAAATGGCCACTATTATACAGTCAAGTATGATGGTGAAGTAAAATTTGACAGGGTACCTCGAAAGTCAATCAGGCCTTGTCCTCCTGTGGTGCAGGTCCCGGAGGATTGGGCTTTTGGGCAGGTGCTTGAGGTGTTTCACTGCTTTTCCTGGAAGATGGCAACTTTTTCGAGGGTAATGGAGAGGGATCGGTTTTTGGTTCGGTTGATTGGATCTCCACATGAGCTTGAAGTGAGGAGAGTTGATATTCGCCCTCGACTTTGCTGGCAAGATGGCGAGTGGAACCTTATTGGGAAGGTATATAAATGTTGCTCAATTCTACACTGTTTTGATCTGTTGTTGAAGCTTTTCTGAGATTCTTTTTGTTTCAATATTCATTCTGTTTGGTAAAAGTCTTCTGTTTTGGTCAAGCTTTTACTTTGTCAAAGAAGACAGTTCAATTCTGAATTTAGTCTTACTAAAGTCAGATTTGAATCATCTTCCCACACAGGGTTAAACTCTTTGGGGAAATTTTGACTTTGCTCAGTATTGTTTCTTTCAAATTTCTTAGATTAAGGTGTAAAATTTATATGACTTTTCTGTATGTGTAGGAATCCAGCAACTGTGGGGAGGGGCACAATGTTCCTTTGAAGCCGAGTAACCTTAACACCCAAGATATAGAAAAACCAGCAAGCATTTGCTTCAAGAAATCCTCTCTTCCCTTTAGTACTACTAATAGCATCCGCAAGACTCCTGCCATTCCATCTCAATCTTTGAAGAGAAAATTGACAAATGCCCAGAGTATAGCATATTCACTGCCAAGTCAGAAAATTAGAGTGATTAGAAAAGAAAGCAAGCAAAATCACTTCATTCGTATACATCAATGTCAGTTACTTGATAAGGTAGATGCTATTGCTTCTTCTCGAGCAGTGGTGGATGACAAATGCATGCCTTCTCTTAACAACAAATTAACTGGTTTTTCTAGATCAGTTGTGGGAAGGGAGAGAATGGATGGTGCTGTTGGATACTCACATCCAATAAGCTTAGAACTCAAGGGTGCTGATAGTATTGATTCTTCTGTTGCTAGTTGTAGCGTCTCTAGGGAAAACTTCTGCACAGGTTATCTTGAGCATAATGAATATAGTAGTGATGCCGAGTCCTTTTGCCAAATGGATTCAGGGGATGGAAATTCTCTCCTTCCCGCAGGCGACAAGTTGACGGACGAAATACATAGAATAGAATTGGATGCCTATCGTAGTACAATTGAGGCGTTGTATGCATCAGGTCCATTAAGTTGGGAAAAGGAAACTCAATTGACCAACCTCCGTGATTCACTTCATATAACAAATGATGAACACTTGATGGAGGTAAGGAGCCTATTATCAAATAGTACCGGTACTTCTTATAGTTGATAACCATAGTCACTTTATTTTTTCTGCCATATGTAGAAGAGTTGCTACATTTGCCCCAATTGTAAGCAGAGCCAGCTGTTGATCTTTGTTGCTAATGTTTTCTGTTATGAGTACTAGAGTGGTATGTTACAGATTTATGTACATGAAAACACAAGGTAATGAAAATTCGAAATTTCTTGTCAGCTCTTATATTGGTTCCATTTTTTTTTCTCCATCTGGTCTAACAATGTACACTTGTCTGTTGGGTCCAGTGCAATTTACAGTTTACACATCCATGCTATGTTTGTTAATAAAATATAGTTGCTTCCTTTTTATTCTATCTCAGAAGTTCTCTTTTAATTGGTAATGAATATCTGTATCTTGTAGAATTTACTGTTTGGAAAGTTCAAGCTCTTAGCTAAATTGTGGGTGAACTCAATGAGGCAGCATATACGGGTCTCTTGTGGTGCTCAGTAGATTATTAAGGGTGACTCCTACCTCTATGGAGTCTTTTGTCAACTAGACATGTTTTTTTTTTGGCTAACCTTGATGTGCTTGCTTCCTTCTGTTTTGGAATGCCTTAAGTTGTGGGGAGATCTGTGGATACTAATAGTATTCAGCGAGTCACAGTGATGTGATGTCATTCATGTCACTTAACAGCATATGCAGTTCTGATTGAGGGTGTTATTGATCCTTCCCCTGCATTTTCAGGGCCAAGATGGAGGCTCACACATGTTGTTGCTTCCAAATGTGTTGAGATGATATTGGGAATCTTCAACCTTTTCTTGCATGTAAAATAGGGCAAAGTATGGGAATCGCACTTGCGGGAATATGCATTTGGGTTGTTGCCACTGGCAAATGACCACTGCATTCTTCCACTTGAGGCCTCTTGGGAGGCTTTAATGCTCAATTGAGGAATAATGTCTTGCCAGATATTTGTGGCTGCAACACGATGTCCTGCTAAAGGGACACGCCTAAACAAGGTTTTATCTTGTTCTTCACTTGCCACAATCCATTATAATTTGCATATTCACTACTTGATGATAAAACTAAGGGTCAGTTTAAACTTATGCCTAATACTTGTGATAAAACCATGGTTCAGCTATAATTACATGTGTTCTACGATTCATACTTTTCTCTTATGTGGATTCAAACCAGCAGTAAAAGTCCTTGTCTTGAATTTCTTTGCAAGCTCTAAAAGAGTTAATCTTCTTAATTTTCAAGTCTGAATTTAGAAATCTAAATTCTTTTGGATGAGTAATGAAGAAATGGAACATGTCCTACTCCAGAGTGTGCATACATGAACCTACTGGTTAGTCAATGATCTGTCAGGCTTGGTGTAGTTTATTCATAACTCAATAATAAGTATGCTGGTTAGATCATTTTCTGGCAATGTTATAATATGGTTTTGGGTTTTAAGCTACTTCAAATAAATGGCACTAGCGAATTCTGATGCTAGATAAGTGCAGCAAGCTAGTATGTGAAGCTTTTGTGCCTATAAATTTTGCTTACACCTATAACCATGGCTTGTTTCTTTATATTCGCTCTCGTTCCATCTGCGTGTTTCTTCGCTGCTCTTGTTTTTTTCAGCTAGATTTATGAGTGCACCGCTTTCGGTAGCCACACCAGCTCCTTCGGTTTCTGCTTTGCAAGAGCTATAGAGTTATGGCTAATTAACAATCACATCAAGAAAACAGCAAATCTGTTATCGTCTATGCACTCTTTTTTTCTTTTGTTTTTCATTCAGTCAGATTGTAAGCTGAAACAATTGGTTCTGGGTTTCATTCAATATATGATTTCTATTCTGGAATGAGTGCTCCAGGGATCTTGATCCCAATGTGGACGCCTGGACGGTGTAGAAGAAGAGGCAGAGAGTTGTCTTGATTCAAGAACCAGGATCTGACTATAAATAATACTATCATATCATATTTGCTTTGTGTTGGATTTAATACCCGGGGACGGACGCATGGGTGGGCTGGGATGGGCTCCGACCCACCCTGATTTTTTTTAAACAAAAATAGTATTTTGTTGATAAAATTTAACTTTTTCTAAAAACTTTAAAGCCTGGAGTCTTGAAAGAAAACGGATTATCGATCAAATTTATTCTTTTTTTATAGATATATATATATTTTTTTTGTCTATTTACTAATTAGTTATTCTTTCTCTTATATTTAGAGGCCTAAAAACACTGAATTGTTATAAAACTAGAGAAACTATAAACAATCAGAGAGGAAGAGAGATCAGATCTACTTTATTAGGTCATCCATATGGGCCTTTTATAGAGAGTACAAGAGATGGGATAAGATCAAATCTAGGGTTTTAAGCTTATCCATGTACATCCATATCCGATAATAATAATATTATAACACTCCCCCTTGGATGTACATCCCTAACTGCCTCGTTAAAAACCTTGTCTGGAAAACCCAATGGGACAAAACCAAGACGAAGGGAAAAAGAATGCAGTGTTGTTCTCTCTCTTGACTCGGAATTTATCTTCCATGCTTGATTGAATTGAGTATCCATCCAGCCTTTGAGTTGAATCTTGAAATTGGAGAAACTTGTCAATGGCATATGTTGTGTCGTATCTCCTTTAATGATCATTTCTTGATTTGAGCAATATAAGCTTCATTATCTTCATATACCTCCGTTGGATCTTCTTCAACTTGATTCGCTGACAAATATAAGATCTCATTCTTTCGCGTATCTCGAGCTTCAGGTCGAGATTGTCTCATTATGGACCTTGTATGACGAACTGCCTCATTAAAAACCTTGTTTGGAAAAACTCAATGGGATAAAAACCAAAGTCAAGGGAAAAAGAGTACAGACGTATAATGATGCTTCCCCTCAATTAAACATACATTCTTCATTTGACACATATATACCCTGATGTGTCTTCATTGAAAATTTGGTACTTCTGGACCAACAATCATTATTGTATGTTTGGGGAGACAAACAATTCATTGCCACTTCAAATGACTTTACTGGGACAATGAAGCAAGATACATCAATGTCCATATTGCTTTGAGATAAGATAGTTCAGGACCTAATATCTCTTCAGTTTTCCACTAAGAGAAGAAAACAATCCTTTTCCATACTTAGTGATCATACTACTGTATATGGACTTTACATTTGTGCTTCAACCAATCCAAAGGGTCATTACCCTATTCTATGTATGCTCGAACTACAGGCCGAGACAATACTTAGTGGTTCATAAGTCCTTCATATTAACTTCTCTTTTCATGTAATCGGTTAAGTTAGACCTCTTCTGGAGACCAAGTCATCAACAAAAATGATTACATGAGCATAAGACTCATTTGGTCACTCATAAACTTTTTCCTGCAGTAGATATCTGCTAAAGCGATTATACCGCATTCTGTTGATTGACTCAATCTATGTAGCTGTCTTTTTAGCTTAATGGGATGCATATGATGTGGTTTGATGCAAATGCTTTAGGGAATTGTAATCCTTATGGGATTTTTCACCACATTCATGAGTTGCATCTTAAGTCGCCCATTGACCAAAGCAACAAGAATCTGAGCGTTATTGCATCCATGATGTGTGAGCACATTTCTATGTACTTCACTTGGGAATTTATAAATCTTGTACAATCAGTCAAACTTTGAATCTGAACACTGCATTGTGTTCATTTCATTTTCTTATGAACAACCACCAATATATAGTTGACTGATTTTTATACTCTATGGTGTTGGAACTTCAGGCCCAAAAAACACCTCGTTTATATAGCAAATGTAGCTATACTCGAATAGCTTCTTTCCAGCATTCTTAACCATTTCAATGTCGGCGTTCCTCCTTTATTCAAGGATCATTATCGCTCGAATTTGATTCGAACTGAACAATCAAAGATATCAATGATTACATTACTCATCGACAATCCCAAATTGTCGCCAATGTAATTCTCTTTGCTTTTAGAGTCTTTAGATAGAATTTCTTCAGGAAATCTATCTTCATGTTTGTGTGTAGTCGATATATCATCACCCCTTTTGTGATGTTATCGGCTCTTTTCTTTTTCGAGGAATGATATCTTTAGAGCCTAATTGTCTCTTCACACTTCCGGTGTGATTGAGAAATATTTGTTCTGCTCGGAGTTACTTTTGGAATCTCCAAACGAGGTGGTGCAACCTAGGCTGGTGTATGTGACTTGACTTTGTCACTTTCATTTACATCATCACATATACTTGGTAGCATGCTAGCTACACGATCCACTAAACTTCTAGTTTAGTTATCTTTGGATCGACTATAACAAATTATATCATTTGCAATCTCTTATATTTTTAGTCTCACTTATCTTCTCCCCCTAAAGTTGGGATTCTCACCTCGCCAAAGTGACAATCTTAATACCGAGCAAAATATTGACCACCGCTGATAAGCTCAAGGTATTCGTTAAACGACAAGGACCCAATCCTCTCGTTTAATCCCAACTTTCCTTTTGTGTGGCATCAATTCAAAAATTATCTAGGGAGATGGAGGACATATGAAGCAGTTAATCTCTTCTAGAGATAAGCTTCAAGTAGGAGATTGTTCTATAAGCAGTCTTTCCACATTGAATTAACAACTTAATGACCTTAATGGATTAACGACTCTTCCAAGTCGTGTATCTCATGTATAAGCCCTTGCCCAGCTATCAATTATGACTGCATTATCGACGACTCTACTTGAGTCGTTTTGTGAATGTGTGTGAGAGCTACGCAATGCTCAACCACTATTGATTTGATTCTCCTCAATATTCAATGGAACCAATGGGTTGAGGCATCTTTCAATATCATATTATAATCCACAATGGTTCACATGGCGATGTGATTGGTCCTCACATATCACTTGAACCCAGTCAAGGAGTATAGGAGACTTTGTATTCAATTACAATATTCCGAATTTGCTCCAAATTGCCAAGAGCATAAGCATTTCATATATATAAGGTCACTCTTAGGAGAGACTTCAGGTCTCAAGATTTTTTGGGCCTAAACCAATCATGGGTGTTGGATCGTAAGTCAGTTAATGAGGGCGTCCTTAACTGGGTTAAGGGCGTCCTTTAGTGCAGCGGAAAATAGACTTAACAGAATACAAGATAAGTGGACACGAGTATTTATAGAGGAACCCCACTAAGACCAACTAGTCTTATGGGTAAACCTCTACCTCCGTTGGAGGATTTTCAATAGCCGTCCCTTATCTTATTAAGAGCGAGTCCTTACAACTTAGGCGAGTCGTTACACTTCTCTGAGCTAAGCGTCCGTCCTTAGCCTCACTAGTAACACTCCTTTCAACCTAACAAGTAACCTAACACTCTTAGCTATAAGGAAGCTATCACTCACGTCTCTCACGGTTCGTTGTGAGAGACAAACTACAACTCTAATTGATTTGTGGTTTGTTTTGGATTTGATGTGGTTGGACTTTCTTTCTCTTGCTTCAAGCTCACTTGATCTTCTTGATCTTCGTTCGTGTTCTTGAATGCTTCGGGAGAGCTTGAGAGAAAGTCTTCAAAGTCCACTCTTTCACCCACATACCGCTATGCATACTCCTTGGAGAGTATTTATAGCGGAAGTGATTCTTGTCCTCTAGCGTCCTCTGAGACTTGGCAGGATCCTCGATCTTTGATCAACGGTGCGATGAGCGTCTTGAGGAAGTCAACTCTGTTGACGCTTGGGAAGCCTCCGCGTGGGTAGGGGACCATTGCTGGGAAAGCGACGTCTTTGGCATTGTCTACACGTGCCCAGACAAAGGAAGCTTCCTTATGAGGACTAAGGCCGGACGATGATGTAATCATGTTGGGGCGGCCTTGATTTGAATTTGAACTTCGTCCGTATTTTGGCGCGCGTCCCTTCTTGATGAGGACTCCGTCCTATCTTGCGCAGGGACTCCGCCAATTACGTTTAGCTTTGGAAGTTCTGGTAACATGCGTCCCTACAGCATAGGGACTGCTGTTCACTTGTTGTCCTTTTCGCTCATGTGCGTCCAATGGACTTACCTGAGATCAAAACTTGGACAACTTATCAAATACATTTGAGTTTGTCATTATCAAAACAAGGGACGATTATTATTGGTTTAGATATTAACGACTGACGTCCTTAATATCGTCCCAACAATTTCCCCCTTTTTGATGATGACAAACTCTTTCAAATAATGCACACAGAAGTAAAGCTTTTAGCATGAGGAACTACACTTTGATTTTCTTTTCAGCTTAGATTGGCATGCAACACATTCTTTTAAGTGCGTTCTATTTTATTCCTAACTAACTACCTTTTGACTTGGCCGAAATTCCCCCTGAACACATGCTTTCTATGATAACTTAAGGACAATCGCATCTCTGCAAAACTATACTTCCCCCTTTTGGCATCATCGAAAAGGAGAACAAGTCAAAAAGCATGCAAGCACAAAGTCATAACTAAAGAAAGGTACGTTAGACAAAATGAAGCACAAATGTAGTGAATGGCATTCAGAATGAGAAACGAGAACGTTCATTACAGACATTCACAACAAGTGTTCAAAACGGGGACAGCGTCCCATTGTCTTAACAAAAACTGAAGAAATGATAAATTGTTTCAGGGTTAGAGAAGGGGGAGGTGATCATTTTCTGGGACGCTTGCCAAGGGCTTTGAGGTGTTGCTCCTGAAGATGGTTGTTCTGGGCAAGGAGCTCGTTGTTGCGCTCAAGAAGGTCTGTGTGGACGTGAAGTGTGTCGTGAACCTGCTGAATTAGATCAATCATTATGCACTGGTTCTCGATCATCATGCCCATCAGATACTTCGTAGAGTGCCTCTCAGCCTCATCAGGGACGCTCATACCATCGAGCTCGTCCTCGTCATCAGCAGCGTCCTCTGCTGGCGTCCCAACTACTTGGACATTTTCAGCTTCGTGATCTCCTTCTCCAGGTTCAGCAGCAGCAGCTTGAGCTCTCCTCTCAGCTTTGGCTTTCCTTTCAGCCTCTTTCCGTTCCTTTTCCAGTTGGCGCTTAACGGACGGAAGGGGCTCATCACACCTGAGTTTCCCAACTGGAGGGAGTGTAATTTGCCTGACGTCCCAATGAATGCCAAAGGAACGCTCTTGTTTAGGAGCATAGAGTCCCTGCTGCTTCAGAATTTGCTTGACCAAGCCGGGGAAAGGAAGAGAGTGCCTGCCTCTTGTGCACTTGCCCATGTGTTCCAAGATTACTCGGGGCAAGTTTATCGGCTTGCGTTCCAAGAAAGCGTCCAAGAGAATACTATCAGTGATCTGAACAATGGACTTCTTCTCTTGGCGGGGGACGACCATGCGCACAATGAAGTGATGCGCAAGGACGCCCGTCTTGGTGAGGCAATGAGCAACTTTGTCCTTAGCAGCTGGCTGTCTCCCATTGAATATTCTGTTGAGGATTTCATCTTGGGAGAAACGGCCAAAGTTCTTGCACGGCAGATCGTGCAGAGCATCTTGCGGAGAAGGACGCAGGCCTAGCATTTTGCGGACGGTGCCCTCAACAACTGAGTACTCGTCCCCATAGATTTCAAAAGTCCCCTGAGGCTTCCCGTTTACTTCTGTGATTTCGAACTTTGAGTAGAAACGGAGAACCTCATCAGGGTCAACATCAGCGGCCTCAGCGCCCAAGTGCGTCCAACCCTGGAACTCAAGAAGATCCAAGAACTCTTGGCGCTGTTCTCTGCCAGAAACTCGGCGGTGAAGAGGAGCGGCGATAGGATTTTCTTGAAGCGTTTCTGCTTGGAGCCATTGCTCACGATCACTTCATCACCAGCATCTTCTTCATCTCCATCTCCCTCCTCTTCCTCAGGTTCCTCATCCTGGGGAGGGGCGTCCTCGTCATCGGAGGCTTCGTTCCGTTGTTCTTGGAACTCAACCATTGCAGTGTCCTCAGCTGTGGACGCCTGTTCTATGGGAGGCGTGTCCACCGCTGGAGTCCTTGCCAAGGACTCTGTGGGAACGGATGGAGGAGACGTCCCTTGAACTTGAGCAGCTTCTTCGACGGCCGGAGCAGGCGGAGGAGGAGGAGGAGGAGGAGCTCTAGGGGGAGAGGGAGAGGGAGTGCGGAGCTTAGCTTTTGGGGGAGGAGCAGAGGAGGAGCTGGGCGGAACCACTGAGATCGGTTTCACCTTGAGCGGAGCAGAGGGAGGAGGCGGCAGAGTAGCAGGGGTAGCATCCTTGGCCTGGACCTGGACTTGTGGAGCGTCCTTGGCCTGGACTTGAGGAGCGTCCTCTACCCTTGGAGGAGGTGGAGGGAGTTGACGAAGGTCCTGCATACTCGCTTGGATCGCCTTCTCAACGGCTGCTTTCTCTGCTTGCTCTTATTCTTGGCGCGCCTTCTCCTCTTTTGCCAGTTGAATTTCGGAGAGGCGAATGGCGGCCATTTCTTCATCCGTGACGCCCTCAAGCTGAGCAGAGGTCTTGAGGCGTCGTTTCGGGGCAGGAGGAGGGGAGGAAGGGATTGGCTTTGGTGGGGAGGAGGAAGGGCCTTTAATTTGGAGCGATTTGGACGGAGGGGGAGAGGAAGGCCTTTTCCTTTTTTGAGAAGGGACGGAGCCCGTAGGAGCCACAACAAACTCCATTATATCAGGAAGTAGTTTGGCGAGCTCGTCCACGGTTCCACCAAATGAGTCAGAAATGATTCCTGGCCCCATGAACGGTGGGTTGGTGTGATTGGTTTCTTGAAGGCGGGGCTTGACATATGTGATCATGAAGTAGTGGAGGAGGCGTTGGATTTTAGGAGGATGTTCGTGAGTGGACGCCCTAAGACAAATGTTGGCGAGCGTCCTAGGCTCCTTTTCAAGCCAGTCCTCAATGAGAGGGTCAAGGGGAGGACGGCGTTTGGGTTGAGAGGGGAGCCGGCCAATTGAGCCACTGTAAACAGAGGCTTTGGTGATATTTTCTGGCTCAGGCTCGGGTTTGAAGGGCTTCTCCAGAAATGAGAACCTCTTCGGCTGGGTTTTGGATTGAGAGCGGGATGGTTGTTTTTGTTGAGGAGGTTGGGAGCGAAGGGGTTGAGGTGGGGTGTTGGAGTGGCGGCGCTGGATGCTTTGAGAGGAGGAATGGTGGCGAGGGGGTTCTTGTCGGCCGGAAGGTCTGCCTCTCGACTCCATTAATGACCGGCCTTTCACCGGAGGAGATCTCGAAGAGCTAGTGTTTTTTGCTGCCGACGAGGGTGAGGGATTCTTTGAGGCTCTTGTGTTGGCCATTTTTGAGATGGTTTAAATAGGGGAGGATTAGGGTTTGGAGAGAGATTTCGGGATTCGGTTGAAGATTTGGAAGATCTTTGAGATTTCTAAAAGTGTGCAAACAGCAGATGAGCGAAGAAAGGTTTTCGGAGTGCACAGGTGGGTATATATAGGAAGAAGACGAAGTTGGACGGTCAGGGGTAACAGGGTCTTTACACACAGCTTCCTCCACCCGCCTTCCCACACGTGGCTTTCTTCTTTGCTAAGGAATACAGCTGTTGAGCACTGTTTGCGCATATCCCGAGATTTTCGCTGACGATTCGTTAAAACGGTTTACCTTCCCAATTTCAACCATTCAAACTTCTCACAACTGCAAAGGACTCTGACCTGACGTCCTTTCAACACACAACACTACACAACACAGAACTGAACCACGGCGTCCCATTCACTGACCTCAACCTCTGTAATTAGAGCTCTGTACAGACAACTCTCAGCTCTTAGCACGCGTCCCTTTGATCACTTAGAACCATTTTTGAAAATCAAGCAAGTACGTCCCGTAAAGGTGAAACAAGGAATGCTCATAGGACGCGTTTGCAAGATTCTCGGCTTGGGTAAGCTTAGAGTTCCCATCATTTCGGCTTATGATGAGGGTAGGGTGATCAGGGATACTCTTGAGATGAAAAGCGAAATGAATAGCATTCAAGGACACAAGCGAATACACATATCTTAGACTAGCGTCCTTTAAAGATGACTTTAATGCATGACACACCTTAAAACAAGTTCTCAACAAGACATAGCCAATCATGGAGGGAATAATAGAACGAGACTTGATCATTTAAAAGTTATCATCCCCAAGAGCAACCGGAGGTGCTCGTAGGGACGTCTATCAAGTGCTTTTGTGAAAATATCGGCCACTTGGTCCTCAGTCCTAACATGATCCACTCTAATTAATCCAAGTTCAACATTATCACGAAGAAAGTGATGCCTTATGTGAATATGCTTTGTCCTAGAATGATGAACGGGATTTTTGGCAATACTTATAGCACTGGTGTTGTCACACAAGATAGGGACTGTGTTGAGGGACGTACCATAATCTTCAAGTTGGTACTTGATCCATAGGACTTGTGAGCAGCACGAAGCAGCAGCAATGTACTCAGCTTCCGCGGTTGATAGTGCCACGGAGTTTTGCTTTTTGGATCCCCAAGATACAAGGCATGAGCCAAGGAATTGTGCCATTCCTGAGGTGCTCTTCCTATCCACCACATGGCCAGCGTAATCTGCGTCAGAGTAAGCTACCAGGTTCAGGGACGTCCTTCTGGGATACCATAGACATAGGTCATCCCGTCCCTTGAGATATCTGAAGATTCTTTTGACCTCTTGCATATGGGACTCCTTTGGATTTGCTTGGAATCGAGCGCACAAGCATACAGCGAACATGATGTCGGGACGACTTGCCGTAAGATATAGCAAGGACCCTATCATTCCTCTGTAGAGCTTTTGATCTACACTCTTGCCTTCTTCATCAGCATAGAGGCGAGTGTTTGGGGAGATGGGAGTATCAATGAGTTTTGAAGAGTTCATCCCATACTTCTCAAGCATTTCACGGATGTACTTTTGTTGATGAATCCGCGTCCCATCTTTGAGCTGAGTGATTTGGAGTCCCAAGAAGAAGTTGAGTTCTCCTATGAGGGACATCTCAAACTCACTACTCATCAAGTTCTTGAATTCCTCTACAAATTTCATGTTAGTGCTTCCAAAAACTATGTCATCGACATAGACTTGGACAATTAAGACATCTTTAAGAACTTTCTTTAAGAACAGGGTTTTATCAATGTTACCTCGTGTGTACCCGTTGGACAAGAGGAAGGACGCAAACCTATCGTACCATGCACGAGGGGCTTGCTTAAGTCCATAGAGTGCCTTGTCCAAGAAGTACACATGATCTGGGTGATCAGCGTCCTCAAATCCTGGAGGTTGAGCGACGTACACTTCTTCTTTGAGCTTGCCGTTGAGAAAGGCTGTCTTGACGTCCATTTGAAAAAGCTTGAACCCTTTGTGAGCGGCAAAGGCGATGAGGAGGCGAATGGCTTCAATCCTGGCGACAGGAGCGAAGGTTTCATCATAATCAATCCCTTCCTCTTGCCTATAGCCTTGAGCCACAAGCCTTGCTTTGTTTCTTGACACGCGACCATTCTCATCAAGCTTGTTCTTGTAGACCCATCTCGTCCCTATTATGTTTTTGTTTCTCGGACGAGGGACGAGGGTCCAAACCTTATTTCTTTCGAATTGATTAAGTTCCTCTTGCATGGCCTGAATCCAATCAGCGTCCTGGAGTGCTTCCTTTATGTTTTTAGGTTCAACCAAGGACACAAAGGCGTTGAAGGCACAGAACGCTATGTTAGCATTAAGGGACTGATTCACGGCTAATCTTGTTTGAACTCCTTTTGACATATCTGAGATGATTTGATCCGTTGAATGAAGTCTCGAAAGATGGGATCCCTTATGAGTATCGTCCCTTACAGGAGTACATCTAGGGTCCGTCCAATCAGATTCATCTGAGTCAAACCCGTCGTCTTCATTGAGAGTTTCATAGAGTTCCCCCTCAGGTTGAGCGTCCTCTTCTTGACGCTGTTCTCCTTGTAGGCTTGATTCAGCGACCTCATGTTGAGCTGGAGATTCACTTTGAGATGGAACTTCCTGAACAACACTGGGAACTTCTACTGAGACTTCTTCAGGATTTGGAGTAGCGTCCTTAGGAACATAGTATTTTCCAGAGGACCCGAAATCAACTTCATCATCGGAGTCATCCTGCTGCAGAGGAGATGAGCGTTCTTTCTTACTTGGTTTATCTTTGTGAGAAGAACTTTCTTTGAACACAACATGAATGCTCTCCTCAAGCTTTAGAGTTCGTTTATTGAAAACTCTATACGCTTTACTGGTGAGGGAGTATCCAAGGAATATGGCTTCGTCACTTCTTGCGTCAAACTTTCCAAGTCTTTCTTTATCATTGTTGTGAACAAAGCACTTGCATCCAAAGACTCTGAGATAGTCGATGCGAGGCTTTCTTCCATTCAGCAACTCATAGGACGTCTTCTTCAGCAAAGGACGGATCATGGCTCGATTGATAATGTAGCACGCTGTAGCAATAGCTTCAGCCCAGAAGTACCTGGGGACGCTATTGGCTAAGAGCATAGTCCTTGCCATATCCTCCAGCGTCCTATTCTTTCTTTCCACCACTCCATTTTGTTGAGGAGTCCTTGGAGCTGAGAAGTTGTGAGAGACTCCATGTTGATCACAGTAGGCCAAGAACTCTGAGTTTTGAAACTCCGTCCCATGGTCTGATCTTATGGATTTGAGAGGTGTCTCAAGCGCAACTTCCACTTGTTTGATGAAGACTTTGAATGCGTTGAAGCAATCTGTTTTTGAAGCTAAGAAAAGAACCCAGGTGAATCGAGAAAAGTCATCTACAAGGACATAGATATACCTCTTTCCACCATAGCTTAACGTCTTCATTGGTCCACAAAGATCCATATGGAGAAGTTCCAAAGGTTTCTTTGTGCTGACATCGTTCTTTGACTTAAAGGACGTTCTTGTCTGCTTCCCTTTGATACATGCTTCACACTGTTCAATTTTCTCAGGATCAATTTGGGGAAGACCTTTCACAAGATTTCTTTGATGAAGCTTGAGGATTGTGCTTGGTCCAGCATGGCCAAGTCGGCGATGCCAGAGGTCAGCGTCCTCCTTTGACACAGATAAGCACAACTCAGATTTTGGCTTGAACTCCTGATTGAAGATGTAGACATTGTTCTTTCGGACTCCTTTGAGGACGACTTTGTTGGATTTCTTGTTGATGACGAGGCACTCCTTTGAGTCAAGTGTGACTAAGTTTTCACCTTGATCACACATTTGAGAGACGCTTAGGAGGTTGAAGCCAAGTCCTTCAACAAGGCTAACATTTGTCGCTTTGATAGACGGATTGAGAATAGCAGTTCCCGTCCCTTTGATCTTTCCTTTGCCCTTGTTGCCAAACGAGATAGTTCCTCCCGTGGCGATACTTTGGATAGAAGTGAGATGGATCTGGCTTCCTGTCATATGGTTTGAGGCGCCACTATCAATGATCTATGGGCGTCCCCTCACTTCCACCTGCCAAAACAAGGTTAGTGTATGGCGACCCAGGAAAGGTGTTCCTTACCTGGTTCGTTACAGAAATAGAACTCTGGTTCTGGCATGTAGTCACTTATATTCACATCATTTGAAATAGCATGCTTTCTGAAAGAACTCTTAGATCGTCTAGGACGTCTAGGGTTAGCCTTAGGAACGGACTTATCATTTTCAATGTTATTCCTAGCAGCTTTGCCACTTTCAATGTCGTTCTTCAGTTTCAGGCAATCATATTTGAAGTGATCTCCTTTTCCACAGTACCAACACGTCCTATAGTAAGTACCAAGGTAGTACTTCTTGTTGGGACGTTGGATTTTGTTCTTTTTCATCTTTTGAGGGTCACAAACTTTTGAACCTTCCCCCTTAGCAATCTTCTTATAGATCCTATGACTAGTGGAGTTAGTGTAATAGTCCCTTTGACCTTTCTCTCCACTCTCTAGGACTCGAATTCTTTCAAGAAGGTTCTTGGTCTTTTCCCTTTCTAACTCAAGTTCTGAGGTTTTGCTAGCCTCAAAGTCACTAGGGAGAGAGTTCCTAGTGTCAGACTCGTATCCTAGTCCTCTTTTGGCTGGGACAAACACCATTGGTTGAACTACCTCAGTTACCGGGCTCTTCCCTAACACTTTCACCTCTTCCCTAAGCTTAGCGTTCTCTAGCTTAAGGCACATCACTTCAGTTTTCAGGGATTTAACTTCGACATACGAGGACTCTAGTTGTAACGAAACTGTAGCACAGTTCTCACATTCAACTAGCCTATTTTCACTTTCAAGTTCAAGTTCATCCATTCTATGTTGCATAACAACGCTTTCTTCCATGATTCTTTTAATGAGCTTAATAAGTTTGGTTTTGGAACAATTCTCTAAGGAGTTCATCATGGATTCACGAGTTACCTCTTGTTCCTTTTCAGAAGCGTCCTCTTCAAGGACTGGGGCGTCCTCCACAGCCATGTACGCCACTTGCTCATCATCTGAGGCGTCCTCTACGGCTATGTACGCCACTGATCCTTCTGGTTCTTCATCATCAGAACTCACATTATCCCATGCGGCTTCGCACGCTCCCAAGAGAGCTTTCATCTTCATTTCTTTTGAGTTTAGTCCCGTAGTACACCTTTTAGCAAAGTGTCCTTTCTTGTTACATTTGTAGCAAGTAAGTTCCTTCATCTCTGCCTCTGTATACTTGGGACTCTCCTTTTTGTAAGGCATCTTGTGTTTCTTGGAATCTCTGGCCTTTTTACCCCATAAGCGAGCAACTTTGTGTAGAAGGGCAATCTCTTCCTCTTCTTCCAGCTGTTCCTTAGTCTTGCTTTCCTTTTCTTTCAAAGCTTGAGCACGCATCCTTTCACGATTCTCATTTTTATTTGCTTCCACCATTAGGGCAATATCTCTTTGGTGGCGCAGATACTCAGCGTACTCTGGAGTTGACGTCATCAAAGCAAGATCTGTCTGGGGGTTTCTAGCCAATTCAGCCATATCAGCTTCCCTTCTCGCTTCATAGCCTCTCAGCTTCCCATAGATCTCTTCCATATCCAGGGTTTTGTTGGCTGTGTTCTCCTTGAACGTAGTCCTATCAAAATTCCATTTTCCTGTAAGCCCATCAATGACTACTCCGACTCTGTTTCTCATTGAGACTTCAGCTTCTGGGATGCCTAAATTTCGCATCTTGGTCACAAGAGCTTCAAAGCGGTATGAGTAGTCCTTGACAGATTCGTTAGGAAGCATTCTGAAGGCATAGAACTCTCGTTTGATTTCAAGCTTGACGTCTTCCTTCATCTCTGCCGTACCCACATGGTACTTCTCAAGAGCTTCCCATTGTAGTTTGGCTGTTGCCAAATTGCTAACTCGGGTGGCGTCCCTTTCGCAGAGGGACGTTTGAAGGAAGCATATAGCCTTAGCGTTTGTTTCCAAAAGCTTGAATTCGTCAGGACCCCACTCGTCCTCTTTGTCTTTCTTGTCATCAGGGATGGTAAGGTCACCCTTCATGATCACTCTCCAGCATTGATAATTCTGACTTCTGCAAAAGTTCTCGAAGCGGATCTTCCAGCGGTTGAAGTTGCCGTCCGTCAGACGAGGAGGCTTTACAAAAGAGATTCCAATAGGTTCCATGTCCATCTTGTACCTGCAACTCAACAAAAATCTAGAGCGCCTGCTCTGATACCAATTGTTGGATCGTAAGTCAGTTAATGAGGGCGTCCTTAACTGGGTTAAGGGCGTCCTTTAGTGCAGCGGAAAATAGACTTAACAGAATACAAGATAAGTGGACACGAGTATTTATAGAGGAACCCCACTAAGACCAACTAGTCTTATGGGTAAACCTCTACCTCCGTTGGAGGATTTTCAATAGCCGTCCCTTATCTTATTAAGAGCGAGTCCTTACAACTTAGGCGAGTCGTTACACTTCTCTGAGCTAAGCGTCCGTCCTTAGCCTCACTAGTAACACTCCTTTCAACCTAACAAGTAACCTAACACTCTTAGCTATAAGGAAGCTATCACTCACGTCTCTCACGGTTCGTTGTGAGAGACAAACTACAACTCTAATTGATTTGTGGTTTGTTTTGGATTTGATGTGGTTGGACTTTCTTTCTCTTGCTTCAAGCTCACTTGATCTTCTTGATCTTCGTTCGTGTTCTTGAATGCTTCGGGAGAGCTTGAGAGAAAGTCTTCAAAGTCCACTCTTTCACCCACATACCGCTATGCATACTCCTTGGAGAGTATTTATAGCGGAAGTGATTCTTGTCCTCTAGCGTCCTCTGAGACTTGGCAGGATCCTCGATCTTTGATCAACGGTGCGATGAGCGTCTTGAGGAAGTCAACTCTGTTGACGCTTGGGAAGCCTCCGCGTGGGTAGGGGACCATTGCTGGGAAAGCGACGTCTTTGGCATTGTCTACACGTGCCCAGACAAAGGAAGCTTCCTTCTGAGGACTAAGGCCGGACGATGATGTAATCATGTTGGGGCGGCCTTGATTTGAATTTGAACTTCGTCCGTATTTTGGCGCGCGTCCCTTCTTGATGAGGACTCCGTCCTATCTTGCGCAGGGACTCCGCCAATTACGTTTAGCTTTGGAAGTTCTGGTAACATGCGTCCCTACAGCATAGGGACTGCTGTTCACTTGTTGTCCTTTTCGCTCATGTGCGTCCACTGGACTTACCTGAGATCAAAACTTGGACAACTTATCAAATACATTTGAGTTTGTCGTTATCAAAACAAGGGACGATTATTATTGGTTTAGATATTAACGACTGACGTCCTTAATATCGTCCCAACAATGGGTGTAATTGTCTCACTTGAGTGACTACATTAATCATGCCACAAGAATATCTTGTTATCAACTAACTTCTAGTTAGTGATACTACACTGTTCAATGGGATATACTCTTCAAGAGCCATCTAAACCTTCACACCAAATTTGTCATCCTCATGATTTTGAAAACTTCTGGTTTTCAAATAGTAGGTGTTGCGACCCATTTACAAATATGTTTTTTTTTACCATTGAACATGGCGGTGATCCATACATAAGTTTGGGATCTCATCAACTCAAATCAGATAAACCATTATCATGATAGTAATATTAGATGCCTCAAAAATGGGTGCATTCAGAACTTTAATTTTGACTAGACCGGTCTCCACACTTATACTCATAAGTTGTAGTTCTTATCACTTATGAGATATCCCTTATCTCGGATGTCCTTCTCGACATCAAATTTACCCCTAATGTCCTAGCTATAAGTCATAACCATGACTAGCGGCCGCATGCGTAATATATTTTGACCTCTTTCACACCCTCTTCCGGAGGAGGCATGCTTCAGGCATGCAAGAGGTTGGTCAACCATGACCTTGAACTCCTAGTTCATGCTAGGTATGGGGTTATTTAGGACTAGTTCTGAATATAATATAAACTCATGTTTCTTGTACTACTTTTGGAGTACATGTCATATTTCTTGTACTACTTCTGGAGTACACTAGTATGAGATCTTCTAACTCTCCAAGAGTTTACAATGATCTCTTCTTATCCAAAAATCAAGTCTTCAGGCTCGTATGGAGTTGATGATGATAACTATGATTATAGTGTAGCACAATTCTCCTAGAATTTCAAGTGCTGCATAATTCTCCCAAACATCTCATTTGTCAACTTCAGGTGACAATGAATAATTTATCATCATTATGTTCAAGAATGAATTTTCACAAATATTCCATTTGTCAACTCCAAGTGACAAAAAATAGAATATATCTTGAACCATTTATCATCTACTTCGGGAGATGATATGTTCATCTACTTTTAGAGATAATACTCCTATCACTTTTTTCAAGAAGTGATGTTTTCTATCATTACTCACTTCAGGGAGTAATATGCTTTATTATTTCATCTCTTCGGGGATGATTGCAAAATTGCCTCTACGAGGACAATGTCATATATCCATCCGCTTCAGGGGATGATACATTTTAACTTTAAAAACAAATAAAAATATATGTAAACAATAACATGAATAATAAAATTGAGAAATATAAATAAAGAAATAAAATATAATAAAAGATTGTCAACTTCTGGTGACATGAGATTGAATGTGAAGTCTTCCAGACTTTCTGATCACATGCTTCGGGATGTGATATTCATGAAACTTTTCAATCACATACTTCGGGATGTGATATTAATAAAAATGCTTAATCACATACTTCAAAATGTGATTTCGTCTTTTATTATCTACTCCAAGAGATAATATTTGTCATATAACCTTTGTCATCTACTTCTGGAGATGAGAATTTACTTTAGTTTCATCACATACTCACTCCAATGAGTATAATCTTTTATTATCCATCCACTTCTGGGGATGGTTTCATTTTTCATCCACTTCGGGGGATGAGAATTATCACTTAGGATATAGTATAGTATATTGATTATCTCTTCACGGATAATCATATTCAGTAATCACTTCAGGGATTACAAATTGATACTTTTTCCTTTCTAGGAATGATAATTACCACTTCAGGGGTAATATAATCACAAAGTAATCACTCCAAGGATTACATATTGATATTTTATTCACTTTTAAGAATAACAATTACCACTTCAGGGGTAATATATATAATCTGTCTTTCCAACTCTTCAGGAGTTGAACCAAATTATACATCTCTTCCGGAGATGAAACTATAATTTGTCGCTTCAGGGACAAATTTAATTTATGATCATCCACTCCCAGGGATGAACTCAGAGTATACAATAATACGATATATGAATTAATATATACATTGATCTTGTATATAACGAAACAAGTAATATATAGTAATTGAAAAAATGTGTTCGATCTCAACGTAGAAATACTATCATCAAATACAAGACTCCATCAAATACGAGAGTCGAGAGTGTGCAGATCAACAATTTGAAACTTGAAACTGATTTATAATAAGTAGAGAAACTAATAATTAGCAGTAAGCAATTGTCGATCAAAACAATTAGCATATGACCCTCTCGGATCAAAAGTAGATTAAATTGAATATTAAGTGTTAAGCAAATCTTGGATAGTGAATCAATTCATCCGTACATGCTATGCGAAGCATGAAATTGAAAACAATATAAAATATAATAGCATGAAATTGAAATAAGATCAAGTAAAACAAGGAAATTCGGCAATTCGGCAATCCGGCAATCCATGATCGATCAAGTAAAACAAGGAAGCACAGTCTGCTTTGATCGATCAAGTAAAACATGGAATACAGAGGTCACCGAGTGCCCATTAATGAAGATGCAAAACATTCCATCAAAGCAAAAGAGTATGAATATAATACGTAAATGGATGTGTAAAGAAGTTTAACATTAAAGCAATTCGTGCTGATAACGTGTTATAAAACTAGAGAAACTATAAACAATCAGAGAGGAAGAGAGATCAGATCTACTTTATTAGGTCACCCATAGGGGCCTTTTATAGAGAGTACAAGAGATGGGATAAGATCAAATCTAAGGTTTTAAGCTTATCCATGTACATCCATATCCGATAATAATAATTTTATAACAATTTTTTTAAAAAAATTTTTTACTTTTTTTTTTTTAGTTTATACAACCCACTCTTAATTCAAATCATGACTTAGATTTGGAAATTGGAAGAGCCTCTCAACAGTTCTCAAAAATATACGAGATCTTTTTTTTTGGTCGAAGGAGAGGCGGCACTCTCCGGGTTTTACCCTTTTATTAATGAAAGAAAATGAGCTAAGTAGGAATCAATCGGGGGATAGCTCGGCCCCTTACATCTAAGGACAAGAAATTTAAAACACCCTCCGGCGGGTCAAGCAATACATGAAAACCTAAGCTAAAAGAAAAAGCTAAGGAAGCTAAGAAGTCCGCCACTACATTAGCCTCTCTATAAATATGACGGAACTGGATCTCCCAGTCCCTCCGCAAGAAGCCTTGGCATTGAGCAACCAGGCTAAAAAAGGGGGTGATAACGCTCCACAGGCTTACCCAGAAGAAGACAAACAAGTTGCGAGTCCAATTCCAAGCAAACCCTCCTGTAACCCCGTTCCCAAGCTAAACGGAGACCATGATAGGCTCCCCATAGCTCGGCCATAGGTACGGTGCAATGGCCAATAAAACAGACAAATCCAGCCAATATACGAGATCTTTGCGTTGTGTATGATTATTATCCAATATACGATCTTTCATAATCTCGAATAAAAAAGATTATGATCATAAGTAGTACGATTAGACTTTCATTTGTTTTCAATGAATTACTCTATAGTATTCTCAAAATGAATTACTCTATAGGTGAAGTTACTACTGCTATTAACTAAGAGAAAATAATAAACCAAAGAAAATAAAATAATTATAGGGTTGGTCCTATTGGAATTCGAAACGTAGCCGCTTCGCAACGGTGCACATCCCTCTCAATACAAAGGGCTGGTTCGACAACGAAATGCCGCATCGCACTGTCACCCAGGCCACGTGGCAGCATCTGCGCGGTTAGTTTTTGTTGAAAGTTTAGTTGAATATATTGGTTTCGTAAAGCATACAAAATTTAAGTAATTATTCAAATATTCAATCAATATTTAGAGTTATTGTCACCCTTCAATAATTTATCTCTGTTAGGCAACGTATAATGGTGGTGCTTAGAAAAAGTACTTAGAGAGTTCTTAACATGTAATATAATATTTTTAATTTATTTAGTACTAGTTAAGTATTCTTTTAAAATTTTTATTTCAATAGAGAGTTCCTTACTTAAATGGAATATGTACATACAAAAATATATAATTTCATTAAATTTAGACACATGACACATAATTATTGAGTTTGATGGGTGCTTGAATAGTGCTTATATAGCACTTCTACAATGGTTTCTTAGCATTTTTCTTTAAATTTTAAACAAATAAATAACAAATACCCTTAAGTACCATAATAAGAATAAGAACTACCATTGCACATGGTCTTATTTACTTCTTCCATCTCAAAGTAGCTGTCCAAATAGTATATGCACATATATATTAAAGCCATCATCACAGCTCGTTTTCTACGATTACGAATTTACGATCGAAGCTCCATGTTCGAAATCCACCGTGACCTTGTGAATTGTTATCATAAAAATTCAAAGGCAGAATACATCTGTAGACCCTCCAACTTGTCATTTTTTTGTAAATGGACCCCCCAACTTTGAATATTTCCTATTGAACCCCTAAAATTTACTTTTTTTGCCTATTGAGTCCTTTTTTTGCAAATGAACCCTTTTTTTTCGTAGTGTGAATAACACGCGCTGACCGGGGCCATTTTCATTCCACTCAGCAGCCATGTGACATCCCAGATCTGAAAATGGGGGGATTGTGGATAGGAAGAAGATGAAGAAGAAGATAGGGTTTGAGACTCCACATGGCATATTTTTTTTGCCATCTAAGTAATTTTGGGGAACTTTCACAACCAGCTGGAGGAATGACTTGCACGTGCCCCGTCAGGTCAGCAAAAGGGGCTCTATAGGAAAAAAATGTTAAGTTTGGGGGTTTGATAGGTAATGTTCAAAGTTGAAGGGTCTATTTGCATAAAAGTTACAAGTTGAGGGGTCTAAACATGTATTCTGCCTAAATTCAAACTGAGCCTTAGTTGTTTTATTAAGGCCATCATCACAGCTCGTTTGAAGATCAACTCTTGTTCATATAACTATATATTAAACCGGAGGTTATAAATAATTTAGTCCAACACGTGTCACCTCCTCACTGGACCGCATCACCCATCTTTATTAAAAAAATTCCATTTGTTTAATTGGTTGAAATTTCATTGTTGATCCCACATTAGATTTTTCTTATCTATTGATTTCCATTTTAATTATATTCTTAGAAAAATCTATCCAAATCTATGCTTACAATAATATTAGGAGAATAGGTACGTTATATATTAATGATAATTATTTCCATTTTAATTCAAGAGATTTATGGTGCATAGTAATCAATAACTCATACCGACAAATATCAACTTTGGGTATCAATAACGGCATATTAATTTGATATGTTGAAGAGAGCATTTTAATTGATGATTATGATATTAATCACTACATGAGAAAAATATTAGATTGCACAACTAATATAACGCTAAAATAATAATTATCACGACATGTGTCAACTCCTTATTGGATTGCACAATCCATCTTTCATAAAACAATTTAATTGGTTAAAATTTCATTGATAATCCCACATTAGAAATTTCTTTATCTATTAATTTCTATGTTAGATTTTTTCCAAATCAAAAATATTAACTTTAAAATTTATACATAATTTTTCTAGAAATCTTCTTATCTACTAATTTCCATTTATTTTTTTTCTAAAATAATTAAACTTCAAATTTTATACATAATTTTTCTAGAATTCTTCTTATCTACTAATTTTAATTTCAATTCAATCGTAATTTGTTTAATAAAATCGTACCTTGATCAAACTATTAATTTCAATTTAATGCCTTTTATTAGCCATAATTAGATTATTTTAATAAAATATCTTAATTTCCAACAAATCCAACCACATAACCATTTTATCAAATCAATTTGATTTGTTGACAGTTAATTGACTTATTTTTTATTGGTAAAAATTTTTATTGCAGATTCTACATATAAACAAATTATATATATACATATGATTTTGCTTTATTTTTTCCCGAAATAACTATAAAATAAAAATATTAATTATAAAACAAAGAAACTTATTTTAAAAAACAAGTATTTAGTCCTTACATGACAAAGTTATAATACTAAAAACCTTTGTTCGATTAAAAGAACGTATTAACATAAATAATGTATCCTTAAAATAAATTCCAAGCGAAGAAAGTTGTATAAAATAATACAAGATTTTATATGAAACTATTATTTGAATAACGTTATATAAAATTTAAATAAATTTTTAGTTAAATCAAATCGTGCCTTTAAGGTACGGAAACTTATAGTAGTTATTTGCTATGTTCGCGTTGTTGTTTTGTTTGCTCTACTATATACTCCGTATCTTAGAGATGAAAAGGGTTAATCTTAACACGCCAAATGACACCATCAACAAAAAGAAAAAAAAAATAGTTTTGTTTATTTTGAATGAATGCTTTCATGTGGTGAACAAAAAGGTGGCCAAAGAAATGAAAGATGAAATCAATATTCATCAAATCGGAATCACCTCTACCTCTACATGCATGACAAGAAATTAAAAGCCGGGGCCTTCTTCCTCACAATGACACCGATGGAATCCTTTGAGAAGAGTCATTATGATGCCATAAAGCCATGGAGAATCATCACTGACACGTGTCGAGAAACCCACGTGGCAGCGACCATTCAAAGTAAATGCAACCACGTCACACAACAAACAAATGCCAAAGTGTCAATGACTTTTCAAAATGCAAGAAGCCACAGTTGAGTTCCATTCCACAAAGGCGAAATTCAAAGCCAAATATATTCTTATCATCAGTGAGCAACTGAGCATATGTCTACTACTATCCTAGCCAGAAAAACGTAAAGTGTGATAAGGTGGGACCTTTCAGAGAAAGAACCAACAACGAATACAACCGTAAAAAGAAAGTTAAGATGCCTTATTCTTTCTTGTGAGTTGTGAGCGTCTTCTATCAACCCAGTTTTTGTGCCCACTTGTGTATGTCTGGCAGCTCCTTTCGCTTACCTGGCTCTGAAAATCCTATGTGGCTGGACCCGCCTCCACCACGCGTCTGGCCTCGAATCCTACTGAGCATCACACACATTCTCCATGTGCAGCCTTGTGCCCTGGACTAGAATCAATGCTAACCATATATAGGCTGTCCTCACAAGCAATTAACGCATAAATGGCATGCTTTGTTAATTAGATGCAAATCAGTTGTTACAGTATTAATACTTCTTGTACATTAAAATTTATTCACGTGTTTTCTTGGGAATTTTCACATAGATGGAAATTGTTTGTATCTTCAGTTGCCAGTGTATATACTAGTGTAGTTTTCATATATACTTTTGGACCCTCGGGTGTGCAAGAATTCGGTATATCCTTTCTTACATACTGTAACATTAGCCATGTCAAATCTTAGAATATCAAACTAGTCATGCTAGCACAAAAGTTTTCATATCAAGTTGAGGTTGAATTCAAAAGTCATAGTAGTAGGTATCAACATGAATCAGCAGTGTATATATATATGCCCTCTTTCAGGAGGAATCAGCTTTGCACCCCACAATGAAAAGGAAGCCAAGGTGCTTACTTGTGATGACTTGTGTGATGTGTGCCTGAGCACTCTCTCGCCACATTTGCCTTCAGCATCGCCCGCATTCCTCACACGCAGCCTTGTGTTTGACATGTCAAGTTCTTTTACTCTTTCCTACTTCCTAGCTCTTAGTTCCTATATATAAGCATCAAACTCTACAAATCCAACAACACAACCAACTACTACTCATAGTCTCTTAGATTTCCAAACAAGCAGAAATATAACTACACTTGAAAAAATGTCTCTTGTTACCTCTGAGGCCATTGAGTTTGTTTTGAGCAAGGCACCTACTTATGGTGGTGATTGCAGCTATGTTCCAACAGTAGAAGGAGACGATGACGACGATGATGCTGGGTACGATTATGCCCCAGCTGCATAGGTAGCTTTCTTATGTGTTTTTGAGTTCATTTAGATGGAACTCGTTCTGTTTTCGGTATCCATGTAGGTTTAGAGGGTTTTGAATCAGAGTTGTAGTGTTAAGAATGTACTTTCAGTTATGTAAAACCAGAAAAAAAGGAGAAAGAAGAATGTAACCAGTCCAGGCATACCCATGAGATGGATCACCATAGCAGCCAGCCAGCCAGTTGACATAGTTGCACTTCTGTAGATTTGGATACAACAGTTGTAATGCTGGGTTTTGTAACTTTTGAAATATATTGATAGTCTCCTGCCAAAATTTCTCCATTAAAGTTCTTTGTCTGTACTGAAAAAAATCAACAGTTGATGCTCATGGTGGAAAACAGGGTCATTCCCTATTTAAATGGTGTTAAGAATTAATGCTGGTATGTTAACAAGTGCATTTCAGTCCAAGTAGAGGGACAGTTAGCATACCATTACCATATTCCTTGTATCTCTCTTAGACATTTCATCGAACAACTTGCTTACATGGCTCAGAGGACTATCAAACATTAGCCTTGTTCTTCTCCTACAATCCCGCTCTTGCCATTTAAATTCTCAGTCAATCAGTCATGTTCCCTTGTGCAGGCCCCTCGGTCTCTCCACGATTCAGCATTCCTTTGTGACACTACATTAAACGTTAGAGAAGAATGGAATCGGAACCAATGAGGGGAATTCCAAAACCTAGTATGAAAAATTGGCGGTTCCCAAGTTCGATTTCAACTCTCTCCATCAAAGGGTTCTACGATAAGCAGCGACCCAAATCTCAGTTCTAGAGGGTACAATGTGTTGGATTATAAATTTTTTTTATAAGGTGTTGGATTATAAGTCATATATCCAGAGAATACTTTTGGGTTAAACAAACCTAAAGGAGCTAAAATTATAAGGTCCAAGAATTGGAGATTGATTATAGAAGGTATTAGAATAAGTGAGAGCATTTGCCAATTAATAGAAGATTGATGAATGTCAATTCATGAATGCAGATGATAAGATTAAAGATGAGGAGCAAATATTGTTGTTATTAGAGTCACTACCAAAATCCTTCAAATCCTTGGTGCAAACGCTACTGTACTTTGGTAGTAAGGGCGGACCTCACTGGTGACCACCACTTTGGGAGAGAGTGAAAGAGTGATGAAGAGTGACGCTAATGATGCCGGTGGAGATTGCATATTAGTTGCGAGAGAGCAGGAGCAAGTAAGGAACCAATCAAGAGGGCGAGATGACTTAAGACGTAAAGATAGCTCACGTCCGAGTCGGGATTGGAGTGACGTGGAGTGCTACTATTATCAGGAGAAGGGTCATATGCAATCTAGGTGTCCCGAAGTGAGGAAGACCTTGAAGAAGTTAAGAGAGTTATGGATGAAGACTGGTAACTCACATATGAATGTACGTCGTCGATGATGTTAGTTATAAGGATGCATGTTTACTTAGCAACGAGTGAGGAGGTTGCTAAGTTAGAGTGGGTGATGAGTAGTGTCGCCTCCATGCACGTGTGAAGAGATCAAGCGATGTTCGACATCTTGAAGACAGGTGAAGAGTTTGGACATCTCAATTTAGTTGGTGGTGAGAAGTTGAAGATTGAAACTACAAGAAGCGTGACAATCGGGCTTCATGACGATACAAGTCATAATATTTCATGATGTGAGCTAGGTATGTCCCTTCAAGCAAAGTTAATATTATCTCGCTGGGTACGATGATGTCGAAAGGGTATAGGCTTGTTGGCACACACAAGCGGTGTAAGGTGTTCAAAGGGAGATGCTTGATCATGCGAGGTCACAAGAACACAAAGAATATCTACATCTTAGACGGACATGCTATTAACAGTAGATGTAGCGACGTTGAAACTAAGAAGACGAAGACGGTGAGATTTACCGTATTTGGATATATGAATTAAGGGAGGAATTGTGGGATTATAATTCATATATCCAAAGCCTACTTTTGGGTTAAGAGAGAGCAAAGGAGCTAAAATTATAAGGCTCAAGAATTGGAGGTTGATTATGGAAGGTACTAGAATAAGTGGGAGTATTTGCCAATTAGCAAAATTATGGAAAATTCTAAAAAAAAAAGTGAAAGTAATTATAATGTGAAAGACTAGAATTCTCTAGGTAAATATCTACATTGAAAATTGTAATGGTTGGTTCTAGAGTATGCTAATCAACCAACCTACAACATGTCTAAATAGATGTAAGTGTGATTATTTCAGTGCATCGATCAAAAGAGTAGATCGAGTGTGTGTTTTATGAGGTTGAGTGAAGCATCCCATATAATAAAGAGTCTTGAGTCACCTATATAAATTAGTCGTGTATATTTCCACTATATAATACAAAGTCATTTTTTTAATAAAATTGTGTCATTTTGTCGGTTGGATTTTCGATAGGTGTACAAGTGTCCTGTGAGGGTCGATTTCCCAACAGAATGGATGCGGGTTTGGAGCAAAGGGCCATATGTTTTGCTGCCTTTAACAAACCAAACTTAGATATAATAGGAAAAAAATAATGAAATTCTAAATTATCTATTCCAAATATTTTAAAATTCCATTTGATTATATACTGTATAAACGAAATTTAAACCAATCTAGTTCACTTTGATATGTACCTAATATTGTCAAAACTTGACCGACCTGAGAAATCCACCCTATCCAACCGACATTGAACCTGATCCGACACCCGAAAAAGAGAGGAAAATGCGTGCACTAGAGATTTTCTGGCCTGAACCCAAAATCAACCTGAACCTGAAATTAACATGTAATTGATTATATTCCTATATACTGGCCTAATTTTACCCGATATCCGAAGTAACCCAACCCAAAATCATTCGAAAACCCAAAGTTACCCGACCCGGTATTAACCGAAAAACCGAACTCTCTAGAGTTAACAACACTTGATCAGAAATAGCCTATAACCTTGAAGTTAATGACTAAATTTTCATGAATTATATCATGTTTACTTGTAAAAAAACACAATATCATTTAATAACATAGTTTGGATACATTAAACATATGTTTACACTCAAATAAACACTTTATTTATTAAATTAAACATAATGAGTTTTATTATACTTATACTTTTGAATATAAGTGCTACGTTAAGAAATTCGTGTTAATGGAATGATACTAGCTAGGGCAAAAATCATCATTCAATATATGGAATAATCGAAAGTCGACTAACCTGAAACACGACTAAACTTGAAATCCGACTAACCCAAAACCCAACTTAACACCGCAAACCGATTGACCCAACCAAAATTGATTCAGGAATCAAACTTTACTCGACTAATCAATACCTGACCCGAAATGGTCCAACCCGATCTGACTCGATTATAAAAATATCCGAGTTTAACCGGAATCTCAATTGATCCAAACCCAAAATGACCCGACCCGTCCCGACCCACCCGGTTGACACCTCTATGTGTACCTCTACAATCAATATGGATTACATTCTGGAACCAACCAAGAGATATTAAATATGGCCGTATGTAAGGGTGGCAATTCGGATAATCGGTCAGATTTCGGTCGAATAATTCGGGTTCGAGTAATTTGGATGTGAACATTGACGGATATGGACGGATAATCGGGTACGTTCGTGTCGGGTTGGACCGGGTCGGATATTCAAATTGTCGGATAACTCAGGTTATCGTGTCAAATTTGGTCAATTTAATTCGGGTTTTAGTTGAATCGGTTTCATGTTGAGTCGGCTTTTTCAATTTTCTATTGAATCGGATTTTCGTTGAATTGGTTTTTGATCGAATCGGTTTCAGTTGAATCTGTTTTTATTAAATCAAATCTTAATTGAATTGGGTCTTAATAGAATCGTGTTTTTGGAATTTGATTTTAATAGTTCGGATAATGGATCAATGTAATTTTGATTTTACTATATTTTATAGTCGAATTCCACCTCCACAAATTGTCAATGCCGTTTCTTTTATTTATACCCTGGGATAACTCTAAGGACTGCCTCGTTTGGCTGCCAACCGTGGATGGTGACTACTTTGTCACATCTGTGTCTTCTCTTGTCCTCTAGTCCCATCCAACTATGATTGACAACTTCTCTTGGATTTGGAAAATGAAACTTGCCCCTAAAATTAAGAACCTCTTTTGGAAAGCATGTGTTGATTGTCTTCTGACTACTTATCACCTTAACCAACACTTTAATCGTGTCCTTGACTGTTGCTCTCTATGTGGCATATTTGATGAAAACTTAAATATTTTTTCTTTTAATGTTGAAATCCTTTCACAACCAACCTTGCCTTGTAACATTTACTCCCATCTACCTCCTCCTTTAAAACCACTTCTTATGGAAAGCTATCTTGCCCCTTGGAAGCTTGATGAGATCACATATTTCTTAGTCATTAATGAGGTCATCTTTTCAAAGTCGGAATGTGCATCACCTCATACAGTCGGAATGTGCATCACCTCATGCAACCTCGCCCTTTCCTACTATCTTTAAGGCCTCATCTTCAACAAGATATGTTAGGCCCGGATTTTCCTCACAAAAGTATCGAGACCCGGTTGGTACTTCTTCGTTACTTCTTCAGAGCACAGCGAGAGACGGCGAGGACCGAAGTCGGTTAAACAAGATAGAATTGAAGATATAAGATAGATCCCTTCAAGATATTTCGTTAGGATTATGATTAGCTAGAATCTTGTATTATCATATCTTTTCCCACAAGATAGATCGATCCTCAAGGGCACTATATAAACCAATTGTAAGCCCTAGAGCAGGATTACGCTCTTTTACACATTCAATCATACTTTGAATACAACTTACGAGCTTTTGCATCATATGTGTTCTTCGTGATTCACCTTGATCAGGCCCGATCTAGGCCAAGATTCCCTTGGGTGAATTTTGGCTCAAACAGTTTGGCGCCCACCGTGGGGCCGTGATCGGAACAATCACGCGAAGACATACCGTTCAAAACACCAACTTGAACTTCCCAATTGCGATGTCAGGCGACGGAAACGAGACTCCCAAAACTCCCCTTGCCGACCACGGCAAGGACCCCGAACTCCCTGAGAACCGATCGCAAGACGAAGAGATGACTGACCTCAGGGAGCGGATGCAACTTCTCCAAAAGGAGTTAAGCGACCAGAAGAGCCTCTACGACGCCCATGTAGAACGCCTCACTCGAGAAAACAGCCAGTTGAAGCAGCAATATGAGGTCATAGCCACGGGTCGCCGATCTCTCCGCGTTAATCGCCGCACTGAGGGCATAGTTAGAAGACTCGACTTTGGCGCGGGAGAAGGAACTTCCAAAGGGGAAGAAACTCTGGACGCGCGTGAAAAAACACCAGTGTTACAAGAAGACGCGCCAGAAGCTTTCGCCCGACACCGCCGTGAAGAAGTTCTCCTTGACAAGGATCCACCAAGGAATCCCCGGTCAGAGGCTAGGAGACGCCGAACACCACCTCGGGACACTTGGCCGAATAGGGGGGAAACCGACGAAGAAGATTTCGAAAGGGGGAGGCCCACAAACCTCGACGCAACCATACGGAGGAAGGTGACGGAGCAAATCGGGGTCATCGCTGATCAACTCCGAATCGGTCGAAAGAGTTTCCAACCTCCGGAACCTGAAGCGCCCGATGGCTTCGACGAGTCTCCTTTCTCCCGTCGCATCACTAGAGTAGAGATACCAAAGAAATTCACCGTGCCAAACATGACTCCATACAACGGCACCTCCGACCCTGACGAGCACGTCGCGATCTATAAACAAAAGATGATGACAAGTGCGGTCCCGTCGTACTCCAAAGAAGCGGTGATGTGCAAGGGGTTCGGCACAACTTTAACGGGTCCAGCGCTGACTTGAATCATAAAGCTGCCACGCGGTAGCATCGGTTCTTTCGCCGAACTATCGGACTCCTTTCACACTCAGTTTGCCAGCAGCCGCAAATTCAAGAAACAGTCCAGCGACCTCTACCGGATCCGTCAGAAACAACACGAGACTACTAGAGAATTTCTAGAGCGGTTCAACCACGAAAAAGTCTCGATACAATCTTGTGACGTTACTACCGCAGTGGAGGCATTTAGGCAGGGGATCATCCCCGATGGCGGCCTATACAAAGAACTTACCAAACACCCCTGCTACACCTTTGAGGAGGTTCAAGCCAGGGCCCTAGCTCACGTCAGGCTAGAAGAAGACAGGACCCTGCGAAAAAGAACCTCAAAAGTTGAGAAGTACGAGAAGAGGGGTCCAGCCGACGGCCGTAAGGGTTCAGCTGATTAGAGAAAGGATCGTCGAGCACACCCATATTCACGCCCTAGCCACGGGCAGGTGAATACAGCCAGGGCGCGACAGACGGACGACCAATACCGTGACACACCACCACCGACGTTGGAGTCCCTCAAACTCAATATCTCCACGGATAAGCTCCTACGGAGCATGGCGAAACAAGGGCAATACGTGAGGTGGCCACGACGGGACAAGGCCCCGAAAGCCGACAGAGACACCACCAAGTGGTGCGACTACCACGAGTACCACGGCCACTGGACCCGAGATTGCATCATGCTCAGGAAGGAACTATCTCGCCTTATCGCAGAAGGAAGGATCAAGGACGTAGCTCCCGATGCTCAAGTACCCAAAGAAGTAATAGAGAGCCTGCAGTCCGAACCAAGAAGAAGAAGGGACCCCCCAACACCCGACAAAGTTGTCAATGTTATCTCAGGGGGTTCGAACATCTGCGGCCTCACTTACTTGGCGGCAAAGCGTCATGCACGCGAAAGCAGTTTCGACCGCCCACGACGCACCGGTGAGGGATCGACGGGACACACTATTGTCTTCGACGATAGTGACGCGGACTTCTCCGCCGAACCCCACCACGATGGCCTGGTGATATCCCTGCATATGGGGAACGTGCTAATGAAAAGAGTCCTAATCGATACCGGGAGTTCCACCAACCTAATGACGCTCGATGCTTTGAAGGAGATGGGGTTGTCCGAGAGCGACATCCACAAACACCCGGTTCCACTGGTAGGTTTCAGCGGCGAGGTTAAACACACAGTAGGGGACATTGCCCTCACCACCTTTACCAAAGGGGTCAACAAGCAGGTCGACTTCCTCGTGGTGGATTGCCCTTCTTGCTATAACGTCATCCTAGGACGCCCGTGGCTACACGACATGAAAGCCGTCGCGTCCACTTACCACCAGACTGTGAAGTTCCCAACGCCCTGGGGAGTAGAGGAAATCCGCGGGGATCAAAGGCTGGCTAGGGAGTGCTACAAAGCGGCCCTCAAGCCAACCACCCTAAGACCGGAAGCATAGCAATTACAGAGCGTCACCCCTCCACCAGCACAAATCGAAACTGAACAAAGAGCGGAGGAAGTGACTCTTGAAGAAGGCAAAGTGGTAAAGGTCGGAGAAAAATTAGAACCCACCATCAAAGAAGAATTAGTAAAGTTCCTGAAAAGTTACAAAGATTGCTTCGCTTGGAGCCATGAAGATATGACAGGGATCGACCCCTCCATCATCACGCACAAGCTCAATGTCGACCCCGAACACCAACCAGTCAAGCAGAAAAGGCGGAGGTTCGCGCCAGACCGGGTCCAAGCGATCGAAGAAGAAGTGAAGAAGTTGTTAGGAACAGGAAAAATCAAGGAGGTGAAGTACCCAGATTGGCTAGCCAACGTAGTGGTAGTACCGAAGAAAAACGGGAAGTGGCGGGTATGTGTAGACTTCACCGACCTCAACAAATCCTGTCCCAAGGACTCGTTCCCTCTGCCCCACATCGGCACGATGGTAGACGCCATGGCTGGGTACGAACTCTTAACCTTCATGGACGCTTTCAGCGGTTATCACCAAATTCAGATGGAGCCACAGGATCAAGAGAAGACCTCCTTTATTACAAGGCAGGGCAGTGCTCCTTTTTTTTTATAGGGCTTCCAAGGTACAGGCTCAGAGCCCGGGAGAACAAGACCGGAGTCTATTTCTCTGGCTTGCTCTTCAAAAATACCTACTGCTACCGGGTGATGCCTTTTGGTCTCAGGAACGCCGGGGCAACATACCAACGATTGGTCAACCGGATGTTCAAGGATCAGATTGGTAAAACCATGGAAGCATACATTGACGATATGGTGGTAAAGAGCACGGAAAGTTCCCTACACAGGGGCCATCTCGAAGAGACCTTCAAAATCTTGAAGAAATACAACATGAAGCTAAATCCACAGAAGTGCATCTTCGGAGTACAGTCTGGTACCTTCCTGGGGCATGTTGTGACCAAACGGGGGATTGAGGCTAGCCCAGATCAAGTACGAGCAATCGCCTCCCTGAAATCCCCCCGAAGCGTGAAAGACGTGCAAAAGTTAGCCGGAAAGATAGCCGCACTAAACCGGTTCATCTCCAAATCCTCGGACAAGTGCCGGCTGTTCTACGAAGTCCTAAAGAAGAACAAGAGTTTCCAGTGGACCGAAAAACACGAAGCTGCCTTCGAAGAACTAAAGAAGTATTTTGCTAACCCCTTGCTGTTGGCCAAACCGGTCCCTGGAGAAGTTTTGCAACTCTACATAGCAGTATCAGAAAATGCCTTGAGCGGGGTACTCGTCAAGGATGAAGAAGGCCAGCAAGTTTGAGTCTACTTCGTGAGCAGAACCATGGTGCCGGTGGAAACACGCTACTCTCCCACAGAGAAGTTGGTGCTAGCGGTGGTAATGTGTTCAAACAAACTGCGGCCGTACTTCGAATCTCACACCATTGTAGTTCTGACAAACTTCCCGCTCCGGCAAATCATCCTTCCTGAATTCTCAGGAAGGATGGCAAAGTGGGCAATCCAGTTGAGCGGATACGACGTCAGGTACGAACCCAGGAGAGCGATCAAATTGCAAGTTCTGCCGACTTCGTTGCCGACTTCACCCCAACCCCCGAAGAAGCTGCAATCAAAGAAGTCCTAGCTGCCTCCGGTAACGATATCAAGGAAGAGTGGCTACTGCACACTGACGGAGCCTCGAACGTGAGGGGAGCAGGACTCGGGGTTGTGCTAAAGTCGACAAAGGGGGATCTAATAGCCCAGGCAGTAAGATGCGATTTCGAAGCGACCAACAATGAAGCTGAGTATGAAGCCCTTATATTTGGCCTAGAGCTAGCTGCCGACTTGTCTATAAAGAGAATCAAGGTACGTGCCGATTCCCTACTCATCATCAATCAGATCTTAGGAGTCTTCGAAGCCAAGGACGACAGGATGATCAGCTATCTCGGAATAGTCAAAACACTATCCGAGAAGTTTGACCAAATTGAATTCGAGCAGATCCCTCGCGAGCAAAACGCTTCAGCCAACGCCCTGGTAGGGCTAGAATCGACCTTGGACCCTCGAGAGTTCAGCAGCGTGCCACTGGTCCACTTGCTACAATCAGCCATCACCGAGGTATCAACAGCACAAACCAGAGATTCTCCCCTGAAGACTGGGGTATCAAAGAAGTATCATAATCCCGACGAGGCGGAAGAAGAAACCGAATCAAGCTGGACAAAGCCATACCTCGATTGGCTCGTCAAAGGAGAAGTTCCCAAAGATAAAGACGAGGCCAAGGCCCTAAGGTCGAAAGCAACGCGTTTCGCCATCGTCGACGGGATCCTGTTTCACAAATCGGCCGCGGGCTTCCTACATCGATGCATAGAGAAAGAAGACGCTGAAGAGGTCATGAGAGAAGTCGACAGCGGAGATTGCGGCAACCACACTGGGGGTTGGAGCTGGGCCAATAAAATTCTCAGGCAGGGGTGGTATTGGCCTACCATCCGTCAAGACGCTAACAAGTACGCCCAGTCTTGCGACGCATGCCAGCGCCACGCCCCAATACCTCACCAGCCACCAGAAGTTCTCCACCCGTCAATTACCCCCTAGCCTTTCATGAGGTGGGGAATGGACATTGTAGGGAAACTACCCCCTTCCACGGGGCAAAAGGTATTCTTCCTGGCGATGACGGACTATTTCTCCAAATGGATTGAGGCAGAGGCTTTCCGGGAAATCAAAGACAAGCAGGTCATCTCCTTCATAAAAAGAAACATCTTGAGTAGGTTTGGAGTGCCAGCGGAGATCACTTGCGACAACGGCTCCCAATTCATAAGCAAAAGGATGCGCGATTTCTGCAAGGCGTGGAACATTGACTTAGTCACTTCCACACCTAGGTACCCTCAGGCCAATGGCCAAGCCGAGGCAAGCAATAAAGTCATCATCAACAACTTAAAGAAGCGGTTGGCGAAAGCCAAAGGAAAGTGGGCGGAAGAGCTACCCTTCGTCCTATGGGCCGACCGCACTACACCCAAAGGCGCGACCGGCCAAACACCTTTCTCCCTGGTGCACGGTTGCGAAGCCGTCATACCAGCTGAGGTCATGGTGCCTACCGCTCGGCACGGGCTCGCCACATCCGCAAGTAGCAAAGAAGAATTGGAAGCCGACCTAGACATGGTCTAAGAGCTCAGAGAAGTAGCACATGCATGCATCTCGAAATACCAGCAGCAGGTCGTAAGGAGCTACAACAAGAATGTTCGCGTTAAATGCTTCCAAGAGAGAGATTGGGTCTTATGCAAGGTGTTCCAAAACACCGCAGAAGCCAATGCCGGCAAGTTGGGACCAACTTGGGAGGGGCCGTATAAGATCACCAAAATAGCAGGAAATGGAGCATACTAGTTGGAATCCAGAGACGGCGAAGCAATCCCCCGAAGCTGGAACGCAACGCACTTAAAGAAGTATTACTTCTAAACTCAGTTGTTCTCGATAAAGTTTCAATCCCTTCTTTAGCATTATTTTTGAGACTTCTTTAGGACCTAGTTGTTTCCTTTTCAATAAAAGACTCTAGGGTCACCACCCCCACCATCGATGCATCAATTTTTTAATACACAATCTAGAATTGTTCTTTGTTAATGATTTGATATGTTTCGCGAGAACACAACTCTCCCACAACTCAAAATCATCTCGCACAAAACATCTTTACGATCAAAACTTACACGCAACTAGAAGCGTTTTACTTAAGTTGACTACTGTATGTTTGCATGGTTGTACCGTCTAAATATGACGATGTCGTCACGCATACAACGTGATGAAGTAACCCATAAGTTGGTTACCCCCCATCTAAGTCCAATCAATGTAGTCACATTGGATTAGTACGGGAAGGGGAACACTATAGCACCGATAACCCAAGGCCACATTCGCGGGACGCCGTGAAAACACTACATCCTAAGGACTAAACTTATGGATCCAAAGGATGCCTAATCATAAACAATTATGCACGGACCTTTGCAGTAAACTAAGCGCAATAACCGAAAACCTATTTCGTGATAATTATGCGCTAGGGAAAAGTCACATAACGCTTTCCCCGGATGCTGACCTACTAACGCATCTAAAACTATCAAGTATTGCCGACCAAACGCAAATCAAAGTGATAAAAGAAAACATCACAATCAGATACCAAAAGAGCGCCATACAATGGGCGTCAAAACAGTTAAGGCTAATATTTTTCGGCCTACGGCCAAAAATATTAGAGATGTACTGGCTCACTAGCCAAAGAAGTAGCAGAAAAGTCTTAAGCAATCAGATAGTCTAAACACAAACAAAGAAATATAAAGCTTGCATAGGAAAAGGGCAGGGGTGGTCAGTCGTCATTCGGGCTCGCCTTTCCTTCAGTCTTTGCCTCGGCATCACCTTCCTTAGCATATTCCGCGTCACCCGTGGTCACAGCACCATCTTCAGCACCAGCATTCTCGGCGGCGGTACCCGGGGTCCCGGCCTCCTTGGTCTTCTCAGAATCCTCTTCCTCAGCCACCTGCTCAGCAGTTTCTATGAACTCTTGACCTGGAGGAGGGTTGCAGGATGGAAAGTATTCTTCGAGGGACTCCTGCTCCGCGGCAAGCACCCAGTTCGCACCTCTCCCATCCGCCTGGTCCTGAAGAAGTTCCACTCGCGCTTTCATCGTGTAATATCCAGCCACTTGGGTCACGACCTCCGAGAAGTGTTTGGCTGACCTCTTCGCCTCGTGCATCCAAGACTCCAGAGAGGCCTTCTCAGCTTGAAGGTCTTCTACTTGAATCGACAAGGTGTCGATGGTCGATTGGAGCTTACGGACCTTTCTCTCGGATGCAGCAACAGCGTCTCTGGCACTCTTGGTGTCGGCTTCCAACCTCGACAGCTCATCGTGAGAGTGGCAGTTGGTCGCCATCAGTTCTTGAAAGGCCTGCAGTGAGCACAGCCCGGTAAACAAAAAGAAAGCGCTAGAGTATGCACGAAAGAAACAAAGAAGTATTGGTAAAAATAGTAAAAGGAATCAACTTACCAGCCTGAGAGTGGTTCCCACACGACTAAAAGCCGCATCGAGGGATAACGGTTGGAACTCGGCCTTGATGTTGGGTGATAGCTTGTCGCCGAAGACGCTTAGAAGATCCTTGGGCTCTCTCTTCTTCGTGGTAGGGGACGGGGTCTCTTTAATCCCTTTCCGCTTCGGAGGCTGAGACTTCTTGGAGTCCACTGAGGGAGTCGGGGAAGTCAAAGCTTTGATGCCACTGGACCTCAGTCTCTTCACCATCCCTGCGGCAGACATATCAATCTTGGCACCTACATACGACCAACAGTTAGCAAACCATGGCAGAACAAGGAACTTGAAGGTACAGGATTTCGAATGAACAAACCCAAACCTGATTTCTTTCCAAAAGAGCTCGCCATGTCGGAAGATGTTGGGGTTTTGTTTGTCTCGGTCTCGTCCTCGTCAGACTCCAATGCTTCCACTTCCTCTGTAGGTTCCTCTGGCTCTGGTTTGATCTTTTTTGGCTTGCGCTTTTCAACCTCGACCTTCAGTAATCGCCGGCAGACGCCTGTGTCAGTACTCCTGGAATTGATTCCTACCGGAACTGCACAGAGAAGAAAACGAACCCATATCAGAGCTACTCACAGCACAAAATCAAGGGGATAACAGCAAAAAGAGGCACGGAGCCTTACGAGATGTGTTCCATCCATCTCGAAAGACCGCTAACACGTCGTCGTCTATGCCCCTTAGGGATTCTAATTCGATAAAAAAGAACCGAGCTTGTAGGCTTCGTGAAGGCATTTTGGTCTTAGGGATTAAAGGGTTCTTGACATTCCGGGCATGAAGGGTGATCCTACCAGCTCTCTGAGGGACAATTTTGTAGGCAAGAAGGAGTTCACCCATGGTCATCCTAAGGCCCCGTTGCGTAGCAAGCTCGTCGATTCTAGCAAGCGTACGCCATGTCGTAGGAAGGATTTGACAAGGTGAAACTTTCAGGGTGCTAATTAACTCTCGGATGAAATCAGAGAAAGGGAATTTCAAACCTAGGGAAAATGGGTAATCTAGGAAGCAGACCCAGCCCTTACGCACCCAATCGATCTTTTCGATGGTTGGGGCGTGGAATCGGGTTCCCCTGGGAAAACCCCCAAACGCGACCCAATCTGCGATTTCGTCTCGGGTCATGGTGTAGGGAAGAAGGTCTTCCTCACTAAGGGATTTGGAAGAGGTAAAGGGAGATCTTGGAGCCATGGAAATCGAAAAAAGAAGCAGAAAGGGGCGGAGTAGTATCTGGAGCGTTCGAAGAGCGGAAAACAGAGAAGGAAGAGAAGAAGGCGGACACGAATGAAGGCGAAGATGAAAGAGAACAGTAAAGAAGAGGGTTTAAGAAGAGAACCTGCAAAATCCCGAAAACCGAGGGTTGACCACAACGTCAAATCGTATAAATGCACCATTCAAAATTTGAAAGAGTTCAAAATCCGAACGCTGCATTTAGGGGTATTGTTGGGACCGGATTTTCCTCACAAAAGTATCGAGACCTGGTTGGTACGTCTTCGTTACTTCTTCAGAGCACAGCGAGAGACGGCGAGGACGGAAGTCGGTTAAACAAGATAGAATTGAAGATATAAGATAGATCCCATCAAGATATTTCGTTAGGATTATGATTAGCTAGAATCTTGTATTATCATATCTTTTCCCACAAGATAGATCGATCCTCAAGGGCACTATATAAACCAATTGTAAGCCCTAGAGCAGGATTACGCTCTTTTACACATTCAATCATACTTTGAATACAATTTACGAGTTTTTGCATCATACGTGTTCTTCGTGATTCACCTCGATCAGGCCCGATCTAGGCCAAGATTCCCTTGGGTGAATTTTGGCTCAAACAAGATATAGACCGTTCCGATATTTTATGCAAAGTAGTTCTTTATCATCCTAATGTCGTTGTAGGAATGAAAAGAGGATCCAAAATTCAACACCCGTAAATCCATTTAGCTCCTAATGCTCAAAATCAAAGCATTTCCAACAATATCGGTTATAACATTTGCTAAATTCTTCTGTATCTTACACTCACTCTTGTATTGGCCAAACTCGTCACAATAACAACACTTTATCCTACTCCTATCGTTGGTTTAAACCTATCCTTTCTTTTGGATGCGGTTATTATTGATCAAAAAGGAAATTCAAAAGGAACTCGAGTTTTTGGTGCAATTTCATTCTACTCATGTTTGATTTCTACTTTGATTCTAAACTCTTTCTATTCCCTACATTTAGGGTTGATTGTTGGGTAGGGTTAACCTTAACAAATAAATTTGTCAAGACCCCGCTGAGTATAGCGAAGTCAGGATCGTCCACGGGAGTTAGTAGAACTATAGTCTAGCAAGCAAACTACGAAAACAAAGCCAAAACAAAACAAAGCAAAAATGAAGCAAAACAAGCAAACAAACACAAATCACACTTTCTGAGGGGGGTCGCGGGCGGCCTAGGGGAGGTCGCGGCCGACCTACAACAGCACATAAAAACACACTAAAAACACCTACTGAGGGGGGTCGCAGCCGACCAGTTGCAGGTCGGGGCCGACCTTTCTGGGCACGAGGATTTGTTTCGTAAAAACAGGGGAAACAACTAGGGGTAGGGATTCACCACAACAAAAGCATGCATTCAAACAAGGATAAAAGACCAACTCAACTTGTAATCTCATGGGTGACTTTCGTCACAATTTAACACATCAAAATCTCAACTCTCATAAAAGACATTGACATGCAATACAACTCATGGGTGACTTTCGCCACAATTGAACACATTAAGATCTCAACTTTCATAAAGACTTTAACATGCAATCCAACTTGTGTTCTAAGGGTTTTAACTTTCATCTAAAGCCGGATAGTCCCGATTCACAACCTAATCTTTCAATTCGTTTGCAAACAAGAACATGCCCCAATTTTCATCAAGGAATTAAGCATGCAAGAAGGATTGAAGGATGGAGGTTACAAGTCAAGCATAGATCAAGGCATCAAGGTCACAAATGCATTCTCATGTTGGGTTTCACCTCATCCCTAACAAGAAGACTACTCACACATAATAAAACACACAAACAACACAAGAGAAGAGGAAGACATAATCGAAAACAAACAACTTAAATTAAACAAAAGATCCAAACTTACAAGCCTTGCAAACTCCACAACTTCACCCTACAAACCTTCCTCCTCCATGCCCACCCACTTCCCTCCTCTCCAAGAGGGAGACTGAGAGAGCCCCCTCTCTAACCCAAGCTTCCCACACAAGCCTCCTTCTCTTCAAACCAAGCTCTTTAGAAAAGGAGCCCAAAAGCCCCTTAAATAGAAGTAAAAAAAGTCAACTTTAAAGGCTGCCAAGTCTGCCACTTTGTCCCCCTTTTCGAATTTCAAAAATCCCGCAAAAAGCATTACTTGGGCGGCAAGGATCACACGGGCCGACCATGGGTAGGTCGTGCTGAGGGGGGTCGCGGCCGACCTCCGACAGGACCTTGTTTTCTTCGCGTTTCGCTCGAACTTGCTCCATTGCTTAACCTTCTTTTGGGGTTTCTTTTTTTTGATGTTTCTCGGGTTCCTTTTAGACTTCTTGTAGCTTCTTTTGAGGCACTTTTTGGCTTGAAGATCCATCCTTGAAATCCTTGAAAAGCTCCACTCGACTTCAATACTTGACACTTGAAAACCACAACAAAACTCCACCTCCTAGAAAGCTCGGAAAAGCTTCGAAAACTTCTCTAAAATGTTCCAAATACCTACAAAACACAAATGCAACACACAAACGACTCCAACTCTCGAAAGAGAGTGGAGATCTCATGCAAAACACACAAACACATAGGAAAATATGCAAATCAAACTAGAAAACAACCTATGAAATCTAACTAAAAAGCACGACATCAAAATACCCCATACTTAGACTTGCTTGTCCTCAAGCAATAACTCTCATGCATCAATACCAAATAACAAGCTCAAAGAATGCCTTTAAGGAAAATAATCACAAGATAGAATAATGGGCAAATAACTTCGATATCATAGCACACATGTACGCATTCTAAGCAATAACAATCCAACCTCACAAGAACAATGTGTTTCACTCGCTCTCAAGTGTTTAAGATATGTCAATGAGCACTCAATCTCAACTCCAAATGCAATACCTCATAGACAATGGAAATTATATTCGAAATTCTCCACCGAAGAAATCAAAACAAGTTAAACCATCAAGAGAACTTAAGTGGCTCAATGAAGACTTCAAAGAAGTTTCATTCGGCCGGGTTGCAATGGGGCTCGGTATTTCAAAGGGTGTGGAATCATTTGGTCTTATGGTGCTAATGAATCCGGGAACCTAGACTCCTAGACTTCAAAACTCAACTACACTCAACCAATCTTCTTTCTTCCTTCAAACACCAAACAGTTAACCTTTAAAGCACACATCACTTCACCTATTCCTTTGTCTTTTCCTTATGAAGAAGCCTTGACTCTAGCACTTATTCAAACACCATTTTTTTTTTAAAAGCCTGGTGGGGGTCGGCCGCGACCTCTAGGTGGTCAGCCGCGACCCACAGCAGTGGGCCTTCTTTTCACTACAATCGTGCTATCCAAGCCAACACTTCATCTTTTTCATTCTTTTCTTCAAGACAACTCCCTTAATCTCCACCTTTACAATCTCTTCATCTTCACCCCTCATCCAGATCAACATCTCAATCCATTCTAAGTCCAAATTCCCGGATTAATGGGGTCAAGCTTATAATGGCTAGGATACTTTTGTGGAGATAGAAATAAGGCTTTAAGGCTCAAACAAGGGGCTTTAAATCAAGGGGTCATGCATAGGTAGGATGAAAAGGAGAGAAATAGGCTAATGAAAATAAGTTCAATATCATTTGATCTAACAAGTAATGAATATATCTCCATTGGTTTCAAATCAAGAATAAGCATGCCATTGTCAAGTGATAAACGCATTTGGAAGAGTAAAAGTCACACATGAAAAACCAAGGAATAAAACATACATTCCTTGTGGCCAGATTTCTCACTTAGGTTCAAATTGTTGGATTGCTTTTCACTTAGAATTATGCATGCTCAATGTCCATTATATGCTCAAATTTCGAAAATCAAAGTCATGGTAGGCAATCTTACAAAGCAAGTTACAAGGAATTACATGATGATGCTTGTAATTACTATCCTAGGACATCTTAGCAAAGGTATATTTCCATCATGAAAATAAAGAAGAAAAGACTCAATCATGCTAAGACACACGCAATCATGCAAACACACAATCACACAAACACAAGAACACAAACGACATGCAAAAGACACAATCAAGCAATTTCCCCAAACCACCCCATACTTAAAACATCAATGTCCCCATTGATTAAAAAAGTAAAGAGAGGAAAAGAGAAACTAACTTGGACTTAGAGCGTTTAATTGGAGAAGATTCATCTTTGAGGTGAGGTGGCGGAGAAGTGTCGTTCTCATCAATGCTCGAGTTTTGGGCTGCAGGGGAGGGTAGGGCACGACCTAGAGTGGGTAGGGGCCGACCATATGGAGGTTGGGGCCGACCCTTCTCTGAGAGCGCCTTCTTTGCATTGTCTTTCGTTCCGGTCCTCTTATGCCCTTCCGTCGTCTTGGGTTTCTACAAAAGGTTAGTGGATATGCAAGACAAGGTACCTATCTAGTCTAGACTTAAGGAAATTAAATTAACCAAAGCTAAAAAGTCCAAAATAAAAAGAAAAGAAAAGGGAAAGAACGGGTTGCCTCCCGAAAAGCGCTTTCTTTAACGTCTTTGAGCTAGACGAGAAGTACCTCATTAGTCGGAGGTTGTGAGAGCCCATAGGGCTCGGATATCCTCATCGCCACCCCATACTTAGAATGAGAAGAGAGGGTGAAAGAAGGTGTGGAGAGAGAAGTATCCGCACTCAATTTCTATGATCGGACATTGTCAAAGCTCTAAGTAACCTGTCAAAGTCTTGTGAAGGCACCTCATGAAAGCATAGGTAGCATATTGATAAATTGAAAACAAATAACATAGCACTCAAAGATCGTTTCAACTTATCAAAAGGGCAAGAAAAATTTTCATGAGAGGGATTAGGATAAAACCAATTTGGTGGTTGTGGTGGCACCTCACAATACTCATCAAAGTCGTCCTTGTAGGTCCATAGCTCCTTGCGTCCTATGGTGACGATCTTCATCTCTTCATGCTTGGCCCGCTCTTTGCTAGCATCCGGGGTCAATGAAGGTCCAAACCCGACCACATTTTCTTCACATTCCTCCACGAGTGGGTTTGGTTTCAACATTGGTAGCAAAGACCCCGTCCATCCTTCATCCTCTTGGGCCTTAATGTCCTCAAATTCGGTTTCACTTAGCATGAGACTTCCACTTGGGTCTCGACTTTGCTTTCCTCGGCCTCATCTAGCAAGAAACTCTCTTCCCGATCATCCTCCAAATTCTTCATCTCCTGTTCACGGTTCTCTTTCAAAGCATTGTCGAAGTGGAACTCTACTTTCTCTTCACCATCATAACATGATACGAGTCCCTTCTTGACATCAATGATAGCTCCGGTCGTGATAAGGAATGATTGGCTTAGAATGAGTGGAGGACATGACTCGGATAAGGGCCCAATATGCTCAACGGAAGGTTCCTCGGCCTTCTTGGGTGATAAAGGAAGTGCCTTTGTTGTCGAAGAAGAAGGAACGTGTTCTGGCAACTTCTTTTCGCTCCTTAGGTGAACCATCAATGTGACCTCTCGGGCTCTCCTCGGGGTGGCCCGATAATCGCCCTTGGGGTTGTGGAATTTGAGCTGCTTTGAAATCTCCTCCTTGGTTTTGAACTCCTATAAGGTCGGTGCACACTTCATGGATTCCTTGAATGCGTTCTTCTTTCAACCCTTGCACCCATGATGGTGGCTCTTCATAGCTAGGAGGTTCATCATACCCCAGTTGGGATAATCATTACTTGTCCAATAGGGATCCCAAGCATAAGGTGTGGCTAACGGCTCTTGAAATTGATGTTAAGGTAGAGCATCCTCTTGGAAGCCGTTTGATTGTGCTTGGAAATAGGCTCGGGCTTCCCATTCTCTTTGACAAGCATAAGCCTCGACATCTCTTTCTCTTTGGAGGTTTATCACTTCGAGATGGAGATCATCCAATTCTCTAGCAAGGTCCTCATAAGTCGCCATGGCTATATCCAACCTAAAAACAAAAACAACACAAAACAAATCAAAAACAGGGTTTGGGCTAGTCCCTCACCCGAAAGAATGCTAGACAAACAAACAAAACTAACTCACCGGCAACGACGCCAATTTGTTGGGTAGGGTTAACCTTAACAAATAAATTTGTCAAGACCCCGCTGAGTATAGCGAAGTCAGGATCGTCCACGGGAGTTAGTAGAACTATAGTCTAGCAAGCAAACTACGAAAACAAAGCCAAAACAAAACAAAGCAAAAATGAAGCAAAACAAGCAAACAAACACAAATCACACTTTCTGAGGGGGGTCGCGGCCGGCCTAGGGGAGGTCGCGGCCGACCTATAACAGCACATAAAAACACACTAAAAACACCTACTGAGGGGGGTCGCAGCCGACCAGTTGCAGGTCGAGGCCGACCTTTCTAGGCACGAGGATTTGTTTTGTAAAAACAGGGGAAACAACTAGGGGTAGGGATTCACCACAACATAAGCATGCATTCAAACAAGGATAAAAGACCAACTCAACTTGTAATCTCATGGGTGACTTTCGTCACAATTTAACACATCAAAATCTCAACTCTTATAAAGACATTGACATGCAATCCAACTCATGGGTGACTTTCGCCACAATTGAACACATTAAGATCTCAACTTTCATAAAGACTTTAACATGCAATCCAACTTGTGTTCTAAGGGTTTTAACTTTCATCTAAAGCCGGATAGTCCCGATTCACAACCTAATCTTTCAATTCGTTTGCAAACAAGAACATGCCCCAATTTTCATCAAGGAATTAAGCATGCAAGAAGGATTGAAGGATGGAGGTTACAAGTCAAGCATAGATCAAGGCATCAAGGTCACAAATGCATTCTCATGTTGGGTTTCACCCCATCCCTAGCAAGAAGACTACTCACACATAATAAAACACACAAACAACACAAGAGAAGAGGAAGACATAATCGAAAACAAAAAACTTAAATTAAACAAAAGATCCAAACTTACAAGCCTTGCAAACTCCACAACTTCACCCTACAAACCTTCCTCCTCCAGGCCCACCCACTTCCCTCCTCTCCAAGAGGGAGACTGAGAGAGCCCCCTCTCTAACCCAAGCTTCCCACACAAGCCTCCTTCTCTTCAAACTAAGCTCTCTAGAAAAGGAGCCCAAAAGCCCCTTAAATAGAAGTAAAAAAAAGTCAACTTTAAAGGCAGCCAAGTTTGCCACTTTGTCCCCCTTTTCGAATTTCAAAAATCCCGCAAAAAGCATTACTTGGGCGGCAAGGATCACACAGGCCGACCATGGGCAGGTGGTGTTGAGGGGGGTCACGGCCGACCTAGGGGGGGTCGCGGCCGACCTCCGACAGGACCTTGTTTTCTTCGCGTTTCGCTCGAACTTGCTCCATTGCTTAACCTTCTTTTGGGGTTTCTTTTTTTGATGTTTCTTGGGTTCCTTTTAGACTTCTTGTAGCTTCTTTTGAGGCACTTTTTGGCTTGAAGATCCATCCTTGAAATCCTTGAAAAGCTCCACTCGACTTCACTACTTGACACTTGAAAACCACAACAAAACTCCACCTTCTAGAAAGCTCGGAAAAGCTTCGAAAACTTCTCTAAAATGCTCCAAATACCTACAAAACTCAAATGCAAACACAAACGACTCCAACTCTCGAAAGAGAGTGGAGATCTCATGCAAAACACACAAACACATAGGAAAATATGCAAATCAAACTAGAAAACAACCTATGAAATCTAACTAAAAAGCACGACATCATTGATCTAGGTGCATAGCCCATCTCTATCTTGTAAATTTCCTTGTTGATAATAAGATCTCTAACATCATCAAAGTATAAAATTTTCTTTCCTAATGTAGCATTCAAGTGATTATAGTACCACTCCAACTATCAAACAAAGAAGAAAGCAAGTTTAGGGCTTGAATATCATCATCAAAGTCAATCCACAAAGCTCACTTATGCAATTGTCATATTGAACTCATTCAAGTGCTTAGCCACCGAAGTGTCCTCCTTCATCTGTAAGTTGAATAATCTCCGCATCATATGCACCTTGTTCACCATCGAAGGCTCTCCGCATTTGTAAGTTTAGGGCTTGAACATCATCATCAAAGTCAATCCACAAAGCCCACTTGTGCAATTGTCATATTGAACTCATTCAAGTACTTAGCCACCGAAGTGTCCTCATTCATTTGTAAGTTGAATAATCTCCGCATCATATGCATCTTGTTCACTGTCGAAGGCTCTCCTTCATCGAGTGACGTGCCACGTTTGTGGACAATGATAAGCAAATCGCACTCATCGCTTTTCTGCCCATCAACTTCCACTCACTGTCTTTCATGTCCTTCAGCTGCTCTCTCATAGAGATGTGCATATTTGGTTGATACAAGTAAACCTCAATTTGAATCTTTTAGCAACCGAAATATGAACCATCAAACTTCTCTATGGAGAACTTTCCAACATTCGTCTTCAACTGTAGGAACATGCTTTGATGCCTGTTGCTAGAAAATTAATCACACAAGCAAGAAGTAGAATGGAAAGAAAGAAATTGAAGGACAAAACAACACATGGATTTGTTTACCTAGTCTGTCTCAAGAACTATATCTGGAAGCACTACCAAGCCAAAGATTTCAATCAATTTCTTGGGATATAATTATAATAACCAATGTCAACTATTTGTAGAAGATTAGGGTAAAAGAATAGCTTGTGGCCTAAGTTAGACTCCTTTCGCGGACGCGCTTCAATACGTGGTCGCAGCTTGCCCTCCTCTGCCCGCATCTTGCTTCATGAGCCCCTGTTGTTGAGACGCGGGCACAACCATCCATGACACAATCGTGTCTTCCGTAGACGCAACCCCGGTCTCAAGTAACTTGGGTGATTGATTATGGTTTCCTGATCATTTCTTCCTCTTTTCGCTCTTTAACCTGTCCAATACTGAATCAAGCTTCATACTCAACATGTTAGGAAAGAAGTAATTTTAAAACATGTGAGAGATTGACTTACCCTATAAATGGGCCTATCCGACACTAAATAAGACACCAAAAAAGTTTATTTTAAATTAAAATTTGAGTTCATGGATCATGGTATCAAATTAGATTAAATCAATTTATTTTTCGATTTTTATTTGCATAATTTGCAATCAATATCATAGCATAAAGTTCGAATACAGTCGCTTCCTAATCCAAATAGTATAACACTTTGTAGGTATATGATTCCACAATCGAATAATATTTCACAAATTAAAGCAACAAACAATATCATCATATCCAGGGGCGGCCCAAGGTAGGTGCAACCTGTGCACCTGCGAGGGCCCCCTCGAAGATAATAGGGTCTAAAATATTTTTTAAAGCCCATATACAACTTTTTGAATTGGCTCAGAATTTTTTTACTATTTAAGCAGGTGTAATCTATTATTGTTTTACATTCCATATATAATTCTTTAACGGTCCATAAAATATGCATTTTGAATTGAATATTTTATCTTTTATTAGGACTCTTTTACGGAGTATAATTTTAAAACGAGGTTTTTAAACAATATTGACCGGCATTGATCGTAACATCATCACGAGGTGCATGGCAGGAAAAATAAGAGACCTTTTTCTCGCCATTGATGTTACAACGAAACAAAAGGCAATATGCTTTGTATGCCAAGCGAATACAGTTTTTAGTGAGGGCAAGCTAAGTTGAGTAAAAGTCTCGAATATGACAACCAGCAATTGAAATTGACTTATTGTTCGCTTGTCTGTGCATGACATAAGCAGGCACAACATAATAATATAATACTAAACGATTTTGGATCAATAATATATATATATATATATTTTATAGTATAACGCGCAGTCAAATTTTTTATAATATTTTTTATCATGTGTCATTTCTCTAATAGAATAATCCATCGGGTCTTATTTTATACTCCCTCCGTCCCATAATGTTCGTCCTATCTCGTTTTTACCGTCCCACAATGTTTGTCTAAAATCCCCCTACTTTCCATTTTTATCCAATACACTTTATCACTTTTTACCCAATCAACTTACTTTTTCATCATTTCAATTTCTCTTTCCTCCTATCACCATCAACTTTTTACCCACCACATTTCACCTAAAAACCTCCATTAAAACACTATTCATTATCTTCTTACATTAACATCCATAATTTTACAAAATTTAAACAACAAAATTAAGCCTAGATTAAAAAAAAAAGAAGGCAATCAAAAGCTTAATGCATCCGGATTATTGTTTGATTGGGCTCCTAAACACGTTTAAAAGGAGATTTGTGGGGGATGAAATGGGCTGGCCCGATTGATGCAGCCCACGTTTGCCATACAAAAGGGTGGGAACCCTAGCTGAGATCCCTAACGCCCCCATTCTCGCCCTCCTCTCTTGCGCAGCTCTCGATAGCTCTCTCTCTCTCTGCCCTCTCAAATCTCTCTCTGCCCTCCTCTCTTGCGCCGCTCTCGATTCCTCCATTGAAGAGCTTGTGCCCTCTGTCCTCGTCCTCCTCCATTGAAGAACTTGTGCCCTCTGTCCTCGTCCTCCTCCATTGAAGAACTTGGGCTGCTCTCGATTCTCTTGCGCCGCTTTCTTTCTATCCCCCCTAAACCCTAGATCTGTGGCCCTTGTTCTCTGGAGATGGCGCATGATGGTCCCCCCGATCAAACCCCTGAGTTCCTTGATGAGATATTTCGGGACCATAGCTCCGATGAATCCGAGGGTTCCGTCTCGAGCTATTGCTCTATGCATCCGGAGTGCGAGGGAAGCTGCAATGGGAACCACACCTACAGCCCTAGCCGGTTTGAGACCCCTGTGCTAAACTGGTTGAGGGCCAAAAACAAGGCCGCTGCGGAGGCGGACAAACATGGTGAACCGGCGGGCGATGGGAAGGAGGGGCTCGATGAGGCGTCCACATCCCCCACTGACTCCAAGGACGCCCTTGTAGTCCCCGATTCTGGCTCCGATTCCGGCTCCGACTAGTAGCTAAGTCCCCCTTTTCTCATGTCTGTATGCTCTGTTTTGTTCTTAGTTGTGCTTCCTGGCATGCTTCCTTGCTTTCTTGCATGCTTCCTAATCCCCCTTGAGATGCCTGTTTTTGTTGTTGTGCGATGTTTCATGAGATGCCTTCATTGTTGTTCGGGTTGTGAGATGTTTCCTGAGATGTATACCCTTGGTGCTTTCCTTCTGTCCTGCTATGTTTGTCCGATCTCACTATTCATGTATACAATTGAGCATGTCTGTGAATGTTGGAGTGTTGGAGTGTTGGAGTGTTGAGTCTGCTATGTTGGTCCTGCTATGTTGTGGTTGTGAATTAATGTTGGAATGTTGGTTCATGTAGAGTCATTTTGCCTGTGTTGTTGAGTCTCTAGGGTATCCCCTTCCCTCTGCCTTTCTTGGTTTCTGGGTGACTACTTGGGTTGAAAAGCCCAAGCTTGATGCCGAAACTATAGAGCTGGAGAGAGGGAAGAGTACTCTAGTGATTCTGTGGTTTATGAAACTTAAGTGTGACAAGCTTTAGTTGTAGCTGTGTCACCTTTTTCATTGAACCAAAATAAACTGTGAAGTCTCTGTGACTTGCCTATAGATTCATGCACAGAATGGGTGATTAGCCTTAGCTAAAACTACCTCTGTCGGATCTTATATAATCTCTGCAAAGAGATTTCTGTGTTACTCTTGCTCTGAGTTTCATAACTCAGAGCAAAGAGCTGTTCAAAGAGATTTTTGTGATTGCAAACTTGTCCATCCATGATTACAGTTAATTCAGCAGCTTTTCAATGCTTTTATACCATGTTCAATGTTGATTGATGCCCTGTATTTTACATCTGTGTTGAGTTAACAATTTTTGATGCATGAATACAATTATTTATACATGTCTGTATACTTCTGAGTAAGCTGTTATGTGAATTTAAACTTGTTCATGCATGATTATAATGAATTCAGCAGGTTTTCCATGATTTCATGTGAGTTGAATATTGATTCATGTCTTGCATTTCACATGTGTGTTGATTTAAACACCCTTGATGGTTGAGGAGTTCATGTTTTCATGTCTGTGTTTGTGTGAACAAAAGATGCATGCTTATAATGAATTTCCCATGTCTGTATGCTTATGTGTGAACTTGATGTTGATGCTTAACATGATGTTTTCACACTTGTGTTGATTTATAAAATAAAGATGCATGAATTAAGCAATTTCAGCATATTTTATGCTTAGGGGTGACATTGTTCTTCTTGACAGATGTGTGTATGCTTGTCTGAGATGCATGAATTAATTTATTTGGGCATGTTTGTATGATTATAATGATGTTTTCAATGCTTATTGTGTGTATGCTTCTCTGAGATGCATGAGTTAATTTATTTGGGCATGTCTGTATGATTATAATGATATTTTCAATGCTTCTTGTGTGTATGCTTGTCTGAGATGCATGAATTCATTTTTTTGAGCATGTCTGTATGATTATAATGGTGTTTTCAATACTTATTGTGTGTGTGCTTCTCTGAGATGCATGAAATCATTTTTTTTAGCATGTCTGTATGATTATAATGGTGTTTTCAATACTTATTGTGTGTATGCTTCTCTAAGATGCATGAGTTAATTTATTTGGGCATGTCTGTATGATTATAATGATATTTTCAATGCTTCTTGTGTGTATGCTTGTCTAAGATGCATGAATTCATTTTTTTGAGCATGTCTGTATGATTATAATGGTGTTTTCAATACTTATTGTGTGTGTGCTTCTCTGAGATGCATGAAATCATTTTTTTTAGCAAGTCTGTATCACTGTAATGATGTTTTCAATACTTATTGTGTGTGTGATTCTCTGTGATGCATGAATTCATTTTTTTGAGCATGTCTGTATGATTATAATGGTGTTTTCAATACTTATTGTGTGTGTGCTTCTCTGAGATGCATGAATTCATTTTTTTGAGCATGTCTGTATTACTGTAATGATGTTTTCAATACTGGTTTCTGTGTCTATGCTTCTCTGTGTGAATTTATGAACTACTCGTGGGGCACCAATTGAAACATATGTCTGATTAAAAACAATTGCTCATGGGATATGCTTCATTTGGTGCATCATGAGTACTTCTTCCTGCCTGCATATTTCTGTGTGAACTTAATGTTCATTCTATTTTTGTTCTTCACATCTGTGTTGTTTTTAAAACTTTTTTTTTCTTTTAATCTGTGATGATACCTCTTAAGACTGAGGTGTAAATTCTTTGAAGCCTTAAACCCTAACAAGCAAATGGCCACCCCCTTAATTGTGGGTTTGGAGGTAACTTGCTTGTTAATGGTTTCTGGTTGAGTTTGCATCAATGATGCTAAGGGGGATTCTGAGATTTATTTTTCCATTTTTTTTGCTCAATGATGAGACCTATCTTACTGAGCTGAGGTGCACTCTCTTTTCAAGCCTGTAAATTTGACATTCACTAGGCCACCGCCCCTAACTGGGGCTTTGGAGGCCATTGTGTGCTCAATTTTTATGGTTGAGGGTGCAACTGTGATGATAAGGGGGATTCTGAGAGCAACCATTTTTTAAATAAGTTCCAAAAGTGTCTTGCATCTTACAAAAATTGGTGCCCTAGACAAAATATTTAAACTGAGCTACACCCCCTACTTATAATTTTGCTGCACTTCACAAAAGTTGAAACTATTGGACATCCCCCTCCATATACTTACATGTCTTCATCTTCTACTTCATGATTATTATCTTGATCTTCAGTTTCCCCCTGAGTTGCTTGTGTTTCTTCCTCTACATCTTGTGTTGCTTGTTCTGTATTTCCATCCTGTGCATCCCCATGAATGATGTCCCATGCTTGCTGAACAGCCCAGTTTGGTGCTTGAACTTGTATAGGTAGATTGCCTTGACTTGCCAATCTTCTCTTGTTCACATGTGGCACATCATAATCATTGCTACCTTTTACAATTAACACCTCATTCATTACATATTGCAATGAATGCCATACATTTCCCAAAGTAGTTGGGTCTAGCTCATAAAATGCTTCATGAACTGCATCCAACATATGATCAATATCCTTTGGCATTTTCTTGTGCATGAGTGATTGAATGCTCCTGAAAAAACCAAGGTCTAGTATGTTTAAATCTGGGCTGTTGGGGGGTTGTTGAATTAGAATGAATGTGAACTCCCCTTGTCTGTATATTTGCTGCCATTCTGGATCTTCTTGAGTGATGTGTGCCTTAGCATTGTCTTGTTGTATGAATATTACCTTGTGACCTTCATGCTGTGGCCATTTCTCCTTGATTGCTGGCACTATCTGGTCTATAAGCATCCTCCTTGTTACTGTCTTGTTGACTGATTCAACCAGCTTTGTGACTAGAGTCCCCTTGTCTCTGTTCTTTGATTTTCTCTTGGCTGGTTCTTGAAATGTAAATGGGAAAATTCCTATTTTCCCATCAAATGTACAATCCCCCTCTGAATTGAATCTAGGCCTTGCTATAGCTGCTGTGAACATTACCTTTGGAATGAATTTGCTTGATGCTGCTGCCCTATATTTCCCCCTTTCATTGGCTTCTAGATAGACCCTTTGTGTTTTCTTGCTAAGATGAAACCACTTCTCATCAATGTGTATGAAATCATACATTGTGTAATATTGCTGCTTACTCTGTGCTGAACTGCCTTCAAGTAGACTTAATATCCACTCCAACCTTGTCCTCATGTTTGCTGGCTTCAGGCCTGGATGTAGTGGATTTGTATGTGCCCTTATTGACTTCCTCTTGATCATTCTATGCACTGTGCTCTTTGAGATGTCTAGTTTGCTTGCTAAATCACGAATGCATGATCTTTCCCCCATAATGAGAGTTGTGATTTGTGTAGCATCCACTAGAATCCTCTTTCTGCCACAATTATGGTACTTTGTACTCACATTTGGCATGTGCATGCCATTATCTGCTCCCCTTACTGTCTTCCATAACCTGCCTATTGTTCTTGTTGACAGATTGAACTCGGTTGCAAGTTCTTTGATGGTGCTTTGTGCTAAATATCCCCCTTCTGCTAGGTGCAAGAGCCTCATTACAATTTGCATTTTTCTCTCTTGGCTGAGTCTTGTTGTGAATCTGGGCTGATGAGGCAAATGTTGTGCTGTGTTAACACCTTCTTCTGCTTGGTCCCCCGCCTCTGTGTTTTCCTGAGATGACACTTCATCTCCCTCTAAATCCCCCACTGCCTCATTAAGGTCAAATTGGTGGGGACCAGGCTGAGAGGTGTGAATATGCTCCTCTGTAGGAGGGTCTTCATTTAAGTTGAATACTGCTGAGGCCATCACAACAAGACAATAATGCACTTTAATGCTTTCCTTTCTTTTGCTTTGTTAATGAGGCTCTGTTTTTCACTGTGTTTATGCTCTGCTCTCTGTTTTAATGGAGAATGTTGGTAGAGGATGTAAGAGAAGACAGAATGTAAAGTTTAAATTTGTTGTGTTGTGATTTGAAAAATGTGGGTTAATGTAAGGGTTTGGGGGGTGGATCCGTGTGACATGAATGGAGGCCTCCCATTGGCCAGTTTTTTGAGTTTGTATTGTTGTAATTGGCCACCAACTACATGAGCTAGAATCACAAATAATTAACCCAAAAGCCCATCATTTGCATCTGACACAATCTGCAACCCAAAAACCACTTTTTCAACTCTTAAATTTTGGATGAATAGTGAGATCGGACAAACATAGCGGGACAGAGGGAGTATAAGAAACTGTAATCTTCTACTAAATATTATTATTTAATAAAAATATAAATTTTCACTCAAACAAAAAATCAAGATAAAATCATCAAGTAATTTTTGAAATATATAGTTTTGAAATTTGTATTTAACAAATATTATATATGTTTGAATTATATTTCAGATTTTTTTATAATTTTTAAATGTAATTAGAGTGTTTAAAAAAAATCTAGATTACATTTATATGTATAAGATTTTGTATCTAATTTAATAAAACATGATCTTCCATTAAAACAAAAAATCAAGATAAAACCAGAAAATAATTTATATGGACTTGGTAGATTTAAATATCTGTTTTTGTTTTGGTAGCTTCGTAACACGGTCTTCGTGGTATTTGCTTTATCAAATCCTTTCAACATGACGTTTAATGTTTTTTTAATGCGCGGTGCATGGAAAAACTCGGATTAGTTCAAGCTAGGAAGCTTTGATTATAAAATACACTTAATACATCAACAAATTTTCTTATTTGTACTTTTTTCCTATTACATTCCTCTACAAAAAAATGTTCAATTAAACCCCTGTAATAATGGTCACTTTTTCCAGTTGAACATTTTAAGCTTACATAAACAAGCGTGTGTTGCATAAATTACTCTCCTTTCGCGCGCACTTAGACTTGTGACCTTCCCTATTCTCCTTCAATTTCATATATGCTTAATCATATGTAACGACCATATGAAAATATTGTTATAATATAAGATTTTATTATTTTGGCATAATTAGGCTTATGTGGTGTCTAATTAGCAGCACATGACTTTTGTTTTTTACCAAGCCAAACTTAGTTGGAAATTAGACCTGATACCTTGGGGAATGTCTAACACACGTAACAGATAAAGCCTCGAATGGTATTCAATAGAAAAAAGTGGGCATAGTACAGGGACTACAGGGGTCTAATTAAACAATTTTTTGTAAGGGGGTCTGGTATGAAAAAAAGTATAAATAGGGGGTCTATTGATGTATTAAGCCTTTTAAAATATACGTTAAATTAGTATTTGGTAGGCTAAGGTTTTTCATCAAGAGGTTGAAATTTTAATAGCTTGAGATTTTAACGATAAAATAGATCTCATGCTGTAAAATTTTATAGGCCATATTTTACTAGGGTTTTGCTATTCGTGACGATAAATAAAATCTCAAAAATAGCAATTGCATCTTATATATTAAAATACTGAGTTTGGTTCTGGTAAAAACAACTCTTATAATGTAAAATGAGAAACAGTCTCTATCGTTAGATCTTTCGGATCTGACGGTAGAGATTAAAGGATGATATAAGGAAAACGGAAAAAACGGTGGCAAACTTGTAAATAAAATGATTTTGACCAAAAAGGTTCGTTGTACTCCACTTAGAGGTTCATTGTGTTCCACTTGTAGGTTCACTGTTTTTAAGTTCATGAAGTATAATTATTTGGTTCATTGAATTCGACGTAATGGTTCATAAATTTGAATCACTCGGTTCATATATGAAATGCGTAAATTGTGTAACATAAAAGAATTTGGTTCATTGTGTTCCACTTGTAGGTTCATGTCGTGTAATTATACAGTTCATTTAATGTTAAAGTGCATAGAAGATAACTGAATCCTCAAACACGCATATCAAAACATTGTTTGAAGTTTATATTCAACCGTACAAGTAGTAATGAAATAAGAACAATCTTGTGATAAGTGAAGAATGTAGGAATCGTTATCGTGCTCATCGTTATCATTATCGTGCGAAAGGTGCGTTCAGCTTTTCATGAAGTTCATATCAATCGCGGTTCATAAACGACAGGTGTTTGGTTCATTGAGTTCACCTTGTCGGTTCATGAACTTTAGTCATTCGGTTCATTTAATGTGAAACTTCATATAAGACAACTTAATCCTCAAAACGCGATGGTTCATTATGTTCTACGCGATGGTTCATTATCTTCTACGCGATGGTTCATGAATATGAATCACTTGGTTCATGTATGACAAAACGCGAAAAGTGTGTAAACACTTGGGAAAAAATTGACTACATGGTAGGCTTAAAAGAAGCTGTGCAATTGGTACCGAGAAGGCTAATTAAACAGATTGAGCTAGTAAGTGTGATTTTTCAATCCAATATAAAAACTTGTGTACTTGCATCATTGTCATTCAATGAAAGTCCATCGGTACTAGCATCACCATCCGAATGAGAAATGTTAGGATGGTCGGAACTTGATGAACAACCTACAAAAGAAACGTAAAAGCTATGAGTGAAACAACATGAAAACACACTACAAATGGGCAAATACGGGTATTCTTTTGGTTCACAAAGAGTATCGGTATGGTTCATAAACTTTCAAGTAAAGGTTCATTGGAATCCATTGAACGGTTCATGTAAATTTAAGCACGTTGGTTGAGGCATTTTGTCGAACACATGGTAGGCAATCGGGCAAAACGTACATAATCAGCTTCTAGGGTCAATCGAAAACTTCAAAATCACTTTCTAATGCAATCAAATCATGTAAACACCAATCATACACCCAAACTTATGTCAAATTCACAAGTTCTCAGTTATCTTGCTCAAGGAAAACCTAAAACTAGCAAAGCATAAATTCTCACTTTCAAAAATCATAAATCGTTACCTATATCCATAGAAGCAATTGAACAAGAGCCAAAGGACGAAAATACAGTTGAAAAACAATCGAATTTTGTTGGAGAAGAGAGCCGAAGAGATCAATGAACAATCCGCTAAAACAAACGCTCTGTGCGAGCGTAGAGAAACAAGGGGGAGATCGATGAACAGTAAAGCAGGGCAAAAAGACGAAAATGCCCTTCCCAGTTAAAAGCAAGGGGGAGCTGCGTGTTAAAATCAGTTCGTTGATTTGCCCAGATCTAACGGCCATAAGGTGTTCGCATTTTACACCGTATGAGTTGTTCTCACTTGATCGCGAATCTTAAAATACTAGCGTAACCCTGTCGTGCCATGCACGACTCGTGGTTTTTACTTTTTTTGAAAATATTAAAAATTGAATATTAAGTGTGAAAACATATAATAAAAAATTTGACATATTTTAATTTCATCAAAAATTAGAATTCTTTAATTGTTCTATAATTGATTAAGAGAATATTGTTAATTTGTTGGGCAAATCACATACTTATATTTTATAGTCAATAACTTACATTATTTTGCAAATTTATATTAATAGTATGACTTGAAAGATAGATATTAGATGAATAAGAAAAAAAATAAAATCAAAAATTAGATAATTTAGGAAAATAAAAGATATAAAGTTGCTATTATCCATATGAGTTGAATTAAAAAAAATATTAAAACCAATATGTACAGCGGGGCCAGAATCAACGTGGTGGCTCGAAAACGGTCGGCTTTTATAATATATATATTGATTTGATTCCAAATCTATCTTTTGTAATTATTAAAAATATATCTTATTTAATAACTAATCACCATTTCTAAAATATAATTAATTACTATTACAAAGATATTTACCATTTTAGATTTTATGCTCGTTGGTCAACATATACAATGTTTACAACGTACAAGTTAACCCACATTTTCAATTTTTTTCATATATAGTATTAATTGTGCCATTCTCATCAAATTAAAAACATACAGCTACTCATCTATACTGTCTATAGTATAAAGTGGAGACAAAGTCTTCACAGAAAATTATGTCACGTGTCATATCTTTAATAAAATAATCAACCAGGCCCTTGCGCATATAAAAGAACACTAATCACAATAGAAAAATATATTTATATATGATTTGATAAAAATAATCAGCTGGGACCTCCTCTATATAAATTAGGTAGTTAGAATCTCATATAATCTTATCCCGTAAAAATTGCCGAAAATTATGAATTATCCCTTACCAAGAATTAGTTGTAATCTTCTGATAAATATTATCTACTATAATACAGTATAAAGCGGAACCCAAGTCTTTGTTAAAATTTGCGCCACATCATCAATCCTGAATAAAATAATGATTTTATTTTTTACATTGATTTTCAAAAAATAACTTATATATCTTCTTGATATCTTATCCAATTTGCTTATGTATACTTACTCAATTATATATCCTTATACGAATAAGGAAATTCAAGTGATTTTCTTTTATATTCTTAAAAAAAATTCTTGAAGAATAAATAAAAAATTTACATTTTAGAATTAAAATTAATAATATAAATTGGAAAAAAAAATTCTTATTAATTAGTATACATTTTTTGTTATTATTGAATCTTGAAGAATAGTGAAAAAAATTTACATGTGTCAATAGTATATTCATTAATAATATAAATTTTTGAAAATTTGAATAAAGCTATTTTAGAATTAAAATTGTATGAATAAAAGTACATATATAAGTTCGGACTTTGGTCTATCGGATTTGGATTATAAGTTCCCGAGTTAAAAGCGTATTCGTATCAAAATTCGATCTCAAATCGGTTAATTCGGTTTTATATTTACATTACCCGTACATGGTACGGGGTTTGTACTAGTTATTTAATAAAATATGATATTTATCGTAAAGTAATTTTTGAACAAATCCAACTTATTTATATTATGAGTTGATTTACTATTGATAAAAAAAATTCGCATAATACGAAGATAAATATATAAGATCCTATATTTTTAACGTCATCATTGACGTTACATATCTAATTAAATTGGATTTATAATTGCATTACCCGTACATGGTACGGGGGTTAAACTAGTTGATATATTCTTTTGATTTGACTGTATCTAAAATTTTAGAGTAGATGTTCAACCAAAAAAAAAAAAAATTTTAGAGTAGATGATAAGATGTTGTTAGAGCATCCCCAACAGATGTGCTAAAAAAATTTCTAAAATGGAGAAGCAAAAACAATATTCTCCAAATTTTTTCTACTTCAACTCCAACAGTTTCTCCATTTTACAGAATATAACCTTTCTTATTTAAGTCCAACCACTTATCTATTTTGAAGAATTCAATGTTTATTAATTATTATTTTTATTTAACTGACAGAAATAAAAATATAATACAATCTTACTTTAAAGATATTTAATTTTTTATTTAAATAATAATAAAGAAGTAATTATACTAAAGAATCATAATGTAAATAAGAAAATACGTGCATTCACAATTAGGTGTTGGAAAGACTATATATTATTATTTAATGGTTTTAGGGTCGGTACCGATCGACTAATATATAGACTCAATAAAATTAGGACTTACGTGAGCAAAAAGTTCATGCATTCACGAGAAGCTATAATAATTTTTAAACAATATTTTATAATATATATGATGAATTTGCATTATATATTTAACACTAAAGGAAAAACTTAAATTTTACACTCAATGTATATAAACCTTCTACTATTAGCATAAATGCATTTTGAAGAAAGGAATAATTACCATAAATGTATTTTGGAGAATGAATTGTAATTTTAGAGAATCCCCTACATTTAGAGAATGAAGTGCAATTTTTTTCCCCATCTCCATTATGGAGAATGAGATGGAGAAGCTGTTGGGGTAAAAAAATGAGCTATAATCCCCTAAATCCATCATTTTCTCTATAATAGAGAAGCTGTTGGGGATGCTCTTAGTTCAAATATGATTACGTACTAGTTTTCTTTTTTGCGCAAATCATACATGGTAACTAGTTTGTTCTCATGGATTACTACTTACTAGCGTACTTGCATTTTTTTTACTATGAATAAATTAATAGTGTGATTTAACTAACTTTGATTAGCCAATTTTCTACTTACATGATATTGTGATTAATATAGTTTTTAGTTTTTTTATGGAAGCCTTTAGTAAGATTACGTAATATAGTTTTTAGTTATTTTTTCCTTTGCATGATACCAAAGCATTTTGTGAAACAATTCAACGAATCCTTGAAAACGATTTATTTTTTTTATTTTTTTATTTATTTTTTTTTTGATAAGGAAAGGAATTAGGCTAGACCCTATATATCAGAAAAGACACTATCATAGAGCAGCCTTACGGATGAGGTCCAAAAGACCCAAATCAGAACAGATAGGCGAAGTCGACACACAACGGAAAGAGTTTGCAATGTAGTCAGCAGCAGCATTCACTTCACGTGGCACATGTGAAATCTTTCAGCTCTGAAAACTTCCAAGCAACCCATGAATATCTGCCCGCATCATCTCTACCTCCCAAGGACAGCTTCAGCTTCCTAGCACCGCATTAACGACTTGCAAATTATCACCGCATTAACGACTTGAAAACGAATTGATTAGTAACCAATTCTATTCTAGACGAGACCAAGTATACTATCCTAATTCTTTTCCTTATAAAAAAAACAAATCCTGCAAAACTTGACAGAAACTGTATACCCGGTATCTCATTCTCAAAGAATCAGGAGGACACGTACTGTTCGCAATCCTAGAAAAGAAAAATGACAACATGTCAGAACACTATGACCACATTAATTAGTTCCCCCGCCCCTAGTTAGTTCCGTGGTTACGTACACTGTTCACACCTATATATTGAGACCTCGTTTCAAAGCTTAAAACTCATATTCATCAAATAGTCTTGACTTTCATCGTTAATTCAACAACCATAGTTCATTTTCCCACTTCCAAATATACATACTTCCAAGATTAACAATGTTGCATCTCTCAATACTGGTCGCTGGCTCATACTTCGTGTTACTTCCCGTCAGCATGGAGGTCGTGCAATCCCCATCGCGCCATTGCTATGTTGACGGAGGCGTTTCGGTCCCCGCCCAAGAGAGTGATGGAGACGACGATAGCGATGATGATGACCATGATGATGGCACGGGCGACGGAGGTCATGATTTTGCTCCCGCAGCGTGAATTAACGAACGATGATTGATCTATTTTGTTTCATTCAAAACCTATTAACCTTGCTTGTTATATCGACGGACTACGTTCAGTCCTCTAGCTATAATCTTAATAAGGGAAATTGATGTAATTTTTGTGGCCGGAAATGATATAATGTTACAAGCTGCCTGCTTATGTAATTCCAATAAGCCATAACGCCATGCAGGTTACGTGTAGAGGTAATGGCCGGTCGATGTGCTTAGTTAATTATATATATTTCACGTATATGCATTCTTGCTGTGCTCGGATGCATATATTTATAGAATTTCCCACGTGTTACTTATAATATAATATCGATCGGATATGTTTGATCCTGATCGAGGAATAATATTAAATTGAATTTTATATAGGGTATGTTTGGGAAGAATGCCTACATAAACTAAACAAATCGGCTATGTTTAGACCTGTCAAAAGCTGACCCGATCCATAAACCTGATCCGGCCCGATCCGAAATTTCCGGGTTTCAACCCTAAAATTTGAACCCGAAACCCAGTTTGAACCCGAACCCGGTAAACTCGAAAATTTCTGGGTTAGGATTGGGTCAAACCTGCTGGGTCAAGAAATCTATAAGGCGGAAAACTTATTTTAGAATACACTCTAATAGAATGAAACTAGTTATAACCCCGGGCCTTGCCCGGGACTTTTTTTAATAAAAGTTAAATATATTAATTTATAAATAATATTACTATTATAAATGGAATATATAATATATTTCAATCCGATTAATATTGTGAAAGATGTACCATTTTGATTAAGTTAATTGGTTAATTTGACATGAATATATCTAGAGTATGATCGAATTTGATGATGTGAATCTAATCAATAACAAAATGTTTGTCCGATAACTCATGATCTATGACTTAATGTCATTTTTTTAACTTTAAAATATAGTATATTAATTTACACATGATCTATGACTTAATGTCATATTTCTAACTTTAAAATTACTTATATTAAATTATTTTAATATAAATAGACATTTTATTATTTAAATATAATTAATAAAAAACTACGTTCATTCTCAACCTCGTCCACGCTGGTGTCAAATGGAATTATAAAACAGTCGATTCTCTTCGCAAATTGGTCAACCTAAACTTGCAATTTCATCATAATGTGTGACGATCGCCACCAAGAATTAGGGAAAGAAAGTTGTTAGGGAGAGAGAAAGGGATAAAGAGCAGAGAAGAGTTCTGTATTTCATCATGAATGCCTTTACACCCGTGTTCCCCTCTTTTGTATCCAGCTATTAACCCATTTAAGGCTAATTACAATTTTTGGCCCAAACTAAACAATTTGTTACAATCGACCCCTGCTAAAGCATTTCATGACAATTGCCCTGACGTTATGAACTTTGACCCCAAAGTTCTACAAAACTGGTATATAACAATTGCCCTCCTCCTATGAACTTTGACCCCAAAGTTCTACAAAACTGGTCAAAAGACAAAATATCAAGCAACAAATTCTGGAAATTGGCTAATGACATGTCCTGCAGCCTCCCATGTTGCCTCTTCAGCAGGTAAATTTCTCCACTTAATCAACCACTCAGTAAGTGGTGCACCATCTGCCAAATAAGTCACCCTTGTATCTAGGACAGACTCAGGAGCCACCTCAATTTCTCCTGTTTCCTTAGTCACTGGAGGATCCAACAAAGGCACCACAGTAGGGCCAACCCTCTTCTTAAGTTGAGAAACATGGAAAACAGCATGTATCTTTGATGTAGGAGGAAGTTTCAACCTGTAGGCAACTGCTCCAATCTTCTCAAGCACCTCATAAGGGCCATAATATTTTACACTCAACTTCAAATTTTTCCTTAGAGCCAAGGAATTCTGCCTATAAGGTTGCAGCCTTAAGTACACCATATCTCCCACCTCAAAACTCCTTTCAGACCTGTTTCTATCTGCATACAACTTCATTCTAGCCTGAGCTGCTTCTAAATTCTGTTTACAGTGCAACAAAATCCACTCTTTCTCCTTCATAAATTCCTCCACTGAAGCTGTCTTAATACTATCATGTTGTATCCCCAGCTGTGGTGGAACATAGCCATACAAGGCTCGAAATGGAGACATACCCAAGGAAGTATGTATGCTTGTATTATACCAATATTCAGCTAAGTAAAGCCATTTCAACCACTGTGTGGGTTTAGCCGAAGTCATACATCTTAGATAATTCTCTAAGCATTGATTGACTCTCTCGGTTTGACCATCACTTTGTGGATGATAGGCAGAGCTGAAATGCAAAGATGTGCCCAAAGATTTCCATAATTCCCTCCAAAATGTGCTCAAAAACACTTTATCCCTATCAGAAACTATGGTTTCAGGGGCCCCATGTAATCTGTACACAACTTTCATGAATTCCTGTGCTACAGAAGCCGCTGAAAAAGGGTGAGATAGGGCCATAAAATGGGCATATTTGGTGAACCTGTCAACTACCACCATAATGACTGTCTTACCATGAGACTTAGGCAAACCTTCAATAAAGTCCATACTAATCTGAGTCCAAGCATGAGAAGGAATGGGAAGAGGCTGCAAAAGACCAGGATATGCCACATGTTCACTCTTGCTTCTTTGGCATATATCACATTCTCTTACAAACTTATCCACTGCAGACTTCAGCCCTGGCCAATAAAACAAGGTCTTTAACCTATTGTAACTGGCATTCACTCCTGAATGTCCACCAAGTGGTTCCTCATGCATAGCCACCATCAACTGTTGCCTCAAATCACCAGCTTCACCAATGTATAACCTTCCCTTATACTTGAGCAACCCTTTACACAACTGAAAATCAGAATCTCCTTCCACTGAAGCCTTGACCATAGCCTCTTGCACCTTCACATCATCTTCATAAGTGTGCAACACCTGAGTTATCCACTGTGGCACCATTGCAGTCATTAAAGAACAATCACTATCTTTTCCTTCAAACCTCCTAGACAGTGCATCTGCTACCACATTCTCCTTTCCCTTCTTATAGGTAATAGAGTAGGACAAACCCAGCAACCTTCTCACTGCCTTCTTCTGAAGATGAGTAGTAACCTGTTGCTCCAACAAATACTTCAAAGACTTATGATCCGTTCTAATATAAAAGTGTGCATGTTCCAAATAATGGCGCCATTTCTCCACAGCTAGCAAGATAGCCAACAATTCTTTTTCATAAGTTGACAACAATAAGTGTTGACCATGAAGAGCCCTACTAATAAAAGCTACAGGTTGTCCTTGTTGCATCAACACAGCCCCAATACCACTTCCACAAGCATCAGTTTCAACTTCAAAAGGTATCTTAAAATCAGGTAACTTCAAATGGAGTTGTACACATCCTGTTCTTTAATTCCATAAAAGCCAACTCAGCTTCCTTAGACCACACAAAAGCATCCTTCTTAAGAAGTTCAGTTAAAGGCCTGCTAATCACTCCATAACTTTGAACAAATCGCTTGTAATATCCAGTTAAACCCAAGAAAGCTCTCAACTCCTTAATGTTCTTAGGTATTGGCCAAGACAACATTGCAGCAACCTTCTCCTTGTCTGTTTCCACTCCCTGTTCAGTTATAACATACCCCAAATATTCCACCTTAGACTGAGCAAAAGAACACTTAGATCTTTTAGCAAAAATTTTGTTCTCCCTCAAAGATAACAACACCAATTTCAACTGTTGTAAATGATCACTGAGATTAGCACTGTAAACTAAGATATCATCAAAAAACACCAAAACAAACTTCCTCAAATAGGGAGCAAAGACTTCATTCATCATAGCCTGAAATGTTGCTGGTGCATTAGTCAATCCAAATGGCATAACAGTAAACTCATAGTGACCATGATGCGTTTCTAAAAGCTGTCTTACAAATATCTTCCTCTGCCATCCTGACCTGATGATACCCTGATCTGAGATCCAACTTAGAAAACACTGCAGAACCACACAATTCATCTAGCAGTTCCTCTATATGAGGTATTGGATATTTATTTTTGACTGTAATATCATTTAAGCGCCTATAATCAATGCAGAACCTCGCTCTGATACCAATTGTGACGATCGCCACCAAGAATTAGGGAAAGAAAGTTGTTAGGTAGAGAGAAAGGGATAAAGAGCAGAGAAGAGTTCTGTATTTCATCATGAATGCCTTTACACCCGTGTTCCCCTCTTTTGTATCCAGCTATTAACCCATTTAAGGCTAATTACAATTTTTGGCCCAAACTAAACAATTTGTTACAATCGACCCCTGCTAAAGCATTTCATGACAATTGCCCTGACGTTATGAACTTTGACCCCAAAGTTCTACAAAACTGGTATATAACATAATGACTTGCCCAACTAACCTATAAAATTAGCGAAATAAACTTGTACCCAATCCCGAACCTAACTAAACCAAGCATGTAATAATCCTGCCCAATTGTTATGTAAATATCAACATCCCAAACTTGTTGTCGATCCGAATTCAAATGAATAATATACTGGACCGAGATTTTTAATCAATATATTCTCCATATATAACATCTCAAAATATGTACGCAATCCGAACTTAAAATGATCAACACATCAAACTGATCTCATCAATAGACTTATTTTCTATATATAACAACTCAAAATTGTACGCAATTGGAATTCAAATTGACCAACCTATCGAACCTACTCTGCTAACAACTTTATTCTCTATATCTAATATTTGAAGCATGTATTTGATCTGAACTCAAAATGACCAACATACAAAACAAACCATAAATAGGTTCATTCTTCACATATAAAAGTCCATATTTATACTCAATCTGAACACAAAATAACCAACCTAACAAACCAACACTATTAATTCATACATAACTGTTCAAACTTTGTATTCAAGTCAAAATCAAAATGACCAACTTACCGAACCGACCCCAATAGTAGATTTATTCTCCATATATAATACTTCAACCATATTTAATCCGAAATCAAAATGGCTGACTCATCACACCGACTTAATTAATAGTTTTACTCTTGATACATTGATATTTTTTTATAAATTTAATTGTAAAATCATCTCCATAGATATTCGATATTTTGTATTATTAGGATAAGTGTCCATATTTAGGATTAAAAGATTATAAAATATTTTGTGTATCCAATATTTTGTAATAACATAATAAAATAACATTTAACATTCTATATACCGAATATTGCATCAGCAATTAAGCATAAATCAACTTGTTGTGGGTGGTTTTCTAACTTCCCTTTTAAGATCATAACAGAAATAATTAATTAAGTTTTTTAAGAGAAATTATACATTAGGATGCAAAATCTGTACATTAGGATGCAAGATCTGTACGTCTAGCTAACTATTCAAAAGCTCACCAAAAAAAAGATAAGTATTAAAAAAAAGAAGGTAAAAGCTATCATAACAGATTTTTGTTTATATTTTAAAATTATTTTGTTTATATTTTAAAATTATTTAAAAGTACATAATGT